>CM053580.1:200372575-200390559 GCA_028627135.1 Pseudochirops cupreus | reverse complement strand
GATCAACTTAGACCATCTAGTTTAAATGCTCTTTTGTAGGACCATAAATTTGTGTTTAAGTATTTATTTAAAAAAAATCATGTCTCCCATTTGTACTTAAGCACTATATATACTATTTTGCACAGCTGACTATTTGGCAGTTATGATGATCTGTGTTGGGCATTCTGCTGTAAAACAATAAATACACAGAAGACTCTAAGACTCGTGATGTAATAACTGGACTTTCCAACATGGTTTGGTGGTGGTGAGGTTTTGGGGTTGTGAGCACAGTAAAGGTACTGGATTTTTTTTTTTTAATTAATCATGATAATACAAAAAATAGATACTGAATTGAGTAGTTTCATGGAAGAAGTTTTAGCTCTTTCTACCTTTCCTGCATTTGAGTTACATAAAATCTTTTATGCTATAATTCACCCAGCAGCTTTTATAAATGAGAGGTAGGTACCAAAGGCCAGAAATGTAACATTTTTTTCATCAGTTGCTCAGCAAATAAATAGCAGAATCAGAACCTGGGCTCAAATCCAGTGCTCTTAACCATACCACACAAAGTCTCGATAATGCTGTGAATATACAAGTATAACTTTTGAAATGCATTAAGCATTATTTAACAGTTATATTTCTGCAGTGGACCTGTATACAAAAGAAAATAATTTAGTCGCTAATGGTGTAAAAAAACAGGCATAGAACTGAATGACTGTGATCATTAGGAAAATTTGTCAACCAGTTATCAAACATTTCTCTTCATAGTAATCTTACCAAGTACTAGATCTAATTTTGACTACTAAAATACTGACTATAAGGAACCTGTCTGCATAGTGGCTAGGATATAAAGAAGACTCTGGGGAAACTGTCTGTTTAAAAGTGGGAGATCCCTAAAGGTGGGGAAGAAGAGATTCTAGGTGAATTAGATTGGGACCTGGACTTATGTAAAGAGGGGGATTTGATAGGAAATTGAATTTACAAGACTTTGATTACATGTGTGGAAACATTCTAAACGGTAGTGATAAAGCCTTACTGGTGCAGAGATGCTACATTTAGATGTTGGGAGGAAGGGGAATCTTCAAGAGTACAGACAAGGGGGAGTGAGCACACGAAATTACTGCTAAGAAAGGACAGTTAAATACCTTGCAATATGCAAGCACAGAAAATGGTTCATTTTGATCATTTTTAAAATCCTTAAACTTGGATAAAAGCCAAATTGAAGGGTGTCTAGTGTCTACCTCTTGTTAGGCAATGGAGAGGGTTTGGGTAGAGTACTTTCTAAGCTTTGGGGGTGGGATGGTGGTGAGGGCAGAACCCATGGTTTTATTCATGTGAAATAGCATGGTTATGGAACAGTCAGAAGAATCAGGGCAGCCACCTTAGATTGAAGGGCAAGAGAAACCAGAAAGGAAATTTAGAGAAGCTTTTGACATGACCTCAATTTTGTAGAAATAAGATGAGGTGGTGGGTAGGTGGAACTTTAGTGATAAAATTTGGAGTTACCATAGTAGAAAACATTAGTGAAAAAAGATGGATTACTGTGCCACAGCGAAGCCTCCATTTGAACTGGTGTCAATGAGCCATTAAAACACCAATCAGGTACAAAGGGTCTCCTAGGCAGAGACGGCACTAATTCTCCAACGTAAGTAAGTACAAACTTAGTTGGAGAAGTGCTGCTCAGCCTTCAAGGGCTGGGAATCCCAAGAGACGAGGGGAGAACATTTTAGTGTTAGTGAAGGATTATGATACATTATGATACATTGACTAGGTTAAGTCAGGGTAGTGCAGGCTGAAGTTAATGAGACTAGGTAACTGGATTTGGGAGGTAGGGGATAGTGAAGAGGCAAAGGTAACCCAACTGGAATATGCTATGCTTGACAAATAGAATTTAGGACTTCAAAAGGAAAAATTTTAAAGTATGTTACGTTTGAAATGTCTACTTAGAGATGTGCGGGGTAAAGCTGAGGAGAAATGGGGGCTATATATGTGGATTTGTGAGTCAATCTGCAAATGATAGACCTGTAGAAGAAGCTGAGGGTGAGACTTGATCATGCAAAGAAGACTGAAGTTTCAGACAACATTTGGCAGAATTAAGAGAGTGTTACAAAAACCCAGGTAGAATAGTACCCTGAAGGGGGCCTTCAGCAGTGTCACATGGCAAAGGTCAAGATTGAAGGGGATTGAAAAGGCTGATGTAAGCCAGGTTGTAAGCCTCAGGTCAAGAATCTAAGAGTAAGGGCAAGAAAATGGAGGAAATTGGTAAAGTGGCTTTCTAGGATTTCTGCAATGGAAAGGAAGACAGAACAATAGTTTGGTCAGATTGAGTGGTTTTTCAAGGATAGGGCATGTTTGTAAGCGTCTTGCCCTTCAATCTAAGGTGGCTGCCCTGGATAAAGACTTCAAAAATGAGATAAAAAGGAGAGTAAAGGTCACCAGAGATAGAAGAGAGTAAGGTCAAGGCATAATAAGAGGGAGGGGTTATTGGCAAGAAGCAACATATATTTGTATCTGAGAAAAGTGTGGGACTTAGTGAGACAGAATAACTCTAATCTAGTTGAGGATTACCAAGAGTGATAAAAGGATTCAAGGGTGAAGGAGAGGAAGGGTGTTATTGAAGTGCTTAGTGGAAGATGGTGTCAGGATTAAGAGGAGAGGAAACGATGAGATTGTTTATAGTAAGGTTGGGTCCAAAGATCATGGTGAGAGCTATGAACAGGTAGAGGAAGAGGGAGTGATGGAAAGACTAGAGATTGTAATCAGGCAATTTTGGAGTTAAGGATTTTTGCAGGTAGGATATGATGGTTGGTGGCTGAAGTAAAAAGGTAAAACTTGTTTAACTCTAGAAAGAGGATCATGAGAATTTTTATTGAATCCTTAAGGATAACATCTGGTTAAGAGGAAGATTTAACCAGGTGCTCAAGTCATGGAGAAGGGTTTAACAGTGTGAACAGAAGGGGCAAAGATGAGGGTTGAAAGAGGATAGTATAATTTGTATTGCATGACCTTGATTAAATGGACAGGTTAAATGAGGTGGAGATGAGGGATGGAGAGTTTAAGGGGATGTAGAAAAATAGTGGCCAGTATTAAAAAGGAAAGGGAGCTAACCTGCTGGACTCTTTATAGACAAGATTTAATTTGAGGTCAGTTAAATGATGACACATAACTTAAAGTTTTAAAAGTTTTATAATTGTCTAATTTGGATTTCACAAATAGACCAGAATTATAGGCTTCTCCATTTGACAGATGTGGGTGAAATGGAAGAGAGGTTAAATGACTTGCCTATACTCACATGACTAGTAAGGTGTAAGAGTCTATAGTTAGTCAACAAGCATTTATTAAGTGCTTACAGTGTTCTAAGCATTGGGCTAAGATTTTTTTTGTTGTTTTTCTTCAATTATGACATTTTACTGCTGTTGCTATATAATAGCAAGACATGGGATACAATTGCCCCTGGAGAATTAAAAATGAGTATCACACAGAGGACAGTGGAAGGGTACATAAGTGTAATGTGGCTGCAACAGTAACTAACAATGTCCAAAGAATAATAGGAGTAAAAGATAACATAAAAGAATTTTATCATTCTTAGGGGAAGTTTTATATCTGAGTGCATACATGAATAAAATGGAGATCCTGTCTTCCCCCCTCCAAAAAGCAAAACAAGCCAAACAAAAAACGCAATAAAATTGATAGACTGTTAGTCAATTTGATTTAAAAAAAAAGAAGAAACTCAAGTTACCAGTATCAAAAGAATTGTATCCTAGAGAAGATAGGTTCATATGTGGAAAAAACAAGGCTTAACATGGAAAACAGCGAGGGCTCTCAACACCTTGGCAAGAGTCATAGAAGCTGACACGCATGTGATGGACTGCAGTCTACGCCACTGTAAGGGATTCTGGGATTGGCAAGGTCACTTGTCTATTTCTGACTTCAGAGATATACATCCAGTAATAAGATTGCTGGGTCAAAGAATATGCAGTCATTTGCATGATTTCAAATGACGTCCAGAATGCTTGGACCAATTTGTAGTTCCACCCACAGTGATGTCAGAGTTACTACTCCCTATTCATATAAATTATTAATATTAAAGAGATGAGGTTTTTGCTTCAGGAAGAAGTTTAAGGTTATTAAAAAAGATTAGATGGTTCTCAAAGGCAATCCAGCCCATTCTTCTCTTCAGTTCTGAGCATGGTACACTGGCCATCTACAATCCTTTTCCAAGTGATATCTGCTAATGGACCAGCTCTTTGAGTTGTCCCTCCAAGTGCTTATCATAGTTAGCTAAGAGAATAAGTGAGGCAAAATGGGAAAGCATTTTGTGAAGCTTTCAGTGTTGTGTTAGTTATTAGTGCTGTTATCTGAAAACAAAAGAATTTCACCAAGTATTTGGAGATCCCTCTTTGAGTTGGGCTATCTCCTTTGAATAGTGTACATGGTACTTAATGTTTCACTTGATATTAATAGGTCATCAAACAAAGATGTGCTACATTTAGATGTTGGGAGGAAAAGAGGGAAAAAATCAGGGAAGGTTAGACTTAGTAGTTAATGTTGGAAAAAAAGACTTCAGGGAAATAAAAGACAGGAAGTTCCTAGAAACCAAAATATTCATGGCACTTTTCCTGTTAGCTCTCAATAGACATTTATTAAGCACCTATCAAATGCCAGGCATTATGGTAAGCACTGGGGGTGCAAAGAAAACAAAAGACCATCTACAATTCCTACTCTCAAGGATCTCGGTCTAAAGGAAAAGACAACATGCAAGAGCAATTACAGATAAACTATAATCAGAATAAATTGGAAATAACAAACAGGGAAGGCACTAGGGCTAGCAGTAAGGGGAATCAGAGAATTCCCATGGGATTTAGCTTCCAAAGGAAGGCAGGGAAAGGAGGCAGAGCCCAGGAGGGAGAGCATTCCAGGAATGGGTACGGCCAGTGAAAATCCCCAGAATCGAGCAATGGGACAGTAAGGAGGCAAGTGTCACTGTCAACCAAGTACATGGATGGGGGAGTAAGATGTAAGACTAAAAAGGTGACGAGTGGAATGGGAATAGGGGAGGCAAGTTATGAAAGGCCCTGAATGCCAAATAGTGTATTTTTATTTGATTGTGGAAATGTTAGAGATCCACTGGAGTTAAACTGAGTAGAGGGATGACAGCTCTTTAGGAAGATCATTTTGACAGTTGAGTGGAGAATGGAATGGAGTAGGCAGAGCCTTGTGGGAGGCATACTAACCAGATGGCCTTGGCCACAGGTTAGATGTTGGGGGGATGGGTGGGGTGCACAGAGGGAAGGTGAGGAATTGAGGATAGCATCTAGATTGTAAGCCTAAGTGACTGGAAAAATAGTGATACCCTTGATGGATTGCCGGGAAGTATCTGAGACAAGGTTCAGATTTAGGTCTCCTGACCTCAAGTTCAGCACTCGATTCAATTTAACAGACCACCTAGCTCCCATATACCTATTCCAGGAAAAACATGAAATTTTCACTGGCTCAATTAATTCAGAAATCCAATGAGAAGCCACAACAAATAGTTCTTTTGTTTGATTCTTCCACCCCAGAACTATACAGAAAGTCAGAAGCCACAAGAAAAGAATTAGAAAAGGGACTGCCAGCTGAACCAGCGTTAGCAAGTCTAACGTTTCATCACTGCCAATGGAGAACCAGAGACATGTAACTACAATGCTCTGAAAAAAAGGCAGCAAGAGCAGAAGACACCTTCCCCATCTCAGAGTACTCAGAAAGCCCCAAAGTGACAACCTTGAAGACCTGGGGAGCAGCAGCAACCAGAGATATGGCAATGCTCTCACCAGGATGGCCTGCTTATCTGGGGGTTCTAAGGCCTCCAGTGCTCTGTCCTGAGAGGCCATAGAGGACTGTGAAGATCTCATGCTTGGAGGCTCAAAGATCCAGTGTACTAACCCTGGGAGATAAAGGCGAATATAGAAACCCAGAGGACCCAGAGTAAGATAACCACCCCACCCAAAAGTCCAGCAGGGCATGGATCCTGGCTGCAGAAAAGAGTAAAAGAAAAACTGACCAGTATCAAAAATTATTTTAGATCTGGAGATGCCCCCAAAGAGGGAGTGAGTAATTCTGTAACAACTGGGGAAAAGGGGGGATTTCCTATAAAGACTACATGAATACTTAACAGAAATAAAATAAGAGATTAAAAGTAAAAGGAAAAAAAAGAAAAGCTCAGGATTGAAAGAACAAATTGCTTAGAAGAGAAAATGGCAAACCTTAGAAATAAACTTCCTGAAAACTAAGTCCAAGTAGAAATCAGTGACTCCACAAGACAGGACAAAATGTTAGAGCAAAATCGAGAGCTTGAAAAAAAAGAAACTGTAAGGTATCTGAGATTAAGAAAAAAATAATTATCATTGCAAATTGGCCAAGGAGAGAGAATTTAACAATTATTGCCTGCTCCGTAGTAAAAATGAAACAACAATTTCAAAAACCCCCCCAAAACTTGGCTGCCATCTTAAAACTTCCTTTTCCTTTTTTATCCCTTCCAACTTCTTGAACTTAAGGAGAACCTGCTCCCTTCTTATGACACAGCTTCCCTGGACAGATTTCCAGCACTGGTTTCACTTTCACTCCTACCGGTACTTCAAGAGTGGTGGTGGCGAGGGGAGTTGGAATACTTGGTGCTCTTTATTGCCTCATGTTGTGTCTCACTCTACCACCATCACTCAGTAACCTCTCCTTCTTTGAGGTTCGAATCATATGTCCTACCCGATCAAAATTCTGGTAGCTATTATCTACCAACTTCCAGGACACTTCCTTTCTCTCCTCCAGAAGTGCCTGGATCACAGTTTCTCGCCTCTCTAACTCCTGCCCTCGCACTAGAGATTTCAACATACATGTTGATACCCTCTCAAACAGTTCCTCAACTTACTCATTTCCCATTACATTCTTCCCCCATCTTGTTATTACCCACAAATGTTACTCTTCTTTGTTAATGAGTTCGGAAGTTAATTTGCCTCTTCATAATCTGTCATTCCATTTTACTCCCTGTCTTGCAATCCCAAATACCACTCTTTATTCTCATTTTAATTTTACTTATTTATTTTATAATTTTTTAATTCTCTGACCCATTAGTTCTTTACTAGGCCACCTTCCCTGCACAAGCTACACTCTCCTCTCTTCCCCATCTTGATCCCTTACCAGTTCAACTGTACACTGTTCCTTGTTCACTTATCCTATCATGGATCTTGTTCTGCCAGGGCTTGGATTACTCTCCCCATTCACTGTCTTCTCTCTTACAAGATGCTGAATGAAGCTGGAGAAAATCATGAAACCAGGGTAACTTCAAATATGGACTGGTGACTATACATTTATAATAAGTAACCTCAACAGGACCCTCATTCTAGCAAAACACTCTTTATAACTCTCCCATCGAATAACTATTAAACTCACCACAGCACCTTTTTAAGATGTTTTTTTTTTTTATTTTTCCCCAAGCCTCCCATGGCTCTATATCCCTCCACTGTCCCAATTGAGAACTTTGTTTCATATTTCATTGAAAAAAATTGAGACCATTCACAAAAAATTTCCTCTTCTAATCTGATGTCACTCAGATGTCTTCAACCACTATTCATTTACCCTTGTCTCACATGAAGGGGTGGTCCTTCTTGCCAGGGTAAACCCTTCTCCATGAACAAATGGTCTCATTCCATCCTGAATTCTCAGGCAGATTACCTCCTCTGTCACCCCCCACTCTCTCACTTATCTTCAGTTTCTCCCTGTCTACTGTCTTCTTCCTTTCTGCCTATGAACACACCCACATCTCCCCAATCCTCAATAAATCCTCACTTTCTGAAAGTTTGAAAAAGGTGTTGTTAAGTTTAACAGTAAATTGATTAAAGAGTCAGAGTGTTTTGGCACTGAGGTTCCTGCTGAGTCCTTCCCACTCTATAAAACTATATATAATATATAGATGTACATATATAAAATATATATTATACACACACACATATTAGATGATGGATGGATGGATGGATAGATAGATAGATAGACAGACAGACAGCAGGTAGTTCTATATCTTTCCTCACTTTTTGTGGCTCAACTCCTTGAGAAGGCCATCAATTGTGTCTCCACTTCATTTCCTTTAACTTTGTTTTTAACTAGTTTGGCTAGCCACCTCATTCAACTGAAACAGTTCTCTTGAAAGTTACTAATGAATGATCTCTTAATTGCCGGATCTAAAGGCCCTCTCTCACTCCTCATTTATCTTAATCTCTCTAACTGCTGACACTGAATTACTCTCTTGTCAAAACATTCCTTTTTCTTCTACTTGTCGGAATGCTCCTTAGTCTCCTTTGCTGAGGTATGTGAAAAGACTATACAAACATGAAGAAAGAGGTGGGGGAGGGGGGGCATGAGAGGAACTTCTCTCTTTTCTTAAACAAAGAGGGGTTACTCAAGAGTACTCACACAGTCTGGTGTGAAAATAAATCACAAGGAAGGTAAACAAGCCATGGAGGGAGAGGGAAGGTGTTAAGAGGGAGGATAATACTGGGTAGGGAAGAGATGCACATGTCCTTGATCCTGAAGGGGCAATAGAAAAGGGGAGGGAAGAAAAAAAAAAGCAAAGCCCTAGAATTTAAGGGGAAAGCAATAATCAGTTCTACAGGGTGTCCCTAAAGTCTGGACACATGAGGAATCTCATTTAACTATGCATATTTTAAAGAAATGAAATGAATGAATTTTTCAACATTTTATTTAATTAGCATAAATTTTAGCCATGACAATTTCATATGGAATAAAAGCTTTCATTAGCTATTGGGGACTATTTTCCATATTAATGAGATTAATTTAATTTAATTAATTAATGAGATTTCCTATGTATCTCCTGTGTCTTCCTCCGTCTTCCTATGAAATCTCATTTATGCTAAATAAAATGTTGAAAATTTCATCCATTTTATTTCTTGAAAATATGCATAGTTAATGAGATTTCCTATGTGTCCAGACTTTAGGGACACCCTGTAGACTGGCTGAACAAATTATGTTATATGAATATAATGGAATATGATTCTACTACAAAAAATGACAAAAGGTGTAAGTATAGACAGTCCTGAGTGATATGAATTGATGATAAGTGAGCAAAAACCAGGAGAATGATTTATACAAGGACAGTGTTATAAAGGAAAACAACTTTGAAAGGCTTAAGAACTCTGATCAATGCAACTACTAAAAACCTATGATGAAGTATGTTATCCACCTCTGGACAAAAGAGATGGTGTACTCAAGATATAGAAGAAATACATTTTTGAATATGGCCACTGGGTGGATTCACTTTTCCTGGACTATGCTTATTACAAGGGATTTTTTTTTCCTTTCTCTGAACTTTTAATGGGGGGAGTGGTGGGGGTACAGAGGAAAGGGAGAATTAAAATAACAATGAAAAAAAAAGAGGGCCATTGAAGCATTTTTAAATGCACCAATGCTCCAAAACAAATGCACGTAAGAGTATGAAAGGAATCACAGACAAGCAGGGAAGTTTTGAAAGTTACATACATTTCGATTTTTTAAAGCAAGCAATATAAAATTAAGATTCACAGTTTTTATACAATCCTCTTTTTGTTTTCTGCTGTCTACGTGGAAATCGTTTCCTCTTTTGGGAATTTAAGTTCAGAATAAAAAAAGAGAAAAAAAACAAGAAAAATAATTAATTTAGCTAATGAGGGGATGTGCCACCAGATGCTCTTACAGTTGTTTAATCAAAGCCCAGGTAAGTGGACATATCCAAAGGCGTGCTGCTGTGAGCTCAGAGAGGCTCCTGAGAGCCAATTGCTAAAATTTCTGTTTAAGCATTTAAAATTTAGAAATAAGTAAACACTATCAATTAGGGCTGATTTATTGTTTTATTGGTTGTCTAGAATTTAGAATGTGATGAAGAAAATGTTAATAATGCAGATTTAACTTAAAAGTATGTCCTGATTACATTATTTCCCCCCAAAGAGCAACTGTTAAACATTTGCCAGCACATTCCTCCTTGTGTGTTACTATAACATTATTTGGAAGAAGAGAAAAAAAAATTGAAATAAGAAAAAAGATCAGAAAAAAAATTTCTAAGAACACTATCCAATGAAATATCTTGTTTGGTTTTATGGGCAGTTTGGTTTTTTTTCTATGAACTGTATCTCTTCAATTTTACATTGCTCTGGAAGTATTTTATTTTCTTCCCAGACCACCTAAAGAAAGGAAAAGACAAAAAGGTCATTTGATTAGATTCTTCTGGGTATCAATCAACTTCATAAGTTAACTTATCTATTAAATTCATATTATTTTGTCTTTCTACAAAAGCATGAGACAGACATGGAAAATACATGTAAAATCAGGAGATAGGAAGATAGAAGCAGTTAGCTCACTGATAAAAGTTAATAGGCTAGTTAAGAGTTCATAAGTTGCTTAAGATGGCTAAAGTTATCTTAATTTGTAGATGAAGAAATTCAGGCCCAAAGAAGTTTATTGTGACTTGCTAAAGTTATCTTAATTTGTAGATGAAGAAACTCAGGCCCAAAGAAGTTTATTGTGACTTGCCCAAGATCAAATGCCTAGTATGCTAATTTTTGTTGTGGAAAACACAAGCTAATAGGGATAGAGGTAAGAAATGATGAGATGAAATAATTTAAAAGAAAAAAAAACAATTATGTTAAGAACTGTGGTGAAGGCCTTAGAAGGAGAATAAGAGACTTCCTCAAAGTCAAACTATCACCAAATAGTTTTCAGAAATTCTACTCTTCTGTTCTCCACTACCTCCTAGAACCTATTTATAATCTCGAGTTTAGGAAATATGGAGAATTTAGACTAATTATCTCTGTCTCTATCTCTCTATCTTGTCTCACATCCTCTAAAACTAGCACTGTAAGATTTTAGCAATACAACTTACCTGGATGTATTTGTGAAAACTGTCACTAACTTGATCTTTAATGCGGGGAACAGGAGGGAGTATTTTTTGAATCACATAATACCTTGGAAAAGAAAATTAAATGTAAAACTGTGGATAATAATCACTTGAAATGAGCACAAAATAACATGCACTGAAAGGTGGGACAGACCTTTAGAGAAAGGATGCCATTGAACTTGGGCTAATATCTGATTAAAAACCTGATCCTTCTTTAAGTGTACCTATTTCCCCTCCTCAGTGCCCTCAGGCCACAGCTATTTTCACCACTTGTAGCAAAGCAGAGTTCTGTCCATCCTCCCAATAATTGATATGTTCATTTTAAACCCTATTATGCATAAGTCAACAAGCATTTATTAATTACCTACGAAGTGTCAGACACTGTTTTATGCTCTGGGGATGCAAAAACAAAGAATGAAACAATCCTTCTTGCAATGAACTTTGCAAGGGGAGAGACAAAAAGGGATACACTCTGAATCCTTAAAGATTAAACCTTCATTAAAACTTTTGGGACACGTTGTTTAAGTATATAAAAACTAAATAGAAATAAATGCAAAACAGTTGAATATAAGATCATTTGGAAAGATGCTAGTTGTATAGGGGATCAGGAAAGGTTTGATCTTCCTCCTGAAGGAAGAGAGGAATTCTACAAGTGGAGATTAGTTGAGTGTGAATTTCAGACACAGAGAGGAGATGATGTATGGTGTATGAGGAAAAGAGAGGCCAGTTTTACTCCTTAGACTAGTGCCAGCTCCCTAGGGATACCATAGACTTCTGAGTTTGAGTTCTAAATAGATCTTCCCTCTGTTGAAGAATTGTCCACTTATTCTCCTAATGGGAAGGTTTTTTCAGTTTGTCCTCAGCAGGTATCTTTTCAAATATGGCAGGGATCCCTGTTACATATAGACATTAGCCTGAATTATTCTATTTCTTACAGTGCTATAAAAGGGCAAGTTTGGATTCTCATCATGTCACTTTTTGATCATTGATGAGAATTTTCTTGCTGATGTCTTGTGATGTATGTCGCTTAATGGGATTCATTGAAGGCCTTCTAGTTTTTTTTCAAATTGATCCATGGGAGGTGCAGAAGTACTAGATACTTATTTTCATGAGTACATCTACAAGTAATTAAAAGAAGCTATTAATAGCCCCCTTTCCTTATTTGGATGAAAAAATGGGTAGAATAGGTTGAACTGTGTGTGTGTGTATGTGTGTGTGTGTGTGTGTGTGTGTGTGTGTGTGTGTGTGTGTGTGTGTGTGAAAACCTTTGATCTGTTTCTATTTCTCTCTTTTAATTTCATCCAACATTTATTAAGGACCTACTGTGTGCAAAGTCTTAGGCTAGTTCCTAGGTTTTAAAAGACAAAAAAAAAAATCAAATGCTTAATTCCATAGGGTTGTGGAAACTCTATACATGCATAGTAAATACAAGATCATTTTGGTGGAAGAGAATAAAACATGTTGTGGGGAGAGACAGGTGTCTGTAAAAGCTTTGCATATAGAAAGTGATGCCCCTAAGTCTTGAAAAAAAAAAAGAATTCTAAAAGGAAGAGACAAGGAGAGATCGTGCATGGAGGACAGCCAATACCAAAGCATAGTGATAGCATGTTGATTTCAGAGAACCTCGGGGTGCCATTAGTGCTGATGTCTATGTATTTCTCAGCTATTTTAAAAATTAGATTTGGATGACTAGAGACTGAACTCCACAATTCAACAATATTAATTTGGTAAATATAATAAATCAAACAAAAGTTTTTAATTAGATTATCACATAACTTGTCTCTTTAGGAGTCAGCAAACCAGCATCCTCAAAGTTGGCACTTATTCACTAAAGTTCCACAGTAACATGGGGAAAAAGGATGGAATCAAGGTCACTTTTAATGGGGGAAGGAGGGTCAATGAAAATGTCATTGTCTGCTCCAGGCTAGTAGAGGAAACTTGCAACGCTCAGAGCAGCTAGGTGGTACCAGGCCTGGAGTTAGGAAGACTCATCTTCCTGAGATCATGTTTGGTTTCAGACACTTACTAGCTGTGTGACTCTGGCCAAGTGATTTAATCCTGTTTGCCTTAGTTTCCTCATCTGTAAAATGAGTTGGAGAAGGAAATGACAAACCCTTCCAGAATCTTTGTCAAGAAAACCCCAAGTGGAGTCATGAAGTGTTGGACACAACTGAAAAATGACTGAACGATAACTTTGGACTTAATACAGGGAACTCTCAACTCAGAGCAGAATTATTCATCCTTGGGCTTCTGCGTGGCTGAGAATTTGAACTACAGCTTCTGCAGGTGTGTAAGTGGTTCACTTTAATTCATTCTTTTATTCAACATGCATTTATTAAATGCTTGAGATGTATATATCTCAGAGAATGAAAGAATGAATTAATGTGATCCACTTACACACCTGCAGAAGCTGTAAGTCATAGAGTAAATTTGCCGTAAATCCTTGCAAAATGCAACTTTGCAAACTGCAGCTCTTCTCAAATTACAACCCTGATATAATGCTACATTTAAAATGAAATACTCTCAAAATGCAAGTGCTTTTTCCATATTGCTAGAATATTAACATTTTATAACTTTGATATTTCTTATACATTTGAAAACTAGGAAAATCAAATATTTTTGAAGAAATTGTGTTTTTACAAAATGTGTATGTAGTCCATTTAATTTTTTGTGATTAAAAAATAGCTAAAAATGAAAATGCATAGTAAAAATACTAGGAAATATGGGGTTCATGACGTAAGTTTGCGTGCTACTATTCTGAATTGAACTTGACTATAGATAGCTAAGATTAACATTAAAATATAATCATATTCTATTTTTCAGAATTAGTTAAATCTGAATTTTACATATTATTATTCTTTGAAATTTGCTATTTCTGCAATGGATATCAAAGACATATGCAGTGTAGTTGGTTTCTGGTTCTCCTCCTGGACTACTCAGAAGCAAATAATTTGTGCTAGATTCTTCTCTCTCCCTCCTCTTCTGCCTTGGGCTTCCTGATCTTAGCATCTGCACCAGGTGCTCTAAATCTATTCAAGGAGTATCTAGAGACCACCCAGTTTCTTATCTTTGTGAAGTAGATTAGATGAATAAGAAATGCCTCTTATCTAGACTGATATGCTATTAGTTGAGCTGCCCTAAGAGCTAGTCCATTCATATATTTGTCTTGAATAGACATTGTAGATGGATAAACAAGAGAAGGAAAATGGATTGGATTGCCTTTGGAAAACCGCACAGTACTTTTAACCACCACTAAGGCTTTTATGAAATGAAGGTCCAGTGATGCCATATTCTTGTCAATCATGGATTACTATAGTTTGTGGAGGATTAAAGCTGTGTGTCATCCAAAAGAATGGAGGGGTCCAGGTGAGTTCCTTGAGAGCAGGAAAACTGTTTTGTCTTTCTTTGTATCCCTAGCACTTAGTGAAGTGCCGGGCACACAGTAGTAAATACTAGTTGACTAGCTTTTGGGGATGAGTAGGTTCCAAGGAAGAATTGCACAGAAGAAGTGGTATAAAGGATCTGATTAGAGAAATGTACAATGGTGTAAGGAGGTGGCCTGTCACATAGCAAGAACCAATGTGTCCAATGAACATCCAAGTAATGTTAAGAGATTTAGAGGAAGCCTCTCAGAGTGTTGAGTGGACTTCCTGTGAAAGATTTTCAGGACATAGCTGAGTGTTAGGCAAGATAGGAGGGCATGGATAGGTTGTGATCTGTAGAGACTTGGACAGTAACCGTCTTAATGATATCATGCATTCATAGAAATAAGAAAGCGGGCTGTCCCAAACATCTGAGTTCAGTTTTAGTAGCTTAAAATTTAGTAGATTGAAATTTTTACTATATCGTTGCTTGGATATTAAGATTTAATAACTTAAAACTGAACTCAGATATTTAGGACAGACTTTATGTAAAACTTAGGGGCTCTAGGAGAAGGGGCCAGGAGCTGACTAATAATTGGGGAGTGGGATTAGTCTAGGAGGCTCTGGAATGTACCCTAGTTGCCCTGTGAAGCTACTCCAATCTGTCACAGGGCTCATTGCTAACCTATTCTACCAACTTTCTGCCTTTGAAATTTGTTTCTTTGCTCTTAAGAAATATGTGATCCCATCAGCACAATAGGAGCATAGGTAGTGGGAATCTCAGATACCACCCAGTTCAATCCTTTCAGTCAATCAACAAGGATTCATTAGGAGCTTACTATGTGCCAGGGACCTTATTAAACCTGAGTTTATAAAGAAAGACAAAAACAGTCCCTCTCTCAAAGAGCTACCATTCTAGTGGGGGAGACAACAAATAAATAACCAGTGACTTAATTTATAGATGAGGAAACTGAATCTCAGGGAGGTTACAGGACTTGCCCAAGGTCACAGGGCTAGTAAGCAGCTGAGGCAGGATTTGATCTAACACCAGAACTAATGGTCTTTTCACTACACCAAGCTGTGATACCAATGGTTCCCTTCTGCCATTGGTGAATTCCTTTCAGGGTCTTCGTTTTGGGGAGGGAATCAGGCCATCCTTGTTTCATTCCCCTGTAGGCTGTGCTTCTAACTCTGCCCCAATTACTCCCTTCTAACCTTTGCCCTTCTTCTTGAGGACAGGGATTGTCTTCGACTTTCTATTGTTATAAGCTATTTGCTTATATCTGTATCCTCAGTACTTAGCACAATGCCCGAAACATAGTAAAGATGTCTTACTTCCTGTGACGGTAATATGTTTTAGTTGTGCTGGCAAGCTGACAAAAAGGTTAGACTTTCAAACATTTACATGTTACATGTTACTATCCGGTTGCTATCCAGTAATTTTGTTATTGGCAGTAATGTAGGAGAAACAATTGTTGGTTCTGTTGGGACTCTCCAGGCTTGCTAACTAAAGCTCCTAAGGTGGTGATTTGAAGGGACCATGGGAATGAAAAGTATAGAAAGAATTGCTCCCTCTCAAAGCAGTTCAAAAGATAGGTTTAAGTGAAGCCTAAAGGCTTCTGCAGGGTGGGCTGACTGTGGCTTTGGGGTTTAAGTTACAAAAGAGTGATAGCTTTGAGATGATGTGTTAAAAACCAAAGCCCTCATCACAGGACCACAAAAAGCTACGGCAATTCAGCAGAATGCCAGCAGGTGGCAGCCGAAAGCACCCTTGAACTTTGAGGACCAGAAGATGGCTGGGCACTGAAGGCAGAAACTCGGCATGACAGCAGGAAATTTGATGAAGTTATGGAGTCAGTGTCTTTGAAGGAAACTCAGCAGTAACACTGGAAGCAGCCAAGGGTTACAGCAAAGATGTGGACCTAGTACCCTTTTCTGCTTTGATGGGGCAATCTGTGGGAACATGGACCCTTGTTTGTGGAGGGGGCGGGCAAGAAGGATTTTCTTGTTATTTATTCTGCTGTGATGTTTAAATTGTTTAAATGGATTTTACATGGAAGTAATGAGTTCTCTGGTAAAATAAGATATTAATTCCAGGTGGATGCTGGCCAAAATGCGCCTTGAACCTGGCTTAGTTTTCAAGGGGTACACCACCGACGGGAACCTGGCTTATACGGATAAAATGATTTGCTGTATGACTGCTAGTTTCTAATCACTTAATCAACAAATGTTATGTTTTTTTTAAGTTTATTGAAAGTTTGCCATATCGGTATTTTGCGTTTTGGAGGGGAGTGGGCAGGGCAATTGGGGTTAAGTGACTGGCCCAAGGTCACACAGCTAGTAAGTGTTAAGCTCTGAGGCTGGATTTGAACTCAGGTCCACCTGACTCCAGGGCTAGTGCTCTATTCACTGCACCAGCTAGCCGCCCCAACAAGTGTTATTGATTGCCTACTATGTGCTAGGCACTGTGCTAGGTGTTAGGGATAAGATGATGAAAATGAATCCCTCTCTGCCCTCAAAGAATTTACATTCTATCAGAGGAGAAAACCTGGGCATAAATATATACAAAAGAAATACTATTGCTCATGACAACAGTAGGTCTATAAGACCAATACAACAGTGACTTACTTTACCTTTTACAAAGATATCCCATAATGAGCAGGACAATGAAGACTATTCCAAAAAGTGACATCATTAATACTGGCAGAGAAATATTTGCACCGACGTCATGACCTGATAGAATAAGATTATTAGATTATCACAGATGCCAATCTCAAACCTCTCTTGTTCCCTGGGAAGTAACTTGCAGTTTGTCCAGTTTTCTGGCTTGGGCAAGGAACGCTAATAACCTATGACTCCTGCAACATGTCTGATGGCATTGTGTCGTGGAAATTGCCAGCCTGGCTTTGCAAATGTCATTTGACCCTGCGAGTGATAAATCCTCTGTTAATTTTCATGGGATAGGGAAGCTTACAGTCATTAACTATTGGGACTTTGGAAATCTAATCCAATCCCTTAATTTTTATACGAAGAAATTAACAATCAGACATTTAGTCAAAGTCAGCTAGCAAGTGACAGAGGTAAGATGTGAGCCCAGGTCTCTTATGTCCCAATACACCTCTCCTACTACACCATATTTCATACCATCTCAGAGTTAGGGAGGTCCATTTAGTCTAACCCATATTCATTCCTCAATGATTAACAAACTCCAGACAGATCATATTCTCCTCATCCCAGTGATCCTGAATTCCTTGGCTGTCATCATACAAAATCCATTCTCCATTTGCCTCTACTCAATCCCTTATTTCTATTTTCATCCACCCAACCCCTTCCTTTGCTCCAAGTCTACCCATCCTTTCCACTATTTTCTCTGAAATGTATGCTCCATAGACAATCAATTTTCATCTTAAAGAATTTTTTTCCCCATTGCTTCCCTCTTTTTGGCTCTCAGAGTCCCAACTGCTCCCAAGGACACAGTCTCCATGGCCACTCTTTCCAAATGACATTCAGCAAAGCTAACTAGCATCTCAAATTACAGTTAAACCTTCCATATCTCAACTCTTCCCATCCTAGTTTTGGTATATCATGAGTCGGTGTTATGGGAATCTGAAGATCTTCCCTGCCCCTAGGCCCTTTGCTAAAGTGTCTACGTGACTGAGGACCCTTGGATATTTGAAAGTATACTCTGTTCCCTAATAGGCTGAATGTGGTCACGTGGAGCCTGTGGCGCC
>CM053580.1:200338039-200372075 GCA_028627135.1 Pseudochirops cupreus | reverse complement strand
GGGGGCCACCGCGGTCTTGGAGATAGCGGCGGCGATGCCACCGGCCAGGAAGTCCTTGGCGAAGGAGATGGCCTGTTCCGTCATGGTTACGGCGGGGGAAGGTGTCGGAGGTGAAGAAAGTAAGCCGGTGAGAGAGGGCCAAAAGCTGGGGAACGCGTTGCTGCTTGCACAGCCCCTTGCTACAGCTCGGATCGAAAGGACACGGCGCCCCCCGCGCAGGCGCTAAAGCCTCGGCGCCCCGCCCCCTGCGGCCTCCTCCGGGCGCTCCCATTGGCTCGTGCGGCGCGGGGCGGGGGGAGGGGCTGTCCCCGAGCTCGGGGCCTCCCCTCCAGACTCGCGCCCTGCGCCTCGCGTGTGTCTCTGGGAGAACAAAAGCCCACGTCCGGGCGTCCGGGCCTTGGCCTAGCGGCCCTGAAAAGGTGTCTTTGACCTGCCGGGGCCGGGCTTGGGGTCACGCTCCGGTGCAGAGTCGGGGCGGGGACGCAGGACGGCCCGGCCTGGTTTGCGGACAGCAGCCGAGCGGACGGTGAATGATGGATGAACCGGCCGAATGCTTATCCCCTGGCGGTAATTGGCTTGGCCGTCACCCCGCAGGACTCTGTCCGCGGGGAGGCTGGATTTCTGAGGCTCTGCCCATGCAAGGGACACCATCCACCCCCAAACATTTCGACCCAGCGCCCCACGCCACGTAGCAGGGAGCCCCGGCCGCACTTTGTCCGCACAGCTGCTGGGATGACCGTCATGTCGCCCTCCTGCCCGCTGACCCGTCCCACCCCCGGGGCGTTGTCCGGATGCAGAACCGCCCCCAGGACTTGGGATTTCTTTTTTCTATTAAGAAATCAGCATTGCTATTTCTCTCTTACAGAGCCAGAATTTCTCCAGGTATCCTCTTCTCCCACATGATACAAATTTTTGAAGTAAAAATAAGAGTAAAATTGATCAGTACATCGCAGATAACTGAAAATATACGTGAAGTTCCACAACACTGCAGGGCTACGATGACTTGGGATTTCAAAGGTGGAAGTTGTATTAAAAACCTAGGATTTGGAAGCTGGATTTCTGTGACCTTGGACAAATCATTTAGTCCCACTAGGTCTCAGATTTCTTACCCCTCTAAAGAGGGAGTTTGATTGAAAGGCCTTTGCGGGCACTTCCCCAACCCCACCGCAGCTCCAACTGAGACATATGCCTCCTTAGACAGCAAAGAAAACTGCATTGGAAGTAAATAAACCTATTTTTTTTTTGCATGACTCCCTCCACTATTTTCATAGCTGTCAGTTGTCAAGTTTAAGAACTTTGATAAGCTTTTTAGTTTCTTCTTTAGTTTAATAAGCTTTTCAGTTTCTTCATGTAAGATGAGAATAATAATGCCATATGTGGAAACAGCCCTGAATTTAGAACCTAGGTTCAAATTCTAATTCTCACTAACTCTATGACCTGGGGCAGGGCATTTACCGTGTCTGAACTTCAGTTTCTTCATTCTGTAAAATTACAATGCTGCAAGTGTGGAAAAGAGCCCTAAACTTGGAGAGGCCCTGGATTCAAATTCTGCCCTTCACTGCCTTCACGACCTTGAGCAAGTCACAACCTCTCTGCAGTTGAGTTACCCCATTTATACAATAAGGGAGTTAGGGGGTCTCCAAGATCTTTTTTACCTTTAAATTTCTGATCCTGTGACCAAGATCATAAAGTTGCTGACCAAGGTCAAATATTCAATTAGTGTCAGAGAGCCAGTTTTCCCTGAGTCCTGGCTAGTCCGTGGCTCTTCTTCACTACACCATGTTGCTGTTCATATTTCTTGTGAAAGTTAGATACTAACGAGTAGCAGCCCCTTAGGATTTCTACTGACCCCGGGGTTCAATTTCCTTGTCCATATAATAAGCATAATTATAGTTGTATTATTTATCACCATAGGGTTGCTGTGTGGATCAAGGTCACAAAATCAAATATTAGAGCTAAAAGGAATCTTCAGAAATCATGTAGTCTGCCCAACCCCTTTTATGGGTAAGGAAACAGGCCTGGAGATGTGATGTGGCTTTTGAAATGACTTTTTATAACTGGAAAGTGGTATGTGGCCATGAATTACCATGTGGCTTGGTGTCAAAATTCCTAGTTCTGATGGAGGGAAGAAAAAGATGAGTAACCTGAAAAAGTTTACCAGCGGTTCTCAACCTTCCTAATGCCGCAACCCTTTAATACAGTTCTTCATGTTGTGGTGACCCCCAACCATAAAATTCTTTTCGTAGCGACTTCATAACTGTAATTTTGCTGCTGTTATGACTTGTAACATAAATATCTGATGTGCAGTATGGATTTTTGTTGTTATAAATTGAACATGACCCATAGGTTGTGAACCACTGGTTTGGACTAAATTCTGTGGTAGAACTGGGCCTAGAAAGGATAGATCCATCGAAGCCTTGAAGCTATATTGAGTAATAATGGTTATATTGTCACAGGAGGGAGTTGACATTATAATTAATTAAAGGAAATGCTAAATTTCAGTTAAGGGTTAATAATGAAATTAAAGCTAACACTTTCTCCTCTATGACAGTTCACAGACCCCATGAAATCTGTCCACAGGGATCTGTGGACACCTTGTTATGATGCTCCCGGTCTCTACTTTGCAAGTTTACCAACACCCTGTCACCCTTCCCTACCTCTTCTAGGAACACCTGAGAAACACTAAGGTCACATCCACTTTTCTCTCAAATCTCAAGTTCATTGGTGAGGGTTTCCAGGGGAAACGGGGATAAGAATGGATAGGATGACAGCAGCTATTTCTTTTTTTTTTTAATTTGGTTAATTTATTTTTAATTTTTTGCTTTTTTGGAGAGGGGAAGGTAGGGCAATTGGGGTTAAGTGACTTGCCCAAGGTCACACGGCTAGTTTTGTGTTAAGTGTCTGAGGTCGAATTTGAACTCGGGTCTCCCTGACTGCAAGGCCAGTGCTCTACTCACTGCGCCACCTACCTGCCCCAACAACAGCTATTTCTAAATATGGGTCATTCAAAAGTTGTCAATTTATCTGCAGCTCAGAGGTCATTTGTCTTACATTTTGTTAACAGTTCCAAAGTGCCAAAGTCCATCCCCACTTTCAGTCCTGTTCCCCCTACCATCAGTTTTTCCTGGAAAAGAGAAGTCTCTGTGTTGAATCCCTGAATGACATGTAGTAGTAGAGTGGGTTCATTTGAAAATAGGGCACTGAAAAATGTGTCCTTTATTTCCTAGTCTTAAGCAGAAGTTTGTAGAGGGAACAAGGTACTAGTGCCCAAGAGTATCTACCTCCCAGGTTATTTTTAGGAAAGCATTTTATAAGCCTCAAAGCACTATATAAATGTTTACTCACATTTATACCCTGAAATGTCCGGATTGTTTCTTCCCCTCACCCAAGCAACCCTGTGAGATAGGCAGTACTCATAATTTTACCACCACTTTGCAAATAAGAAAACTGAGACTCAGAAAGTAACTCACAAAAGGTCACACAGCTAGTGAGCAGCTAGGCCTTCTAACTGCAAGATCCTGGCTTCTTTCTGACTCACCTGACCACCTTACTAAAATATATTGCATTTTAACTAAATAAATAACATATTATATATTTATTTATACTATCATACTATTATATGCAATATTCAATAGGAAGAGGCAAGGTAGTATTTATGATGTTATATACATAACAGATACTATATAATATACAGTGTACATATATATACACTGTATATAATATATAATGTACAAAATATATGTTATGTTAAATAACCTCAACTGGGCCCTCATTTTCTGCTAAGCAATCCTACTATAACAGGAACCCCCATTTTGTCTCTTCTTAATCACTTACAATCTGACTTCTGACCTTATCTCAGGTCCTCCTGACTCCAGGGCCAGTGCCCTATTCTCTTTGCCACCTAGCCGCCCCACCTTATCATTCCAATGAAACTACTCTTTCCAAAGTTACTAATGATCTCTTAATTGCCAGATCAAGCACTTTTCCTAATGCTCTTTGACCTCTCTTTGGCCTTTGACACTGCTGATCACTCTCCCTTCCCTGACACTCCGTTCTCCCTAAATTTTCCAGGCACCACTCTTTCAGCTGCATAACTAACCACTCCTTCTCGGTCTGCTTTGCTCCATCTTCCTCAAGATCACACCCTCTAACTGCTACTTGTCCCTAAGGGCTCTGTCCCGGGCCTGTTCTCCTTCTGTACTACTATATTTGGTTAATTGTGAGGATTAGGATTAGGATAAGGCTGCAGGCCGTCATGTTGAGGCAAGGGGAGTGTTGAGGCCCTGGAACAAGCTGGGTCCCGTAAAATTCAGAGCATTGCTCAAGGTTCTCCCATGTGTGGTTACTAGGTGTTCCAGATTAGCGTCTTCACACCCTGGAGCCTTCATGCCCTTGTGACTGCACCTCCCCTCTCACAATTCTGTTCAACTGGGCTGTTTTTTGTCACGTGGGGTATGAGCATCTGGGAGATATATAAGGCTTAAGCTTGAAAGTCTGTACTAGTTTGAAAGTCTGTACGAAGATCTTGCTGTAAGCCTTCCCCATGGAGAGACTTCAATAAACCGTCTCTGCTTGCACCTGCAAGCCTCGACTCTTCTGTTCTTGAGAATGCTCTGGCACCTTCTCCATTAAGGTAAGTAACCCGCTGCCCCAGTCCTCAGGTTAGGATATCCTGACGGTTAATCTCATCAATTACCATGATTTTAATGACTGTTTCTATGCAAATGATTTTCAAATCTACCTATCTGGCCCTTAATCTCTTTGCTGACTTCCAATCTTCCACCTCCAACTATGCTTCAGATATTATTACCTGGATGTCCAGTAGACATCTTGAACTCAATTATTTCCCAAATTCACCATCTTTTGCCCTAAATCCTCCCCACCTTCTACTTTCTCTGTTACAGTGGAAAGCAATACCATCCTTCCAGTCTCTCAGTCTCCCAACCTAGGAGTAATCCTCAATTCCTTACTATATCTCACCCTCCATATAAAATGTGTTACCAGTGCTTACTGAATTCATCTTTGTTACATCAGCCAAATATGCCCCTTTCTCTCTTCTAACACAGCCAGCACTCTTTAAGTGCAGGGTCTCATCACCTCATGCCTTGATTACTGCTATAGCCTGAAAGTGGGTCTGCCTGGCTCAAGTTTCTTCCCACTCCAATCTATTCTTTAGGTAGCTAAAGTGATTTTCCTAAAAACACAAGTCAGATCTTGTCACACACACCCATACCCTTATCCCCACCCTGCCCTACTCACTAAACTCCCAGGGTTTCCTATTGCCTCCAAGAACATGCAAATACTCTGTTTGGCATTCAATTCACAACCTAGCTCCTTCCTGCCTTTCCAGTTTTCTCACACCCTACCACTCCCAGACATATACTCTGATTCAGTGACACTGAACTTTTGGCTCTTCCATCTCTTGGCTCCAGGCATTCTTTCTGGCTGTCCCTAATCCCTGGAACTCTTCCCCTCCACTCTTTGGAGTACTCTACTATTACTCCCTTTGGTTTACCTTAAGTCCCAACTGTCCCTTTCCCCAACCCCTCAAGTCTAGTGCCTTTCCTGTTAACTATTTCCTACTTGTCCTGTACACAGCTTGCTTTGTGCAAATTTGTTTGCTTCTGGTCTCCCCCATTAGATTGCAGATTCCTTGAGGGCAGTTGTCTTTTGCCTTTTCTTTAAAAAAAAAATCCCCAGATTTTAGCACAGTACCTGGCACACAGTAGGTGTTTTTAAATGTTTATCGATCAATTGATTGGAATAGTTTCTTTAGATATAGTATGGTGAAACAGAAATATTGGATTTGGGCTTCCTTGCACTGCTACTTACTAACCTGTCTGACCATAGGAAATGTATTTAATCTAGTAACCAATTAATAATGAGATTAACTAATTAATAATATGGTATAATGGACAGATGTCTGGACTGGAGTCAGAAAGACCAGCCTTCAAGTCCTGTTTTAGGCAAAATGGTTGTTTGACCTTTGGAGGATTGACTTGATTCTTCAGTGTTTTGGGCAACTCCCTTAAAACTACACAGTGCAAACCTAGTTGTAGATTTGTGTTGGTGGAGACCTGGAATTCCAGGAATTTAAGTCTTTCAATGAAATTATTTCACTTTAAAGTTTATGAAACATTTTACTTATTTCATCTTATTTGAGCTCCCCCCCAAAAATTGATACCTACACAACAGCCCCCCCTCCAATACCTGAGGCATTTTTATCACCTTTTTAAAAACGAGGAAACAGATAGTATAAGTAACTTATCCCTGATCACAAAGCTAGGAAAAGATTTGAACTCACAGTAAAGTTTTTTTTTTCTTTTGTCTTCAATTTTGGCACTTTACCACACCTAGCTTCTTAGGGTTTCAGTTTCCTCATTTAAAATAGGAGTGGAAATCGAATTTAAACTAGATGGCCTCCCAGGTTCTCTAAGTCTATGACCATGAATAAGTCATAGAATTGTGGAAAAGAACTACTGGTTTGAGCATCTCAGTTTATTGATAAAGAAACTGAGTCCCAAAGAGGTCAAGTGACTTGCCCAAGGTCTCACAGAGAAAAATAGATAGGATTTTAACCCAAGTTCTCTGACTCCAAAGCTAGCTTTCTTTGATCACTATAATGTGATCAAATGCTGTTTGTTAGGCATTTCATCTTTTTGTATTTGCCTTATTGCCAGATACCATTTTCACTTTATTTTAACTGTGAACATCCACCTATGAGTGTTTAAAGAAATTCTCCAATTAAGATTAGCTAAATAAGGATCAAATATAGGCAGGATACTATAGTCCACAAACATGCCACAGACTGTTCGTTTAAAAAAAAAAGTTGGAGGTGGGGGAGGCGGAGGCAAAGAAGAATTTTGTATAGAGCTATTTACCTACTTGGCGCACTAGGTGAAGAGAAAAGAATCTTCATTTCATTCACTTTGTTAACAGTGAACCTCTTATGGGGGAGGACAGGCTATTAACAAATGAAGATAAGCTTGTAAACATGTTCACAAGGCTCCTTTATATAGAAGCTATTCATCTTCACAAAGCTAAAATTGATTGGGAGGGATCTACTGGCAATCTTTTTTTTTTTTAAACAAAGGGTGCAAAGGTACCAATTGCCCCATTTCTTCCAGAACCATTACCTCACTGATGCCCTCCGTTGTAGGAGTCCTTCATTGCTATGACCGTGCCCCAACGTAGCACTATTGCTATAAGCTTCTCCTTATGCTGCCAAAACAGCTACCCAGACAATGGCACAGATGAATAAGGAGATGGGTTCAGAACTGAGGAGGAAGGCTGGACTGCATTTCAGAAATAGTCATCTCAGTGTTTCCAAAGTGCTCTTTGCTGCAGAAATCCATTTTTTCAACTAATGATGTCATATTGATATGAATCATGGAACATCATGATTCTAGAAAAAAAATTCTACATAATCAGAGGGCAGTGGAAAGATGCATGGTAGTTAGAAGCATCCTATACAGCATGTTACCAACTATGACACTATTGAGGACAAGAATAAGAAGGACAACATGGAGTGAGAGTAAGAATCAAGACATGAAGTAGTCCGTTAGTACTTCTGAGATACTAAAAGAACGAGATGACTTCCAGAATATCAGGCAGACAGATCCTCTGTGGAGATACAGGGATAAAAACCCAGAGAATGTAAAGCATGGGGCGACTGCAAGTCGAGTCAGTGGATGTTGTGGTCACAACAGTAAGATCGTGAATTAATCAAAATTGCAAAGTCAAAACCAAACCCCTGCACTGTGAGTTACAGAATTACGTCCTCCTAGAACTGGAAGGGACTTCGGAGGTCATCACGTCTAACCTACATCCAAATAGGATTCTTGTCTTATATTCCTGACAGATGGCCATCTGGCCTTCATTTGAAGACCCCTTCCTAACGATGTTACTTTCCTAAGCAGCCTTTTGGAAGGTGATATCTAGTTTTCACATCACTCAGCACTGGAAGAAAACTCATGATATTTAGCATACACTAGATGAAGAAGTTATCATTGTGCGCAGGAGACAGAAAAGTGGGTCAGCAATTTTATCCATTTATTTCTTGGCTTAAACATCCTAATTTGAAAGATACAGGACTGTGGTTTTTGTTCATGGGAGGTGAAAGGGGTAATGGGAGAGGAACAGAGATAATAGTAAAAGAGACTTGCTTTTATGCTGAGAAACCTCATTCACCCTCTAGAAAAAAAAATCTAGCTCCCATGAGTGCCCCATTTCCAAACAAAATTATTTAACTCATTTATTTCTATGGGGTGGTGGCTGTTGTGACTCACTAGCTGCTAGCAGATGAAAGTACTAAAAGACGTCATTGAAATAAGTAATCTTGGCTCTAGGGAAGAGATAAAGAAACACACCTCCTTTCTGGGAGTGGAGAGGGATGACAGGGTGGGACTACTGGCAACTGGATGTCCTTGGCAATGTCACACTCAGCTTACTGGGTTTGGGGTTTTTAGGTTTTTTTTTTTGGTAGGGGGAGGATTTGTTTTTTGCCTGTTTTTGTTATGAGGAAAATGAGAGTAAAAGGGGGTTCATATACACAGATGTCTATAATATAAAAATACAAGGCATCGATCAAACTTATTTATTTATTTATTTACTTTTGGAGGGGGGAAGGCAGGGCAATTGGGGTTAGGCGCTTGCCCGAGGTCACGTGGCTAGTGTTAAGTGTCTGAGGCTGGATTTGAACTCCGGTCCTCCTGACTCCAGCGCAAGTGCGCTCTTCACCATTGTGCCACCTAGCCTCCCCTTAAAACTTATTTTTAAAAAATAAATTTGATTTTTTTTCTTTTTTCTACATCCTCAACATTTTTCCTCTCCCATAGAGCTATCCCATATAACAATTTTCTTAAAGGAAAAAATTAGAGGAGAAAAAAAAGAAAAGAAAATCAGTAAAATCAATAAATACATATCGAAAATATGAAAACATACGCAGTGTTCCACAGCCGTAGATCTCCTGCCTTTGCAATGGAGTATCTCGTTTTTCTTCTGTGTTCGCCATGTGTGTTCTTTGCAATTTTGCAACATTCTCTTGATCTCTTTTGTGGTTGTTCTCCCCATTTACATTGTTGTCATTGCCTATGTTGCTTTCTTGACTTTGTTCACTCTACTCTGCATCAGATTATGCATTCCCAGTTTCTCTTCATCATATTCATCATTTCTTATAGCACAGTAATATTCCATTACATTCACCTACTCCAGTTTAACCACTTCTCGGTCCATGGGCATCTGCTTTGTTTTCAGTTCTTTGCTCCCACTAAAAGTGCTGCTATAATTATTTTGCTGTGTATGATAACTTTTTTTTCTCATTCTTTTCAATGACCTCCTTGGGCCTAGTAATGGAATTTCTGGGTCAAAGGATATGGACATTTTGGTCACTTAATTCCCAATTGCTTTCCAAAATGGTAATCAAAGCTCCACCAACAATGCACTAGTGTACCTATTTTCCCATAATTAAAAATTTCTGGGTGTGGGGTGAAAATTTTGGATTGTATAAAAAAAAAATTAAAATGAGGACTAATCTCGGTCCACACATTTTTTTCCTTACATTTTCCAAGAATTATCTGATGTCTTAGCCTCTTTGAGCCAGTTTCCTGATCTATAAAATGGGGGTCCTACCTCTAATCTGCACACTACTGGGTTAGTGTTCAGAAAGGACTTTGTAACCTCTAAGCATTATAGAAATGTGAGCTGTTATTAGTGATGGTTAAATGTGACCCAAACTAAAATTTGAAACTCTGCATTCTCTTGAAAACTGCTACCTCATTAAGCCGGAAAGCTCTCTTCTCCCAGCTTAATTTTACTGATAAAAGCACCAAGGAAGTACTGAAAGACAAAAAAACACCATAAAACCGGCCAATTAAGAGTCACATCCACAGCTTGAATTAATGTTAATGTCAAGAGATTTGTGATCTGTTGATGTGGGTTCTCCTACAGATGGTGAAGATTACAACCCTTTTATCCCTTGTAATCTAGACAATTCTAGTCCATTCCTACCCAGATTACTGGAAGAAGAACTACCTGCTAGGGCAGCAGTTCTCAACCTGTGGGTTATGTTCAATTTGTGACAATGAAAATACATCCTGCACATCAGATATTTACATTACGATTCATAACAGTAGCAAAATTACAGTTATGAAGTAGCAACGAAAATAATTTTAGGGTTGGGGGTCACCACAACATGAGGAACTGCATTGATGGGTCACGGCATTAGGAAGGTTGAGAACCACTATCCTAGGGGAAAGACTAGCTCTAGGTATTTTAACATGACAAAGATAACTCCACATTTTCCAGTCTTTTTCTTGTCCAAGCATACATTTCCAGAGTATTATCTTCTATATCAGAGACCTCTCACTCACCCCGAGGAGCTTGCAAAACTTCCAAGTGAGCTTGACCAGATTAAGATGCAATTGGGAAATGTTTAACAAAGTAAATAAAAAACATAATACAACATAATGTTAATTTGTGATTTTCTAAGTCAATATGAGGTATGCCGGGATCCATCTTTATTTGAGTTTGATACTATTGCTCTTATATTGCTTGCATTTATCACTGGTCTTACATTGCAATCTGCTGGCTCCCATCATGCATCTCTCCATTCATTGCCTTTTGTTTATAATATCAATATTCTTCCAGGGGTTTTGAGTCATGGAACTCTATAGTCTCTGAAGAAACAGAACTGACATATATATACACATATATACATATATACACACACACCCCATGCTGATTTCTAAAAAAATTGTTCTCTTTCCTTTATACTAATAACCCTATTGAGGGAGTAGCTTATCTAGCTGTAGAATCTCCATAAATAGTTTATTCAAGGTCATAAAACTAATCAGGCAAGGAGACTGGAATCTAGACCACTTCCTCATAGTAAAGTACTCTTTGTGCCACACCTATTTTTTTCCTCTTTAAAAAATACAGAAAGAATGCTTTGGAATAGTGAGGTGCAGTGGAAACAACACTGAACTGGAAATGAGAAGACCTGGGCTTAAATGTTGACATGAATACCATATGACTCTTGTGACCTTGGGCAAATAATACTTGCCCTACTAAGCTCACAGAATTGCTGTGGGGTGAGACTTGGGTAAACTGTAAAAGTGCTATTTTATATAATTTAACTATGAACTGTTATACATTTTAAAGCATCATACCGAAAGGTAGCAGGTTCACATATTTAACATTAATGTCTCTTGGGTGGTTAGGTTTTATTTTGGGTTTTTTGGTTTTGTGTGTGTGTGTGTGTGTGTGTGTGTGTGTCAGATCTATGATTTCATTATTATAAGGAACTCTCAATGGTGAGGCAATTCCTACGACAAATCAATGAATCAATCAACAAGTACTTATTAACAGCTACTATATGTGGGATACTGTGCTGGGCACTAGGTGGTTCAAACTGCAGTAAATAAAACAATCTCTACTAGAAAGTAGCTTACGTTTTAATGGGGAGCCCAAGGGCACATATAAATATATATAAAATAAATATAAGGAGAACGAACACAAATACATTCAGAGGAGCTGAAAACAACGTTGTTTGGTAAGGAGAGCACTATTAAATGAAGAGATCAGAAAAGTCGTCATGTGGCAGACAAGAGCACCTTTTGGGAGGCCAGTTTGCCAGAATGGAAAGTGTTGGACAAGAGTAATCTAGAATGAAGCTGGAAGGGTAAGTTGGGGCCTGGGAGTGGTAGTAAATTTGATCCTAGAGACAATAGGGAACCATTGAAATGTATTGAATATGGAGTTAGTTGGCCTTAAAATGAGGGCCTGGTGACAATAATATCAAACTCAAATAGAAAGGGATTCCTGCAGGCTAAATATTGACTTAGAATACCACAAATGAACATTATCTATGTTGCATCATGTACATATATTTTTATTTTGTTAAACATCTCCCAATTACATTTTAATCTAGTTCAGACTGCATTTGGGAGTTTTGCCTGTCCCTTTCTGCCTACCTGTGGTATTTGATACCTCTGAAGCATAAAATTTATCCACCTGAATTCCTCTCTGTTGACCAGAGCTGACAAAATAGAAGAAATTCTTCTTTGTTTCTCCAGACACAATTCTCTTTGGGGGGTAGAAGGAAGATGGTATGTTTGAAATATATAATGTTTTAATTATCTTTGCTATTACTCAAGGTGGACCTGGATCTCTGTTTGTAAGCCAGTTTTAATCCAAAGACCTCCATGCATTAATGATGCCTACTGGGAAATCTTGTCTCCATTAGACACTTGGGAAAAAGACCAAAACACAGATAAAAGTTTAGAATTTGGCTTCTATCTTCACCACTCCACTGAATCTGCTCTCTAAAGTCACTAATGACTTGAACATTCAGATCCAATGGCCCTTTTCCAATTCTCTTTGAACTCTGCAGCATATATAGTTATTGACCAATGTCTTCTAATAACTTTCCCTGCCCTTGGATTCCATGACATTGCACCTTTGTGGTTCTTCCTCTACCTTTCTCTACATGTTCCTTTGCTAAAGCTTCTTTATCCCACTTCCTACAGGTGAGTATCCTCCAGCTCTGTCCTTTGCTGTTTTCTCTATATTCTTTCCCCTGGCAACTTTATGGCTTCAGTTATTACATCTATGTCATTAAGTGTGAAATCTTTCTCTCTAGTACTTCTTTCTCCTGAAGGAAGGCCACTCCAGCATTTCCAACTCCCTGCAGGATGTCCTTTCCTCACTTCCCTATTTGTGTGGATGGTACCATCACTCTCCCAGCATAAAAATAACAGTAACAATTATTATTACACAAGAATACCTTGAGGACAGCTGAATAGTGAGGTATAGTAGAAAGGACACCTATCTTGGAGTCAGAAGACACAGGTTCAAGTTCAGTTGCTAATATACTAAGCTTCTGGCTTTGGGCTAGTCATTTAGCTTGAGTTTTACTTTACTCATCTATAAAATGGAAATAATACTTGCCCTCCTGACCAGACACAAAACCTTGGAGTTATCTTTGCCTGTTCATTATCCCCTAAACTCTGTTATTCAATCTCTGAAATTTCTCATACATCTACCTTCCATTTCCATGGTTAACATCATGGTTCATGCCCTTGCTACCTCTTACCTATGCTACCATAATAGTTTGTGTCCCGCCTCTCCTATTCCCAAACTACCCCTTCACACTAATGCCAAGAAACTCCTCATGCCTGGGGCTGACCAGTTACTTCTCTGCTCCAAACCCTTCAGTGGCTCCCTATTAATCACTAAATAAAAGAGAAGTTCCTAGACCTGAAATCAACATTCTGGTTCTAACTTTCCTGTACAGTTTTCCTACCTTCTACTTCCCTGTACAATAGTATCTTCTAGTCAAACTGCGATACTATTTCCCCATCTTTTAGTAAGTACCGTTTCCTGCCTCCATGCCTTCATGTATTACATGGTTCCCCTTACATAGATCAGTTTTCACCCAGTGAAATTTTTGCTTTTCTTAGAGACCCCACTTAGAAAGCCCCTCTGCCAGGAAAACCTCTGACATCTCCAGCTATAAAGGATCACTCTCTTCTTTCATGCACTGTTTGTACCTTTCTCATGCATTTATCATATTACAGCTTGTCCTAATTAATCATGGATCTGTCTTACCCTCTGTACCAGATTATAAGCTCCTCAATGGCAGGAAATGTACTGTCTTATTTCATCTTTGCATCGCCAGTGCCTCATATAGTCTATGGCACATTGTAGGCCTTCTATATTTGTTGAGTGAAACGTGACCAGCTTAAGATGACAGTGGCATACTTCTGGGGTTGTATCCCAAAGACATCATACAAATGGGAGGACCCACATGTACAAAAATATTTGTAACAGCTCTTTTTGTGGTGGCCAAGAACTGGAACTTGAGGGGATGCCCATCAATTGGGGAATGGTTGAACAAGTTGTGGTATATGAATGTAATGGAATTCTATTTGCTGTAAGAAATGACAAGCAGGTAGATTTTAGAAAAACCTGGAAAGACCTATATAAACTGATGCTGGGTGTGGGGAGCAGAACCAGGAGAACATTGTACACAACACTGTTCAATGACTGACTTTGATAGACTTGGCTCTTCTCAACAATGTAAGGTTCTCAGACAACTCCAAAAGGCTAAGGATGGAAAATGCTATCCACATCCAGAAAAGAATTACAGAGTCTGAATGCAGATTGAAGCATACTATTTGCTCTTTTTCTTCTCCGTTTTGTTTCTTCTTTCTCATGGTTCATTCTACTGATTAAAATTCTTCTTTACAACATGACTAATGTGAAAATACGTTTAACATGAATGTATATGTAAAGCCTATATCAGATTGTATGCCATTTTGGGGAGGAGGAAATGGAAGGGAAGAAAAAAATTTTTTTAAATCATTGACTTGTTTGTTTACTTTTAGTTTACAATATTCAGTTCCACAATCCCTTGAATTTCAAATTTTCTCCCTTCCCTTCCCTCCCCCCCCCCCCCATGGTGGCATGCAATCATGTATAGGATCTGCAAATACTTTCACATTGTACAACAGTCCGGTTGTATAGGAGGGTTGTAACCAATGGAGTGAAAAATGGGAAAAAAAGAAACAAAACCAAACCTGAAAAAGAACGATAGCATGTGGATTGCTTCAGTCTCCATTTAAACTCTGGTCTTTCTAGATCTTTCTCTGAATGTAGATAGGGAAGAAAATTTAAAACTTAAAAGCTTATGGAACTGAATGTTGTAAATTAAAAATAAATAAGTAATTAAAAAAAAGATGACAGTGACATTGAGACAAAGGACACTGACTGTGTGAGAAGTTCTAGCAAACAATGTAAGCAATAAACTCCTAGCCACCACCCACACATAACTTGTTCTAAAATCCTAAGCTAAGCAGGGAAAAGCACATCCGAGTGTGATTCTGGCTCACTGTTTTCAGCTTCACTGAATATCTAATTGATAAGGAAATGCTACCAGTCTGTTATTTAATACTTAGCACGATGCAGGTCTCTAAGCAACTGCTTTGCCACAAGAATCATCAGTTAAGATCTCTGAATTTATTTTGTTGTTATTAATATAAATGGAGGGATAAGAATTATTATTTTTATGGTGGCACCATGCTTTTCTTTCAAGATCAGATACTTACTTCTCTTTACCACATCTTTGCCCTTCAAAACCATTATTACTTAAATGTTTGCTTTCTGATTGGCCTTACTGGTAGGGGGAGAGTTCATACTGACTTTAAAATACTGTCTATCCATCTAGATTTATAGCAACGGAGGAAAATTATGGAGTATTATTTTATAGTAGTTGCTGATATTTTAATGTGCTGTAATTTCAGCAGTGGGAGCTTTGAAAATTGCTATGGTCAAAAACTTCATTATTCTGAAGTCAATCTGGTGACGTACCTCTCTGAACTTAGCTAGAAGGATCCTTTAACAAACAGACCTATATATATATAACAACAGACTCTTGCTCAAAGAAGTTTTAGAGCTGATTAAAATGTGAAGCACCAAGTTATAATGGCTGAGATGATGTCATATTTTAAAAGGATCCTTCTTTGACTGTCATAAGCATTTTGTGTTTTTCCTATTATAATGCATAGCTTAAAAAGCCACCATGGATAGTGGAAAAAGACCCAGATTTAGAATACGGAAAACCTTGGTTCAAGTCTTGTCTGTGACACATACTGTGATACTGATTAAGTCACAACCTTTCAGTTGCCCAGGGATCTCTAAGACTGTAAGTTACCAACTGGTTGTCAACATGAATAAGTAGAGAAAATATCTGTGCCATCCTCTACACCAGGGGTGGGGAACCTTCAGCCTCAAGGCCTCACATGGCCTTTTGACTGAATCTAAACTTTACAGAACAAATCCTTTTGACAAAAAGATTTGTTCTGTCAAGTTTGGAAAAGTCAAACTTGGAAAGTCAAAAGGCCACACCTAAAGACTTAGAAGGCGGCATGGCCTCAAGGCCACAGGTTCCCCACCCATGCTTTACACCAGTGAAATCACAGGTTCAGGACTGAGGCTCAGATAGCAACAAGGACCAGAGCGCAGAGCATATGTAGATTAGGCACTCCTCAGGGAACTGATGGGATCACCCAGAAAGAGAAAGGAGGGGGCTCAGTCCTGAGGTACAAAGGAGGCAGGACTTGAATGATGGTCTTGCAAATAGGACTAAGGCTGTTGTCCTGATAGGAATACAATGACAACAGAATAATGTCACAAAAACTCAGGAAAGAGAGAGTATTTCAAAGGGGATAATCAGTGTCAAACACTGCAGATAGGTTAAGATTAGAGTTAAGAAGAGGATACTGGATTTAGCAATAAACAGAACATTGGTGATTTCTAGGAAAACAGCATATTCTAAAAGTCTTAGCACAATTTTAAGCTACTAAAGCCTTTAGTGCACTGAATATATAATTGTTGCTTGCATTTGTTAGCTAGAATTAAGTAAGCTGGACCTGGGGAACAATTCACCCAATGACTAAAACATTGTAAAAGAAAACAATTGTGAAAGAGCTAAGAATTACGATCAATGCAATGATCATTTGCGATTCCAGAAGACTGATGATAAATCATGCTGCTCACTTTTTAGGAGACATTTGATAGACTAGAAGTACAGAATGAGACATACTTTTAGACATGATCAATGTATAGATTTGTTTTGTCTTACTGTTATAAAAGACGGTTTTTGCAGGGTGGGATGGAGGGGTGTACTTAAGAGAGGGAATGGGAGAAGAATAGTAATGGTGATACCCCCCAAAAATAGGGGAGAAGGAAAGAAAATAGCATCAATGAATCATTTAAATATACACAGAAGAAAGAACAGTGAGGTGGTGCAGTAGATACAGCACCCAACCTGGAGTCAGGAGGACCTAAATTCAAGTCTGGCCTCAGACACTTACTAGCTGTGTGACCCTGGGCAAGTCATTTAAACCCAATTGCCTTCCCCTCCAAAAAAAAAATGCAGAAGAGGAGAAGGAAGTCATGGACTAGCAGGAAAATGTTGAAACTAACATGTGAAATTTGAAACATATTTTTAAAAAACAAATAAAATAAAAGTTTTAGCCATTGGGCATGAAGAAAGCAGCACACAAAAAGATGCTCAACTATAAGTACAAGAGAGATCTTATAGAAAAGGTTGGAAAATCCCCAGGGTAAACAAGGAGGCAGTTTAGAGAAGTAAGATAGCTTAGGCTAAAATATATCATATAGATGGTCTACATTTGAAAGTCATTTAAAAAGGAAAAATTGGAGCAGAAATATAGACGTCAAAATGTATCCAAGACAAACTTTCAAAGCAGGTTAACATAAGAGCATAAAAAGAAAACATATATAATAAAAATGCTATGGAGATAAGGTAATGAAGTTACAACAATCAATAGATTCCCATTTTCTCACTACTCTTCCTAGTTCACAATGTCTATGGTGTAAATGCTGAATGCAACTATTTGTGCATTTTAAAGACTCTCAAATATTCACTTAATTGCTCATTGCTACAATAGTTTAAGATTAGTGATACAGAAATATTCATTATTAGTCTGTATTTATTGGAAAATGGGAGGGAAATATTTTATTTTTTTGCTTTTTGGAGGGCAGTTGGGGTTAAGTGACTTGCCCAAAGTCACACAGCTAGTTTTTGTGTTAAGTGTCTGAGGCTGCATTTGAACTCAGGTCCTCCTGACTCTAGGGCCAGTGCTCTATTCACTGTGATACCTAGCTGCCCGGGAAATATTTTATAGATCAGACACATGTTTTCAAAAACCAAATGGGTCTGTGCTATTTTTATAACTCTTTCAGTGGAACTATTAATTGAATAAAATTTCATAAAAGATTTATTTTCAAAATTTGTAAATTTACTTGAATATATAGGTTTAGTAAAAGTCTCAAATACAGTCAGAGAAGTAGTTATGACTTTTTCCTTAACACTTGGTGCATAAAATTGTATCTAATGAATTTCCTATTTGCATAATCTCTACATTTCTGAAGCCATGTTATTCAAGTAAACATCTGTAGTCATAGATACTCCTCTCCTTTCCCTCTGTCTGCACAAGAAAGCTCTAGGACTGCAGCCACATATTTCTGTTTTACTTCTTGTCATCTAAGCCCATTTCAGTCAGCAATAGACCAGATCCTGATGCTGAAAACGCAAGCCAAATGTCGAGAATCTGAAATCATTTTAAGAACTGAGAGGAGTCCACCATGGCAAGGTCTTGACGTGGCAATGAGTCAGATACGTAATGTCAAGAGACTAAAAGACATAGAAATGGCAAAGTCAGAGCATGGTTCATAGAACAGGATTGTAAAAAAGGTGATGTGTAAAGGAAGAAGATTGAAATAGATATACCCAGAAACACCTGAACTACCATTAGAGTGAAACTAGACTTCTGAGAGATAGCACGGCACAACAGAGATAAAATGGTGGACTTGAGAGTCAAGAAGATCTAAGGTCAACTTCTCCTTCTGACATTTACTGTATAATCCTGAGCAAGTCACTTAACTTCTCTGAGGTTTCACTCCCTCCTCTGCAAAAAGAGGGGACTGGACCTGATGGTCCAAAGATCAGCTGTCTATCATAGCTATGGTCAACTATGATCCTATGATTCAGCAGTGGATGGCAAATGATAACACAAAGAGACACAAAACTATACATGCATTAATGGCTACAAAAGTTTTTATTGAAACAAAGGCAATTTTACTTTCTTTCTACTTTCTTCCCACTCACCAGCCTTTGGATAGAATTCAGGATTAATAGTCACTGATTCACTCATTCAAAACCTATGTTAACCTCCTCAGCTCACTCTACCTATCAGAAGATGAGGTGAGATGAAGCCAGAGCTACAGTGCATGAGTGCTATGAAAATAGTTTGACTTCAAGAACCAAAAATTGAAACCGAGGCCACATTTGTTTTAAGTTTCAAAATGGCATTTCACAGTCAAATGGAAAAACAGAAACTTGCAGTGATGCTCAAAACAACTTCTGAAAAATCAGGCAAAATTTGCCTATAATTTCATATTCCATGAACTGTAAAGAGGTAACAGAATTACTTGGCTAGCCAAAAATTAAAAAAAAAAAACTGGGCTAAAGCTTCATGAATACACATAAAACATTTAACATACAGAGATATAAGAAAAAAAATACAGGCCTTCAACAAAACTGGTCATAAGCATGCTTGGAAATGCCCCCACAGGACAGAACACTTCTTCATTTATAATCTGATCAGGGGTGCAGTCCTACAGTCTCAGAGATGAGTCCAGTGCTTGTTTTGAATGCCAAGAAGATGATAAGGAGACAGGGGTTAAGGAGTTGAACCCTTTGCATCTATTCCATGGATTTAGTTGGTATGTGTGAGAATATCTGCTTGCATACCCACAGATCAGTCGCTATGGCCATCCACAAGTAGAACCACAGTGTTTGAAAGGTTTAGATCTAGTAAGAGCCCGAGAAGGGCTATAAAAAGGTCCAGGTGATGGCCATCAAGACTTTTCCCTAGGTGACAAAGCTTTATTTATTGTGCCGGTGTTTTATGAAAGTAGTTGAACTTCAAATTCCCAAACTGCTTAATTCACTGTATGTGTGTTTTTTTAAATCCCAAAATAGCATCCAAAAAGTTTCCTGTTATCTTAATTTGCACTTGGGTAAATCCATATTTTTCCAACAACTGCTTGTATTCTGAGCTACTCCTCTGCTTGCCTTCTGTCATACTAAGAGACTGCAGCACAGCTCTTGGAGGGTCTATCTTCTCTTCGCCAAGTACAATTTCAGCTACTAGCAAGGCACAGCCTGTATTTTCAAAATAAATCAAAACACAGTTCATTAAATTGACAGGTTTCTTGACACATATGTAGTTGATTGCTTCTTGAAAAAAAAAATCAAACCAAAAAACCAAGGCCATGCTAGAAGAGAGTTCAGAATACTAAATGAGTGGGCCAAAGTGTTGATAGCACAAATTTCATCTATTCACAGGGCAACAAAAGAGCAGGAAGACAGATAATTATTAGAAAGACCAGATAACATGAAATCCCTTGCAAGTATTTTCCATGCCTGTATTGTTTCTTTACTTACACAGATTCTCAAAGTATTAACGTCTTATTTAAATGGTAAGAAAATCTATAGACCTAGCCGTACACAAACCTGATAGATTCACAGGACAGTAGAACAACCAGCCGATGGATGATTATTAGGAAGACCATGGCAAGCTGTTAGATGTGGTACAGGGGGCAGAATGCAGGGCTAGAAGTGAGGAAGACCTGAGTTTAAATCTTTCCTCTGAACCTGGGCAAATCACTTAACCTCTCTCAGGCTCAGTTTCCTCATCTGTCAAATGGGTATTTACATAGAATGAACACCTACCTCCCGGAGTCACTGAGACAATCAAATGAGAAGACACATAAAGCACTTTCCAAACCTTAAGCTCTCTATAAGTATTAGATATTATTATTATTATCCAGTATCCATCTATATTAATTATGTATCTACTATCAGAAAATATTAACACACCATTTAAATGAAAGATAAATCAAGTCATAAACTTCTAGTCCTTTTCACTTATCAGCAAATGCTCTGGTTAGGGAATTGAGCAATTTCTAAAAAGCCATCATGTAGTAACATATTATTATAATGTATTATAATATACTATAATGTGTCATTAATATAATATATACACATACTATGTTATAATGCATCATACTTTATTATATAAGATATATTTATACCATATGTATTATATATAATTATAGGTCATAAAATTATATATAACACATCTGACACAATATATCATTACATATGATGGATTATAATATATAATATTATTTTATCAGCATGCCATTAATTCTAAAGGTTTAAATGCACAAGCAAAAGAAATCAAATTGTATTTGCCATGAATAATAGGAAATATTTTACATTATAAGACTACAGAAGTAACTTCCCTCGATAGCATAAAAAAGACCCAACATTTCTGCTTGGTCATAAACAGGTAGAATACAAAATGCAGAAATCTGACACTTACTTTAAAATCATTTAAAATAACTTCATAAATGTCCTCTACACTGCTGTGAGATCAAAGGATTCAGCACCCACAGAAAGCTCAACAGTTATTATCTAGGCCAGCTTCAGCAGAGGAGGTACTCTGGCCCAGAGAGAGGGTGGAGGGACTTGTGCAGAATGTGCCCAAGGTGGGTACCATCTGAAGAACAGCTCTAGCACAGCCCCCTCACAGCTTTGGAAACTAAAAGTATTTACCTGGTTTGCAAAGATCTGAAATTTTACTTAATAACGCATCAATCTTGTCATCTGGCCAGTCATGGAGAACTCTTGAGAGAATGTAAAGATCAGCCTCAGGAATGTTATCTTTGAAAAAGTCACCTAGTTGCACAAAACAAAAAGAAGGTTTAAGAAAGGAAGGCATTTCAAACATTCTTTTAAAAAAATTACTTATTTACTTTTAGTTTATAGCATTCAGTTCCACATTTTTCTCTCCCTCCCCCCACTACGGTGGTATGCAATCTTAAAACATGAAAGGGTTTATGAGACCTTTTGCTCACAATGCAGAGATGGATAGGGACTGGAGCCACTATTTTATTGTCACTATTTTAATTCCCTTTACGGATACAGGTCAGCACCATCTGTCTAACATACTGTCTCAGAAAGCTGTCTAGAGCAGAGGTGTCAAACATTCACAGACAACATGCAGCCAGAAACACGCCAGAGTGTGACCAGAACCAGCTTAAAATGTAATTGGGGAAATATGTATTTTTTTAAAATTGGGAAATATTTAACAAAATTTTAAAAAACAAAATAAAATATGGATAATGTTAGTATATGGTTTTCTAAGTCAATATGCAACTACAGGCTTCCCTGTGTATGGTTTAATGGCCCCTGTATCTATTTGAGTTTGACATTTCTAGTCTGGATCACTAAGAAGACTAACTTGTCCAGGGTCACGTAAATAATGTGGTACTTTAGGTACTTGAACTTTAAATGTTATGTTTTTTTCAATTATTGAGCATTTTTTCCCTTCTTCCCACTCCCTCTCCCCAACCATGGTGAAAAAAAGAAAAACGGGAAGCCTGTAAACAAATGAACACAGTCTAGTCAAACAAACTGCAAGACTGTCCATGTCCAAAATGTCCCCACTCAGGAAGTCAGCAGCATTTTTCATTACTCATCCTCTGGAATCATGATTGAAACCACCAGCTTCAAGGCCAGTTCTCTATCCTATTAGACCACATTGCCTCACACAAAGAAGTAAAAGGGGGCAAGACGGGGAGGCAGAGTAGGGACAATTAGGAATGGGATTCAGGTTCTACCTACAAAACAGAAGAGTTTATATGCCGTTTGTAAAGGTCATGTTATTAAACCAACGTTCCCCCAGATTTAGTTATCATTGTGTTCTAATCACTGCCACCAGAAAGAAGGCACACACAATGAGAAGGGAAGGCTACTTTTTTATTTTCAAGGTCACACAGTTAATAAATGGCATAGCCAGCATCAGAACTCAGATCCTGTTCACTGTAAACTCCCTCCCCCCACCCCGCCCCAGCTTTCTTTTCCCCTTACATTTAAAATTACCTGATGTGAAAGTTACTCGACTGGTGTCTTGTCCAGTAGGTTGAAAACAAGAAACATTTTCAATGACATTAGGAAGGTCAAATACAGTCACTTTTAGATCTGGGTATTCCTGTATCAGCACTTGGGCCAAAGCTCCCGTACAGCCTGTGGACAGAAAAGAATTCTGGACCAAAAATACTTTCCTGGCATTTATAAAGAGCTTGAAGCACAGCCAAGTTTGCCTTAGACGACACGGAAGACACAAGCTAAAAGATGAGCGTAAAAGAATTCTCTCTAATTACAGACTTCAACATTGCAAAGGCCTGTTATTTTGTAAGTGTGGGTAAACCCTCTACCTACTGCGACTGCAACCATTCTATAACTTAGCAGATAGGCTTTAAGAGTCTGTGGCTAAAACAACTGATCACTTTGTGACCAGCATGACAAGCAACCTCTCTATAAGCTTAGCAAAGTTTGTCTTCAGAAAACAAAAACATAGTAGAGATCACCATTCAAAGCATTTCCAGGTTAGTATGCTGTAACACTAAATATGAATAACACCGTTGAAGAATGATGTAATGCAAGAGAATGCTTCTGCATTGCTCTTATTTTATTCCCATTGTCAGTGCCACAAGGGAGAAGGTAATCAACCACAGAGTTTCCTACAGATCAGGTGTAACTCCTGACTACACACACACACACACACACACACACACACACACACACACACACACACACACACACACACACACACACACACACACACGGCATTTGACACAAGAACAATTTCAGGCATAAAGAATACATATGAAGAGCTCTTACATTATTCCAATCCTTAATTCGATCCTTAGCTTGAAACACTGATGAGATGATGGAACCATTTTATTTTAATAACTTAAGATAGGTGAAATCAACCTTTTTTGTGATGACATGATGCCCACAAAACATCACAAGGCGGATATCATTACTATGTTCACAGGAAGTGCTAACATTATTAAAACAGCCACAAGAGCCCTCACCAAGAGGAAGTAACTATTTTTTTCTTGTGGGTAGGTTAGCAATTGATGAGATACAAAATACCATATATGAAGGGAAGGTCCTAATTGGGAAATAAAATGGAGGAAACAGTGTTAAGACTTCTCAGAGTTCCAGTTCCTATCCATTTTATATCTTTAATGATGACAAAGGCATAGTCCATTGGAGTTGGAAGGACCCTTGAAGATGATCTAAACCAGGAGTTCTTAAGTTTTTTTGTAACGTGGAACCCTTGGACAATCTGATGGAGCCTAAGAATCCCTTCTCAAAATAATTAATTTTTAATGTATAAAATAAAATACATTTTAACAAAAAAAAATCACAAAGTTATTTTGTACAAATTCCTAAAATTATAAAAGATTATAGAAGAAACCAATTATATTTAAATAGTTATCCAAGTACTTTAAAAAGAGTTAGGAGACTCAAAGTTAAGAATCTGTGATCTAGTGGAACTCTCATTTTAGAGACAGGAGAAGTAAAGTGATTTGTCAGATGTTCCACAGTTAGGGAGGGGCGTGATGAGAATAGGTTCTTTGGCTCAGATTATTAGATTGGGATGTTAACACTAATTTCTAGGACAGTGGTTCTCAACCTGTGGGTTATGTTCAATTTAAATACTTCCTGCATATCAGATATTTACATTACGATTCACAACAGTAGCAAAATTACAGTTACGAAGTAGCAATGAAAATAATTTTATGGTTGGGGGTCACCACGACACGAGGAACCGTATTAAAGGTTTGCGGCATCAGGAAGGTGGAGAAGCACTGCTCTAGAAGACAAGGTTTCACTATCACTTCAAGACCTAACATATAAAACCGACTTGTTCTTGAAAGGTCTTCATAGAGCCTTGTAACAAGAAAACACACGAATTTACGTTCTATTTCTATAATCTGGGAAATTCAATTTAAAAAATATTCATTTTAAACTAAAAAGAAATGAGGGAAAAAAAGAGAACTGGCACTACTTTACATTTTTTTCATTAGCTTCTTTGAAATTCTTGACCTTTTGTTCTTCAAAATGAATTGTTATCATTTTTCCTAACTTGCTAAAATCATTTTTTAGTAGTTTAGTTGGGATGACACTGAATTAAATAAAATTGTTCTTTTTACTATAAGGGCTTTGCCTACCTAGGAAAAATTAATATTTCTTCAATTATTTAAATCTGACTTTATATAAATAGTGTTTAGAATTATGTTCATGTAGTACCTAGGTCTGTTTTGGCAGGCATACTCTCAGGTATTTTATACTGTCTATAATTATTTTAAATGGGGTATTGCTTGCTATCTCTTCTTGCAGGGTTTTGTTGGTGATATATAAAAATGCTGATGATTTATGTGGTTTTATTTTTACATTCTACTACTCTGCTAAATTTTTTAATTGATTCAACTGGATCTTTAGAAATTTTCAAGTATATCAGAATATCATCTGCAAAGAGATAGTTCTTTATATAGTGCTCGTATCTCTCATTTTTAATCCATTTTGCCATTTGTTTCTATTTTATGGATAAATTTATCCTATTCACATTCAGAGTTGTAATTACTAGTCCTAATCCTCCCCTCCACCCTAATCTATCTACCTAAGAGTCCTTCCCTTTTCTTCTCTCCCCACCCTCCACCTTAATCTACCCACTTCTAAAAGTCTCTCCTTTATCCTGTCTCCTTGCCCTCTTATTTCTGTTATCCACATTTTTGTGATAAGGAAACTAAGTCTAAGAGAAATTTAAGGTGGGAAAGGGAAGGGAAAGTAGAGCCTACTATGTGCTGGATACTATGCTTTGTTTTGCTAAGCGTTTTGTTTTTAAGCAAACGTCTCATTTGTTTCTCTTGACTGCACTAAAGTAGGTGCTATTATTATTCCCATTTTACTGCTAGGGTAACTGAGGCAAACAAACCTGCCCAGAGCCATGTAGTTAGTAAGTAACTGAGCTTAGATTTAATCAGATCTTTCAGACTTCAGGCCGTGGTGCTCAATCTACTGCACTCCCCTACCTCTCTAAGTCATGTGACCTGATATAAGTTATATGACTTGCTGAGGGTCCACATAGATATTGTCTGAGAGTTGAGTAGGACAGTTCATAAGCTATCTAAATATCCCTTAAAGAACTTAAAATTTCTTTTGCTCTTTCTTTGCACAACAAGCAGTCTTCGACTTGGGAGAGCAATAAAATCAATCCACTAGAGAAGCCTACCCTGTTCAGATAAGCAGTGTGGTTTTCAGGCCAATTATGTCCCCTACAGCAATACAATTGGTTTTGGAGTTTATGTCATTCTTTTGTGAGTCTGGTTAATGTTTTCTGTCCTTCCCCTTCCTACCACTCCCTGCCAGCTTCAGCAGCCCTACTGAAATGGGTAAAATTGTCAACAGATGTTCCAAGATCAGTAGCACCAGACTTTGGACTGTAGTGATCCCATCAAAGTACTACTATCTATAGAGGAAGGGAAGCTTAGAGTTGCAAGAGACCTCAGCAATCACCTCGTTCAATTCAGACCCAAACAGAAATCCCCTTCTACGTCATATCTGACAAGCAGTCATCTAGCTTTTGAAGACTTTTATACCCCTCTAGATGTATAACTTATTCGCCCTTTAACCCAGATCTGAGGAGAGTAAGGTTCCAGCACTACTAGCCCTAGACCCCCACCTGCTTCCTCTGTATCAGTTCTTTCTTTCATCTCATTGTATGAAATAATTCCTTTTTTACCTTTTCCTATCCAATTTTATTTTTTAGAATCACCCCATCATTCTCAGCTCAGCCCCAATCTTTCTTTCAAACCACTCAAGTAATTGACCACAGTCTTAAGAATACTGATAACATTTTCACATAAGAAATAAACGGTCTGACCTTGTTGAGTACCTTATAATTGATCTTTAATGCTTACCATATATTGCTCCTGGATCTTATAAATTTTCCACTGAGTTTCGGGTCTTTCAGTTTGTTAAATGTCCATTTTTTTTTGTTCAATATTATATTCAACTTTTCTGGGTAAGTTGTTTTTGGTTGCAGTTTTTTGCTCTTTGAAATAGAAGACCTATGGTCTTTTAATGTAGAAGCCTTTAAGTCTTATGTAATCCTGATTGATGGTATATAAAATTGTTTTTCTTGTTGCTTATAATATTTTCTCCTTAACCTGGGAATTCTGAAACATGGCTAGATATTCCTGTAAGTTTTCACCTGAGGATCTCTTTCAGGTGGTGACTGGTAGATTTCTTTTCTATTTCTACTTTATCTTCTTCTTCTAGAACTTCAGGGCAATTGTCCTTAATAATTTCTTTCTTTCTTTTTGTTTTTTGTAAGGGGAATTAAGGGCAATTGGGGTAAGTGACTTGCCCAAGGTCACAGCTGCTAAGTGTTAAGTGTCTGAGATAGGATTTGAACTCTGGTCCTCCTGACACCAAGGCTGGTCCCACAATTCTTATATTATCTCTCTTTGATCTGTTCTTCAAATCAGTTGTTTTTCTAAATGAGATGTTTCACACCCTTTTCTATTTTTCATTCGTTTGATTTTATTATTTCTGGTGTCTTATGTCCTTAGCTTCCGCTTGCTCAATTCCAGTTTTCAAGGAGTTATTTTCTTAAAATTCTGGGTCTCTTTTTCCATTTGATTGACTTTCTTTGGATAACTTTCCTGATCTTCTTGGATTGCTTTTAATTTTTTTTTCTAATTTTTCTTCAATCTCTCTGATTTTTTTGAAATCCTTTTTAAGTTTTTCCAAGTACTCTTTTTGGGCTTGTGGCCATTTGATGTTTCCCTCTGAGGTGGGAGTGGTTATTTTTATTTCACTAACTTCCTCTGAATATGAACCCAGATTTTCTCCATCATTATAGCAGCTGTCTGTGGTTGGGTTCTTTCTTCTATGTTTACTCATTTTAATTTATTTATATTATTTATCATTAAATTATTTATTTATTATTTTATTTTAAGCAGCTTGTTATTATAATCAAGTTCTAGTTCCAAGATATGGGTAGGTAACGGTGCTGCCCCAACCTGAGGGACCCAATCTCAGGTACTCCTCTCCACTCCTAAACCATGACTAGGCCTCTAGTCCCAACATCCCTCTGGAGACTGCAAACTTCAATCCTCCCTCTGGCAAGTGCCGACAGCCAGCAGGGTCCTCGCCCCTCTACCAGGGCACTCAAGCTGAGGAAGTCCTCTGGTCAGCACAGACAGGCCTGGCATGCCAAGACAGAAGAGAGTTCTTTAATCTCCCCTTGCTCAGCTGTCCAAGCTCTGCAATGTGAAAGTTCCATAGGTGAAAGTAAATTCCATAGGCCTAGGATATATAGCATGTGGTTGTTGTTGATTTGGTGGAGTTTGCCTCAATATGTTTGCATTTCTCTCCGGCCAAACCTTAAGTCCTCTCAAACAATCTTTTTTTTTTTTTGGGCAGGGGGAAAGGCAAGGCAATTGGATTAAGTGACTTGCCCAAGGTCACACAGCTAGTTAAGTGTCAGGTGTCTGAGGCCGCATTTGAACTCAGGTCCTCCTGACTTCAGGGCGGGTGCTCTATTCACTGCACCACCTAGTTGCTCTCAATCTTAAACGAACAACTGTTTTACCTTGACTTTTATTTTTTAGTTTTCTGTCACCCATTCTGAGGCAATAATTCTGTCTTGTTTGTGGAGGAAATTTGGAGAGCCTGAAATTTTCTGACCTACTCCACCATCTTCTCAAAATCCTCCCCCAGTTCAATTTTAACAACTATTTTAAAAAAATTTTCTTTTTAGTTTTCACTTTTAAACAACAATCCTCTCACTCCCACCCCATATACACACACAAAAGAAGTCTTCATTAGAAGAACGAAGAGTAAGACCAGTCAACGCACTGACCACAACCAACAAAAGAGGCACCACTGTCTACCTACAGGATGATGATGATGATGATATGAGCTAACCCTTATACAGCCATGTTTTGTATTCCAGGGGCTCTAGTCCCAATATCCCTCTGGAGACTGCCAACTTCAATCCTCCCCTCTGGCAAGTGCCCATAGCCACAAGCTCACAATTATCATCTCATTTGATCCTCATAATAACCCTGGAGATTCTGTGCTATTATCATCTACATTTTACAGATAAGGAAACTGAGGCAAACAGGTTAAGTGACTTGCCCAGAGTCACAAACCTATTGAGTGTCTGAGGCCAAATTTGAATTCAGGGCTTCCTAATTTCAGGCCTGATGCTCTGCCCAACGCACCTGCTCTTGCAGACCTGCACAACTTTGCAGTAGGGAGGGGCCAAAATTAAGCCAGGGGCCACAGGTAGGTTAGAGTAGAGAGAGAACGAAGGTGGCTGGTGCTGCGCGTCCAGTGACAAACGGGGGAGCGCCCACTAGCAACCTGGCGTTTCTTAAGAGCTGCCCGGACTCCTGTGGCCTTCCGGCGTACGCTGCACGGGCCTGCACTCCTGGCTCTTCGGAAGCGAGGCATTTTATTTTGTTTTAATGCTTTTTGGTGCTGTTTCATTTACGTTACTGTAGACACTTCGTTTCCATTATTGTAGCAATCTGTTATAGGGTTTTCCTGGCCCTCTCACATCTTAAAAATGTTTTTAATTCCGTGTAGTTTAACGAGAAGGAAAATTATTTTGGCAGAACAAACCTCAATAAGAAAAGCAACTTACATTTGGCTTTCCTCTGACTGCAGCAAGCACTGTCAGAACATTCGCTCACTCTGCTGCTGACTCCCACCTCCTTCCCAACGCTCACGGGCCTCTGAGGGGCACCAGGACAGCAAGCCAGCGTGCCCGGGTTGTGACAAGTGGCCGTCGGGCCGGAGAGGCTGGTCCTGGGAGCTCCAGGCCTGGCTTGGACACACGCTAGCTTTATGGCTATGGGATGAAGTCACAGCCTCTTGGCACTTAGGCCACTCTAATGGTCTAGTAATATTTCATTATATTCTACAACAATATTCTATTATCAGCCGTTTCCCAATGGACTGGACCCAATTTCCTTCTAATTCTGTACCACTGCAAAAGAAGATGCCACAAATATTCTTGCTCATATGCCACACATCCAGTACCTGTGAGACAATTTATACAGTTTAGTAATTCTATTAGTATAGTTCCACAACATTTTCCAGAACTTTTGACAAACTACAGAAATTCAGTGACAACAAATACTGTAGGAAGTCTGCAAGGAAACTTTCAAAGAGCAAGGAAAAGGGGCAGCTAGGTGGCGCAGTGAACAGAGCACTGGCCCTGGAGTCAGGCGGACCTGAGTTCAAATCCAGCCTCAGACACTTAACACTTACTAGCCGTGTGACCTTGGGCAAGTCACTTAACCCCAACTGCCCTCCAAAAAGCAAAAAAAAAACAAAAAAAGGGCAAATATCAAGGAAAATTGATCATGAAGGACTTCCTGTTTAGGTGAAATTAAAGGAAGAATTGGAACAGTATTCCTGGAAGCAAAGCAGACTGGAGTTTGTACCCCAAAGTAACACATCCTGCAAAACTGAGTTCAGTCATCAATGGAAAAAAAGGACTTTCAACAAAAGAGAAACTTTTAAGGCATTTCTTCAGAAGAAAACAAGTGAGTGTGATACTCAAGCTAATACTAGGAAAAAGCATCAAACAGGACACAGAATAAGAAAGGTACACAGATATTATTAACAGGAAAAGACAAAGCACTGCAAGTAATGAATTCCTGCTTCCACGCCTAGACAAGTAATCGGTGTGTAACAAAATTTTTTTAAAATGCAACCTTTAAGGTCTAGTGAGACAGCATCCCTATAGGTATAATTCAAAGGGAATTAAGTGAATGTTGCAGAGAGAACTGAGTTAATAATCTGGGGACCAGAATCCAGACTCCCTCACAGAATAAGAGAGATTTTCAGCAAAAGAAGGGGGAAGGATGGGATCTAGGGTCAAAAGGAGAAGGCTGAGGGTATTCTTGTTTGTTTATTTTCTTTGTTTCTCAGCCTTCGTGGGGGGCTCTGGGAGAACAAAGTAAAATCCTTAGGAGGAAGATACCTAAGGAGCAGAGAGCCAAATGGCTCTCACCCCTGGAGAGGAATCATTTCCAGGATTTCACAGTCCACATATAAGAGCCTCAAAACGGGCTGCAATCAGGAACAGCGTGCACTTCAGTAGGTATTCTTCTCCCTTGCTTCTCAAAACTGATTTCTACTCCAAGGTAGTGGGGATATCAGCATTCCTACGAGTTATCCTAATTCCTGGGAGGAGCTAGTGCTGAGGGAGGGTGGAAGCCTAAGTTCACAGGGATGATAAATTGTCCTGAGAATAAAGAGATGGTGAGTAAAAGAGCTTGGAGTCTGACAGGGATCCCTGAGTCTGGAAAGGAAGGAGCTCTTTCTACCATATTCCACTGCTTCCTCTATTTATAAATATTTCTGAGAATGAGGCTCCTCAGAGAAAGAGACTTAAAAAAAAACAAAACCAGAGTTGGGAAGCCAGAGAGAGAGATCTATAATTGCACTAACAGGTGAGGTGTTCAGGTGGGAGCAATACTTTTGTGTTTCATAAGTTCCACTTTCTATGAGGAATACAGAAATCGTAAAGAAGAAAAGGCAAGCACAAGGACCCATGGATAAGAGATCAGACTAACCAATATACTAGAAGGGGAAAAGAGTAAAGATGAGAAAAAAAAATTCTTAGAAAAAGATATGCAGAAATTTGGTTTGGACCAAATCTGTATACCAAGATAAGGTCCAAATGGATACCTGACTTGGACATAAAAGGTGAAACCATATGCAAATCAGAGGAACAAGAAGAAATTACCTTTCAGATTGCTGAATGGTGGAAGACTACAAGATCAAACAAAGAATAGAGAGCAGCAAAGAAGTTAAGGGGAATAACGTTGGTTATATTAGACTGGAAAGGTTTTGCACAAGTCTAATGTAGTTAAACTTAGAAGGGAAACAGGTCCCTGGAAAAAAAAATTAAAGCAAAACAAGAAACTGATATATTATTCTTAGAGAGAGAAATCAAATCAGACTCAAATAATTTACATTTACTAAAGGAAATAACTCCTGGTTCAGATAGAATTCACTCATAAATCAAACAATTATAGAGAAATTTTTGTTTTGCTTTTTTTTTTTTGGAGGGGGGAAGATAGGACAATTGGGTTTAAGTGACTTGCCCAAGGTCACATGGCTAGTTTTTTGTGTTAGGTGTCTGAGGCCAGATTTGAACTCAGGTCCTCTTGACTCCAGGGCTGGTGCTCTATTCACTACATCACCTAGCCACCCCAATTACAGAGAAATTAATACCTTTGTTACAAAAGCTATTCCCTGTAAGTGAGAGAAGACATTTTATTAAATTCTTTCTACAAGAAAAACCTGGCCTTGATACAAGCACAACAGCCCCAAAAGAGGGCCCACCAAGCCCATTAATTTCTTCTTGTGGGCAACCTAGCAACCAATCTATGGAGTTGAGAATAGTCAGCATATAAATGGTAATTAAATCCATGGAAGATGGATGAGATCACCAAGTAAAGTAAAAGAGAGAAGAAAAAAGGGTTCAAGACAGAATCTCACGGGAAGTTTCTACTGCATATTCTTATTTGTGTTGGAAAAGAGGATAAAAATGTTAATAAAAGAATCATAAGCAAAAAACACAGATCTAAAAGGATGACATCCTCGATAACTGGTGAATCGATACCCTATCAAAGAAACAGTAAGTCATTTTAAAAAGATGACAAAGAACATAGCAAAATCATAGGATGCAGCTAAAATGACCCTTAGATCTCAATTCGATACAATATCATAGATTTGGAGCTGGAAGGGACTTTAGGAGTTATCTAATCCAACCCACTTATTGTACAGATGAGGAAAGAGGCTCACAGTGCTGACATAATTTGTATCTGACGACATAAGAAGGAAGTAATGGGGCTATGAAGCAAACCAAAATCCTTTGGCTTCAGTGTTCTTTCCATCATACCACATCACCGAATACATAATGATAAATCTGAAAGCAAGGACTAATGACCTGAGTATATATTTATGGAAACCTAGAAACAGCAACAAAACCCCCAAGAAAGTTTGAAAATCAAAGGGAAAATACACAAACGTTAAAACTAAAAGAATTTTGAACCAGTAAACTAAAGGGAACTGCTTTTCTTAAAAAGACTAAACAAAATCTCTACACCGTTAGGGAGAAAGGCACAGACAGACAGACAGAAAAGGGACAAGGTACAATTCACAAATGACTCACGGCCAATCCCATGAGGTCTATGAACCTTCCTCAGAAGAAATATTTTAAAATGTATAAAATAAATTTATTAGATTACAAAAAGAAACCAGCGATATGCTGGGGGTGGTTCTTATTCTTACAGATTTTAACCAGCTCTTTATCTGCTTTGGCTATGAGACCTGTTGTAGCCACTGACACTGTCAATCACCCTCTTCTCCTCGACCGCCTTTTCCTTCTAGGTTTACATGATACTTCTCTTTCCTCATCACCTTCTCTCTGTCACCCTCTATGTCTCATCTGTTGCCACCTATTTTACCTTTGCAACAACTATTTTTACACATATGGGTCCTTTTTCCCTCTTTATTGACTCTTTTAAGCAAAGTTCCAAGTTGCTTTCCAGAACGACCATATCAGATGACAGCTTCCCTGACAGTGTATTAGCATACCTATTTTCCCTCAGCGCCTCCCACAACTGTCATTTCATTTTCTTTTCCATCATCTTTACCAATCTAATGAATATAAGGTAGAAATTGAGAATTGCTTTAATTTGCATTTCTCTAATTACTAGTGTTTTACAGCATTTTGTCATATGGTTGTTGAAAGCTGGGATGTCTCCCACTGAAAAATGATCCCCAATTAAGAATGGGTAAAGCACACAAGAAAAAAACAAACAAAAACTATATTAAACTCTTTCTACAAGAAAAAACTTGACCGTAATTATAAGCACAAGAGCCCCCAAAGAGAACAGTATCACTACTGAATACGGAAGCAAAAAAGGTTATGTGTCGCATACGTACAATGACTGTCATTCCCTAAGAGATAAGTGACCAACTGAAGAACTGCAGATCCCAGCCATCTGTTCCAAATTACTAAGAAGAAAATGCAAATTAAAGCCAATTTTGAGGTTTTACCTTATAGTCAAAATGCTTAAAACGATTAAAAAAAAAAAAAGAAGAAATGTACATTGGAAGGGCTATGGGAAGACAGGCACAGGCACGCTCATACACAGGTAGAACTGTAAATCCAACTATTTTAGAAAATAATTAGGAATTTTATAAGCATATAAACAAACCATTTAAATAAATAAAACATATAAATATTCATACCCATTCACCCAGAGATGTTAAAACCAGAAAGTAAGGTATCACATATGCTATGATACTCACAGTAAAAAATGGAAAGAATGCCCATCAACTAGGAAAGGACTGAAGAAAACTGGCCTATGCGTGTAAGAGAATATTGTTTTTGTTGTTGTTTATTTATTTATTTTTTTAAAATTTTTTTGAGTTACATATTTTCTCCCCATCTTTCCCCCACCCACCACCCCAAAACAGCCA
>CM053580.1:200301667-200337539 GCA_028627135.1 Pseudochirops cupreus | reverse complement strand
TCTTACTTTGCTTCTTATGCTTATTCTTACTCATGGTTCTTCAGACCGTGATTTTTTTTTTAAATCTCTGTGGGGCTCTGCTTCCAGAAGGGAAAGCTCTGTCCCAAATCGCTGGGGTCCTCCCGGCTGCCGTAGCTCTCAGGAAGATGCTGGGAGTCTTCCTAAATACTTCTGGGTGACTGGATAATAAAGACTCCAAGACGGAGGCCCAAGATGGCGATCCAGATCCAGGCCGCTCAACGCGAGAACACTGGCCCGAAAACAATTGCTAAGTCCCCCTGCTGTCTGCAGGCCGCGGGCAGGAAGCTACAAAGCAGAGGCGGGTGCAAAACCTCTGCCTTTCTCTTTTCCGCTCTGGAGGCCTTCCGGCTGGACTGCTTATCTCCCCCTTTCGCAATTCCCACTCGCAGCTGCTGCTAATCCGCTCACCTCTATGTAATAGAATATTGCACCATAAAAAAAACAAAGAATATGAACTCAAAGAAGCTTAAAATAATTTGTACAGAAACGATGTCTACACTAACAACAATAATGTAAATCCTCTGGTTTGTTTTGGGAGGTAGTTGGGGTCAAGTGACTTGCCCAGGGTCATACAGCTATTATGTGTCTGAAGCACAATTTGCACTCAGGTCCTCCTGACTCCAGACAGGCACTCTATCCATTGTACCATCTAGCTTCCCCAATAAATAAATCAAAACAGCACTGAAAGGGAACGCAGGATCGGAGATTTGGAGCTACAAGGGATGACCTCAGAGGTCATCTGATTCTGCTCCCTCATTTTACAGCTGAGGATACTGGGGGCAAAGAGGTTAAATGATTTTCTCAAGGTCACACAGGACTGATACAGTCCCAACTTAAATCCATATCCTTTAATTCTAGATCAAATACTCTTCCTGCTCTAATATGCTACCTTTGGATACAAGACCGATTAGCTATAATGGGCAATTCTGGTTTAGCAGAACAGCCAATGAAACACATTTCTTTCCTCTTGGTAGAGCTGGGAGCCTATGGGTGAAGGATGTTGTATACACTATGAGATTTATTACTCAGAGCCCCTCCCAACTGCTCACTAGATTCCTGCCACAGTCTGAATTACTGAACTGGCCTGACTACAACCAAATGCATTAATAATCAAAACAAGATAAACCACTTTCCTAAGTCAAATGCTTTATCTAAAATGGAAGATCCAATAGATAAGTAAGACAAACTCATCAGCTTCTCTGCATAAGCCGCAGTAAAACATTACCTACCTCCCAAATCACAGGCAGAGCGAAATCCTGACAGATCAAAAGCTGTTGCCACATCCCTTGCAGTCAGCTTGATGATGCTATGCATGGCATTCATAAAACGTAGTTCTGTCCCCACGCTGTGATAATACGAGTCCTGAAAAGAACACTGTGGCCTGAGAAAAGATACTATTCAGATCGGTAACAGCCACATTTGCATCTTGTTCAACAGAAGGTCAAGGTCCAGATTTAAATCCTACATGAACCAGGTGTCTTCTCTTTATCAGTTTCACAGGTATAGACTACACTTGGAACTGAGCCAGCTGTCTACCATAATGTACCATTGGTCAAAAAGGGAATCATGTGAGAGAGAATGAATGAGTGTAAAACCAGCCCTATAATCAGAAAAAGAAGTCAGAGGCATACAGAAATCAGTCAAATCTGACACTTCATGACTCCATTTAGGGTTTTCTTGGCAGAGATACTGGAGTGGTTTGCGACTGCTTTCAGCTCATTTTACAGATGAGGACGCTAAGGTAAACTGGGTTAAGTGACGCGCTCAGGGTCACACAGCTAGTAAATGTCTTGAGACCATATCTGAACTCTGAAAAATGAGTCCACTGTACCACCCAACTGCCCAAGATATTTACTATTTACCTTCAAAATAGAAAAATAGATATATATGTTTTACACTGTCCACAAGGTATTGGGACTCTGGCACAGTGCAGCAGCACTGTTAATTTGGGTACTTGGTAAAAATGAAAGAACTCTTGATTTGTGCTCAAAGCACCTGGATTCAGATCCTAGCTCTGTCACTTATTACATGTGAGACTTCTGGCAAATATTTAACTTTCCTGGATTTCTCTTCTATATAGGGCCTCTGTATCTCATCCAGGCTGGAAGTGCAGGAGTCTGATTCCAATGCTGATCAGCATGGAAGCTTTAAATTGCTCTGTTTTTCCAAACTGAGTCAGTTCACCCCTCTTTAGGCAAATTGGTACTTCATCCTCTTCCTCTCCTGAAAATTCACTATATTATAGCCTGAGTAGTGCTATATCTGATTGGCTTTAGCACCATTGCAATTTAGAACTCGTAAGCTCAAATGATCCACCAGTCTAAGCCTCCGTAGTAGCTGGGATTACAAGATTTATACTCATTCATTCACTACTAAGTGGTTCCCTTTATGACCAGTGGCACATTTGGAAGAAAGCTGACTGACTCAGTCTCAGGTGCAGCCACCATGACTGGCTTTCAGCTTCTTCACCTAGAAAATGATGGAGCCACCACCATTAGAGCTCTGAAGTCCCTTAAGGTTCAAATTCTACAATCCTGTTCTTCTAGAGAAACAAGAATGCTTAATCACTGTCAGTATCTTCCTCCTTCCCCTAGCTGCCTACATATTAATGATTCACTTCTGTACATTAGTAATTCTCACTTGCCTAACTCCTCCTCTTGGCTCTATCCATATGTTGTTAAGGCCTAGGGGAAAGAACAAATCAGAAAGGATCCTCCCAGGTGCATAAGGTTCAATAATGGGACTTTGCTTTTCAAACTGGATACAAGAAGGCACTGGCCTTTTGTAGGAGGAATAAGGTGGGGCCAAAGTAAGGAGCTAGTTCTTCCTCTGTCCAGTTTATAACCTAAGCCTATGGGACACTGAACTTCAGAAAGGAAATTATTTCTGTATTCCATAATCTACAGGTTAAGCTGTAGACTCAAGGTAAAGCTCTACAGTTTAATTTGGCTATTACTCAATTACTCATGTAGTGACAGGTACTCCCAGGTTCCAGGGGCAAAGTACAAAATCTTAACAGTTCCCAGGCTGTCACAACATTAATGAGAAAGTAGCAATCTTCTGGCCAAACTAGATGTTTGCTCCCCTCAGTATATGGCGACTGGAAATCAACTGATCACAATTTATTAAGACAGAGGAAGGCTTCAATGACTGCTACAAGCAATGTGTCAGTAACTAGGCTAGGCACTGGGGGTATAAAGATGAAATCCAAACAATCTTTGCCCTCAAAGGGACAAGTGTACAATACATATAAGCAAATACAAAATAATGTGGAGGTGAGAGAGTGCAATATCAATTAATGGGATCACCAGGAAAAGCTTCTTTTAGAAGGTGGCATCTGAACTGAGCCTGGAAGAAGACGAGGGATTCTAAAAAACAGAGACGAAAAAAGAAGAGCCTTCCAGACATGAGGGACAGCCTGTGTAAAGTCCCATAAGTGGGAAACGGAGTGTTGTTCATAGAGAACGTTATGTCATGCAGGGCGATTTGGCTGGAATGTACGATCCTGATTAGGAGTAATATGAAATCAGCCTATAAAGATAGGCTGGAGCCAGACTGTCAACATCAAACAGCGGAATTTTATTTTATCATAGAAGCTTTTCCTCTAGATACACAGAAGAACAGGAATAACCCTACTAGAAAGAGAATTTAGTCCTACAAATCTTTTTTTTTTTGGAGGCAATTAAGGTTAAGTGACTTGCTCAGGGTCACACAGCTTAGAGACGGTCTGAGGCCAAATTTAAACTCCGCTCCTCCTGACTCCAGGGCAGGTGCTCTATCCATTGTGCCACCTAGCTGTCCCACTATGACTCATTTTTTATAACTAACAAGGTTCCATGGATCACCCGTTTCCAGTTTTTTCCCCTCCTTTCTATTATTCACGTTGCTTATTATTAGCACCTTTCCTACAGTACAAGAACGAAAAGAAAAAGCTGGTTAAAATTCACAGCAAGCATTCTCTGACTTGTTTCCAGAGGAGAAAAGGTTTTTTTGAGGGTGTTAACCTTCAAAACTATTCATGAAAATGAAGGTTTGTCATTATTGATGGATTTCTGTGATCAAAGCCATGCTTGCCCTTGGTAGAAAGGACAGTCAAGAGGTATATAGTTTTGCATCTTGTCTCCTCCATTAGCATGTCCACTCCCTGAGGCCAGGGATTTGTTTTTTACCTTCCTCTATATTCCCAGAGCTTAAGTACAGTGCCTAGCACAAAGTAACTTCTTAAGAAATGCAGTTGACTTAAGTATGCCATGAAAAACTTAGAATTTTAGGCTCCATTGCATCTAGATAGGGCTCATCATTTTTAATCTCATTACCTTCCCCTCAAGATTATGGATATTAGAACATCTGAACTGCCTGCCAATTGATGTTTTATCCTCATCAGGAGGATGTAACTTCCTTGACTATACTGACTGCTTCTGGGTCTTTATATCATTAGCAGTTGGCACAATGTCTTATACTTATGAGGCGCTTAATAAATGTGCTTAAATTAATACTTTTTTCTGTCCTACTAGAGACTTTGTAGCCACCTTAAGGAATAGGTGACTGATTCTAATTCCATGCCCTCGGGTCTTTTTCAATCACCAGTCTCTTAGTAAAAAGCATGTAAAACTTGAGATTGGCCACTCTAACATACATTACCTGAAATAAGTCCTGAGCTTTCTTCCCAAAAGCGCGATGGTTCTGATTTGTCCCCTCCTTGACAGCAGATTCCAGGTGTGTGAACAGTGGCCAGACGTGATCATTCGCATGCATGATATAGCCACACAGAGAATAGTCACTGTCGGACACCAAATACTTATCAGCCAGCTCTGTGTTACCGTAACCTGAAAAATAATGTAACTGGTGTTGTCCTTCCTGAACTTAACAGCTTAGGCAAACTTTCCAATAAGAAGATTTTTATTTAGCAGCACTTGAAACATTAAAACCTAACACAGATTATTAATACTGATTACTGCCAGTGACGATACCTAGTCATGCACCTTGAATTCAAGGCCGACGACAAATTATGAAGCAACAAATACATTTTTTTTCTGTCTTTCTAACTGTTACCCTGGTGTTTAGAGGTGATATCTGCCTGCTTCCCCCAACTGTTACAAAAAGTCTTTTAGATGTTTTTCCTATCTGGCCTCTTTGAAAATATTTCACTTAATTTGCCTGAAGCAATTTTCAGATACCCCCTGAAATGCCCATGTGTTTTTGTCCCCACCCATACTGGATCCAGGCCCTTTAGGAAAAATATCATGGGAAGGCATAGGTAAATAGAGTCTTTGACCTTTTAATCTCCTTTCCAGATTCTGAAAAAGGCTCTTAGAGACTTCCTCCTGCAAAGATTGCCTGGACCACATTCTAATAGCTCAAGTTACCTTGGTTGGTTTTCTTTAATAACTGAAGTGCTGTGCAGGAATCAAGTAATCTCTCGGTCCCACATACAGATGCATTTATGTGGTCAGCAACATCTTTGGCCTTGAGAAGGGCTTTGCCTTTGAGCAGATCAAACACCTTTAGCTTACAGGCCACAAACATTGCCTGTACGTTAAAAAGACAAAAGGACTGGTCTTTAACAAGCTAGAGAGAGGATTAATTTAGTAAGGGTTCTAAGATTACATTTTTATCTCAATATAACTGTTTTCTCTGACAGCTCTATGTGTTTTATTTTAAGCATTTAAAAACTTTATTCTGAGAAGTGGTTCATAGGTTTCACCAGATTGTCAAAGGGTCTATGACACACACAAAAAAGTAAGAAATCCTGATCCAAATGATACTTAAAGTCCTTCAAGGTTTCGTGCCTATTAAAAAACACGAGCAAAACCAAAATTTAAGTGACTTATTCTGGTTTTAGGGCAAAGGCTGGTTATTTGGTTAGTAAGATAAAATAATGTAAAATCAAGGTTAGGTCCCACCTAACTAAACTTTTCTTCTGCAGATAATACTCAATCTGTTCTTTTTCCAGAGTGGGTTTTACAGAAGAGGTAAAGACTATCAGTGATTATGGATCATCAAATCTGCTCCCACAGGGTGAGATCCAGTTGTCAGATTCTGTGATCTAGTGGTAAAAATTTTAAAAAATCAGGACACCACTGGTTTCCCAGCTTCTTTCACTAGACATAAACCCATTCCTTTGAATGTAACTCAGTGAAGGGCCAAATAACTCCTTTCTATCCTTAATAATTTCTAATCAAGTTAGCAAGATGAGGCATGCTCTGTGATTACCTAGAATACTTTAGTAGCTATAAAAAATAATTGCTGACTTAATAATGTCTCATACAAGTCAAATACATTTGTATCCCTTTAAAATACTAGGTTAGAGGGATAGGATTAACACTTTCGATATTAATTTAACGAGGGCATTTCTGGCAAATACTTATATTTTGTTTGGTGGGGAAGGATGTAGAAGGATATCATTTCCTCTTGCACTGGTATGTTATAAAGGGGCTTTACTGAATTAAACTCTACAAATGACATCTTTCTATGTAAAATTCAGCAATCTGATTCCTCCCTCCATCCTTGAATACAAACCTTCCCATTTGAATAAGATTGCTATAAGAGTTTTAATAATAATCAACCATCAAATAGAACTGGTTTGAAGCAAAAGGGTTCTATGAAGAAAATGGGAAGGAGTCAGAGGCTAAAACATTACCCTGAGAAGTGACAGACCACCTCATTAAGACTTGAAAAGAATCTGAGTTTTTAGTAGTCACTTTACAAAACTGTTCTACCTTTTCCTTGGAGGTTATTTCATTACTTGGTTTAGATTTAATTCATGGATATGGTGGCTGATGGGTGGGAAGAAGGAAGGCACGGCATTAGCTTGTTATTTGGGGACAGGATTGGGTACTGGGGAAGATATGGATATATGAAGCCTTCCTAGATGGATTTTTTACTAAATGGGAATTCTGTCAGCTAAGAGACAGAGATATGGTGGATGGAGTTATGTAATAGAATTGTGGGTATTCAGAAGACAATGCTGCTTGAACCAGTGCTAAAGTGAAAATACTTGCTCACTCAACTCAATACTATGAAATGGGGAGTATTTGGGGCCTAACAAGGTAATGCCCTATGGCAGAACTGCACAGCTGGCAGGAGGCAGGGGCCAAAATTAAAATAAGCTAAACTTCTTTCAGGCTGCAATGCAGATAGGTTTTTAGAGGCTGACTTTCCAAGTAAAGGTATAATTAATGATTAAACTATTTGGCAAATAAACCATATTTTAAAAAAGGGAAATTTCAATTAATTATACTTATTACTTAAGATTTGAAATTGCTCCTCTCAGATTAGTAACAGACTGATGATGTTTGGTTGCCATGGGCACATGACAAACAAGAGACCGTGTGCATTGGCAACCCACCCACCAAGTTACGTGATATGCGCGATAGTGAGTAGCAGAAGGCGGGTTAATTGGGCACAACAAAATGCTCCTTACACCTTTACTTTCTTTTACATCCTCTACATTTTTCTTGGGCCACCCAAAATCCTTTGGTAGGACACAAGTGGCCTGCAGGCTGTATGCTGTGCAGGCCTACTCCATGGTAATATTTCTTAAGCAGGGTTCATTATTTTGTTTTTAAGGGTTCATATTTGTTTTTAAACTATTCCAATAATTGTGTTTCAATAGAATTAGTTTCTTTTATAATCCTATGTATTTTATTTTGTATATTTAAAAACGTTCTGAGGACACAGGCTTCACCAGACTGCTAAAAAGGGTTAAGAACCCCTGCTTGAGGAGAGGCTTACAGAAGCTGGATCACAGGGGGATCCAAAGAGAAGCTCTAAGGAGTAAGGTATTACAAAACAGAACTGCATGATCTTAGCTTCTTCTGTAGCAACAGCACCAGAGCTGGGAAAAGTTCCATGGAGCAAAGTTTCAATAAACAAAGGACATCTACTCTGACCCAAGCATCCCTCCAGGCACCTTGGTGAACCCCGAATATCTCCACATCAGTACAGGTTCAAGCAGCATTGTCTCTGGATGCCCACAATTCTACTGCATAACTCCATCTACCTTATTCTTCCTAGCTAATAGAATTCCCATTTAGTAATACAGTTCATCTAGAAAGTCACATCTCTCCCCAGTACCCAATCCTGTCCCAAAATAACCAGCTAGTGCCAGGCTTTCCTCCTCTCCACTTACCTGCCACCAACTCATGTTATCTTGAGTCTCCACTGGTTTGTCTCCTTTCATGCACATTCCCTCCCTTCCACAACGAATTTCTGTAGGCACAACTCTCTGGTAATCAAACAATTGAGACATATGATTTGGGTTTTAAGGCCAAGGAAGAACTCAATCCAATTCACATTTTGGAAAAAAAAAAGTTTTGAGAGCAAAAAAGCAAGCAAACAAACATACTCATCGGAAACTTACCACTGTATCATTCTGAGTACCGTTATACACATTGCTGCTCACCAGGGGACAGCCTGCAGATCTGCTTGGCTCACCTTAGAGCCGGCTCCTGCTTTCTCTTTTGTCTACAGTGTTCAAATCAAGTTGTTTTCCTTTTATAAACCCTTGGAAAGATTTTAAATCTTCCATTTTAAAAGCCTAGTTTGAGCTTTTCTTTGCTAGGAATCAGCAAGGGAGATGCTGGAAGAGTGTTTGCTCTTCCCTTCACTCCAATGTGTGACCTTTTTTGAAGAGCTTAATTAAGGGGAAGAGACTGGCAAATGCACAGTGCCTGCTTTGGTCAACTGACTTAGAATGTCTTTTCTTTCCCTTTAAGAAATCTCCCAAGGAAATCTGAGGCGATGGGGCTAAGAAAAAATGTGAGGTACAGGTTAGACAAGCTTATCTGCACGGGGATAGCTTTGGGTTTCTGCTCTGGAAGCCTGAGGCTTAGGGAATTTCAGAGGAATCTAAATTAAATTTGCACGTTTATTTTTGAGTCCTGCCCCCCATTCCCGTTCACCTCAGAGGCATTAGCCCAAAGTTCAAGAATAAAGCTAACTTAACTCTTCTGTGAGTGCACCCCGCCCCCCACTTACGGGTAAACTGACTTCTCTTTCTCAAACCAGATTATTTAGTTTACAAACTGCCCGAAGGTGACAAAGTTGAAACTCTGAGCACCTTCACTAACCACACCTTGAACACAGTGTGACAAAAGCTGTTGGGTTTTTTAAAACTGTGCTTATTTGTTTTTATTTCTGCTTTTGTTCCTAACCTTGACTAAGCTAAGAGTTATTTAAAGCAAGGATGGAGGGCTTTGACTTCATTTATATGTACGAAGTACCCATCAGCTTGAAAACTGCTTTTCACCTATTGAGGGGAATTTTCTCTTTCCACTTTGGCAAGGTCATTAATTAGAAGGAGAAAAAAAAATCATGGCACTAAATACCTTTGAAGCTTTAAAGCCATCCAAAAGTTCTACAAGTGTAGATGGAAACTGAGTCAGGTTTTCCACACCCCCACTGCCTTTCACCACAGACTGTCCCATCGCATGCTGGCCTGCTTCTTTCTTTCCTAGACTCCCGGTAGCTCCAGAAGAGAATGCACTGTCACCTTCTAGCTTGGTGGTTTCATTTCGTTGAGTAGAATTTGAACTGCCATATTCTTCATCACTTAGAACTTCAAAGGTTTCTACTGAAGGGATTGAGTCATGCTTTTCATGATGTATCACATCTTTAGGGGGTGGATAATACAATTCCACCAACTTTTTGCAAAAGTGGTTCAGTGGGAACCCTACCACATTCAAAAAGTCTCCATGAACATACTCAACTAACATGCCCCCGAGGGCCTGTATGCCATAGCCACCAGCTTTGTCCCTGGGAGAAGAAGAGAAAGGCAGAGAAGAGAAATTATAACCTCGTAGGCCAAGACACTACGGCCAATTCTAGAAATTTAGTCTCATGCCAAGCAGATGAAGAATATGAGGGTAAGCCAGTTATCTCCACTAACAGGATGGCTTCATATATACAAATATATATGGATTTGTCTAAATATTTTAATTCACAAATAGATATCTTTGTATAAATATGTATAATATAAAAACATTAAGGAAGTGAAGATTTCACTCACACTGACATTGATTCCAAAGGTAATACAAGTCTGACTGATAATCTAAAATGTGGTAGACAACAGCTTATCCTTTTATGTCAACATACTTCAAAATGGCAAAGAAATACTCTAACCACCCCTTTTTTTTTGAGGGGGGAAAGCAAGGCCATTGGGGTTAAATGACTTGCCCAAGGTCACACAGCTAGTGTGTCAAGTGTCTGAGGCTGGATTTGAACCCAGGTCCTCCTGACTCTGGGGCTTATGCTCTATCTATTGCACCACCTAGCTGCCCCTCTAACATACTCTTGTACTGTGTTTATACATATGTGATGAAATGGCAATTACATGTCTAGTTCATGTGTAATTAGATTTTTAAAGAAAGTTTCCTTGTCAGAATCAGAGCTATCTTACCGCCAAGGTCAGAAATAGGTCTCTGAATCCTCTTTCCTGTTTGAATTTCTTGCCTGCTCTCCTTTGCTCTCCTAATTTTGTTATATAAAAATTATTCATTGCCTAAAAGTTTCCTGTGCAATTTTTACAATGACCTATTCTAGCAACAAAGTGCTTCAAAAACATAAAAAAATTTAATAGTAGTATTTTGGTATTCTTCGGCAAAATCTGAACAAGATGACAATAGGTAAAGGTCTACATCAGTTGCACTGTTATGACTAACACCTATTTTTTCTTTAAATAATTTTTATTTTTTGTTAATCTGAATTTGACAAATTTCAACAAACATGTCCATTCCCAGTCAAAGAACAGAAATATGCATGTGTACTCTATTACATATAGCCTGCATTTTTTGTTATATTATAATGTAAATATAATTTATGTTTATATGTAAATATGATATATAAATATAAATATAATAATTTTATTTATTTAATAACAAAAAATAATAATACTTTTAAGGTAATAATATATTCAACATATTAGCTTTAAAGCTGCCCTGCTTGTCGGTAGCACTTATTATATGAAGGCAGTTACGCTCTCTATAGAGAAGGAACATGGTATTATGGACAGAAGACTGTATTTGAAGTCAAAAACATTTGGGCTCCAGTCCTGCCTTAAACACGTATTATCTGTTATCCTATTTCTTGCTTTCTCAATGGGTAGAGGAGGGGCAGGTAGGTGGGGAAGAGTTTGGAACTCAAAATAAAAATTTTAAAAACCGTAACAAAATTAAATGAATGGAGCGGTGTTGATTCTGAACGGGATGGGGCACATCAGTTTTTCACAAAACACTTACATTGGTTCTCCACTATGAATGTATTCCCATAAAAGCTCCTCCGACAGGTCAGAAAATTTAACTTTGGTTTCCTCATAGAATTCAAAGACTTCTGTTTCTAGCTGCTTATCTGAAACAAATAAAATTCCACCATAAGCCAAGACTTCCAGCCTCAATGAAAAGAATCAAGGGTAAGAGACAACTTTTAAAGATTAAATTTCTTAGTTAAAAATCCACAACATTTTACTTCTGTCAAATCCTTTTAAGCTCTAGTTGCCTTAGTTTCCTCATCAGCAAAACAGAGATAATAGGGGTAGCTAGGTGGCAAAGTAGAGTAGAGCACCGGCCCTGGAGTCAGGAGGACCTGAGTTCAAATCTGGCTTCAGACACTTAACACTTGCTAGCTGTGTGACCTTGGGCAAGTCACTTAACCCCAATTGCCCTGCCCTCTCCCCTCCAAAAAAGCAAAAAAAAAATCCTTTCACTAGAGGGAAGACTCACATTGCACGATTCTTTCCAAAAAAATGGGGATAATAATTCTTCCATTCTCTGTCTTGCTGCTATGGGGTTTAAAAAGAAAATTTTTAAATGCTTGTGACAGCCAAATTTACTTCACTAGTGTTTGGCATCCTGATGGTCTCGTTGTAAGATAAGTACCATTAGATACTTTATATACAACAAACATAAACGGAATTTTAAGCTAGGAAGGAATAAACCACTATAGAAACTCAACACTTCAACGTTCAACCTGTTCTACCCCACCGCCTCCCCCCCAATCTCTGGTCCATACAGAAAACGTAGCACTGATCATACCGAACTATAGTGTACGGGAGACCAACCACCAGGCGTGTCATCTTTGTCATTCTGTCAACAGAAACAGTTCAGGCTCTGCATGGATGAAGCACTGCGGGGCAGGGCAGGGAGAAGATACCGGTAGGCTGGTATTTAGAGATTTATGAGATGTTTTATGAAGTCTGAAGAACAAGTCATATGACTATGACTCCAGTAATTTCTTGAGACCTTCATCTCTAATAATTAATTTTTTTAAAATGGGTATCTTTGGGTTTTTCCTTCACTTTCCAATCCTCACCTTCCCTACCCAATGAGTCATCCCTTAGAGCAAAAGATTTAAAAAAATGGAAAAAAAAATCCAGCAAAACTAATCAACGTGCCAGTTTCGTGAGATGGAGTCAGGGAGTGTCCCACACCCACAGCCTCTGCAGCCAAGGGAAGAGCTACCTTTTCTTCTTTCTTTTTTGTCCCTGAGCTTGGTCAACATCATTACCCAGAGTTCAGTTTCAATTTCTGTTCTCTTTGCATTTACATTCACAAGTTAAAAAAAATTTTTTTAAATATCTATCCCCAGACTTTAAAAACCACTTTCACATCACTAATCTCTCAATCAAAAAAAAAGCTAAACAAAATTGGGTCTCTGGAAACACTGCATAATCATATAATCTTCCTTGGGTCCATTTTCTATAGTAAAACCTTCCGACTCCACATGTATACCCACATGTGTCTCTATGCCTGCATACATACATGTGCACATACAATACACATGGCATACACAGAAAAAAGGTACCCTGCAAGTTTATGCACACACCTGTAATATATGTGTATGTATGTGGTGTATACAGAATTCTGTATGTATATGTGCATACATACATTTACACCTACTCCCAAGGCACCTCCACAAGGCCTTCAGGCATTTAGTGGGTGGATTTTGGAGGTAACCTATCCAGAACTGCCCCCTAGTGGTGCCTCAGAGCAGTATGATGGCATTTTTTTTTTTTTTGCTTTTTGGAGGGCAATTAGGGTTACATGACTTTCCCAAGGTCACACAGCTAGTAAGTGTTAAGTGTCTGAGGTCACATCTGAACTCAGGTCCTCCTGACTCCAAGGCCGGTGCTCTATTCACTGCGCCACCTAGCCGCCCCCAATTGCATTTTTTTTTATGGTGGTAGTGGTGAAGGCCTGAACTTATGACTTTATTTGTATAGGGAACTCCCCCCTACATAAACTCTTTCTGCTAATGTAGACTGATAATACCACTCTGCACTGTACAGGCTTAGAGAGTTGCCTGGGACAATGACAGGTGAACTGACTTTCCCAGGGTCACACTGCCAGTGTATGTTACAGGGGACATGAACCAAGGTCCTCCTGGCTCTGAGGCCAGTTTTCTAGTGCCTATCCTAAGCTGCCTTTCACAGTACGTGAAGCAGTACTTAGCACCAAATGCTTAACCTGTTTCATATTTTGTCATTGTATATAAGGGCAAAAAAAAAAAAAACCCCAACAAAACCCATTCCCTAGACATAAAAGTAAGAAAATGATTTGGTTGGTGAAGGCATGAATTTAGATTCACTTTCTTATTATGTGAGACCCTACAGATACAATCAAGTCACTTAACCACAGGAGATACATATGCCAAGGAAATCCTTGCCGTAATCCTGATTCATTTCTGCTAATAATGAAAATAATAACTGGTTTGTATACATCAACCACCTTATCCCCAACTTCTTTTTTAAAAAATTTTAACATTCTATCTAAAGTTTTGAGTTCTAAATTCTAACCCTTCCTCCCTCCCCTCCTTTAGAGGTTACACACTCAGATACAGGTTATACATGTGCAGGTATACAAGATATTTCCATATTAGTCATTTTGTGTAAGACCAATAAAAGGAATAAAATTAAAAAAAGTTTAAAAATAGCATGCTTCAGTCTGTATTCAGTCAATATCGGTTCTTTGTCTGGAGGCGGATAGGCTGCTTCATCATCAGTCCTTTGGGTCATCTTGGATCAGTGTATTACTGAGAATAGTCAAGTCATTCACAGCTCTTCACTGAACAATACCCAACTTCTTTTAAAAGATCATGGGTGAGAGAGAACTGCCAAGAGAAATGAGGGGAAAGAAAAGAGAAGATACAGACTAGAAAGACAATAGGCATGAAACTAATGTTGAATTTATTGTATCCTTTAAAAATGGAAGCTATGCATAAGATATTTGTGAATGCTCTTTTTCTCTTCTGTGTATATTTTGTTGTTGTTCTGTCCTTTCACTTGAGACCTCATTTGGGATTTTCTTGGCAGATACTAGAGTGGTTTGGCATTTCCTTTTCCAGCTCATTTTACAGATGAGGAAACTGAGGTAAACGATGTACCCAGGGTCACACAGCTAGGACGTGTCTGTGGTCAGATTTGAATTTAGGAAGATTAGTCTTCCTGACTCCAGGCCTGGTGCTCTATTCAGTGCACCAGCTACCTGCCCTCAGTGTATATACAAATACTCATATTTGATGTTTGTTAAATACAGAACAACAAAAATTTATTTTAAAAAAAAATCATTCACAGAGCAAGTATTTTTAAATGACCTCCAGGTAACATGTGGTGTTTGAAGGGAGAGTCAGATGACCTGGATCCAGATTCAGGTTGTGATACTTTGCTAGTCGTATAATAAGCTTAGGCAAGTCACAAACTCATTAACCTTAGTGGGGCAATCACCAATCATTTATTAAGTACTTACCATATGCTAAGCACTCTAAGGGTTGGGAATAAAAAAAGGGGGCAAAAACATAGTCTCTACCTTCAAGAAACTCACATTCTAGTGAAGGAGTCAACATGCAAAAAATATGTGAAGACAAGAGACATACAGTGTAAATGGAAAGGAATCTCAGAGGGCAGGTACTGTTGGGGGGCAGAGAAGGACTGCTACAGGAGGTGGGTGAAGAATCAGGGAAGCCAGGAAGCAGAGATGAGAAGGCAGAGCATTCCAGGAATGGAAGACAACCAGAAGAAAGGTTTGGTTAGGAGGAGGCAGATGGAGTGTCACGGGTGAGAAATGACAAGTAGTATGGATCTGAGATCTATGGAGGGAGTGAAGTATAAGGAGACAAGAAAGCCAGGAAGGACCAGGTCTGAAAAGTCAACCAGAGGATTTACACATATTGGATCCTGAAGGAAAAGGGGAGCTAATGGAGTTTCTTGAGTTGGGTCTGACATAGACCTATACTTTGGGAAAATCACTTTGGTAACTAAGAGTAGGAAAGAATGAAATAGAGAGAGACTTAAGACAGGGAGACCAAATCAGAAGGCTCTTGAAACAGTCCAAGAGAGGAGGCTTAGAAGAGATGCTGTGAAGATAGAAATGATATGAGCTAGCTATGAACTGGATAGGTGTGGGTTAAGTACAAAAGAGGGTGACACCAAGGTTGCAAGCATGACTGACCAGGAGGACGGGGCTGCTCTGTAATGATAATGAGAATGTGAAGATCTTCCCTGACCCTTAGTAGGCTGAATGTAATCACACAGAGCCTGTGGTAGGACGAGTTTGCTGAAGCAGGAAGTCAGAGCAGTTAGTGAGGAGGGAGAGAGAGGGCCGAGAGAGAAGACGCGGGCAAGGAGACAGCTAGGACTGGGAGTGTGTGTGTTTGTAGGAAGGTCCGAGCAGGAAGGAAGGCTTTGCGAAGGTGTTGCTTCCTCGAGTGATAAGGTGTATTAACTTCTTTGTTGCTATGACGAATCTGGTTTTCTGGTGTTGGGATTCAGCTTCTGACCTTCTGGTGTCTGAATAAATGTTTTGCTTCTACTTTCTATATGGAGAGTCTATTATATTTTGCAATTCAGAACTACGCTGGCATATTCATAGTTGCTATCGGTGCTATGAATATTGCCTTGGTGATACATGTTCTTAATAGTAATTATGTTGCTCAGCAATGTCTGATTCTTCACGACCCCACTGGGGTTTTTCTTGGCAAAGATACTGGGGTGGTTTGCCATTTCCTTCTCTAGCTTGCTTTACAGATGAGGAAACTGAGGCAGAAGAGGGTTAAGTGACTTGCCCAGGGTCAGATATCTAGGAAGTATCTGAGGCCAGATTTGAACTCAGGAAGATGAGTCTTCCTGACTTCAGGCCCAGCACACTAACCACTCTTCTGCCTAGCTGCTCCCTTAATATAACAAAGATACAGATTGGAGGCAAGGGGTTTGGAAAGGGGAAAGGAAGATAATAAACTCTGTTCTGGACACAGTTAAGCTTGAGATTCTATGAGAGATCCAGTTTGAGATGTCCAAGAGGCAGAGAGTGACGTGAGGCTGGTGGGCAGCGTAGAAGTTAAGGGTTAAGAAACAGAACTGGGAATCATCTTCATTAAAATGATAATTGAAGCCCCTAGAGCTGATGAGACCACTGAGACAATATAGAAAGGAAAAAGAAGAAAAAGACAGAGTCCTGTATACACTCACAATTAGTAGGTATGACCTGGAGGAAAACTCAGCAAAGGAGAGAGAGGAGCTGCCAAACATATAGGGCAGCCAGGTACAATGGATAGAGAATGAGCCCTGAGTTCAAATCTGGCCTCAGATACTTACTAGCTGTGTGACTCTGAGTAAGTCACTTAACTTCTGTTAATTTCTTTATCTGTAAAATGGAGACAATAATAACACCTGCCTCCCCAGGTTATAGTGACGATAAAATGAGATATTTATAAAGTACTAGTTAAATGCCAGTGATTATAATTTGGAGAACAAGAAGAGGGAAGTATCACAGAGACCTAGAGAGCATCCAGGAGAAGAGCGTGTGTGATCAATGGTGTCAAAGGCTAAAGAGAGGGTGAAACACTGATTTGTCAATAAAGAGATTAATGGTAACTTAGGAGAGACTGAATTGGTAAACCAGGGACAATACTACAAGCAGAGCCTCCTTCACAGGGCTATTGTTAACTGGCAAAGAGGCGATGTGGCTTAGTGGACAGAGTGCTGAAATTGGAGTTAGGAACACCTGGGTTCAAGTCCTGCCTCAAATACTCACTAGCTATGTGATCTTGTGCAAGTCACTTAACTCAGTCTCCTCAGCCACAATGAAGGATTGGATCTGATGGCCTCTAAGCTCCCTGCCTTTCCTAAATCCATTATCCTATGACCTATAGTTCTATGAAATAAAAGTGAAATATTACCTTTACTGCTGCAATGAACGATTGCTACTCCAGTAAACACACTGTGTACTTTTCCATTTAACCTACAAGATAAATATGGTGTCATACATTTCTTATTTTTCACACCAAAGCCCTTAAAAAAAAAGAAAGCAATTTCTTCTCTAGCTGAAGAACAGCCAAGAAAAATCACATTTACTAAATACATATACCCCTACAACTACATTTCATAAATTGTATTTTAATCCCCGCCCCCCAGACCAAAGTATCTGGGATTTTTTTCTCCTCCATCCTTTTAGTCACTTTTCCTAAGACATACATCAATATTGCAAAGCAAATAGTGAATGTTAATTGACTATGCAATATTAACTCTTCAGTTCTAAAGTTCATAACATCTACTGGTTGAAGCCTCCTTACATAAGGTAGACAAACCCATGAGAGAAAGAAAACCTTAATAGACGGCAGCAGAGATGTAGCTAAGCCATGCTATAGGAAACTAAGGGTTAGGGGTTAAAGGAGTCTCACACTCTAAGTGGTATTTGAGGACAGGTTGTAGCATATGCATAGAAAAGTTTGGGAATTTCCAACAGTCTATTGCTTTTCTCAAAAGGCCACCCATATTAGTTCTTGACTCTTCTTAATAAAGTATTAAAACTCAACACATATTGTAATATAAAACACCTCACTGTTCTGGGAAGGGCCTCTGCATACTGACCTTGTCAATCTGGCTACACCTACAGCACTCTATTCAATTCTGGGTGACACATTTTTGGAAGGACATTGATAGGTTGAAGAGTACATGCAAGTACCAGAGTACTATTACCAGAACAGTGAAGCATCTCAATCAAGTTACTGCTATATGAAGTCTAGCTGAAGCAAATGGGATAATTTAACCTGGAGAAGGGAAGACTAGGGAAGAACATGACAGCTTCAAGTATTTGAAGAGTCATCATTTGAAAGAGGGACTCAATGAAAAGGATGATTTCAGAAAAACCTGGAAAGATTTACATGAACTGATGCAAAGTGAAGCTGATGCAAAAAGTGAGCAGAACCAGGAGAACACTGTACACAGTAACAGCAATATCATAGGAGCATCAACTGTGAATAACTTAGCTATGCTCAGCAATACAATGATCCAAGACAATTCCAAAAGACTCATGAGGAAAAATGTTATCTACCTCCAGTGGAAGAACTGATGATAGAGTCTGAATGAAGACTGAACTATATTTATTTTTTTCCACTTTTTTTTTGGAGGGAGGAAAGCTGGGCAATTGGGGGTTAAGTGACTTGGCCAATGTCACATGGCTAGTGTTAAGTATCTGAGGTCTGAATTTGAACTCGGGTCCTCCTGACTCCAGGGCCGGTGCTTTATTCACTGCACCACGTAGCCACTCCTACCTCCACTTTTTTTAATGTTTTTTTTTGTGTTTTGTTTCACAACATGACTAATATGGAAATATGTTTTGCATGACTCTACACATATAACCTATATAAAATTATTTACCATAACAGAGAATCTAGAAGTCAAATTTTTAAAAAACAAAGGATCAAAATTGTTTTTATATGTAATTGGGGGAAAATATTATTTGGAAAAAAAAAAGACAGAAAAGAAAGATGATTTACTGTGTTCTGCTTGGCCCCAGAGGGCTAAGCTAGGAGCAAAGTGTGGAAGGGACCAAGACACAAATTTAAGTTTTAGATAAAGAAAAAGTTCTCATCAGAGCTATCCGAAAGTGGAATGAGCTGGTTCCTGAAATAATGGGTTCATTTTCACCAAATATCTTCAAAAACTAGATGCCTACTTGTCAGGTATGACATAGAAAGGACTCCTTTTGGGTCTAAACTGGACAAGATAACTGCTGAGGTCTCTTGAAACTCTAAGCTTCCCTTACTCCACACGAAGCGGCGCTCTGATGAGGTCACTGCATTCCAAAGTCTGGTATTGACTTTGGAACATCTGTTGACAATTTTACCTGTTTAGCTAGGGCTGCTGAGACTGGTGGTGCTGGCTGGGGGGGAGGGTAAGGTGAGGACATAAATCAGCCTAACTCACGCAAAAAAAATGGCCTGAAAAGCAGCCTGCTTATCTGAGCAGGGTAGCCTTCTCTAGTGGGTTGATTTAATTGTTCTCCCAAGCTGAAGGTTGCTTGATGCGCAAAGAATTAGAGTAAAGGAAATTTTAGGTTCTTTAAGGGACACGTGGTAAACCTGCAAACTGTCCTATTCAGCTCTCAGACCCTCAGCAAGTCACTTAACTTACAGGGGCAGGTGGTGGTGCAGTAGATTAAGCACCAGGCCTGGAGTCAAGAAGACTTGAGTTCTGCTGGCTATGATTCTTTTTTACAACATGACTAATGTGAAAATGTTTAATATGAATGTATACGTAGAGCTTATATCAGATTGCGTGCTGTCTTGGGGAGGAGGGAAGGGAAGGAAGGGGAGAAAATTTAAAACTCAAAAGCTTGCGGAACTGAATGTTGTAAACTAAAAATAAATACATAATTTTTTAAAAAAAGAAAGAAAGAAGACTGAGTTCCAATCTGATCTCAGACATTTATTAGCTATGTGGTTCTGGGCAAGTTTGTTTGCCTCAGTTTCCCCATCAGTAAAATGAGAGTAATAATAGCACCTACCTTACAGTGTTGTTAAAAGAAACAAATGAAATGTTTGCTTTAAAAAAAAAAAGAACCCTAAAACATTTAGCACAGTATCTAGCATACAGTAAGCACCATATAAGTGCTTGTTCCTTCTTAAACTTAAATTTTCTGAGCCTTAGTTTCATCATCCCTAAAATGGGGATAAGGGCGGCTGGGTGGCACAGTGAATAGAGCACCAGCCCTGGAGTCAGGAGGACCTGAGTTCAAATCCAGCCTCAGACACTTAACACATTTACTAGCTGTGTGACTTTGGACAAGTCACTTAACCCCAACTGCCCCCCAAAAAGCAAATAAATAAAAGATTAAAAATAAAATGCGGATAAAAAGAGCACCTACATCACAGGGTTGTTGTGAATTAGATAATATATGTAAAATGCTTTACAAAACATAAATGACTATATATAAAATACAGAACACAGATGTGTGCGTGTGTACACACATGTATATACACATGTAAGCTATTGTTATTATTACTTATTCCAGGGATATTTCTATCTAAGAATTCATATCAACTGTCTAGAATCTGAATATTCTCTTTCTAAACCAGCTCTGTTACCATGGACAAAACACAGTGGTAAGCAGAGTGCTGGACTTGGAGACAGGAAAACCTGAGTTCAAATCCTATTTCAGCCACTTCAGTTACATAACTCAGGGCAATTCATGTAATCTCTATTTCCCCAGCTTTAAAATAGGGATGATAATAGCACCTCCTTCACAGGCTTGTTATGAGAATCCGTGGAGATAACATATTTAAAGCACTGTATAAATACTATTATTATTAACCCCCATGAGTCTCAGTATCTTCATTCTATTTTTTTGGAGGGAAAGTGATTCCAAATTTTTAATTTCATCAGCTTAGAGTAATCCCAGTGTGGAAGCTCCCTCAATTTGTCCACACCGACTGATACCTATCTATAATTTAATCTTAAAGAGTTCTAGGAACTGAAAGGTTTAAGTGAACTGACCATGGTATCAATTAGTACATGTCAGAGGTAGATTTTGAACCCAGTCCTTGATGACTCCAAGGCTAGTATCCTATGTACTTCACTACAGGGTTTTTTTTTGGCAAGGCAATTGAGGTTAAGTTACTTGCCCAAGGTCACACAGTTAGTAAGTGCGTCAAGTTTCTGAGGCTGGATTTGAATTCAGGACCTCCTGACTCCTGGGCTGGTGATCTACTCACTGTGCCACCTAGCTGCCCCTACTATGTTTTAAGTAGAGATAACCATTGTAGTACCTACCTGAGGCCCACCTCAGATAATGCTTCTAAAGCACCTTGCAAACTTGAGATAGTGATATGGATGCCAGCTCTCACCACTATAAATTAGGGGATATGTTAATTAATAATCAATTAATCAGATAATTAATTAATCTGGCAGCCTGACAAACTGTCCTATTTCATTCCAGGACAATCTCTTAAGTTGAGAACCAGCAGAAATTGCTTGGAATTTGAGCATCCTCTTTCTTAAACAACATTAGAAAGGCAATGACAAGCTCTCGTCTCCCTTTTCAATTTTATCTATTACAGACAAAACTCTTCTTTCATTTGTTTCATTCACGTCCCACTTTCTGCTTTCAGTTTATTTTAGGTCACTTATATTTTCTGACGATTGCTGCCTGTGTTACTACCATTAATGACAGGCTGTTTCTCGTTTTCTGCCCTTAACTCCAGAGTAGGGAGGCATGGCATATTTTGAAACCTGAGGATGTCACAAACCACTGAGAACAACAACAAAAAACACAACTGAGTAGAAAAAATCCAAAGTTCAGGTTTTCCCAGGGACTAAAACTTTTTTTAAGCTGAACATTTGTGAAGTTTTATTAAAATTACTGCAAAGTTAAGTTTAATATCTTACAATTAAGATGCAATATAGATAAATCTCCTATGTGGTAAGAAATTATTCTAAAACTGCGCCCCCAGAACCAGGAGAATGTTGTACACAATTACAGACACACTGTATCTGTGATGACTGACTGACTGGGCTCCCCTCAGCAATGCAAGGTTAGAAGACAACTCCAAAGGACTCATGATGAAAAGGCTATCCACACCCAGAGGAAGAATTACAGGATCTGAGCGCAGATTGAAGCCAACTACTCGCTCTCTTTTTCATTTTGTTTTGTTTCTGCTTTCTCATTATCCATTCCACTGGTATTCTTCTTTACAACTGGACGAATGTTTAATGTGAAGGTATACGCAGAACCTATACTGGATTGCATGCTGCCATGGGGAGGGGGGAGAAAATTTGGAACTCAAAAACTTGTGGAACTGAATTTACAAAACTAATAGTAAATAAAATTTAAAAAAAATCAAAACAAACAAAAAAATGTGTCTCCCCTCCACTGACCTTGACAGCATGTCATAGGCGTCCTGCTTATCGGCTGGCTTCTCCAGGATCAGTCCATCCACTGTCTGACACAAGAAACAAGGGGAGGAGGCAAGGATGAGAGAAGAAAAGCACGTTATTTTCACACCTAGCAACTGAAATCTAAAGAATGCCGTGCTATTCAATCTGTATCTAAGACATGGGACTCTTTCACTGAAGTCCTCCTCTGACGCCTCCTTGTGCTTTGAAGGGGACCCAGGGTTCTCTGAAATAGTTTTTTTTGTTTTTTGCTTTTTTTGGAGGGCAATTAGGGTTAAGTGACTTGCCCAAGGTCACACGGCTAGTTTTTTTTGTGTTAAGTATCTGAGGCCAAATTCAAATTCAGGTCCTCCTGACTCCAGGGCCAGTACTGTATTCACTGTGTAGCCATCCCCGGGACCCAGGGTTCTCCAAGGCAGTGTCAGCGCAGAGCAAGCTCTGACAGTTTGTAACCTACAGAGCTTAGAAAAGCTTGGAGGGGGCGGCTAGGTGACAGTGAATACAGCACCCACCCTGGAATCAGAAGGACCCGAGTTCAAATGCGGCCTCAGACACTTCACACATTTCCTAGCCGTGTGACTTTGGGCAAGTCATTTAACCCCAACTGCCCTCCAAAAAACAACAACAACAAAAAAGTTCACCAATTAGGCCTGAAAAATAAATTAATAAATTAATTAAATAAATAAGTAAAAAAGAAGAGCTCGGAGGAAAGGCCCGTGGGCAGATCACAGGCCTGCTGCCCCAGGGAAGCTTCACTCTGCTTGGATAGGCACATCAACTAGTTAGCTTCAGGGTGGCATATTTTTCAGCCACAGCAGCTCTCACAGACTATCTGGCAAGCCATGGATGTAACCTTCTAGGCCAGTGCTTCTCAACCTGTGGGTTATGTTCAATCTAAATACATCCTGCATATCAGATATTTACATTACGATTCATAACAGTAGCAAAATGACAGTTATGAAGTAGCAATGAACACAATTTTATGGTTGGGGGTCACCGCGACATGAGGAACTGTATTAAAGGGTCGCGGCATTAGGAAGGTTGAGAATGATTGTTCTAGGTGGTACAGTAGATAAAGTGCTTAATTAGAAGTCAGATACACTTGAGTTCAAATCTGGCCTTGGTTACTTATTAGCTGTGTGACCCTGGGCAAGTCACTTAACCAATGGCTGCCTTAGTTTCCCCAATTGTACAATGGGGATCACAGTGACACCTACCTCCCCATCTTGTCATGAGGATAAAATGAAGTCATATTTTTTCTATCTTTGTATCCCTAGCACCAAGCACAGTGCTTAGCACAAAGAAGACACTTAAAATGCTTATTCACTGATATTTGAGTTGAGATCTACATTGATAGAGAGCACTCTTTACCCCACTAACAGAATAACAACGATGATGAAGATGATAAATATAGAGCTTACTATGGTGCAAGGCACTGGGCTAAGTGCTTATACACTGGAGAAGGAGGAGAAAATGACATAAGTGTACTGACTAGGTCCGCTACAAGTTTACATTAAACAACCTCAACTGGGTTCTCACTGCTGCTAGGCAATCCTACCATACCTCCCTTATCAACTCATGATTCCACTCTCCACAGTGGCTCCCCTAAACCTTTTCATCCCTCCTCAAACCTCCAGTGGCTTCTTCCTTCCCCTACTCTCAGATGAGACCCTCATCTCATAGTTCTACCGAAAAAAATTCATCGTGGACTCCCTCTTCTCCCCTCTTCCTCATTTCCTATCACTTAAATGCCTTCTGTCACTCTCTCCTCCTTCAGCCCTGTCTCACATGATGAGGTGGCCCCACTCCTTACTAAGGCTAATTCCTCTAATCATTCAAGTGATCCCATTCTATCCCATCCCCTCTAACACACTGTCCCCTACTCTTTCTCACTTACTTACTATCTCTCCCTGTTTAATGGTGCAGTTCCTATTATCTACAAACATGTCATATCTTCCCAATCCTGGAAAAATCCTCATTTGAGCCTTCCATCTCTACGAACTATTCTATTCCTCTTCTGCCCTTTGCAGGTAAACTCTTCGAAAAGGGGTTTCCACTTTCTCTTGTGGATTTCAACTCAAATCTTCCTGACTCTAGGCCCAGTGCTCTATCCACTGTGTCACTGAACTGGCCCAGGAGAGAGCCTTTTCTCAAAGTTAACAAAAGATACTAGTTACTAAACGATTGTCACTTGCTTCATTTTTTCAAATGAGGAAACTGAGGTTCAGGACATCCATAATTCCATGCAGGCTTTGATGTGCAATTCATCCACTTTGAGATAAGGGGTGGAAAGCTATCTGTGCCTATTACAGCACTATGCTTAGCACTGGAGCATGCAGGCATCATGCCTGCCCTGGCTTACAAGCTGGTTTGGGGATTTAGGTCAGGGCTAGGGTCAGCTGGAAGCGAGCCCAGCCAGACTCAAATTCCGGGGCCACTGTACAGCCAGACACACGGCCGCTGTAACAGAAGCCAGGCAGCTGTTTGTTTGTTTTTCCAGGGGCAGTTTACAGGCATAATCTTCTGCAAACAACTCAAAGGCAACTAAATCACTTTACTGTTCTCCAGAATCACAGACACAAAGCTGAGAAGGCGTTAGAAAGAGTGACGGACTTAGAAAACTGGAGGCCAGAGTTCAAAGTCCAGTATCTAAGCTCAGTGGTGACCTTGAATAATTAACTACGTCTCTCAGCCTCAGTTTCTTGAGCCACAAAATGGGATTAAAAATACTACACTGAAGATCTCCTGGGTTCTGTGAGAGGTGGCACAGGGTAGGAAATAAGAACTTGTTCTCGGAATCAGAGAGGTCTGGGCTTAACCTTCTCAGTGCCCCAAACTGCAGAGAAGGTGCTGATCTTCTTTGGCAGCAGGAGCTTCCTCCAAGGAAAGTCCCTGTGCCAGACATAGTGGGAGCCTGGGCAGGCTTGTGGTTGTTGAAGTCCCTATGCAGGCTCTATCTACTTGGAGCCTGACACACCTGGTGGTCTGAATTATTGTTTTAGTCATTTTCAGTCACAGCCAATTCTTGTGATGATGGAATGGTTTGCCATTTCCTTCTCCAGTTCATTTTACAGATGAGGAAACTGAGGCAGAGAGGGTTAAGTGACTTGCTCAGGGTCACATAGCTAGGAAGTATCTGAGGCCAGACTTGAAATCAGGAAGAGTCTTCCTGACTTCAGGCCTGGCACTCTATGCCCTATGGCACCACCCAGCTGCCCTTTTGGTTTGAATTCTGAGCCTGTACTTGGAAAAGAGAAATCCTTTCCTGAGCTCCAACTGTCTAGATGAGGCTGCTTCCCTTCAGTTCCTGATTCAGTGACTACAGACTGGGAGCTATACTCTATATTCTTGTATCATGGGTTTAAAAATTCCATTATCCAAGTTTTTTTTTAAACTAGATTCTCTACTTCCCGAGTGCCTACTGAATTTTTTTCTTTTTTTTCTGAATTTTTTAAAAATAGAAAAAAACCTTTGTACTTGCTAGCCCCTTAGCCTATAATGCCAATGACATCACACGCACAGTATAGACACACAAAGACAAATAAACACAACTGCATCATTTCCTTCATAGGGGAGTTGGGCTACTCAGAGTAGCATGGCAAAATGATACAGTGTTCACCTGGGAGCAAGACCTAGGTGCCTTTCTGCTCTGGAGCTCTAAGGATATTTTGGTGCAGTAAATACAGTACCAGGACCTGTGACTCTGGGCAAGTCACTTTACCTTGTTTTCCTCAGTTTCCTCATCTGTAAAGAGCTGGAGAAGGAAATGACAAATCATTCCAGTATCTCTACCAAGAAAACCCCAAACGGGGTCACAAAGAGTCAGGCACAACTGAAAAAGGACTGAACAACTCTATGAATTTTATTCACATAGTATCCCTGATGGTAAAAGACATTTCACGAATATACAGGTAACAAAAATAAGAACAAACCACATTATTTATCTCATGTGCAGACATCAGATTGCTAGCAAACTGAGGGGCCGCCACCTTTATACTACAACACTGCTCACACTGAGCACCTCAATGTCCTTATCTACAAACTAGACACATTGCACCAACATTAATTTAACCGAAAGTGCTATCAAAGTCTGCACTGGGAAAGAGTCCTCAAAGTACCAAAGAGAGCAGGGGTTCCTAACCTGGGCTCTACTGATTCTTCCCCCACCAAGGGTTCCACAGAAAAATTTCATGGGGGGGGGGTCTACGAACTTGGATTATTTCAATATATTTATAATTATATGTATTTTATTTCATGATTTAAAAATATTTTTGTAAGAAAGGGTCTCTAGGCTTCCTAGATTGCCAAAGGTGTCCATGGAACAAAACAACTCTTTGGAGAATTTTTTGGGTTGGACTTTTCTTTGGGATAGGCCTAGACTTGTGATTTCACCAATGAAGAAACTTCCCCTACCAAAACTTAATGACATCTTCCCTGGTAACTTATAGACTTGAGAAACTGCACAGACTGAGAACTGAGAAGTTTAGGGAAGTATTCAGTCCGATGTTAGAGTGTCAGTGGCAGGAATTAAGGCTGGTCTTCCTGACTCTCAAAGCATCTCTATATACTATGCCACACTCCTCTATGCAGAGGAGAATATATTCTGAATCTTATAATTAGCACATTAGAAAATGATCTCCTTGTGTGTTCAGTAGAAAGATTCCTGGTTCTAGAGTCAGAGAAACTGGGTTCAAATATAGCCTTTAATGCTTAGTTGTATGTGACCTCGGCCAACCAAAGTAACTTACTGGGCCTGTTCCCTCATCTGTAAAATTAGAAGACTACATGAGATGGCCTCCTAAAGTCCCACAATATATAATTACGTACATATTACATATTCTATTATATACATATTATATGTGCTATATTATAATACAGGCTGGTTATTGTCCTTCACTCTTGAAGAGGGCCAAAGTGACATTACTACGCTATGTTCAAGTTTCTGCATGTCTGACTGTGGCTAATCAGATCAATATGAGCTCAGAATGCTCTAACCCAGGTTGGGCACAGATAGTCCATGTGAACATTTGGAGTGGATTCTCTAAATCTGCACATCTTGGTTTTCTTTTGAGCTGTTTCAATTCTGCTTTGCTTGTAGAGCACTGTGCTTTCTCTGATGTGGGCTCGCCATGCTGAGTGGTCCTACACCAGTGTCTCCCAGGTCACACAATCAATTTCAAAGTTCTTAAGAGAGACCTTGAGAGTGTCCTTGTATTGCTTGTTCTGACCACCATGTGAACACCTGCCCCGTGTGAGTTCTCCATAAAACAGTATTTCTGGCAAGTGTACAATGTAGCCAGCCCAACAGAGTTGCATCCTCTGAGGCAGAGTTTGAATGCTTGGCAGTTTAGTTCGAGTAAAGACCTCAGTGTCTGGTACCTTATCCTGACAGGTGATCTTCAGAATCTTCCTAAGACAATTCAAGTGCAAGGGATTTAGTTTCCTGGCATGGTGTTGGTAGACTGCTCAAGTTTTACAAGCATACAACTGAACTGAATCGCTTCCATTATATATATATAAAGAACATGTAATATATTATATTCTATATGTGTACATATATCTGCAAATATATGTATGTGTGTATAAATATATACTTTCCCTATCTATATACACATATGTATATTTTTGTTATGCTTGAATCATTTCAGTCCTGTCCTGTCAGTGACCCCATTTGGGGTTTTCTTGACAGAGATACCAGAGGGGTTTGCCACTTTCTTCTTCAGCTCATTTTACAGATGAGGAACTGAGGCAAACAGGGTAAAGTGACTTGCCCAGGGTCACACAGCCAGTAAGTGTCCAAGGCCAGATTTAAACTCACTAAGATGAGTTTTCCTGATTCCCATCCCTGCCCTCCTATATATTCTGAACTTAATAAATCAAATAAAATGGGCATTTTTATATACATCGTATAACAGAAGAAGAGAACTGTACTGACCTGTGAGGTCATAGCTAGCTCTATGATTTTATGATCTAGTGTAAGGATCCCAGAATGCCTCTGTCAAATATCTAGGATCCCTTTCCCCAACAGCACTGGAAGGACTGCCTTGGTGTTCTAAACCTAAACTTTTGTATTTTTCTGTTTTAGGGTTTGAACTCCTTTCAAGCTCTTATTTTAAATGAGCATATTTTCCCCACTGTCCCTAGTTGGGAAGCATTCCCTAAATGAAAAGACTGACTGCATATTCCCAACACAAAGAGAAAGCATTTAGTAGGACACATGTAAAATGCTAACACTAGATTAACGGGAAATAATTGCAAAGAATCAAAGTAAAGAAGAAAGGTGAATGGTAAAGAAAGGAAGCCACCCAAACTTACCACAATGGTGTCTGCTCCTATAACGACGTCTGGAGGTCTTAAGTCTTTCTGTAAAAATTAAAATGCTTTTTGAAATAAATGTTTTTAAAAAGTTTCTAACACCCCACCCTCTCAAAAAGGACTGTGTCAATGAATTTAGAAAGCATAAAGTCCTCAACAACACAAAGTCAACGTTGCAATTTGGAAATTGGTTGGAAAGAAATGGTTAGTTTAAAAAAATTATAAAAAAAGATATTATTAAGAATTAATAATACTATCACAAAAACTATTTAACCATATTAATAAGAACATGTTCAAACATATACCACAGCCCTTTAATGAGAGCAACCATCAGCAACACAGCCTACATTAAACAGGCAGTTCGTGACTAGAGTAGGTCCGGAAGCAGGAAGCCCTGAGTTCAAATACTGTCCCAAACATTTACTAGCTCTGTGACCCTGGACAAGTCACTTAGCGATAATAATATCTAACATTTCCATAGTACTTTCTGAGTACCATATAGTTATTATCTCATTTGATTTTCGCAACAACTCTGAGAAATAGGTGCTATTATTTTTCCCACTTGAGAGATGAGGAAACTGAGATGGACAGAAGTTAAGTGACTTGCCCAGGGTCACATGGCTAGTAAGTGTCTGAGACTGGATTTGAACTAATAACAGCAACAGTAACATTTATATGGCGCTCACTATGTGCTAGGAACTAAGCGCTTCACAATTACTATCTCATTGGAGGTAGGTGCTATTATTCCCAATTTACAGAGAAGGCAACCGGAGCAAATAAGGGTTAAGTGACTTGCCCAGGGTCACAAGGCTCCGCGCAAGGCCAGATTCACATTCAGGTCTTCCTGACCCAGGTCCATCACTCTATCCACTGTACCATCTACCCGCCAATAGTTAACCCTTCTCTGCCTCAGTTTCCTCATCTGTAAAATAAAGATAACAACAGCACTTACCCCCAAAAGTTGTGGGGATAAAACGAGATGTTTATAAAAAACTTTAAAAAGGGGCGCATGATTTCCACCAGGTCAAAAGTGGACCCAAGGGAAGAGTTGTGCAGCAAAAATTTTCAGCACCAGAGGAAAATGAAGGCCCTTCCTGTTGGGCCTCATTCTTTTAAAGTCTCCCCTTCCTTCAAAAGGAGAACCTTTGGCTAAAGTCAATCAGACTGAAGCACCTGCCCTCCCACCCCAGCATCCCACAAAGCGATCCTCCTCGAGCCCTAGCCCCTGAAGGCACGATAATATCAGATGAACAACTGTGGAGAGTAGTGAACCAATTTATTCTTTGGTATTAAAATCCTGGGGTTCCCACCACTTTATCCCAACAAGGGAACATCTAATGAACAAACTGGAAAAAGAAAAAAGGTAAATGAGAACATGACTTGGAGGGTGGGGAGAAGAAAGGACCCAGAACAATTAAATAAATACTATTCAGTAGGTAATCTGGAGGAAAAAGCCCTGATGTCTGGAAGGAAAAGATAAGATGTTCCCAACTTCTAGCTAGCATTTATTTAATGCTTTAAAGTTCACAAAGTATTTTCCAAACACCCCCACAACAACTCTGTGATTAGGTAGGTGCTATCATATTACCTTTTTTTTGTGTGCTTTTTGGAGGGGGGAAGGCTAGGCAATTGGGGATAAGTGACTTGCCTAAGGTCACACAGCTAGTAAGTGTTAAATATATAAGTCAAGATTTGAATTCAAGTCCTCCTGACTCCAAAGCTGGTGCTCTATTCACTGTGCCACCTAGCCACCCCCCCCCCCCACATTACATTTCTTAAGGAGGGCAGTTTTATCAGTGATGGCAACTAAAGCCAACATGGGAAGGAGGGCATAGAGGCACTAAGAAACATGTCTGCATTGGCATAAGGATCAGCCAGCAAAGCTGATTAGGTCTTTTACATTTTTAATTCTTATATCACACTCATTCCGAATATCACCCCATATCCATGAAAAGTGACCTCACTAAAAATATTTCCAAAAGATTGTAATCTTTCCTCAACTGACATAACTTCTTGCAATCCAATGCAAGGCCAAATAATAATTTAGCAGCATGAAACCATCCAGAATCCTGTGTGTTAAACTGCAGCCAAGTGGTACAGTAGACAGAGTAGAGAACTAGGCCTGGAGTTAGGAAGACCTGAGTTCAAATCCAACCTCAGATATTTCCTAGCTGTCTAAGCAAGTTAGTTAACCCTGGTTGGCTCAGTTTCCTTATCTGTAAAATTAGCTGGAGAAGGAAATGCAAATCACTCCAGTATCTTTACCAAGAAAATCCCAAAAGGCGTGACAAAGGGTTGGACACAACTGAAAATGACTGAAATAATGATAAAATAATGCAAAAAAATCCCCACCCCAATAAACTTACCACATTCATCCTGTTAGCCACTTCAAGGGCCTTTTGTTTTGCTGTTTCCATGGCATATTCATAAGGCATTGCAAATGAAGCCTTGTCTAGAGTCTCTTTAAATCTGGATGGCACCACCTCAAATCGCAGGCCCTAGGATAGACAGACAGCAAGGCTTATTTATACAGTCCTACTGAAAGAAAAAAGTGAAATAAAAAGCAGCCGTTACCGATCATTCCCTGGACGGAATATAAATTCCTTGTGAGTGGGGTATGTTTCATTCAATATACTGACATCCCCAGTACCCTAGAAGACCTTTGTTGGATTAACCGCCGCCTGCCTCAGTTTCCTCATCTGTAAAATGGTGATAATGGTAACACCGAGCTCCCAACTGGGAGGGTAAAACAAGACATTTGTAAAGTGCTTTGCAAACATCGGAATGCTATATAAGCATTTATATTATATTTCTATTATAAAGTATAAAGTATATAATCTATAAATAAATATATATTATAAATATATATATTTAGATTATATTTAACATATATATATTTAGCTATACTATTACTATATTACTGTAGCTATTACTAGGGACTGACTGTCAATCATTCTAAGGTCACCCCTCTAGAGCAGAGGTGGGGAACCTGTGGCCCAGAGGCCACACTGGCCTTCTGGACCCTAAGTGTGGCCTTTTGACCTAATCCAAATTTTAGATGCTTGAGTGAGGCCTTTATAGAACACTGATCTGTAAAATGTGGATTTGTCAAAAGGTCACACTCACGGATCCAGAAGGCCATGTGTGGCCTCCAGGCCGCAGGTTCCCCATCCCTGCCCTAGAGGCAGAAGGGACCTCAGGTGCGCTTCAGACTAGACCACTGAATCCACCAATGGACATTTTAGTTCCTATGGAAGGGCCACAGCAAGTTCTGGTTGGCAAACCACTTTTCTCACAACCCAGTGAGGGAAGTCATGTAAGTACTACTATCCATTTTCTAGAGATGTATAGGCCAGCTCTGAGGAGCTGCCTGTGGTCACACAGCTGGGGAATATCAGAGAGGTCTAAATCCAGCAGTCTTTCTAGTACATCATCTTCTCTCTCTCTCTCTCTCACAGGTTCATCAAAGAGCATTTTAAGAAGGAACCTTTCTATTTTAGCATCCAATGAAAACAACTACAAGAGATGCCTGGAGAATCCCAGGATGCTAAAATAGAAGTTTTCCTTCCTAAAAGTACTTTTTAAAATCAACAACAACAAAAAAAACCCCAAAACATAGGAGCAATGAGGTTATGCAGGTAGATAGAATGCTGGCTCTGGAGACAGAAAGACTTGAGTTCAAATCCAGTCTCAGACATTTATAGGCTGTGTGCCCCTGGGCAAATCACCTAATTTAAACCTGTTTGCTCCAAGTCCTTATCTGTAAAATGGGGACACAGAGGAGAAGGAAATGGCAAATCACGCCAGTATCTTTGCCAAGAAAACCCCAAAGGGAGTTGTGAAGAGTCAGACAACTGAAAAATGAGTGAACAACAGCTTTCAGGCTTCAAGAATGGCTGTCCACCAAACACAGTCCAGCAGATTCCTGCGACATTTTTAAAGTTAGGCATTGAACAGGATTCCTCTCTTGAGGACCTTGAAGTTATTATCCCTGTCAATGGGTAATTTCCATCCTCTGCTTTCCACTGACATATCTTGATTTTTTTCCCCACAAAGGGCCCAGATTGAAAAATTCTTCACAAAAACAAAACAAAACAAACACCTTCCCCCTCCCCCCCCCCAAAAAAACCCAAACACATCTGGTCACACAGGAATCTTGTCCTAACATCTATGCATATTCACCTGAAAACCTTTCCTGAGCCCTTGATGGATAAGAGAAGAGCAGAGTCTGGGTATACAGAATTGTCCCTAGCAACATTTCTAGGCTTTACAAGTTAGAAATGCCACTGTTTAGCACGCCACAGGATACATTTTATTTTAGCCCATGATAAACCTGGTAATACACTAAATATATTTTTGTCATAGCTGTTCACTCACATTCGACTCTTTGTGACCCCATCTGGAGTTTTCTTGGCAAAGATACTGGAGTGGTCTGCCAAGTCCTTCTCCAGCTCATTTTACAGATGAGGAAACTGAGGCAAACAGGCTTAAGTGACCTACCCAGAGTCACACATCTATTAAGCGTGAAGCCCAATCTGAACTCAGGAAGAAGAGTCTTTCTGACCCCTGATCCAGGGCTCTATCCAATATACCACTTAGCTGCCCACACTGAATATATACTACACACATATTCACCACCTTTCACTCGCTTGACACTTAAAAGTTATCTAATGTCCCACTAATTAGTTTAGAACAGGGGCTCTTAATCGAAGATTCTTGAACGTAATTCTTTTTTTAATATTTGTACTTCAATATAGTTTTCTTTGTAATTCTAAGTATCTTATTCATTTAAAAGTATTCTGAGATAAAGTTTAAAGGCTTCACCAGTTTGCCAAAGATGTCCGTAATATACATAAAAAGTTAAGAGTCCCTGATTCAGAAGGTCCTTTAGGACAGGGACTGTCTTCTATTTTTCATACATGATGGAAAACCTTCCACACAACAGTTGCTTAATACATGGTTATGAATTGTGATAGATAAGGGACGTGTGATCCAGCTGAAGAGATTTGGGGATGCTGAGACCCCAAAAATGCCACAGTGGCATTGCCTGGAAGGAATTCACACGCTCACACCTTTTCTTAGTCAAATGGCAAAAAGTTTAGTGTGAGGCCAACAGAAGCAAGCAAGGGTTCTTAGGGAACCTGTGAGAGAGTGAGGATGGTGCTGGGCTTGTATGGAAAAGGAATGCCAAGGATTCTAATCAGGTAATCTAAGGGGTGCAGGTGTCTTTGGGGAGTAGGCACCTATGATCTGTGGATGGGAAAACTCAGGGAGTGAGCAGAGATAACTGTGTTGATACCAGACATGGAGGGGGTTGTCAGAGGCAAAGACCTTGGGGATCTGGCTCAAGGGAGAGTCCTTGGGCCAGCTGAGGACAAAGAGCCTTGGGCCAGGCAGCCTCTGGCCTGTTTCGATGAGACAACAAGAGGAAATTTTCTCACAGGGCAGGGTCTACTGAGAAACTGGGAGGCTTCCAGAGACATGATTGGGTTGGGGCCAAGCACCCCATCCCATTCACATTATAAAGGGCCTGTTTTTCCACTTAAGTTATTTCTTATATTTTCCTCCCCAGCCTTTTAAAATTAAACACTGAGAATTCTCTTACCCCATTCTGGGTCTAAAAAGTAACTTAAAATTCAACACCACTCAATTAAAATGTAAAAAGCACCTGCTGTGGGCTGAACTCTGTGCTATCAGGCAATGGGGGGATCTAGAAGTAAAGCAGAAACACAGATAACTATGATATACCCTAGTAACCTCAGTGTGCATTAGAGAAATGCACATTAGAGCACTGCTTGAGTACCAAGGGCCATTGCTGGCGGAGGATAATTGGAATCAAGCAGGTAATGGGGAGAGAGGTCCTTCTCCCATTCCACACAGAGCCAAGGCAAGATGTTAGGGGAGAGAGGAAGACAAAGTAGAGGGGGAGACACCGAACCCTCTAGTTTGGCTGCAGCGGTGTTGGAAGAGGTATAATACTGGATAAGAACAGAAAGATAAACTGGCATCACATAGATGAGGGCCCCGGAACCCAGGTCAAGGTCTCTGAACTTTGCTCAGAGAGCCACGGAAGGTGTTTGAGCAGAATAGTGACCAGACCAGGTTTGTAACTGGCCAACAGCACTGGAGAAGACCCGGGGAAGAGGAGCATCCACTGTCCAGAGAGAAGACAAGCTTTTAGCCAACAGTCTAAGGTTCCTCCTCGGGTCTGGGGAAGGAAAGACAGGTTAGAAGAAAAATTAGGAGAAAAATCCGACGGCTCCTCAAGCTGATAGAATATGGGGGAAGCTAAGGTCGGGGAGAGTCTTACTAGCTATGAGACTCTGGGCAAGTGACTTAACCTCTGCACACGCCTCAGGATCTCGTTAGTAAAATGGGGACAAGAGCACCTACTTTTCCATGCATCTCATGTTACTGTCGCTGTTAATTCTGCAGAGTAAAATCAGATGTTTGGGAAATATTTCCGTAAAACTCCAAGCACCATATAACTGCAGCACCCTACCTCTTCTTATACATCCGTCCCCCCATAAAGGGATGTCTCCCGTCTCCAGCTGGAGACTTTAATAGGGCTCACAAAGGAGCAAAAGACGCGATGGGGGCGGAGAACGGGCGCGGATCTAGAGACCACCGCCATGGGGCCCGTCCAGCCCCCGCAGCGGGGCTTCTAGGGTTTGGTCCCCCCACCCCAGCGGAGGGCCCAGAAGGCCTAGGCTTCCTCGGGGGAATGGGAAAGCGGGGGAGGGGGCGCGGCGCCGCCATCCCCCTCACTTCCGGCAGACGCCCCCCCCACCTCCCCGCCGCCCCTTCCCCGCGGGGCGCGGGCGGACTCACGGCACAGTTCAGGATCTCCTGTCTGCGGGGGGAAGCGCTGGCCAGCACCACGCGCTTGCTGACCAGCTTCCCGATCACCGGGCACAGCGCCATGGCGGGCGCGGGCTCGGGGCGGCCGGGCAGGGCCGCAGCGCTCGCAGCCGGCCACGCACCGCCCGCTCTGCCCGGGAGGAGGAGGAGCCGCGGCGCGGGGCCCGGAGCGCGGCTTATAAGCGCCCGGAGCAGGCCCCGCCCCCGGCCTCCCGGCGTCCCCGAGGCCGGAGCTGGCCGGGCGTGGGAGCGGCCTCCGCCGCGCCCACCTTGGGGGCTTTTCCCCAGGGACGGAGGGCCGGGCCTGGAGGCGGGAAGACTCACGCTCCTGAGTGCGGCTATGGCCTAGCCCAGTGACCTTACCCAAGTCCCTTAACCCCGTTTGCCTCAGTTCCCCATCTGTAAAATGGTCCTGAGGCCGCATTTGGGGGTGTGTGTGTGTGTGTGTGTGTGTGTGTGTGTGTGTGTGTGTGTGTGTGTGTGTGTGTGTGTGTGTGTGTGTGTGTGTGTGAG
>CM053580.1:200287436-200301167 GCA_028627135.1 Pseudochirops cupreus | reverse complement strand
TTGGATCTGTTTAATAGTATCTTGATTTCTCATAAAGTCATTAGCTTCTAGTTGCTCCAGTCTTATTTTGAAGGAGTTATTCTCTTCAGTGTGTTTTTGAAAATCCTTTTTCCATCTGGCAAATTTGGCTTTTTAAGGCATTCTTCTCCTCATTGGCTTTTTGAGCCTCTTTTGCCACTTGAGTTAGTCTGTTTTGTTTGTTTTTTTTTTTGCTTTTTGGAGGGCAATTGGGGTTAAATGACTTGCCCAAGGTCACACAGCTAGTAAATGTTAAGTGTCTGAGGCCAGATTTGAACTCATGTCCTCCTGACTCCAGGGCTGGTGCTCTATTCACTGTGCCACCTAGCCACCCCTAGTCTATTTTTTAAGGTATTATTTTCTTCACTGTATTTTTGGTTCTCCCTTAGCAGGCTGTGGACTCACTTTTCATGATTTTCTTGCATCATTCTCATTTCTCTTCCTAATTTTTCTTCCACTTCTCTTACTTGATTTTCAAAATCCTTCTTGAGCTCCTCCACAGCCTGTAACCAATTCATATTTTTCTTGTATGCTTTTGATGCAGAATTTCTGACTTCACTGTCTTCCTCCTACTCCATGCCTTGATCTTTTTTGTCCCCAAAAAAGGAATCTATGGTTTGATTACATTTCCTGGGCTTGCTCATCTTGCCAGTCAATTACTTGACGTTTGAGCTCTTTGCCTGGCTAGAACTCTGCTTCCAGAATGGAGAGAGCTTTGTCCCAAATTGCTGTGGTTTTCGCAGCTGCTGGAGCTAGTAGTTGGGCACCCTCTCTACAGACACCACAAGCTCTGGCTCACTGGCCACACACCCCCAGGACCATCACCCAAGACTGCAATCCAGATTCAAGCAGGTTAAAGCAAGAGTGATTACCCTTTGAATGGTCACTTGGTCCCCCTGCGATTTTCAAGCCAGGAGCTCCTGAGACAGCCAGGCATTAGTGGCTGCACAGCTGCTGTGCCTCCACGGCTTCCTACCCCAGGGGCAGAGGCCAGACCACGTTTTTGGTCTCCCTTTTCCCACAAAGTTCCGTACTGATCTTTTACTTTCTTTTTGGCATTTATGGGTTAATAGTTCTTGAAACTGCCACAGCTGCTGGTGGTTTTCTCTCCTGAAGTCTGCTCCAGCCGCCACTGGTTGGGACCAGCCTGGGGGGCCAGGAACCACAACTCATGTGGGACTGTGCTCAGCTCCCAGCCTGGTGAAATAGATCCTTCCTGTTGGGCTGCTGGGCTTCTTTCAGGGGGAGCTTTGTTACTCTTTGTCCCTTTGTGGGTTCTGTAGCTCTAAAGTTTGTTTAGAATCATTTTTTTACATGTACTGTAAGTGACTGGAGAGGAGCCCGCACCAAGATTGTGCTTCTACTCCTCCATCTTGGCTCCGTCCCCGTGGTCCAAGAATACTTTTTTTTTTACTTCATTTTTCTAGGAGTTTATTTCTTGGCCTATTTTTTTCTTCTTTTTTTTCCGCCACAACATGATTATTTTTCATGACTGCACTTGTATAACCAGTGTAAAATTGCTTGCCTCCTCAATGAGGGAGGAAGAAAAGGAGGAGAGAATTTCAAACTCAAAATTTTTAAAAATGAATATTAAAAAATTTTCTGTAGGTAAATGCAAACAAAATAAAATACTTGAGAAAAAAGACTACTGCTCATTGTTCTGTTTTAGGCACCCTACAGTTTAACTCAACTGGCTTTCTTGCTGTTCCTCAAAAACAATATTCTGTCTCCCTTCTCTATATCTTTGCATCGACCTTCCAGAGTACACTCCACCCCTGCCTCTTGAAATGCTTGACTTTCTTCAAGACCCAACTGAAGTAACAGTAGGCCATCCCTAGTCTCCCCTAGATGTTCCCCAGCATAGTATCATGTGTATCATTTGTATGTATTTTGCAAATGTCTATATATGGGTTTGCTGTCTCTCTCATTAGCATATTAGCTCCCTGGGGGCGGCTAGGTGGCACAATGAATAGAGCAGCAGCCCTGGAGTCAGGAGGACCTGAGTTCAAATGTGGCCTCAGACACTTAACACAAAAAACTAGCTGTGTGACCTTGGGCAAGTTGCTTAACCCCAACTGCCCTCCAAAAAGCCAAAAAAAAAAAAAGAATTAGCTCCCTGAGGACAGGGACAATTTTTTGTTGGCTTAGTCTCTCTAGCACTGGGCACAGTGCTTAGCAGATAACAGATGCTTAATAAATGCCTCTATTGATTGATTTATTCTGCCAATTCTGAATCTACTTAAGTGTACCATTATTTTATCTATCACTTTCACTCTTGTCCACAAATATAACATGAAAGAAGGTGGGTCTTTTTTGTTTTTTTTTAAGTTTTTTTTTTAAGTTTTTTTGCTTTCTGGATGGGGAAGGTAGGGCAATTGGGGTTAAGTAACTTGTCCAAGGTCACCTGGCTAGTTTTGTGTTAAGTGTCTGAGGCCACATTTGAATTCAGGTCCTCCTGATTCCAGGGCTGGTGCTCTATTCACTATACCACCTTAACTTCCCCACTGCTAGATTTCTTAAGAGATCTTTGACAGTGGCCAAGTAATCGTGTGTAAAAGTTTTGGGTTTTTTTAAGTAACCTGAAATGAAATTCATGACCTCTTCAAGGACAATAAACTGGTCTCTTCCTATCTCTCTACTTATCCTGAGATTACCTGTCTATTAGCTATTTTTGTTCTCTTCTTTCCAGTCCAAAGATCATTCTTTTTGCCAGAAAAGCAAAATTAGACTAACTCTCTGTCATAGGCTATCATTGTCTCATCTACCCTAAAAGCTATTTTAAACAAATTTGTGTAGTAGAGAAAAACTTAATTTCTGCATTGTCCATGTTCTGTAAATTCTTTGATTTTCTTTTCATTTGTTGTTCTTAGCCTTCCTTCCCAGGCTTAGCTCTTACATGATAATGCTGTTTTTTTCTCTTCTTTCTTTGATTCCATTTTCTGGATATTTCTTTAAAAAATACAGGTTGGTTAATGAACTCTCTGTGTTTTCCCATTGGTGATAGTTTCCCATTTTCTTCTTAGTTGGAATAATGTCTGTTTATGTCTCTAGAATTTAAAACTTAATAGTTTCCCAGTCCTCAAGAACTGACTTGTAGAATTTTAGGCTGTAATATTCTACTAATGTTTCCTCTAAACCAGTGGTTCTCAACCTTCCTAATGCTGTGACTCTTTAATACAGTTCCTCATGTTGTGGTGACCCCCAAACATAAAATTATTTTCGTTGCTACTTCATGACAGTAATTTTGCTACTGTTATGAATTGTAATGTAAATATCTGATGTGCAGGATGTATTTTCATTGTTACAAATTGAACATAACCCACAGGTTGAAAACCACTGCACCCTTTGGAAGCAACCTCACAAATCTAGAGTGCAAGTCAGATTGTGCCTAGCTTTCTTCTTCTCTTTGTAAGAAGCAATCCTGAGGGAAAGCCTCAAAGAACATGTTCTCTGCTTCCTGTATCTTGTATATTTAATGTACACAAGATACATTTTTTGTGGGTTCTTAAAATTTTTTTTAAACCAGTACCAATTAGTTTTTATGATTATGGCTTTGTAGTATAGTTTGAGATCTGGTTCCATGAGCCTCTTTTTTTGCTGTACTCCTTGCTCTGCTTTAAAAAATATGTGTACATTTCCCTTGAAATTCTTAACCTTTTGTTTCTTATTTTTTTCTAGTTCTATAACTGCTAGGTATTATGATTAATTTGGCTGTGAATTTATAAATTAATTTAATAGTATTGTCACTTCTGTTATACTATGTATATGTATGTGTACATGTATATGTATATCAAGGGCTGTCTTCTCACTTGAGCTTCAGTTTCCCATCATCAACTGCCTTTTGTACATCTGGACATCCCACAGGTAACATATCCAAAACAGAAGTCATTATCTTTCTCTCCAAATCCTTACCTCTTTTGAACTTTCTATTATTGATTTTTAATTTAATTAATTTTTAATTGATAAAATCTATTTTGTCTCCCTTCCATGTCCCTCCTATCTTAGAAAACAAAAGAAAAGAAAAAAAACTTAAACTATTTTAACAAATTTGCATAGTAGAGAAAAACTTAATTTCTGTATTGTCCACGTCCAAATAATATGTCTCAAATTCACCCTGAGCTCATCACTTCTGAGTCAGGAGTTGGGTAGCATGCTTCATCAGGGATCTTTTAGAATCCTGGTTGGTCACTACAATGCAGGAGAAAGCAAGAAGATATCCAGGATATTTAGTAACATTCCAGTGGAAAACATTGGTGTGGTGAGTGAGAAAACAAAGGTTTGAGCTTCTGAGCATATTGATTTATTAAGCAATACATGCCAATTGCATAACGAATCAGAATCAGACCTCCTCAGTTCTGGCACTGGACTCAACGTAGGAGGAAACAGGTTTTTATGCATTAAAAACAAAAAAATCGAATGGGACCAATTAATTAAAATGAAACAATTAACAAGGAAACAAAATTAGGCAATCTGATTTCTAACTGGAGGAAAGATTAGGGACTTTCCAAGTTGTTAGGAAGAGAGTGAACAGGGCCAATTCCCTGAAATCAGAAAAAGAGGTGTCCCCCTGAGTATCTGTATTCAATCAAATGAACATGGAAACAATAACTAATCAGAAAGGGGCCAGTCTTCAGATGAGACATATGGGTTGCTTCAGATGGATAATTTTGAGAAAACCCCTTGTATCCGTCTTCAGATCTGGCCAGATTTCTGGTCAGCATAATCTAGGTCCTTAGCTAAGGGTCTCTAAGCAACAGGTAGAAGTGGTCCAGCTTCCCAGTCATAGAAAGTCTTTTCACAGTTTCCACAAATGAATATTTTTCTCACAAGACAGAAATTGGGCTAGACCTATAATTGAATAGAAAAGGAATTGAGGGGTGGCTAGGTGGCAGTGAATAGAGCATCAGCCCTGGAGTCAGGAGGACCTGAGTTCAAATCTGGCCTCAGACACTTCACACACACACACACACACACACACACACACACACACACACACAAACTCTAGATGTGTGACCTTGGGCAAGTCACTTAACCCCAATTGTCCTACCTTCCTCCCTTCAAAAAAAAAAAAGAAAAGGAATTGAGCTAGCTCCAGAATTGACTCACAAGATGGAGTCAGTGTGGTTCACTCAATTCCCACTACTGTTCTAATTGTTATTCTAATTCCTTCATTGGGGAGAACATGGAAAAGAGCCACCTAAGACTTCCAGGGACAGATGAGCTGTACTCTGCATCTTTGTTGAGAACTCCCAAATTAATGAAATCACAGACTCATTTGAATGTGTATAATAGAAATTTTATTTTGCTCTCCATTGACAAGTATAAGTATTCAAATATATTAATTAGAGCATAAGAAAAAAAAACAGGAAAAAATAAGCTAACTAATTCACTAAACTAATTCACTAAAACTTCCTATGGCATTGCAAATGATTATACACTTGTCTTTTTCAAAAAGTCTTTATTTATGTCTTTTATTTTTTACATCATCATAGATTTACCCAGTATCTTTCTTCCTCTCTCTCCCAGAGAGCTGTCCCACATAACAGATTTTTTTAAAGATGACAAAAAAAGAGCAAAAAAAGAGTCAGCACTTATTGATCAATACATTGAAAGAGTCCAAACGTATGTGCAATAGCATTGAACCTTCCCCCTCCATGAAGACGTAGGTTGGAGGTGTTCTCTCATAGATCTTTTGAACCATGCTTGTTCTTTATGATTTTGCAATATTGACTTTTGATATTTTGGGGTGTGGTTGTTCCCCTTTATGTTGTAGAAGTCATTGTGTGTATTGTTTTTTTGGCTCTGCATTGGTTCATGTAGATTTGTCCATGTTTCTCTGTGTTGCTCACATTCGTTACGTCTTATAGCACAGTAATATTCCATTACATTCATGTACTACAATTTGTTTAGTCATTCTCCAATTGATGGGCATCTACTTAGTTTCCCATTCGTTGTTATAAGAAAAAGTGCTGCTATAAATGTTTTGGTGTATATGGGAGCTTTCTTCTTATCAATAACTTACTTGTGGTATAAGTCCAGTAATGGAATCTTTGATTCAAAGAATATGAACATTTTAGACACATAATTCTAATTTTTTTTTTTTGCGTGGGTGAGGGAATTGGAGTTAAATGACTTGCTCAGGGTTACACAGCTATTAAGTGTCAGGTGTCTGAGGCTGGATTTGAACTCAGGTCCTCTAGATTCCAAGGCCAATGCTCTATCCACTATGCCACCTCGCTGCCCTACACATAATTTGAATTTGAATAATTCCAAATTGTTTTCCAAAATGGTTGCAACAATTCACAACTCTATGTGCCTGTCTTTCCACAATACCTCTAAAATTGACTATTGCCATTTTGGGATCATCTTTGCCAGTTTGCAGGGTGCGAAGTGAAATCTCAGGATTATTTTAATTTGCAGTTCTTTTTTTTGAGAACTGTTCATCTTTTGATTACTTGGAGCATGGTTATTGGATGTATATTATTAATTGTTTATATATCTTGGATACCAAAGTCTTTTCATAGAAATTTGATAAAAAGACTTTTCCTCATTTTACCACTGCCTTTCTGGTCATAGGTGCACTAATTTGCCTATGAAGAAACTTCAGTTTCTGTAATCAAAGCTATTTATTTTATCTTCTGTAATTACTTTTATCTCTTGCTTGGTTAAAAATACATCTCCTACCCTTAGCTATGAGAGATATAATCTGCTTCTCTTCTAACTTTTTAAGTAGGATGGTTTTTAATATTAAGGTCACAAATCCATTTTGAATGTATTGCAAAACATGGTGTAAGATGTTGATCTGAGCCTAATTTCTGCCAGACTTCTTTCCAGTTTTCCCAGCAGTTTTTATCACATAGGGAGTTTTTCTCCTAGGTAATTATTGGATTCCACTGTTTCTGATTTTCCTTGTCTAGTCTGTTCCCCTAATCTACCTGTCTCTCTCTTTTTAACCAGTACCAGATGGTTTTGCTGAGTGCTACTTTATAACGTAGCTGAAATCTAGAAGTGTGATTCTTCCTTGTCCCTCCTCTTTTCGTCATTTCCCTTGATATTGTAGATCTTTTGTTTTTCCGAAAGAACTTTGTTATTTTATCAAGTTTTTTTTAAAAGAATCAGCTTGATAATCTGATTGACAGAGCACTAAAAATGTAAAACTAGCTTTGTTAGCATTTTCATTTTTATTATATTGGCATGCCTAACCATAAGCTCTGAATGTTCCTCCCACCATTTAAGTTGTTTTTATTTTTTTAAGGACAATGTTGGAATTGTGTCTACACAAGTCTTTTGTGTGTCTTGATAGACTGATTCCCAGCTACTTTATGAGTTTTGGAATAATTTGGCATAGGATTTCCCATTCTATTGTTGCCCCTTGGATTTTTTATTGTTATATAGATATGTAATTGATTTTTAAAGGGTTTATTCTGAGGCTACAACTTGGCTGAAGCTATTGCCTTGATTACTACCTTTGCTTATTCCCTAAGATTTTTCAGATATACTATCATATCCTTAGCAAATAGGGCTGGTTTTATCTTCTTTTCACCCGTGCTATAGCTATTGTTATTGCTAGCTTTTCTAGAACTGTATAAAACAATAGTGGGGAAAATGGGTGTCCTTGCTTTCCTCTCATATATCTTGTACGCACACGTGTCTTTAATTTTCATTATTTGTCCAGTGACTAACAGCAACTCAAAAGCTGAGTATATTGATTTTAAAATGACAGTACCCATGTTGTCCTTGTTTTGTTGACTCTTTTTGAATTATTATATATTCTGTATAAAAATAAATTTATTTTCTATAATTATTGTTTTTAACTCCACTGTTATTCTTTTGATTTTGCTGTTTTTAAATTGTTGTCTTTGATTCAGCCGGCTTTAATTCTTCAGTTAAGTGTTTCCTTGTTTGAGATCTTCATCTTTATTGTTTCTAATGCTACAATAATATTTCATTATATTCATGTGCCACAATCTGCTTGGCCTCTCCCTAAATGATGAATATCTAATTTTTAGGTCCCAAGTTTTGACTACTTATTTCAAACTGGAATAATTTTTTCCCCCATGAATAAGCTCAATAGGTTTATTTCAGTAAGGACATTGTTGTGTCAAAGGACATGTACATTTCTGCAACTTTTATTGTTTAATTCTAGACTGCTTTTCAAAAAAGCTAGAGTAGTTGGCAACAACACCAACAATATTAGAGCATGTTTGTTTTGCCATGGCCATGCCAACATTGAATTTCATCCTTTTTTCTTTTTAAAAAAATTTTGTTTAGAATTTTTTCCCCCAGTTACATGTAAAAACAATTTTAACATTCATTTTTAAAACTTTGAGTTCCAAATTCTCTCCTTTCCTCCCTCTGTCTGCCCCGCATTGAGAAGGCAAGCCAGTTGATATAGATTATACATGTATAGTCATGCAAAACATATTCCTAATAGTCATGTTGTGAAAGAAAACATAGAAAAGAAAAAAAACCTGAAGAAATAAAGTATGCTTCAATCTATATTCAGATACCATCAGTTCTTTCTCTGGGGATGGATAGCATTTTTCATCATAAATCCTTCAGATTTGTCTGGGATTGTTTTTTTGCTGAGAATAGCTAAATCATTTACAATTGTTTATCTTATAATACTGCTATTACTTTGTACACAGTACATTTCACTTTGCATCAGACCATGCAAATATTTCCAGATTTTTCTGAGGGCATCCTATTCATTATTTCTTATAGTACAATAGTATTCCATCATAATCATGTACCACAACTTGTTCAGTCATTCCCCAATTGATGGGCATCTCTCAACTTCTAATTCTTTACCCCCAGAAAAGATCTATTATAAATATTTTTTATACGTATCCTTTTGTTTTCTCTTTTGGGGTACAGACCTAGCAGTCAGTGGTATTGCTAGATCAAAGGATATGTATGGTTTTATATCCCTTTGGACACAGTTTCAAATTGCTCTACAGAAGGGCTGAAACAGTTCACAACTCCACCAACAACGCATTAAAGTCTCATTTTTCCCACATCCCCTCCAAAAATTGTCATTTACGTTTTCTGTCCTATTAGCCAATCTAATAGGTATGAGGTAGCATCTCAGAATTGTTTTAATTTGCATTCCTGCAATCAATAGTGAGTTATATGGCTAGAGACAGCTTTGATTACTTCATCTGAAAACTGATCATATCTTTTGATGATTTTTCAATTGGGGAATGGCTCTTATTTTTATAAATTTGATTCAGTCCTCTGTATGTTTGAGAACTGAGGCCTCTATCAGAGAAACTTGATTGAAAATTTTTTTTCAGTTAAGATTGCTAATTGTATTCCCCTCCATTCTATTCCCCTCTGTTTATTTTATTCTCTCTTTTCTTTCACCCTGTCCCTCTTCAAAAGTGTTTTGCTCCTGATTACGCCAGCCTCCAATCTACCCTCCCTTCTCTTATTCCCTTCCCCTTCTTTTTACTATAGGATAAGTAAAATAGAGTTCTATACCCAGTTGAATGTATATATTATTCTGTCTGTGAGCCAATTCTGATGAGAGTAAGGTTCACTCACTCCCCTTCAACTCCTCCCTCTTCCAATCTACTGTAAAAGCTTTTTCTTTCCTCTTTTATGTGAGATAATTTACCCCATTCTACTTCTCCCTTTCTCTTTCTCCCAGTACATTCTTCTCTCACCACTAAATTTTATTTTTTGGATAACATTCCTTCATGTTCAACTCACACCTATGCTCTCTGTCTGTATATACTCCTAACCACCCAAATAATGAGAAAGTTCTTATGAGCTACAAGTATCATCTTCCTATGTAGGAATGTAAACAGTTTACCCTTATTAAGTCTATTATGATTTCCCTTTCCTGTTTACCTTTTCATGATTCTCTTGAGTCTTGTATTTGAAAGCCAAATTTTCTATTTAGCTCCAGTCTTTTCATCAAGAATGCTTGAAAGTCCTCTATCCCATTGAATTTCCACTTTTCCCCCTGAAAGATCATACTCAGTTTTGCTAGATAGATGGTTCTTGGTTGTAATCCTAGGTCCTTTGCCCCCCAAAAAATCACATTCCAAGCCCTCTGATCCTTTAATGTAGAAGTTGCTAAATCTTGTGTTATCCTGACTGTGGCTCCACCTTAAAATTTTTTTTTGTTTATTTTTAGTTTACAACATTCATTTCCACAAGATTTTGAGTTATAAATTTTCTCCCCATCTTTCCCCTACCCACTCCCAAAACTGCAATCTCACTGAATACTTCCTCCCCTGATCTGCTCTCTCTTATATTCTACCCCATCCCCCTCTAACTTTCCAGTGGGGCAAGATGGATCTCCATACCCCAGTGCCTATATATCTTATTTCCCAGTTGCATGTAATAATAATAATAATAATAATAATAATAATAATAATATTTTTTAAACATTTGATTTTAAAACTTTGAATTCCAGATTCTTTTCCTTCTTCCCTCATCACCCACCTTTACTGGGAAGATAAGCAATTCAGTATAGGTTGTACATGTGTAGTTACACAAAACATTTCCATAGTGGATATATTGTGAAAGACTGACTATATTTTCCTCCATCCTATCCTGCCCCCCACTTGTTCTATTTTCTACTTTGACCCTGTCCCTTTTCAAAAGTGTGTGATTCTAACTACCCTCCCCCTCAATCTACCCTCTCATCTATCATCCTCCCTCTTATCCCCTTCCTCCCTACTTTCCTGTAGGGTAAGATACCCAATTGAGTGTGTATGTTATTCCCTCCTTAAGCCAAATTCAATCAGAGTAAAGTTGACCCATTCCCTTTTGCCTTCCTGTTCTTCCCCTCCATTTAAACAGTTTTCCTTTGCTGTGGCTCTACCTTACTTGAATTATTTCTTTTTGCCAGCTTGCAATATTTTCTTCCTGACATGGGAACTCTGGAATTTGGCTATAATATTCTTGGGAATTTTCATTTGGGCATCTCTTTCAGGAGGTGTTTGGAGGATTTTTTCAATTTCTATTTTATCTTCTGGTTCTAGATTCTAGAATCTAGAATATTGGGGCAGGTTTCCTTGATTCTTTCTCAAAAGATGATATCTAGGCTCTTTTTTTTTTATCCTGGCTTTCAGGTAGTCCAATAATTTTTAAATGATCTCTCCTGAATCTATTTTTTAAGTCAGTTGTTTTTCCAATGAAATATTTCACATTCTCTTTTGTTTTTTCATTCTGTTGGTTTTGTTTTATTGTTTCTTGTCATTGAGCTTCCATTTGCTCCATTTTACTTTTTAAGGAATTATTTTCTTCAGTGAGCTTTTGTACCCCCTTTTTTTCCCCCCCATTTGGCCAATTCTGCTTTTTAAAGCATTCTTCTCCTCATTGGGCTTTTTGAACCTCTTTTGCCATTTGGCCTAGTCTGTTTTTTAAGGTGTTATTTTCTTCAGTGTATTTTTGTATCTCCTTTTCTAAGCTGTTGACACATTTTTCATTATTTTCTTGCATCACTCTCAATTTATTCTCCAAATTTTTCCCCTGCCTCTTTTACTTGATTTTCAAAATTCTTTCTGAGCTCTTCTGTGGTCTAAAACCAATTCATGTTTTTCTTGGAGGCATTGGATGTAGGAACTTTGACTTTGCTGTTTTCTTCTGAGTGTGTGTTTTGATCTTCCTTGTCACCATAGTACTTTCTATCGTCAGAGATTTTTTTCCCTTTTGTTTACTCATTTCCCTAATGTATGAGTTGACCTTTAACTCTTTGTTAAAGTAGGGTTCTGCTTCTAGGGTGGTGGGCACACTGTTCCAAGCTTCAAAGGTTTCATGCAACTATTTTCAGAGATACTTCTGGGGACCTACAAGTTTTCAGTCTTTCCAAGGTGTTAAAATCTGAAGAGAGGTGTTTACTACTCTCCTGGCCTGTGCTCTGGTCTGTGAACAGCCACAAGCACCCTTTTCTGCCCTGGAACTGTGAGGTGGGTCCTCCCTCTACTGCTGCTTCAAGCTCTGCTACGCTAGTGCTCCTCCTCTTCCTGAGACTGCTACTCCAGAGTGGAACCTGGATCCAAGTATGAGCAAAGCCACGGCATCCTGCCTTAGTGGTAGCAAAAAGACCCTTGTAATCTCCTTCTGACCAGTTGTTTGACTCCTTTATGGTCTATGGACTGAGAGCTCTGGAAGCAGCTGCTGCTGCTGCTGCTACGGTTGGCTCTGCTACTGCTGATTCAGTGGCTCCTGAGGTCGGTTCCTGGTTTTCTGGGGCCTGGGCTTTGCTGGCCTGATCCGTGCTGGACTGTGCTTACTCTCGCCCAGGTATGCCAGACCTTTCCTGCTGACATTCTAAGTTGTCTTTGGCATCTGGGGCTGAGAGGTCTGGAAACTGACACTGCTGCCACAGATTCAGTGGCCTGAGGCCTATTCTGGATTTTCTGGGGCCCATTCTACAGCAGTGCAGCCCTCGCTGGACTATGCTCCTCTCTCAGCAGCAGAGAGTACAGCAGACCTTTCCTGCAGACCTTCCAAGCTGTCTTGGGCAGGAAATTTATTTCAATCTGTCTTTTTGTGGATTCTACTGGTCTAGCATTTGTTTAGAGTAATTTTTTTTAAGGGTCTTTGGAGGGGGTTTGGAGAAAATAGTGGACAAATTCCTGCCTTTACTCTGCCATCTAGGCTCTGCCTCCTCCCCAACCAAAAACGTCATCCTCTTTTGTTAATTGGATGGGGGAAGGTGGTATCTCAACGTTGCTGTTGTTTGCATTTGACTTATCATTAGAGATGCTGAACATTTTTCATATGATTGTTCTTATCCTTTTACCCTCACAGCAAGAAATGCACGATGTGTTTTGATCATCTAACAGTTCCTATTCTGATAAATTTGTATCAGTTCCTTATAAATTTTGAATGTAATACAAGTGATTAAAATAAGAAAACAGAACTGAAATTTAAAAAAAAATGCAATTACTTTCTTTGCCAAAAGAAAAAAAAGAAAAATATCTTTAAGAATATCAGGAGCTACATTTGAGGACTATTTAAAATTACTCAATACATTTTTAGAAGGTAAGTGAGTCATCACATATATTGATTACGGTAAAGTTCAAAGCACTTTGTTCATGATAAAATAGTTTCCTTGGTTGAATATACTGGCCAAAGATCAGGTTATACAAAGTCAGTTGTGAAACCATTGATTTTTCCCCAAATGTTCCTTTCATTTGGAAAATAGAGAATGACCAAAATAAAAAAAGAATCGAAATGAAGAAACTTCTTTCCTATGATATTTTTATTTATATCCATCTCTATCTATCTATCTATCTATCTATCTATCTATCTATCTATCTATCTATCTATCTATCTATGGTTCCATGCACAAGAATGAGCAATGAGAGGAATTCCTCAGTTCAAGAGCTATACGGGGGAGTAGCTAGGTGCCTCAGTGGATAGAGCAATGGCCCTGAAGTCAGGAGGACCTTAGTTCAAATCTGACCTCAGACAACTTGACTCTAACTAGCTGTGTGATCCTGGGCAAATAACTTAACTGGGATTACCTTGTCAACAGCTAGTTAGGGGGATTCATAATTCTCCATGGGTCCCTTGGATAGATTTCAGGGAGTCTATGAACATGGATGGGAAAACATTTACATCTTTATTTTCACTAACCTCTAATTGAAATTTAGTGTTTACTTCAGTTATGAATGTGCCCTAGAGGTGTCAAACACACATCACCAGGAGTCACCACTCTTGAGTGCAGCTGAACCAGATTAAAACGTG
>CM053580.1:200230821-200277378 GCA_028627135.1 Pseudochirops cupreus | reverse complement strand
ATGTATATCTGTGTGTGTATATGCATATATACATATAAGACAAAAACTATAATGCATGCATGTATGATATACATGTACATATATGGAAATTGCACATACATACATACATGTATTTATGCACACACAGTTTCAGATAATGTTCTGTTCTGTATTGGTAGAAGGTATTTCTTAACCTAGAAGTTCCTTATACACTTGAAATCACAATCTTGATTCTTATCTTAATCTCTTACTATAGGCATGTATGTAGTAGTATAAATTCAGACTTTTTCAATATGTTGGTCATTTTTACTCAATTGTTCTGCAACCTCTTTTTAAATTTTGAGTTATATAGGATCATTTTGTGGGAGGTGGAGGGTGAATAGATACATTAGGAAATATAAGTTATGTGAAAAAGAAAAGATAATTTTTTAAAAAATTTAAAAAGAAAATGCATTTTTGGAGATGACAAAGCAGGCTAATAATGGTAGAAATGGAAAAGAAACTAGTGATCATGATTTTACATTAAATCTAGAAAGGGAAGTAGAATACAGTCCCTTCTACATTGTGAGGGGGTTAAGGGGTAGCCCCTGTGATCAGGAAAATCCACATAAGATTTTTTGGCCATTGTACCAGAGAAGAAGTCTGAATTTTTTTCTTTTTCTTTCTGTGGTGTTTACAGCACCTTATTGTAAAATTTGACTTGATATTCTATAATACTATACATATATCTTATGCATTTACAAACTTTTTCTGTGCCATCTGCTGGCCTTTCTCTGTCATCTGCAGCTTCTGCAAAACTCCCCCCAAATTCTCCTTTAATTTCTTAAGCCGACTCATGACATATTGAAACCACAATGGAGAAAGTCGTGATGTGGATGGGACGACTCTACACACGTTTTCATAAAGACAACATTTAGTCATTTAGAAACAAAAGTTGCTATTATTTATTATGTTTGGCATTCAGGAAGTTCAAAGGGCAGAATCATAATGAAGGCAAGGTCTTTGCTTCAGGGTAATAACAACGTGTGTGTGTGTGTGTGTGTGTGTGTGTGTGTGTGTGTGTGTGTGTGTGTGTGTGCGCACGCGAGTGTATGTGTAGCAGATTGCTTCTGGGGGTCATCATTCCCATACCTTAGAGATTTCACCAACCCCTAGTCCCACCCATAAGGTCCACTGACCATGGGACCCTTTCTCCTGGAGCCTGCCTTATCCCTTAATTCATGAAGAAGTACAAGAAAGATTTCCTGGGTGGCAGGCTGCACCCTGGTGAATGAACTCACATTGGATAGTCCCATGCACTTGTTCTGACAACCGCATCCCCTACTATTTTTGCTCTAGGTTAAAGGATTAGCAGTTAAAGTTCAGCCAAATGGTTGCGAAAATTTCTAATATATCATATCACCTGGTTCTCTCTAAGTCTATTCATGAGGAAGTCCAAATACTGTTATGTACCTTATGTGACGCGGATGATTTCCATCTCCCTCTCTTTCTCCATTCTCTATCCTTCAGGGTTTTAGACCAATTTCCACAAAGCTACGCCCCCCCCCCCCAAAAAAAAACCCAAACAAACAAACTTGCAATGTTGTGCCATTCCAGAGATTCATATTTCCTCACTATTTCTGTCCATGAATAATGGAGTATCAGATCTTGTTTTCTGGGGTTAAAATTTGAAGGTAAATAAATACAGCAGAATAGCAGCATAGGCACTTAGAATCATAGATCCAGAACCAGAAGGGACCTTACAGATCATATAGCCACCCCCTCATTTTACATATAGGGAACTGAGACCTTGAGAAAGGACTTGTCCAAGATCACATAGGTGCTAATCAACAGAAGTGAAATTCCAGCCTAGGTCTTCCGACTCTAAATTCAATGTGCTTTGGAGGCTAAGGGGTCAGTGGACAAAGCACAGGACCTGAAATCAGGAAAACCTTAGTTCAAATCTGAACTCACATAGTTACTAGCTGTGTGACCCTGGGCAAATCACTTAACCTCTGCCTGCCTTAGTTTCCTCAACTGTAAAATGGTGATAATAACAGTATCTACCTCCCAAGATTGTCATGAGGATCCAGCAAGAGAACATTTGTAAGGTGCTTGGCCCATAGGAGGTGTTTAAACCTTATTTCCTTTCTCTTTCTCTGACATCACACTGACTGTCTAATTTCAGTTTTACCAAAGTCATATTTTTCTTCTTAGTCTCATTTATTCATTGGAAAATTGAATAATATATTTTTAATTATCTCAGAGGACTTCTTTGAAGATTGACTAATGAAAATGACAGGAAATACATAACCTGATTTTTCCTGTAGCCAAGATCTTTCCCTGATAGTAAGATATTAAAAAGGGACTGAAATAATATGATTTTAGAGCTGGGAAAAGAATTTAGAGATGACCTAGTGTAATCTCTTCATCATATGAAAGACATGAGGTTCAGGGAGGTTAAATCACTGTCCAAGGCCACAGAGCAAATTTTTAACACTTTTATAGACTGTTAGGTTACCAACAAATAGATTCTTGCAGTCGGTAAATTTTTCCCCTAGTGATTTTCTAAAACTCTTTAATTACGAAAATAACAATACACAAACATCCCAATATACAAAAGTACAAAAATTTGATTACATATGAAATCATGAACATATTACATACTTTATTTTTTTAAAATATGTTAAATTGAGTAAGATAAGATGGTGAAAGGAAGAGATGACAGTCACATTGCTCTACTGATACACTAGCTATACCAAAAGCAAGCAAACAAACAGAAAAAAAAGAAACCAAACAATTGTATTCGGTCTACCCCGTGTGGAGAAGTTTTTTGGAGGAATGTGTAGGAGTTGCACAGGACTGGCAAGCTTGGTTGGGCTGTGATATGCATTGTTAGAAGGAACACTGGAGTTTATGGGACAGGAAGATCCATTTGAGTACTAAATAACATAGTAACAAAGTTAGCCTACTTGTCCCCTCTTTTGAACCTTTGTAAAAATTTTAATGCTGTTCTTTGCTTCTCGTTTATCTTTATCACTACCTACTAACTCATTCTCCCCTCACCCAAGTAAATTGATAGAGCCAATAATAATGTACCAACTCAGTGCCCAGCTCATCAATAGTGAAGGATTTGGGTAAAGGTCAAAATCTTTCTCTAGTTAATATTTACAGAACAATATTTGTAAATTTTCAATTGTCAGCATTGCTATTATTGTGGGAAGATAAAATTGGGAGAATGATTTGAGTATAGGATAAGAGCTTGCAAAATAAAAATTAAAAAACTTCTGTGAATCCTAGAACCAGCATAGAATCCATGGTGCGGGAATAGGGGGTGCAGCTGGGTGGTGCAGTGGATAGAGCACCAGCCCCGGAGTCAGGAGAACCTGAGTTCAAATTTGGACTCAGACACTTGACACACTTGCTAGCTGTGTGATCTTGGGCAAGTAACTTAATCCCAATTGCCTTGCCTTCCCCCCTCAAAAAAATAATAAAAAAAAAATCCATGGTGTCTTTGGAAGTTTAGGAATGCAAGACTATATCCTATGAAGCTAACCATTCACCATCCAAATCTATACAGAGATTCTGGTTTAATTGAGAAATAAGAGCTTTCAGGGTCCTCTGCATTATCTGGAATGACTTCTCATCACAGTATCACAACACAAATGGCCAATATTAGCTCTTTCATACAGGCTGAGATTTAGAATGGGTAAATGTTGCAAGATGGTGATAAAGAAAGGGTAGACGATTTCCCTTGGGCATAGGTTTCTATAACTTCAACCATGGAGAATATTGCTGAAAGAATTTTTTTTTAAGTTCCAAATTTTAATGCTTAAGTAAACATGACATTATTTGAAGAAAACAAAGGAAATAAAACCAGAGCCTGGGCTCTGTGAGAGCAGGGATTGTTCAGTTTTTGTCATTATATCCCTACTTAGAGCACAGCTAGTCACAGAGCAGAAGCTTGATACGTGCCTGTTAAATGAATGAATTGCTTTCAGTTGATATAGAACATCCTGTTTTTATGAAGCACTTGATCCCATTCAATCCTTACAGCTCTGAGAGGTGGGCAGAGCAGGCTTTATTCCCATTTTCCAGATGAGGATGCCATAACCAGCTAAAGGCACACGTGTGGGGCCAGGACTGGAATTCATGTCTTCTCATTTCATCCCAGTTCTCTTTCTACTACATCAAAGGAAAAGGCTACAATAATTTTTAAGTTGATTCTGTGCCAGCTTCTTTAAAGTGAGAGATAGAATATGTGTATATTCTATATACATGGAATATATGTATACATATATATACACACATAGATATTTATATATCTATACATGATGTCTATATATCTACATGCACAAAATAAACAGTAGAGACACATGGATCTCGATGTAGATATCTGTACAGATATCTGTGTCTATTTAGATCTGGCTTTTTATTTATTTTTCTATCTCCTGCATTGGGGTGGTAGATCTACTATACATTGTTGAAAGCTGAGCATGCAGAACATCTATATTTCTCAACCACCTAGGTCTCCTTGTAGTATAAATGAACTTGGGACTCTTTTGCAGGGTAAGGCTCCCATTCAGCCAAATGACCTGGTGCAAGGCATATTTTCTTCAAGGGTCAATTCTGGTCAGACAAGCTGGGCTTCTACAGCTGGCTAACCACAAAAGTGCTTCTGCCTGATTTCTCTGTCTCCCCTGTCCCCTTCATTGCTCTCCCTCCCCTCCAAGGTTAAAAAATTGTTTAAACTTATCTTTTTGTTCCCTACACTGGGCCTTCTGCATGAACATCCAAAGCAAACAGAATGAAGGCCTGTTGTAGACACAGTCAACATTAATGTTTCAAATAAAGGAACCAGATGCAGAACGGAAAGCCTTTTCTTCTGTCCCCAGGGCCACTCTCGAGCAGATATGGCCATAGCATGGTTTGTCCAATTGTATTTTGTGTTCAGAACAGGTGACTTCTATTCTACAGAATTTTTTGCTGGTTGGGTGGGTATACTTCCTCTTCTTCTCACCACCTCCTCCCCCAAGCACATTTACACACCTGGCATGCTTTTATTTTCACAGCCCACAGTAGGATCGTGCAGTTTTTCTTCTGTGACTTACAAACCAGGTAAAGGTTTCTTTTATTAAGACATTTGGTAAAATTCTATCCTGCTAAGCAAAACTAAGAGTATAGTATCGTGAATATCAAAACAACATTGCGTTTTGCTCTCCTCTCATCCTCAGAGATACAAGCTGGGAATTCCAGCAGCAGGGACAAGTTCATCGTTCCTGACCTCGGTTGCCTTGCTGATCCTGGATAACCCACAGATGTTAGTTAGGTCCTCAGATTTGGCAATGTAACAGGGCTATTGGCCTTGGTCAGTCTTAATGCAGTAATGACAAAAGGAACCACAAGAGGGCCATGAGAGAGATGCTATAGGTAGAAGGCTGTGGTCGTATAACTAAGTAAGTTAGGGAGGTTGGTCTTAGCTTAGAATGAGCTGCATCACCTTTGATGTTGGATCCCTCGGCCAGAAACCCAGTTGCCCTGGCCTAATTGTGACTCTGTTTTTACAAACTCTTTCCTCAACTCCCACCCAGTACTACAGATATTTTCTTATTCTGTTGGTATATGGTCAAGAGCAACAGAACATTCTCTTGCACTGATAATACCAACCATATGTCACAAAAAATAGATTGACATTCAGAAACATTGGCACATCCCAGCTTATTAGTGTCCTTATGTTATGGCTAATCTTTATAAAAATTCACAAACTTCAGATAAAGGGTAGTCTGTAGAGCAGAAGAAGGACCACAATCTAGCCATAAAACATAGACTATTAGCTGCCTCAGAGAACTTCATTTTACAGATGAGGAAACTCTTTTGGTGGATAGGGTTCCCATTCAGACAAATAACTTAACACAAGGTATACCCTCTGTGAGAGTCCATTCTGGACAAATAAGCAGGACATCAATAGTTGGCTCATTGTGAGTGTGCATCTTGTGATTTCTCCAAAATTATATAGTGAGCCAATGGTGTGTCTGGGACTAGAATCCAGGTTTTTCTGTCTGCTAGTCCAGTGTCCCTTGCCTCCCAGTATTAGAGCTCTCTGATCCCAACTTCAGCCCATTCCCTTTCCTCTCTTACTCCTGCTGTGGAAAAATCCTTGCGTTAGGAGAAGGTCTTTGAGTTAACTCACTAAGAGTTTTATATACAAATGAAATCACAGGTCTAATTCCTCCCCTTCTTCACTATTCCCCCATCCCTCTCTTTTTATGCCCTTTAGTTTGTTATACCATTTTAGCAGAGCTGGGTCTTGTACCTAGTATATTCCTAACTCTAGAGCTTTATAAGCAGAGAGTGGACCAATTCCTTTGCTTCCCTTACCCATAGGCTATCATCCTTTTTTTTTTCTTCCACTTTTCATTGCCCACCCTAACCACATTAACTTTCAGTGAGGTGAGCTTGATTTATCTCTGCATTATTATTTAGCTAAATGTCACAAGTTGGCAACTCTCAGAGGAAGACTTAGGTATAGAAAGACCTATGTCAGGAAACTTAAACCACATCAAAGGCTCAGTAGCACACAAAGAGTCTGATTTTACCATTGGGCATATGAGGCTGAGAATCGTCAGGTTTAGTGACAGGAGGCTGCTCTAAAGGCAACTTTGTTAAAGCTGATCCAATGCAGTTAGAACGGTGCACCTGACACCACATTGTATGCTTGGAGATCCTACTTAGCATGTAACTTTCTCTTGTTTTCTCATAGAGGATGTGTTATACACAAAAGAAGAAACTCTGAAACCACGTCCTTCCATGGCTGCAGAAATTAACCACAGCAAAGACAATCTGGTCTTGTGGGTCATCTTGTCGACTCTTGGTGAACACCCAGCATCAATTGTTCTTAACTTGAAACATAGGACTGTTAGTGTGGTGGCTTGGTCTTTAGGGATGATTGGACCTGCCTAATACCTTTACCACTCAAAAATACCCATTCATTCATATCCATCCACAGTGGCCTGATTAGTCTTTTTTTTAAAATCAGGAAACACTCTCAAGTGGCAAATGGCAAGGAAAAAAACTGGCCATGAGAGCACATAAAATCATATGAACATAGCTTTAATGCTGGAAGGATCTTGGAAATCATCTAGTCCCACACCCTCACTCCTAGGACAGGACCAGGTGAAGGAGGGTATATCTGGTGTCTCAAGGGCTATGAGCACAGCCCTGCGCTCACAGGAGAAGGAGAATCGATAGTTGAGACAGAGGTAGGAGAGTAGCTGAGTCTGTGTGGAAGGCGTTCTTTTCTCCCTCTCTGGGTTAAGAAGTATTTAATCTCTGACTTCCTACCCAGAGAACCGACCTGATGATTTCTCACTGCTTTGCTTGGCTTTCCCTTTTTTTCTTCTCAGGAATCCATGCTTTTGAAGCCCACAGGGTATTCTGTGTCTGATGTAATAGGAAGCATTCCCACTTTAACTCAAGTTTTAGCTACCTCCTCAAGAAAGGACCTCTATTGCCTCCAGCGATGAGAGGAAACCTCAAGCCTTTTTCAAACCTGAAAAAGATGGGCTTTTTACCTTAATTCCTTCACTCTCACCTCTCATGGGCATCAGCTTTGCCCTTTTGGCTCACAAAGCACACTTAAAACAAACTTTCCTGCCTTTGCAAACAGGCCCGGCTGCCTCCAGCTGGTCCTTCCACCTGTCCACTTGACATTGACCGGCCTGACAGTGTCCTGGCAGAGAATAAACTCTCCATTCTAGCCTCTGAGCTATCACCGAAGAGTGCATTTTTACCTAGGAACTTCCTTAACTTCTGACGAAACTCTTTGGAGGCAAAGTAGTAAATAAAAGGATCCAAGCAGTTGTTGAGGCAGCTGAGACAGAGGGTAAGCTTATAGATGTGGTAATAGCTCTTGTTGAAATATAGGCGACTGATCATGTGCACTAGGAGTGTGAAGTTGTTAGGAGCAAAACAGGTGACAAAGGTGAGGAGAACGATGGCGGCGAGATAGATGGAGCGGCTTTTCTGCCCGTTCCCATACTTTCCCGACGTCCGGATCAGCTTGAGGATGGTGGCAATGTAGCAGACCACCGTCACGATGAAGGGAATCAGGAAGAGAACGATGAACAAGGTGAAGAGGAAGATGGCCCACGTGGCCAGGCTGGGCAGCATGTTCCACTTGAGGACGTCAAAGCACGTGATGATCCCCAGGGCTTTTACCTCATAGGTCAGGTCTGTGGTAGCCAAGGGGGACAGGGCCAGCAACAAGAGGAGCCATACGCCTACACAAGCCAGACCTGCGAATCTCTTCCTTCTCCACCTGGTCGAGGTCAAGGGGTACACAACCCCCAGGAACCGCTCTACGCTGATGCAGGTCATGGTCAGTATGGAGGAGTACATGTTGGTATAGAAGACAACTGTCACCAGGTTACAGAGGAACTTGCCAAAGGGCCAGTTATTGCTGTTCAGATGATAGAAGATCTGGAAAGGGAGGGCTACAGCCAACATGAGGTCGGTGATGCAGAGGTTGATCATAAAAATGACAGAAGGTGATCTGGGTTTGGTTCGGCACAGCACCCAGAGGGAAAAGAGATTCCCAGGGATGCTGATGAGGGCCACCAGGGAGTACACGATCGGGAGGGCCACGGCAATGGTTGGGTTCTCCAGCATCAGTATTGTTTCATTATCTGGCTGGGATATATTGCTATTCATAATTCACAAGATTGGGGATCTCTCAACACCAAAGGGATCATATCCTGAATGTTCAATTGAAAGTCTGAAAGGAAAAACAAAACATAAATAATCAGGAACACACTGAAAAAATGCATGGTGAATTTGATCCTGATTTATTCTAACTTTTATTAGCATGTATGTAGCATTTTACAATTTGCAGAAAACTTTGCATTATCTCACTTTATCCTCATGACAATCCTAGGAAGTATCCTCATTTAACAGATGAAGAAATTGAGGTAGACAGAAGCTAGACTTGAACTCAGGTCTTTCTAATTCTAGCTCCAGATCTTTATCCATTATTTTTCTAGCTATTGATTCAAGATTATCTTTGTTAATGTTTTTGTGTGCATAAAATAAAATACATAGGATAACAAAGGAAAGCAATTATATTGAACTGTTATCAAAATATTAAAAAAAAAAGGTCATGGACTCCTGTGCAGGTTAAGTACCTTTGGTCTAAAATTATATATTGTAGAATAGGTCCTGATCTGCATTGATAAAGGAAGTTTCTTATAGCAACAATATAATATCTTTTATTTTTGGGGGGGGAAAGTGAGCAGCACCATTACTAAGCCTGTTTCTGGCTTAAACTCTTTACAAAACTGTGAAGTACTCCCTAGCTAGGAGCGGCTAGTTGGCGCAGTGAATAGAGCACTGGCCTTGGAGTCAGGAGGACCTGAAGTACTCCCTAATTTTCCTCTGTCTCCTTCCAATTCATAAGTAATCCCTGTTGCCCAACCCACAAGTTCCCAGACATCCCCACTGCTATCCTTCACAAAGACTGCCCTTCTTGGTAGCACCCATGCGTCAGATATGATTCCTGTTCCTAAGGAGCTTTCAATCTGTTTAGAGAGAACTATATACATGAAAAACTTAACTAGCAATATTAGACAATATTCAGAAATAGAAATTTGAGCTAGTGCTTGAAGTAGAATTGAGTTAAAGGAAGAAGAAAGAAGGCATTCTGTACAAGAGGATGGAGAATCCATTGGGATTTTTAAAATAGTATTTCCCTCCTAATTACATGTCAAGACAATTTTTAGCATTAATTTTTACAAAGTTTTGAGTTCCAAATTTTTCTCCCTCCCTTCTTCCCTTCCTTCCCTCTTCCTAAAATGGTAGACAATTTGATATAGGTTATACATGTACTATAATGTAAAACATATTTCCATATTAGTCACAGTTGTGAAAGAAGAAACACATCAAAAGGAAAAAAAAAGACCACCAAAAAGAATAAAGTAAGGGAAAAAAGTCTGCTTTGATCTGCATTTAGAGTCCATCCTTTATCTGGATGTGAATAGTGAGTCTTTTATACTTGTCTTGGATCACTGTGTTGTTCAGAACTGATTTATGCATAGATGATCATCATACAATGTTACTGATACTACGTATAATGTTTTCCTGTTTCTGCTCATTTCATTTTATATCAGTTCATACAAGTCTTCCCAGGTTTTTCTGAAATCTGCCTATTTATCATTTCTTATTGCATAGTAGTATTCCATTATATTCATATACTACAGCTTGTTCAGCCACCTCCCAGTTGATGACCATCCCCAAAGTTTCCAATATTTTTGCACATATAGGTCCTTTTCCCTTTTTTATGATCTCTCTGGTATACAGATCAAGTTAATGTTTTTGTGTGCATAAAATAAAATACATAGGCTAACAAAGGAAAGCAATTATATTGAGTATAAAGAGTATGCACAGTTTGGTTGCTCTTTAGGTATAGTTCCAAATTGCTTTCCAGATGGTTGGATTAATTCACAACTCTACCAACAATGCATTAGTGTCCCAATTGTCCTACATTCTCCCCTACATTTATCATTTTGCTTTTTTTGGTCATATTTGTCAATCTGATAAGTATGAGGTGGTACCTCTGAGTTGTTTTAATTTGCATTTCTCTAATCAAAAGTGATTTAGAGCACTTCTTCATATGCCCTTTGATTTCTTCATCTGCAAACTGGCTATTCATATCCTTTGACCATTTATCAATTGTGTAATGGTTTGTACTCCTATAAATTTGACTCAGTTCTCTATATATTTGATAAATGAGGCCTTTATCATAGACATTTGCTGTAATGATTGCTTCCCAGCTTTCTACATTTCTTCTAATCTTGGTTGCATTGATTTTGTTTGTTGCAAAAATTTTTAATTTAACATAATAAAAATTTTCAATTTTATATTTTATAATGCTTTCAATCTTTTGCTTGGTCATGAACCTTCAACTCATTTAACTTAATCCATTGGTATTGAAGGCAGAAAAAGGTGAGGGATCACAAGGTTACCATGTATAGGTCAATCTGGTTGGATGAAAAGTTTCATAAAGATGAAGAGGGGGAAGTTACTCTCAAAAGGTCTCAGTCAAGGCCCAAACAGGGGAGATATTGGCTGGTGTGATCAATATGGGGTCAAGAAAGTCTCCTTCCCAGAAGTTGAGTCACTATTCCACCTGATCTGTGAGGAAAAGCCAGGACATAGGAACCTAGGAATGCATCTTTTCCTATCTGTGGGCCTTTTAGACTGGATATAAAGGAGAGTTAGTGAGTATAGATAATTTCATAGTATCAAAATTACCTATAGAAAATATAAAATATCAACAATATTTATAGCTAGAACCTATAAATAATTCTTATTTCTTACTTGAAGCCTTTCCTATACCCCAGAGCAGTTAGTTCATCCCCATCCCTATTATAATTACTTAATATTTGTTCTCTATTTATTCTGAATATATGTGGACGTGATGTCTCCCTTGATAGAATATAAATGTCACGAGAGAAGGTAATATTTAATATTTGTCCTTGTGTTCCCAGTGCAAATACAGCATCTAACACTTCTTTAGACATTATGGGCTCTGTGTGACCCCACTTGGGTTATTTTATTTTTGCAAAGATACTGGAGTAGTTTGCCATTTCTTTCTCCAGCTCATTTTACAGATGGGGAAACTGAGGCAAACAGGATTAAGTGACTCGACCAGGGCCACTAATACTTATAGCTAGTAAGTGTCTGAGACCAGATTTGAACGTGGGTCTTTCTGTCTCCAGGCCCAGTGATCTGCTCTTTGAGTCACCTAGCAATTAGTAGACACTTAAGAAATACTTCTTGATTGGTTGAAGTCATCAAAATAGACTGCAGTTAAAGTTAAAAGCCAGAATGAGAAGGGAGTGAGGGGAAATTACTTTGGGAAAGAATGACAACTCTCAGAGTACACAGACCCATTTAAGAAATTCTCTTTTCTCATGTATTACATGGCACTTAAGCTGATGCAAGAATACATTCACACAGATGAACACATGCAAAACACATACTGGGCAGGTAAGTCAGCTCAGAAATGATGGGATATTTAGGGTAAGTTAGCTTCTGCTGCAGGGTCATAACAATTTGTTCAGATGATTAAACCAGATCGCTGAAGTAGAACATTTAGACACAAGAGGATAGCATGCAAAAGACCACAATTTGAACGCTGGTTTTGAGCGTAAACCATTTGCAGCAGCAAGGACTTGTATTATAGGTCATAGGCAGGGATGATAAGTGGTTAACAACCTGCTTTATGGGGAAAAAAAAACTTCATGTTACACCTTTAAGTTTAATCCACATAATCAATATTTTTTCTATCATTTAAATCTAGACAATCAACACAACAATAAATCAAATCCTATTGTATAGCATTTGCTGATTTCTGAGGTGTAAATGCTCACGCTGAAAATTTAACAGTCAGATCCTGGCTGGAGCTGGCTCCAGCACACCCCTGAGTAACCGGTCATATTTAGAGGTAGAAGGGACATTAGACACCAGTTAGACTTATCCTCTCATTTGCCAGATGAGTAAACTGAGGCTCTGGGAAGCTAAGTCTCTAACCCAAGATCACAGTTAACTATTAGAGCCAGGGTCCAAATCCAAGGCTACTTCTACCATAATAGTACTCCAGATCGCATTCATTATCTACTTATTAACTTCAAATACTTGCTAGCTCTGTGAACCTGTGCAAGTTTTTAAAATTTCTGCTTGCTTTACTTTCCTCATCTGTAAAGTGGGGATAATAACACCACCTTCTAAAAAGGGTTGTTGTGAGGATCAAATGTGATCATCTAAAAGTGCTTTGCAGACCTTAAAGTCCTATATTAAAGTCACCTTTTTCTGCTATTATTACTGCTTTTTTCTTTTTTTCCATATGTGGCCCTGCTTCCAAATCAGACCTCTCTCCTCAGATCAATTTATTTCCTGACCTCAATAAATGCTTGTTGATTTGACTGGACTTGAGTCTTCCAAAACCTAAATAAAACCCAATCATTGGCTATCCATCAAATTAAGGACACTCAGACGAATCATCCAGTGTTTTTCTACCCTTACTTTCCCAACATATTTATTGAAGTCACATGTCATCCAGAATCATGGTTCTCAGCACTTGGAGTCAGAAGGAACTTCAGAGATCATCTGTGTCAACCCTGACCAACAGAAATGTCCTCTGCAATACACCTAAGAGGTCTTCTACCCTTCACCTGAAACCGTCTGGTGATTCAGAACTCATGAAGTAGCCCATTACACTTTTATATCATTCAGGTTGTTATGAAGTTTTTCCTTATATAAAATTTGTCTCTACAAACTTTTACTCACTGTACCTAGTTCTGCCCTCTGGGTCCAAAAAGAGTATGCCTAATGGTTCATCCCTATGAGAGGCTTTCAAATAGCTTCATATGATTTGGAGTTAGAAAAGACTTCAGATATTATCCAGCACAACTTTTATTATTTTACAGATAAGGAAACTGAGGCCCAAAGAGGTGGAGTGATTCCCTCCAGGTCATATAAATTGTTAGTGTCTGAATCAGAATTCAAATCAGGTTTTCTGACTTCAGATCTAGTGTTTTCCTCCTGTCATGCCCTCCAAATATTCTCTTCTCCAGCCTACACATCCCTAATTACTTCAACTGATCCTTGCACATCCTGGTCTCCAGTCCTCTGGTCAGTCTTAAGGCTGAAACAAAGTCTCAGAAGGCCATCATATAGCCCTAAGGGTTTTATCTATAATTTCCTTAGTTTAGTGGTGGGACTGAGGAGTTTACAGATTGGTTGTATGATTAACAAACTAGGTCTTTTTTGTTTGTTTGTTCACTGCCCCATGGCCAGCCACCGTAACATCTTAAAACATAGGGCTAGGTTTTGTTGTTGTTGCTATATAATATTTATATAGCACTTATTAAATGCCAGGCTCTGGGCTAAACGCTTTAAATTATTATGATATTTGACAAGAAATAAAAAGACTAAGAAGGCAGCATACTGAAATAGAGAATTGACCTTGGAGCCAGAAAGCAGAGGGTTCAAGTTCTGTCTCTGTCAGGCAGTAATTGTTGGACTCCAGTTTGGTTGCTTAAAAATCTCAGTGCCCTAGGAACCTTACCCTCTTAAGTTGCAGAACTGGGGCTGAGCAGCATTGGCACAAGGACTTATCTAACTTGGAATCTCCAATTAAATCACACGTATGCATTAAAGAAAGAAAGAAATCAGAAGAATAAGTACAGGTAGGTCAAATGATTCTCTTTTTTAAAAAAATTGATTTGTTAATTTACTTTTAGTTTATAAGATTCAGTTCCACAATCCCTTCAGTTTCAAATATTCTCCCCTCCCTCCATCCCTCCGCCCCAATGGGGGCGTGCAATCAAGTATAGGATCTGCAAATACTTTCACATTGAGGTGAAACAATTCTTGATAAACACCAATAGGTTGATGCAACAATCTTGATTTGAAAAGCTCAATGGCATATTGTTATCCCCCCCCTTTTAATTTTCTTAACTAGTCAGGAAGTTTGCCCCAAATATATTTCTAATTGCTTCTGGATATCATGTAATAATAAAACAATTTTAAAGCCCTTTTACTACTGTGATTATGGAATTCATTCATTCATTCAAGAAACACTTATTAAGGATTGACCTTCTTTTAGGAACTGTGCCAGACAGTGGAGATACAAAGATAAAACCCCATATATCCCTATCCTCAAAGTGCTTACATTCTCCTGTTTGGGAAAGAACACATCTAGAGAGTAAATGCGAAGTAATTTTAATGCATTAACAATCCGAGGTGACCTTATGTAAAACGAGACAGTATCTGAGCTGAGCTTTAAAGTTAGGCATGAGGGACAACCTGGATAAAGGCATAAAAACGCGGACAAGATGCCAAACATAGGGAAAAGCAAAGCATTTTAAAGCTTGTGAGAGTTTCTCTGAATATTTTCCTTGCCACTAAATTATATATGGACTCTTAGCTGGCCACATAGCATATTAGCTAAAGAGAAATCAGATCTTACCTTCTTTGAGTCTTTCTTTTGAGCCAGTGGTACGTGTTAGAGACAGACACCTGTCTGTTGTTTGGTTTGGCAAGGCATAGCTTTTCGTGCAAGAATGCAAATGCAAAAGAGACAGCTCGCAAATCTCCTGAACCAATGGGCAGAGAAAGGATGAATTTGTGGTTTGCTGCCCTGAAGTCACATCTTCAGCAAATGAGTGAAAAGATAGTTTTCTTCCAAGTTTATGTTTTTTTTTCTTCTGAACAACATAAGACTGACAGAGAGACCCCAGGAGATTCAGAGAAGAACATTAATTGCACCAGATTAGCATTCACAGCATAAAGAAAACTAAACTGGTTGATCTCTAGGGACCTAGCATTTCACAGGGTGGAGTTTCCAAGTCAAACTTTTAGGGCTTTGACAGACTTCAATCACAATGTAGTAAAAGCTACAGGAGTGGAGGCTGGGGTAGGGTAAGAGGGAGAAAGACATGACGTGCATTATTAGAGCACGGGAGCATTTATGACACATTTTATTTTCTTCAATTAATGACCATTTCTCCCCCTCCCATTCTTCCCTAACTTGAAGAAAAGAAAAATGAAATCCTTGTAACAATTATGGGCAGTGAAACAAAACATATACTATAGTAACATTTCTAATTGTCATATGACACTGATCATAGTAGCATTTGTGAAAGTACCACCTCACTCGGTATAAATGATTGCCTTTGAATATTTTGTAAAATATTATTTTGGCAGTTCATATGACCGACCATTATTTTTCATAAACTCTGCTTTCTAATTTTGATCGTAGGATGTACTAATGCTGATTGACCTTAAGAATTAGCTGCGAAGTCCCAAGAAAGGACAATTGAAGTTTTGTACTGGGGCAGGAAATTTAGATTTTGTCAATTTCATCTTTAGGCTTAAAGTGAAAGTGGTGCTACTCATCCCAGAAGATCCTTCCTTTCCTCCTTATCCCCTTCCTTGATGGTGGCAGATTTATCCTTCCTTCCTCCTACACCAGCAGTACAGAAACCTCTTGGTTTCCTGGGAAAAGGAAGTGCACCCCAAATGAGCCTCTCTTCCCTAAACTTGTCCCAAGCACAAAAGTCGCCAGGTTACCATTGTTTAGTTGTACTAAGAATTAAGTTCATTTTAGTGGGGGGGGGGGGGTGGAGAAGAGACAGTTTAGACCCTTGATTTCATTGGTGAGGAACTCTGCAGGTTGAAAATCCCTTTCCCCAATGCAGATCACAACTCCTCTGTAACATACATTCTTAGAGGACTGGGTGGGACACAGAGAAGTTAAGCAATTTTCCCATGGTCATATGACTGGTATGTGTCAGAGCAGAAGTTGAATCCAATTGTTCTTGATTCCATAGCCAGTTGTTTGTCCACTATGTCCTGTTACCTCTCAATTAAGTTCACATAAGCTATGTAAAACAATCAGGTAACATTTATAATTATTCATCATTTTCTTACCCATACTTTCCCTTGCTTACCCTATTTCTTTTTTTTTTTTTTGGAGGGGGGAAAGGTAGGGCTATTGGGGTTAAGTGACTTGCCCAAGGTCACATAGCTAGTTAAGTGTTAAGGGTCTGAGGTCAGATTTGAACTCAGGTCCTCCTGACTCTAAGATTGGTGCTCTATTCACTGTGCCACCTAGCTGATGAGCACCCCCCACCAATTTCTTGTAAGTTTAGCAACTGTTCTTCCCAAATTTTCCAGGACAGATACCACATCCAGTAAAGAAAGGATACTTTGAATGAGGCATAGATTTAGAGCTGGACAGGCTCTTAGAGGCCATTTAGTCCATCCTTTCCATTTTACAGATAAAAAAACTAAGGTTCAGTTTGAATCCACATCCTTTGAGTCTAAATCCAGTTCTCCTTCTACTGTTTCAAGAATGCCAGATGACTTTATGACTAGAGCCTTCAGAAACCTGCTAGCCAGCACCTTTGACTGATGCTCTAAGTACACACAGAAGGCAAGCCCACTGAAGGTCCAGTATAAAGGGTTATTTGCTACTCTTTCCTTCCTCTTTCAGAAATATTAAGATTTAAAATCGTCCTGATCCAAAGCCTTCATACTAATCTTAAATAAAAAGCATATCTATCTCTTTAACTATCCATTCCAAAGCAATATCTTCATCTCATATCTCTGATAAGCCCCAGAAAACTCTTCTCTGGCAATAATTAGGGCAGAGATTAGACAAGGACAACCGTCACTTTAATCCACCTAAGAGTAGTAACCTCTTTCTTCATGCCCTGAAGGATTAGAGTAATCTCTTACAGGTCCATAGGTAGAATTCAGCGATTCAGGAGATCTGTGACCTTGGAGAAGAAAATTTTGTTTTCACTAACCTCCGACTGAAAATTGACATTTCCTCCAATAATGATTTTTCTAAAAAGAAAACATTTTTTCTATGATATCCTTGGCTTCATCAGCCTGTCAAAGGAGTCCATGAAACACACACACACACACACACACACACACACACACACACACACACTCACATCTTAAGAACCTCCAAATTACGAGAAGGAAGAAGTCTTTTTAATTACTTTGGTTAATGCTGATATTGACTAGTTGGAGAGTGGAATCTTTGAAGGGAGGGGCCAAAGGGGGTTTTAATGGTTTTAGGAATTAGATGGAAAATGAAACAAACAAAAAAAGAAAATAATTCTTCAAGGGTGACTATTTGATGAAAAGAAAATAGTTAGCTGAACTTTTACCCTGAGCTCTACTAAGATGTTTTATAATATTGTCAAATTCTGTCTGTTGTCCAAGAATACTATAATTGGAACTATGAGTTTGCTTGGGAAAAAGAGATTTGAGAATTATGTCGTGGTTCTGACCATTTTTGGTTCTATCTCTAAGCAGAAATGCTTGGATGAGAATAATCTAAAATGAATTTAAAAAGCATTTAAAGCAGGCATATGTCTACTGAACATCTTATTAGGTGTAGGATACCTTACGTCTATTAAGCTTGATTGTTGTTTTTTTTTGAGAGAATGATATAATCAAAGAGGTAAGAATATCTTCCAGGTTATCTGTCTACTGACCAGTCCCCTCATTTGCACATACTTTGGTAATGTCAGTGGATCCCAAGATAGATGCATATGTTAGTTTTTGGCCTGAATTAGTGTGTTTCTTTTTTCTTTGCTTCCATTTTTTTTAACTTTGCTGTGAAAGTATAGATGCAATTAAAATTGTGTTCATCTTTGTTTTAATGTCAGAAATAGAGACCTTGAAATCTCATGTTCCAAAAATAGGATAAATATTTTTCATAACATTCAGAGGGGTTATACAAATTTGGCTCAGTTGCATGGTTTTAAAAATGGAAAAAACAAGTATAAGGAAAATTTTTATTCACTTGAGAAGCAGGCCCAGTGTCTTCAATATGGTTTTAAAAGTTCCATTCTGGTTGGTGTCTACTGAACACAGCATATTAGTTCATCCGGTGTTCTTCCTCTTCAGGTATAACATGAGAAAGCACATAAAACTTGAATTGCCTTTTCTAACTGAGAATTAGTGGTAGAAGAAGGAATTATGAAAGTAGTGATCTTATGGCAGATGTTTGCTACAAGGAGTTAACAGTCACTAGTCAACTGTATAATAAATAAATAATAAATCGATGAGCATTTATTAAATACCTACTATGTTCTGGGCACTGCAAAAGATAGTCCTTGCTTTCAAGGGTCTTAGAGCACCTAGAATACCATGAAAATGTCATTTCTTAAAGTTGGAGTAAAAATGGTCTTTTCTGAGAGTTGAATTATATTAGGTGTTGATAATATATTGGCAGAGGGAACTTCCTTGCTGGGAGTTCCTTAAGCCAATAAACTTTCAAGTCAGGTGTTAAAAAATTGCAATAAGATCATGGAGAAGGAGTCACTAGCGATAGCTAAAGGTTATCTAATGGTTGGAAAGGACCTAAGGTGACATCTAATTCAATCTCAACTGGAAAAAGGATCCCCATTACAACATGCCCAGTGGTGTTCCAGTCAAGGTTTAACAACCAGCTCTCTAAAAATTTTACACACTTTTAAATTTATTTTCTTCATCACTTTAAGTGTAGACAATCTACAAAACAATACATCAAGTCCTAATTTGTAGCATTTGCTGATTTCTCAGGTATAAATGCTCACACCAAAAAATTAACAGTTGGTCTGAGTTTGTTCCAGCATACTCTTGTCTATTATTATTAAACTTTCAGGTCAGATTTAAAAAAAAATACAGAATTACCATAAGAATGTGGTGAAGGAGTCACTAGAGATAGCTAAGGGTTATTGTAAGGTTGGAAAGGACCTAAAATGACATCTAGTATGATCAGAAAACGGATTCTAGCTCCAATATACCTGGCCTCTACTTGAAAACCTCACTTCCAATGAAGGGGAATCCATTAACCTCCTGAGAGAGCCTATTCTACTTTGGGAGAACTCCATCCAGTAAGAAGGGAAGCTAGGGGGCACAGAGAATAGAGAGCCAGACTTGGAGTCAGGAACACCTAGCTATGTGACCCTAGCAAGTCATTTAACCCTGTTTTGCCTCAGTTTCCCCATCTATAAAGTGGCTGAAGAAGGAAATGACAAACTACTCCAGTATCTTTGCCAAGAAAACCCCAAATGGGGTCATGAAGCGTCAGACACAGCTGAGCAGCAGCAACAAGAAAGTCATTAGGAAGTTTCCCCTTATGTTAAACTTCTTTGTACCCAAACCCCCTTAAAGTACCAACAGCTCAATGAAAAAAAAAAACTTTAACCAATTTAACGGAAATTTTTCTAAAATGGGGTAAACACTTCCCTGTTTTCTTAAATGGAGAAGATTCAACTCTACGTAGCCTTTTTTTGGTTCTGTTTTGATAGCTCAGGGTCGTCTTTAAAAATCATATTTGTTCTAAGGGACCAAAATACTCTGAGACCTACTGAGATTTATGGCAGAGGTGTTAGCTCTGGTAAGGATCACTGACATTTCAATAGTATTTTCTTTACCTACTTTACCTCATTTCACCTTCACGATAACTGCAAGGTGGGTATTACAGGTAATTATTATGCCCATTTTTTTTTGTTTTTTGGAGGGGGAGGGCAGGGCAATTGGGGTTAAGTGACTTGACCAAGGTCACACGGCTAGTAAGTGTTAAGTGTCTGAGGCCAGATTTGAACTCAGGTCCTCCTGACTCCAGGGCCGGTGCTCTGTTCACTGTGCCACCTAGACGCCCCTATTAACCCCATTTTATTTTATTTTAATTATTATTTTTTTAATTGTCCCCATTTTAAAGATGAGAAAATACATCTATCAAAATGAAGAGACTTGCCCAGGGTCACAGAGGGAATATCAGATGAGTGATTTCCTGACTCTAAGTCCAGCACTCTATCCATGAAGCCACACTGCTTCTGCTAACTTGAGTTTTTCAAATCTGCTTTGTATGATTTTTGGTTTCCTTCTTCTCTGCCCAACTGTTAGCAGCCACTTTCAAAACAAAACAGAAAAAACAAAAACACTTTGTCTGCCTATAAGTTATCCTCCTTTCCCTGTTAGAATCATAGAATATCAGAGCTTAATGGGACCTAGAAGCTAACTAGCGTAGCTCTTATGAAAGTAGTAATATTTCTTCCAACATTCCCGAAAGTGGTCATCTGGCCTCCTTTTGCAGCTCTAGTGCTGGAAAACTTGTTACCTCTTAAGATAGCCAATTCAACTTTTTGGATGGCTGAACATTGTTGTTTTTTTCCCTGTTATATTTGAATTTATTTTAAACTTTAATACAAATTAAGAAAACAAAAAAATTGCCACATACACAGCAAAACGTAAGAGAGGTTTCAAAATAAAGCAATGAATTTCCATTTCAAGAAAACCTATATAATAATAATACACATTATTCTCAAAGCTGTGCATCTTTTCTTTACTTCCTTGAATTTCTTTTGTCCTTTGCTGTGTGCTTTTTACTTTATTTTTCCCCTTCCTCCTACCCCACAAAGGCTACAATTAGATGTGGAGATATATACATCTATCTATCTATCTATCTATCTATCTATCTATCTATCTATCTATCTATCTATCTATCCATCCATCCATCCATCTATCCCTCCATCTATCTATCTATCTATCTATCTATCTATCTATCTATCTATCTATCTATCTACACATACATATATACACATATATACATAGGCATACATATACATAGATATCCATAAACATACACACATATTTACATATACACTCAAATGCATATACATGAGACCGCATTATACTTATATCCACTTATCATCTGTTTCTCCGTAGGTGAATTGTATCTTCCTTTATGAGTCCAAATCTTTCCACATTTTTCTAAATCTACTACCTCATCATTTCCTATACCACAACAATATTCTGACCCAATCACATCCTATCTGGGAGATAGTCTACAAGAATTCCCCCCCCCCCCTTACCCCAATTTTTCTGCATTCCCTCTATTCTTGGCTACATAGGTTTTATTTATACAGGAAATTTTTATTTTAAAGTAATAAAAATTATCCATTTTACACTTCAACACTGATCTTACCTTATAATATGGTTTAAAGATAGCTGAACATTGTTAAGAAATTTTTCGTGATGTCAAGCCTTTCTTTATAACATCCATATACTGCTCCTAGCTTGGTTTTCTGAGATGAAAAAAAACCCAAAACAACCAAAACCAAACCCCAAACAAATCTAATTCATCTTCCATTCTACAGTCTTTCAGATACTTGTGACTAGGGTGGGAGTGAGTGCAGGAACCCCCAGGGTCTGTGGCCATTTGTCCTTCTCGAGGGGCTGCCTTCCCTTTAGGCTGTGTTGCTCCCTTCTTCCCCAGCCTCTCAGTTGCATTGCCTGTCCTTTATTTAGACAGAGCCAGATGGTGGTGGGGCTGGCATTAGTGGCAAAGTTTAGTCATCCCCAGGCACCCAATTAAACTCTGAGGAAAGGGGCCATGGCTTATAGTTTCCCTTGGCCTCCTGTATAGAGTAGAACCCCTCGAACAGAGTAAGCCTTCCATAAGCTGTCATTGATGATTGGGATTACAATTGAAATGTTTCTTATCAAACAGACCAGTTCCCAAACTGTGATCAATTAAAGCGGCTCCATCTCAGAGTCTGGATCTGCAGGGCATCGTGGCTACCTTCCCAGTCAGAACTTTGGAGTCAAATTTACTTCACCGCTGCTTTGTAATTATTGGTGGACTGATGAACTGATTGCTTTCCCTCCTCAATTCTGCCTACTGACTTCCCTGGCTCCCTATTGCAACGAGAATCTCAGCTTTTACAGGAAGCCTTTCCCAACCACTCTTAATTACTGTCCCTCCCCTCACTTACATATTTCCTAGTTATCTTGTATGAAGCTCATTTTTCTTATATTTGTTTTCATGTTGTCTCTTCTATTAGATTGTGAGCTCTGTGAAGACAGGGACTGTATTGAGTCTCTTTTTCTATCCTCAGAGCTTGTGCTTGACACATAGTTGGTGCTTCCTAAATGTCTACTGGTTGGATTGATTATAATTCCTGAATGAATAGAGCTAGTAAATTCTGACTTCCTGCTCCTCCAGTCGCTAGGATTTTGGATCCACCTTCTTCCTAAATGAAAGCTCCCTTTCCCTGTTACCTCTCATGTCTAGTCAACTAATCCCTTGATGCTTCCCAGTCCTCATTCTCTGCTTTCCTCCCTTTCCACTAGGCTTTCCTCTATTGTTAAAACAACAATAAGTAACCCTCCTTCATCTTGGATCTATTTCTCTTACATTCCTTCCAATTTCTGGTACCTACTGAGGCCCAGCTTTTTCTTGGAATCACATCTCTCCCAATATTGCTTCTATCCTCTCGCACCCCCTCATACAAGGCCAGTAAAGTCAGCTGGCATATCTTTTAAATCCTTACTTCCAGATCCTCCTCCTGCTTCTATCTCTCAGCAACCACTTCTCTACCTCTATAATTCATGTCTGTATCTTTGTTTTTGCCATCTATGGACCTTGACATCACTCTCCCTCTTCCAAAATAAGTTCAGGATCTGGTTCATGTTTTTCTCTTCTACCCTAACTCCTGGTCTCCTTTGAACACCCTGACCTCCCTATTTCTCAGCCTTCTCACCTCATGACTTTTGTTTCCAGTCCACGTCAACCATAGGAGAGGTTACTGAGCTATATATACTCCACACTCATCTAAATTTTTCCTGGGTGCTAGAATTGAGGATTACAACTCTAAGTGAAAGAGGCACTTTGGTATAGTGGGCAGAGTACTGGATTTAGAACCAGGAAGATCGGGGTTCATGATGCGACCACTGCCACTTAGTGGTTATGTGACCACAGGCAAGATACTTAAGCTTTAGTTTCCTTATCTATAAAATGATAATTATAATAACTTTAGTATTTCCCTCATAAGGTCGTTGTGTCAGGTGAGATAGCTTACTTAAAGAACTTCCTAAACTTCAAAATGCTGTATAAATTCCCATTTATTATTTTCTTTTCCAGGCTAAGCAGCTACTAATTTCTTTAACCAAATAATTGTCTTGTGACATAGCTTTTAGTCACCTCACCATTGAATTAGTTCTCTGGGCACATTCTAATTTGTCAATATTTTGGAATTGTGGAAATTGGAAGTAAAATTTTATTCCAGAGGTAGCATAGTACTGTGGGGAAACCCAGAAGGCCTGGGTTCAAATCCTGCCTCTGATACTAACTACTTGTGTGAGCTTGGCAAATCATGTAATCTTAGGTTCCTCTTCTATAAAATGAGAAAATTAGACTAGTTTCATTCAATTAGACAAAGTTTCATTCAGCTCCAAATCTATGAAACTCTGAAAGAGTGGCCTAACCATAGAATAGTACAGATGGACTAAAAGAACCTTCTTTATCCTGGCATTGTGTTTCTATCAATACTGCCTAGGATCTCCTTGGTATTTTTAGCTTTCATATTATGCTAATAATTCACATTGAACTTGCAGGGCATGAAAACCCCCAGGTCTTTAACAAAAAAAGTTTTGTTGATGTTCTTTATTTTTAAGCTACTCCCCAGGGAGTCCCCTCTCATCCCCCACCTTCACCTAGTTCTCTGGTTCCACAACCAACAAAACCTTCTTTTGTAAAGAACTAGTACAGTAAAGCAAAACAATCCATTTTTGACAATTTTGACAAGCATATCAATCAATTTGACCATCAATTAGTCAGTAAACATTTATTAAACTGTGCTAAAGCATGCCTGATTCCAAACCAAATCTATCATCTCCTTCCCGAGGGGTAGGAGTCATGCTTTGCTTCCTGCACTATCTTCCAGCTATATTTCCCTAAACTGTTCTTGGGTAGTTGGTTTCTTAAATTGGCATGTAAGACTTTGCACTTATTTTCATTCAGTTTCACCTTGTTCTTATTAGATCTGGCTCACCATTTTTCTTAACTTCCTTTTCAATCTTGATTTTAATTTGCTACTTCTCATCTACTGTCGGCTTGAAAATCAAGAGTTGTCAGAATTATGGGTACAGTAGGATAACTGGGGTCTGAATGAGAGCCCGAAGGGCTTATGAAGATTCTATTTCAGGGGTTTATGGCCATGCTAACCTTGATCACCCTCCCAGAAATTCCAGATCATTCTTGGAGTAGATTCAGGAGGCTTTTGACCTTTAGTTCTTGATCCTGTCGGGTTACTTGGGTTACCAGCCTCCTTGTTTTTCCATGTACAGGACATGCTGTTTTTGGCTCTGAGTACTCTGGCTGTCCCCCATACCTGGAACACTCTTTATCCTCTATTCCCACTGCTGACCCCCTTGGCTTCCTTTAAGTCCCACCTAAAATCCCACCTTCAATAGGAAGTCTGGGGTGGCTAGGTGGTGCAATGGATAGAAAGCTGAGCTTGAAGTCAAGGAGACTCATCTTACTGAGTTCAAATCCAGTCTGCAACACTAGCTCTGTGTGACCCTGAGTAAGTCACTTAAGCCTATTTACCTCAGTTTCCTCATCTGTAAAATGAGACAAAGAAGGAAATGGCAAACCACTCCAGTATCTTTGCCAAGAAAGATCCAAATAGGGTCACAGAGATTTGGACATTACTGAAAAGACTAAACAACAGTAACAACAGAAAGCCTTCCCTGACCCCTCAACTCCAGTGTCTTCTCTTTGCCAATTATTTCCTATTTTCCTATATATGTCTTGTTTATAAATATTTGTTTGCTTGTCATCTTCCCTGTTACTTGTGAGCTCCTTGAGGGCAGGAACCATCTTCTTCTTTTTTTTAATCTCCAGAGCTCTGCATAATGCCTGGCAAATGGTAGAAGCTTAATAAATATTTACTGACACAAATGATAACTAATTACATTTTACTTTTTCTTCCCCCATTGCTGATATTACTACAAATTTTGTACCTGCCATTCCCCACTGTCCTGATTTCCTTACTCTTTCATATTAAACTGCAGACAATAATTATGGTTTTCCTATGGTTTATTGCAAGAAGTTTCATTAGAGCATTTATCAGAATCATGGAGGATGTCTTGCGTAGAATTTAAACTAGTCTAGTTAACGGATGGCATTATGCTTATTCGCACTGAGCCCCAGACCACTACAGGGTTTCGAGATTGACCTAGCCATTTATACAGGAAAAACAAAATGGATGATAATCATTTATTATGCAGATTGCATATTTGGACAAATGGCTCATTGAATTTTTTCTTTCAATATGTATACCTTGGACATGTGGTAAAGACAATAAGCTGGCCTCTGAACTGAATAGAAGGAGATCAGTATAAGTTACTTCGGCGAGTCTCTTAACCTGTGTTTGTTCCGTTTTCTCATCTGTAAAATGGACATAATAATAGCACCTATCTCCCAGAGTTGTTGTGAGGGTCAAATGAGACAATAATTGTAAAACTTATTACAGTGCCTGGCACATAGTAAGATATTATTGCTGTTGTTGTTACTAATTATTTATTTGGGTTTTTTTGGTTGTTTATTTTAAAGGAAAATTATTAAAGACTTTCACCTGTTCAAGCTGCTTGATGCTTGAAAAGCCCATCTTTTTAATACTATGTTTCAGAAAAACAGCTGTTATTACTAATATTTTCTTATGGAATGGATGGCTGAAAATCACAACTCACCACAATCTCAGAAGAATAAAAAATGCAAGTAATTCAAAGGGCAATGACAGATTCAGGGTGGGTGAAGGGAGATCATAAATTCCCTCAGGGTTTGCACACCTAAGGCAGATTTTTGATTTTGATGATGATTCAATTTTGATAATTTCAATTTTGATGATTAGCTAGATTCCAAACTCCCAGAGTCTGCACTCTCACTGTTACTCCATTCCATCCTCTGTAGCCTCCATGAGCCAGACCCTGACATGCTAGTTAATATTTTAATATTTTGCCCTCTCTGGCCAGTGGAAAGGCAGAATATCTGTTTTCAAAGGCAAGGAACACCACCGATCGCAGTAGTATGGGTTTTATGATCAAGAGTGACGAAATCTAATTAAAGTTCTTCTTCTAGCTCTGAAATGGTCAAATTCCCGGTGATGACTTGCACACTAATGTACATTAAAAATATCACCAATGATATATATTATCAGAAAAGTGGATGGGGGTGGCTAGGTGGTGTAGTGAATAGAGTCAGGAAGACCTGGGTTCAAATCTGATCTCAGACACTTAACACACACACACACACACACACACACACACACACACACACACACACACCTAGCTGTGTGACCTTGGGCAAGTCACTTAACCCCAATTGCCCTACCTTCCCCCCTCCAAAAAGCAAATAAACAAGTAAATATTTAAAAAAAAAGAAAAGAAAAGTAGATGGGTTGTTTGTATAGCAATGGTAGAACAACCAAACTGTCTTCCTGGTATCTGTCAATATTAAAAGAACCAAAAGAAGATCTTTGGAATACTGAGTAGATCTTTGGAGAACTTGGATAAAAGAATGAACAAAAAACCCACACATGATAAGAAGATATGGAGGCCAGATGGAAGAGTGGATACCTGAGTCAAATCCGGGTTCTACTGCTTATTACGTGTGTGACCTTGCTTATCTGTAAAATGAAGGCTTTTGACCACATGACCTTTAGGGTCCTTTCCAGTACTGTAGCTACAATATGACATAGGTGTACAATCCATTTCAGTAGAGGAATTACTTTTCATCAGCACATTCACAAGAGAAAATAGAATATACAAATTCAGAAATCATACGACAGATAAGGTAATTGGAAATACGGGTTCTTGGAGTATTTTATAGTTATAAAGAAAGAAAATTATAGTTCTTAGAGCCTCTACCTTAGCTCCCATCAATCTCAGCTCAAATGCCACCTCATTCAAGAGGACTTGATTTATTACCATAGTTTTAATTATTCTCCAAACCTGAAATTAATTGGAATTTATTTCTATGTGTATTAGCTGGATCCCAAACTCCCAGAGTCTGCACTCTCACTGTTACTCATTTTTACATTGTATATTTATTTGATATTCATTCATCTGGTTACACGTTGTTTCCTCCCAGTAGGATGTAAGTTCTCTGAGGGCAGGGATTGTTTCATTTTCTTTTTGTTTTCCAAGTACCTAGTACAGTGCCTAGCACACAGTAGATATTCAAGATTTAAACTGAATTGAATTATAGACTAGATGATATTCAATTTCTAACTATTCCAGGTAGGTACAGTTTTCTGGACCCAACCAGTTACATGCTTCCTTTTGTCCATGAATCTTCTAGTTTCTTTGTAACCTCCCAGAAAAGAATGGCCTCTCTCTATTCAGGCATCATACCCCCTATGCTAACTGGTGATTTGCCTATTCAGGGGTTTTGGCTATCCCATTCAGTTATTCTATAATCCCTGGCTCCCCTTCAGTCAAGTAGAGAATCTTCTATTTGCATACTGGGTTTGGGGAATATTCATTCCTACCCAATTAATATTATTTGACTTCCCCTGATTTCAATCAAGGAAAAGGCAAAGAAATATAACTCATTACATAAAATATTACCATCACTTCAGAAATAGAATACCACTCTATTCCATGCCCCAGAGGCAAGGCCATCTATTACAAGGCCATTTTATGAGTCATAGTCGTGAACTTTAGCAATGAGTTTTGTCACATCTATCTTGACTTCTCAGAGATCGTTACGTGCCCCTCCAGGTTTTCAGCTATGCTCTGATTAGCTTAGGAGGCAGTGGAATTGAGGTTCTAGACAAAGTAAGGATTATGGTCATTTTGTTAATTGAAATCATCAAACGTATGGATTTCAGGAGGTGGTAGGGCTATACGATCTCTTGTAGAAAACTCATATATCTTAGCAGGTCACTCACTCTTCATTCTGCTTCTTTTCGTAAAATAGATGACACTTATTCTTTCCCTTTCACTTAAGATGACAGTTACCCACAGGGCTGCCTTGATGTGAGATATGACTCATAAAGGTTTCCCCTCATGGAAATTGGAAGACACATTAAAAATAGGTCAACACAATAGGATTAAGGCTTACCTCTGGAATATGAGCCATCTTTAATCAGAGAATTTCTCCGTCTTTCTCTGTAACTGTCCTACTATCTGTTACAACTCTGATACTGTTTTAAGGAACCTATGGGGAAGGTTCCTCAAACTAATTTTAAAGCATTTAAGGTTTCACTTTGAGTATGAGTTTTCTGCTCAACTAGTTAACACCCAGGTGTAAAATCTACGTAACTGATAACTTTGACCACCATCCTCAGGTTGTCTTCATTGCGAGTTTGAATTTTCCCTTGTTTTCAGGATAACCAGCATGTCTGGTTTTGGAGTCATGGTTCAAGGATCATAAATCTTTTTTCCCCCTCTTTCTGTCTCTTTGTCTCTGTCTCTCTCTCTCAAATATATATATGTATATATATATATGTATATATATGTCTATATATATTATACTCACACATATACACACATATTTAATTTTATTTCAAGAACTTAAATATTAAACCAGAAGCTTCAGTACGTTTTGAATCAGTTGCTAAATCCTTTCAGTTTTGCCTCTACATTTTTTGGGAGGCATCCATCTTCCCCTATTCCATTTATTTTACCATTGCTCTGATTCAGGCAGGTCTAAAACCTTTCAAATAGGTTATTATAATGGTTTCCATATTGTTCGCTCTCTATCCAGTCTTCCCTCTTCAGCCTATCTTTCCCATTGCTGCCAAAATAGTCTTCTCAATCTACAGGTCTGATTAAGTCAGTCCTTTGCTCTGAAACCTTTGATGGCCACTCATTGAGCAAAATTAAAAAGTGAAACACTTAACCTGACATTCAAGGTCCAACCTTGCTTTGTTTTATTTCATGCAACTTCTCTTCATATATTTAACATTCTAGCCAAACTCACCATTCCCTAAGGTTATCCTGTCCTTTCCCACTTCTGCACATTTACTCAGGTTCTTCTTTTTCCTGTCCCTCCTCCACTCCCAGTCTGGAACAAGTTCTGTCAGTGTCTTGTTTTTATAGATTGTTAGAACTAAAAAGTACCTTAGAGATCAACTCCTTTATTTATACAGATGAGAAAAGAGGCCCTCAAAGTTGAAGGGATGTGTCTAGGGTCACATGGCCAGTCAATGGTAGAAGCATGCTTCCCACTGAGGTCTCCTCATTCTCTCCTGGTCACTTACACTGATCGTTTCCATGTGTGGAAGTGTTAACGACCCATAGCAGCCATAGCTCTTTCTACAGGGTTTTCAAGTCAGCAAAGTGTTTTCTGTAAAATAAAACACAACCCAGTAAAATAAGAAATGCAAATATTATTGCCTCTCCACGAAGGCAGCTCAGCGGCACAGTGGGTAGAGCCTAGACCTGAGTTCAAATCTAGTTTCAGGCGCTTCCTAGCTGTAAGAATTGGGACAAATTATTTGACTTCTGCCTCCATTATTTTAAGGCAGCGAGGTAACAAAGTGGATAGAATGCAGAGCCTGGAATCAGAAGAGTTCAAATCCAGACTCAGACACTTACTAGCTGTGTGACCCTGGGCAAGTCACTTAGCCCCATTTGTCTCAGTTTCCTCATCTGTAAAATGAGCTGGAGAAAGCAAGAGCAAAACACTCCAGTATCTTTGCCAAGAAAACAAAAGATAAAAAATGAACCAAAACTGGCTCCTGAGGAGCTTCTAGAGAGAAAATGTGGGTGTATGTATGTAAGGATATACAGAATAATTACAAGATTACAAATTATTGTTATTACAATTACAAAAAATGGGGTCACAGAGAGTCAGACGCAACTGAACAATGAAAATTGCTCTATTTTGGGGGAAACTCTAAAATGGGGAAAATATGAGCACCCACCTCCCTGGGATGTTGTGAGGATCAAATGAAATAATTTCTCTAAATTTTTCTTTGCAAACCTTAGAGCACTACGTCAGTGACAACCCTGGTAAGCAGGTGCTATTATTATTCCATTGTAGGAAAGTGAGGCAACCTAGGGTTAAGTGACTTACCCAGGGTCACACAGTTGAGGTTGGATTTGAACTCAGGCATAATTTGCATATATGTTTGTATACATGTCTTATCAATGGATGAACTTTTATAGGGGCACATGAGATGTTCAGGGAGGACTAGCAGCTCTGGTGTGAGGGATTGCTAAACTCTTTTCAGGGCTGCTAATCCATCCTGATCCAACTCTCATTTGTGACTCCAAGCTGTAGCATGCATAGTGGCCACACCTGGCAAAACCATCTTGGCAGATGGGCTAAACCACGTTGAGAGTAACTGACAGGTCTCAGACCCATTAGTGAGTTAGAGGGATGTCTACCCCAAGAATGTGAAGACTTCCCTGGTGGAATGGGAAGACGAGAACATTTTGTTCCAATGAGATGAAGGTGGCTAAAGTAGGTGCTGTGGAGGGCATAGAACTTGGTCAGACATCGAAGATGCCAAGGTCATCTGCTGTATCCTGACCTATGTCTTGCCACTGGACTTTGATGATTCTGGAAGAGAGAATAAGGCTGATGACTTTGTGCAACTCTGCCTCACTTAAATCCAATTGATGCATAAGTCAAGACATCACTCATTGGTCCTCTTTGAAAACAAAAGAAGGACAGCAACGTTAAGTGCCTACTCTTTACCAGACACTGCTAAGCGCTGCTAAGTGTAGTCCCTTTAAAAGGCTGTAAACTTTTTGAGGACAGTAATTAGTTGTAATAATTTGCAAGTGGCCTTCTCTTCAATCCTCACACATACTACCGTCTTGGATCCTTTGCTCTGGTTATTTTCCATGCCTAAAACTTCCCTTCATAGAACCTCTCACTTTCTTTAAGATTCACCTCAAGCACTACTTCCTACATGAAGCCTTCTCTGACTCCCTCAGCTGTTAGTGATTTTCCTCCCTAACTTCTATTTAAGTGCCTTGTGTTTCTTTTGTAATTTTTCTGGATGTCCTGTATATCTGTATTTACATGCATAGGCCCACATTTTCTCTCCTGAAGCTGCTCAGGAGCAGGTCTTGGTTCATTTTTTATCTGTTGTATCTCAGTGCCTAGAACATTGCTTGGCACATAATAGCTCAATAAATGCTTGTGGATCATCTGATTGATTTATATCCATAGCACTTAGCACAATATCTTGCACATAGCAGGCCTTCATGAATATTGGTGAAAAGGAAAAGCCAGCATGGTATTGTACAGGTTCCCCACCCCTGTTATAGAGGACAGAAAGCTGGCTTTGAAGCCAATACTACCTGGGTTCAAGTCTCACACACTGGCTCTGTGACCTTGGGCCTTTCAGTGTTCTCAGCAATTCTCTAAGATTATACATTGCAGAGAAGGTACCTTGGTGGAAAGATTATCCTCACCTTGGAGTTCCCTATACTATTATAATCACAAGTCTAGACCTTATCTCTTGTTAAAGTGAAATTAAAATACAGAAAACATGTAATTATTTCCTCTTAGAAGACCAGCTTCTTGTTACTGCTCATCAGCTTGTTAATGAGTCCATTTGGATAGGGTTCACTGGGCTAGGTATTGGTCTTTAAATAAAGGTTTCCCTCCATATGAAATACTCACTTTTGCAAATGCATTCTTTCTTTTGCCATTCTTTCTTACCACTTTGTCATTGACCTAGAAGATAAACTGCATCCTGGGAGGCATCTAGCTTGTGCCTAGCTTGTACATATTTAGCTAAAAGTGTCTTATCAATGACTACTATCTTCCTTAGCAACTTATTTGGTGTTATAAAAGTTGAATTTTGATCAACCAACAGATGTGTGAAGTTTCTACCATATGCCAAACACCACAGTGCCGCAGATACAACCATAAAAATGAAACAGCCTCTGCCCTCAGAGAACTTACATTCTAACGACAGAGACAACAGATAGGTAGATAAATACATTGATAGTTAAATATATGGATAGCTAGATAAATAGGTTAGATGGATTGACAGGTAGATAACTAGATAGGTAGATTGATAGGTAGATTAGATAGATAGATAGATAGATAGATGGATGGATGGATGGATAGGTAGATAGATGGATGGATGGATGGATGGATGGAGGGAGGGATAGAGGGATGGATGGATGGATGGATGGATGGATGGATGGATAGGTAGGTAGGTAGGTGGGTAGATAACAGCTAAAATAATTAGCTGGGAAATTAGAAAAGCTTCATGTAGAGAAAGTAGCCCTTGAATTGAGCATTGATGGAAATCAGGCATTCTGAAAGGTCGTTAGTGAGGAAAGACACCCTTCTAGGCATATTGGGAAGCCAGTGCAAAGAAAGTTATCATAATATCATCTTCCATTAATATTTTTCTTTTTACTTTTTTAAGTACTGTCACTCAGGATAAAAATATCAATTTAAGGTTTATCAGACTACTTTTTTAAGGACAGGTTAATGGGGCTAACTAGTCCCATTAGTTAGGAAGAGTAAATGTAGATTATTTAAAATTAGGAATAGAAACTGGACTTGTGATTTTATTGGTAGGGAGTTGATAGTAAGAAACTTTCTCAAGGCAGATCAGACTCTCTTCTGTAATTTATAATCTTAGAAAGTGGCCTAATGCATTACTTCTTAAATGGTGGGTCATGACTCCACATGAGGTTATGAAAAATTTGGTAACAGTAAAATCAATTAAAAATCAAATGTGCAATGAATCTGAGGTGTTTCTGACATGGCTGGCTCATGCTGCATCTGGCAATTTCACTACAGCCTTGGTTCTGAACACAGAACATGAGCACTTTGCACTGTGCAGGTCAGGAAATCCAGCGAATGCTCCAGAAATTTAAAGGGGGCAGCAAGTGGAAAAAGTTTAAGAAGTCCTGGCCAAAAGCACTGAAAAGATAAGGGACTTGCCCACAGTCACACAGCTAGTATATATCAGAAGCAAGACCTACACCCAAGTTACCCTGGCTCCAGCTACACCTGGCTGCCTCATTGTCTAAAGTTATGTTTAGTGAAATGACTGAATTTACTTATAGTGGGGCCTTAATTTTAGGATATTTCGATTTGACTCAACAAGCATTTACCGAATACCTGCTGCATGTGTAAGGCACTATGAGTAGTCTGGCGATTTAAAGACAAAAGGGAAACTGGCCTTTGCTCTCAAAGACTTTACATTTTCCTGGGCTGAGTTAGTTAATCTGTTTTAAAGGTTGTCCCTGAAATCTTAGTGCAGTTTTATGCTTTCATAGCTTTAAGTTCCAGAAGCTTAAAATGGCACTAAGCCTTTTGGCATACGCTGTATGCAGAAAGACATTACCTTATTCTATTGGACCAAAGAATAATAAAAATATTTTCTTGCTGAGAAACGCGGATGATTAATAAAGAAAATCACGTTGGTAACTGCCACCAACTTCCCCCAGCCCATGCAGTCCTTGTGGTCAGAAAGTGGATCAAGCTCTGTCTGACGGAAGTCACATAATGAGATGATTGATCTCTGTTTCCAGCTGTTTCAGCAGCCAGAATGGATTGCAACAGAGCTGATCACAAGCATTGGGTAACTTAAGGTGGCAAATTCAAATGAATCAACTGAAAAATAGCCAATTCAGTTATCCTGTATAGACAGGGCCTGCCTTAGCAATTCATGTCCACAAAAGTAAATGGAGATCTGTTGTGTGATGCTAGTGTTGTCCCCCTCACCCCCCACATTTATCTTCTATCAGTTGCAGTGAAAAACCGCAGCAAGAGCAGAGGGATACTAAGGTAAAAGGCGAAAACAAAACAAAACGAGCTTCTTTAGATCTAAGACCAAAAGGGATCATAGAGATAAACTACCTGGTCCAGTCGTTTTTATAGATGAGGAAATTGAAATTTAGAAAAAAAGAGTTGGAATATCAAAATGTCATATTCCACTAATACTTTTTCTAAGTGCTGTCACACAGAATAAAACCATCAATTTAAGGTTTATCAGTAGGAAGGCAGTAAGAGAAGGCAGCTAGGTGGCACAGTAGATAGAGTGCTGGGCCTGGAGTCAGGAAGACTCATCTTCCCAAGTTCAAATACAGCCTCAGACACTTCCTAGCTGTGTGACCCTGGGCAAGTCACTTGACACCATTTGCCTCAGGTTCCTCAACTGTAAAATGAGCTGGAGAAGGAAATGGACAAACTCTTCTACTATCTTTTCTGAGAAAATCTCTAAAGGGGTCAAGAAGAGTTGGACATGACTGAAAAATGTCTAAACAAGTAAGAGAGCAAGAATTTGAGCCCAGGGTCTCTGACAACAGACTCAATGTGCTTTCTATTATGCCACAGTCATGATGAGCTCATAGCATGTCAGAGCTAGAAAGGACTCTAGTGGCCCCCCAGTGCCCATAACTAGACAGGAATTCCCTCTCCACCATCCTTGACAAGTAGTCATGGGGAATTGTAAGGATATCATCTAAGGGCCCATTTTGAACATCCCTGTCCCCTTCTCTTCCTAGTTCTGCTCTCTGAGGTCCATCCCTCTTCCCCATAACACTTCTTCATATCTGTTGCTATTTTATGGAGCAGGTCTTTGTGAGTAAAGACAGAGCCCTAATACGTTCTGTCATTTGTCCATTTCTCTTGATAATATGTATCCTTTAGCTTGGTTCTTCTCTTCCGATATCAGAGGTTTCCAATACCAAATCCTCTGAAGCAGCAAAAGGATCAAAATCCTCCAGCTTTTGTTATGGAGAACATGCCCAACCATGCTTAGTTGGCTTTATTGCTCTCCAGGTTCTGGTCCACAGACAAAAGACCTAGGCTATCACTCTCAGCCAGAAGCAACTCTTACCCTGGCCTTTCACCTTTACTAGTGTGGTACCTGAGGATAGCAGCTGGAGACTCCTACCAACGAGACCACTGCTACCGGGGGTGGCGATCCCCAATCACAATTGCTTGGGAGGAAAGACTTGGATGAAAAGACTATTTGTTTGGGTCATTCTGTGACCAGGAGCCAGACCTGCATGTGTAGTGGTGGAGGGAGAGAGCATGCTCAAGGTGGATGAGAGTGACCAGAGCTGGAGAATGTTATCTCACACATGTAAAACTTGGCAGGGTCATCTTTCCCATTTTTTTCTGTCCATCGCTAATTCAAGAGTACCTTTTCTTGTGTAAAAAAGCAGCTATTATTAGGTTTGATTCATGAAGACAATTCTAATAGGTGGCAGTAGAGTTTACCACTCTCATTTAGTGTTATGAGGGTCAGATAGATGGCACAGCTGATAGAATACTGAACTTGGACTTAGGAAGATCTGAGCTCAAATCCTGCCATAAACATTTGCTAGTTGCATGACCCTGGGCAAGTCACTTAACCTCCATCATCCTCAGTTTCCTCTTTTTTTTAAAAAAGGCAATAAAGGTTAAGTGACTTGCCCAGGGTCACACAGCTAGGAAGTATCTGAGGTTGGATTTGAAATCAGGTTCTCCTGACTCTAGGATCAGTGCTCTATGCACTGAGCCACCTATTTCTCCCCTCAGTTTCCTTCTCTACAAAATGGGGCTAATGATAGCACCTACCTCACATGGATGTTTTGAAGACCAAATAATATGTGTGATGTGATTTATTTTTATTGTTCAGTCATGCAAACTCTCTGTGACTACATTTGGGATTTTCTTAGCAAAGATGCTGGGGTAGTTTGCCACTTCTTTCTTTCTTTTTTTTTTTAAACAATTTTTTTTTTGCCATTTCTTTCTTCAGCTTATTTTACAGATAAGGAGACTGAGGCAAAGAGGGTTAAGTGACTTGCCCAGGATCACACAGCTAGTAAGTGTCTGAGGCTAGATGTGAACTTAAGAGGATGGGTCTTTCTGACTCTAGACTTTATCCACTATGCCACCTAGTTGCCCCAAAATGCTGCCTTTGTTTGAGTCCTTATCTAAAAGAATCACTGACATCCTACTTGGCTTTGAACAACTCACCAAACCCAGGATAACTCTTGGTTCCTCAGTTTCTTCAGCTAAAAAAAGAGATATGCCGCAGGTCTGTTTTGAGTAACAGCCAATAAAACTGACCTTGTGGTCAGGAAGACAGAATATGAATCCTGCTTCTGTCCCTTACAAGCTATATGACCCTGAACAAGTCACTCGATTTATCTATCTCAGCCTCATAGTCCTCCTCTAAAATTGTTATAAGGCTCCTCACTAAATTGTGATAAGGGTCAACTGAGAGAATGCAAGTCAAGTACTTTGTAAATGTTAAAGCGCAATGCAAATGCTGCTATTATTATTATTATTATCCAAAGAATACAAAAATGCCAGAGACAAATGCCCCTCGTCCATCTCCTCCTTCTTTTGGGGGCCAACACCACTGCTAGAACGTCACCCATTTCTTTCTCTGCTTGTCATCTCCAGATAAGTACATATGGATTCAATCCTTTGGGGAACTCAGCAATATTTAATCTGGCCCTAATTAGGTCCATTTTCCTAGCAGTCCCATGCCTATTCACTGATGGGGTAAGACATTTGCTTGGTGCCTTATGTGAAAAACTGCACTTCTTGTTTTTAGAGGGGTGCAGGAAGAGAGGAATTTATCCACTCCTCTTATGGAAGTAATGCCTTACAAAACTGAGGGAAGAATCCAGCCCAAGTAGGTATTACTAACCTTTATATCATCCGGCTCTGAAACCAGTCAGTGAGACAACAGACAGCTCTGCTGAATGGAAGACAATCTGCAGGATCTCAGTTGTTAAGAGGAAGCACTGTGTAAGCCACCGAAATTACTGATCTTTAGGACATAATGTACTTGGGGGAAATGAGAACTGGGAAGCAGATGGCTGTGAAGGTGGGGTCAGTAGAGCCATGGCAGGGCAGGGCCAGGAAAGTTGGAGCTGGCTCTGGGCAACATACACAGAAGCTTGTTTCCAATTGACTTCTCTCTCCAAGGGACTATTGAATGGCACTAATGCCCTATGAAATGGAAGCTCACAGAGGGCAGGGACTGTTTAGTTTTGATCTTTTTATTCCCTTGAACATAAGAGACATTTGATAAATATTTATCTAAAGCCCCTAGGAAAGATGAAACCTGATAGAGTAAAATAATCACAAGACTTGGAGTTAGAAGATCCAACTCTGCCACTTCTTGACTGTGTGACCTGGGGCAAATCACTCAACTTCCCTGGACCTTAGTTTTCTCATCTATAAAATAGGGACAATGATACTTCCAATTATCTCATAAGGTTAGTGTGAGAATCCATAGTGGTGAGTTATTATTTTTCATCTACCTTAAATATTGTTATTTCTACAGTTGAAATAAAATTGACATTCAGCGTAACATCTTGCCAGACATATGTTATATTTTTTTTTCTTAAGCAAATGCTGATTCCACTTTCTATCTCACATCTCTTTGGCATGCTTTGCTCATAATGACGGCAGAGGAAATTTAGAGCATGAAAGAGATGAGCAGATTTCAAAGGAAGATGAGAAGCTATCCATCTGAGGCTCAATATAAACTTGAGATCACATGCTAAATACCCTTCTCACACAGATAGGGTAAATGCACATGAAAAATGTCCTTATCTGTTTCTCCTGTCATATTCTCACTTATTGCAGAAGTAAAGCTTACAGTAAGTTAGGACTGATTTGCATACAATTGTGTATTTTTGTGCTTTTGATCTCAAGTGAGAAAATATTGAGGGTTGCTTTTTTTTTTTAAATCTCTTTCCTTTTTTCAGTGTCACACAAGTCAGCACAGTTTTAAGACAGGTTTCATGTGTCTCAGTTTCCATACTCGCCACAGAACAGCCTCTGCTACAAATTATACAGCATAATTTTTCCATTACAGTCCTGCAAGACCTGACTTCTTTTGAGTAACACCCACATTCTATTAGAAAAGTATTTTCTTGTTGTAACTGTGAAAGATGCAGTTTTGGTCAATAAGCCAAGGACAACTGGTAAATTCATTCATTGGCAGTCCATTCCTAGGTCCTTTGGTTAGAATGACTCCTTGTTAACCATTTATGAGGCAATGAAAAGAATTCCGGTCTCGAAGTTAGAAGATCAGGATTTGGGAGACTGAAGATGCTTTTTCTTTACTTTCTTTCTCTTTTTATTTTTTGTTTGTGTTTTTCCCCACAGCATAACTTATATGGAAATGTGTTTTCATGATATACATGTATACATGCAATTTGATATGCCAATTGACATGCCAAATTGCTTGCCTTCTCAATGAGGGGGGAGGAAAAGGAGAAAGAGAGAGAAATTTTGGAATTCAAAATTTGAAAAAAGAATGTTAGAATTGTTTTTGCATGTAATTGGGAAAAATAAAATGTTAAATTAAAATTTAAAAACAGATGAAACAAACAAACAAAAAAATTAGGGTTTGAGTCCCTATTCTCACACTGATTACATGTGTGTCCCTTAATTTCTGGGAACTTCAGCTTCCTCATTTGGAAAACGGCGGTAATAGTACTTGCATTAGTTCACTTACAGGGATGTTGTAGAAAAGGCATTTGTTGATAAACCCTGAAAGCAGGGGCTACTAATAACATATGTACTTCCTGAACAGCATTATTCTGCACAATACCTAGTGAGGGTGGGTTTTTGTTGTTGTTGAGTTGGGTCCAACTCTTTGTGACCCCATTTGAGATTTTCTTGGCAAAGATACTGGAGTGGTTTGCCATTTCCTTCTCCATCTTGCTTTATAGATGAGAAAACTGAGTGAAGCAGGATAAGTGACTTGCCCAAGGTCACACAGCTAGAAAGTGTCTGAGGCCAGATTTGAACTCAGGAAGATGAGTCTTCCTGACTTTAGGCCCTGCCTGAGAGTAGGTTCCAGCTAAGGAAAGTGTGCTATTTATAACAGGACTTCAACAAACAAGAGCCTTTATTTAAAATAAACTGATTTTTGGTTGACAACAGAAATGATCCTAACTCATTAGCCTGCTAGTAACTAACTGTTTCTTGTTTTCAGTCAGCTTGGTTAGCATGATGGATGGAGTACTGGACTTGAACATTAGAAGATGTGAGTTCAAATCCTGCCTCAGACACTCAATAGCTATGTGACCCTGAACAAGTCACTTAAACTCTCTCAGTTTCCTTCAGTATAAAATGAAAATAATAAAGTACCTCACTAAGGATGTTGTGTGAGGATCAAATGAGGTAATATCTGTACAAAGTGCTTTATCAGTCTCAAAGTGCTACATGAATCCTAGTTATTATTAGCCTAAATTCCTCCATTTAATGAATATTCACTAGGTGGTCCCTGTGCAACACACACTGCCAGTTGTCAGGGTAATACAAAGTTCAAGTAAGACTTAGTCCTGGCCCTCGTGGCACTTACACCACACAAGGGGAATAAAAGAGTCAGACAATTATCAAATGCAATTTTACATGATAAATGCATTAGAAAGTTGCAAAATGCTGTGCCACGTGAGGGCTGAGTGGAAGGGGGATTATAGAAAATTTCATTTTGGCAAAGGATATTGAATTTTAAAATTTACTTGGATTAAAATTTATTTGGATTTTATATCAATTGATATTTACCCTAATAGAAATTATAACCCATAAATTTTTAAATATTTACTTATCCTGTTTAAAATAATAAAACAAACCAACTATATGTTCACATAAACAACATATTTTTATGAAAAATAACCATTTTCCAAACCCCCAAAACTTATTGAGAAAAATGGAATTGCTTTATACATATTCTTGCCACTCTTTAATATCTGACCGAATAGAAAACAACTGGATTCTCAGATCTGCTTCCGAATTCAAATTTCAATTCAAATTTAGAATTTTGATAGATATTCTACCCAACAAATCCCATAACATACATGTTATAAATATATTCCATTTGTACGCAGTTGTTTGTGTGTCGGCCCCTCTGGTAGACTGTGATTACCTTGAGGGCAGCTGGTACTTAGTTTTTGTTGACTGGTGACTTGAAGTAAATAATCACATGAATGGATGGGGAGGGAGGGGGGGGAAGTATTTCTTGAGCATTTGCTATGCACTAAGCATTGCTAGTAAATAAAAGGATTTTCCTATCATAGCTTCCAATAATGTAATCTTTAAAGCCGACGGCAGAAATCTTCCATTTGCAACTACTCTGGGGGTGTAAAGGTTGTGGAAACTATAACTTTCTCTTTCCTGCTGAGTCTTGTTTTTTCTCATTGGTAAAATTGACATAATAATAGGAAAGGCAACAAACATTTACTAAGCACTTACTATTTACCAGGCACTGTTCTAGGTACTGGGGATAAAAATATATGGAAAAATAAAAGACAGTCCCCACTCTCAAGAAACTTGCAATTTAATGGAGGAAGTTCATTGTTATCCAGTCATGTCCAGTTCTTTGTGACCCCTTGGCGCAGTTTTCTTGGCAAAGATATTGAAGTGATTTGCTACATCCTTCTCTAGCTCATTTTACACATGAGAAAACTGAGGCAAACAGGGTTAAGTAACTTTCCTAGGGTCACCCAGCTAGTAAATGTCTAAGGCCAGATTAAAATTCAGGAACTTGAGTCTTCCTGACTCCAGGCCTGGCACTCTGTGCATTGTGTCACCAAGCTGCCCAATGGGGGAAGATAAGGCAGAAATGACCTTCAAGGGCTTGGTCTCTAAATCAAGAAAGTGATAAGAAAAGCCTGGGGGAGAATAAATGATTCCAGGGGCTAGTCTGATCCCCTCCTCAAAATGGAGACCCTCGGAAGAATTCAAGGTAGAGAGATGTTCCAGGATGAGGAGGTAGCTGAGGTAGCTGAAGTTTGGTGTCTAAGTCCAGAAAGTCAGAAGCAAACCTGGATGGCCAAAGGGTGGCGAACTTGGATCCCCCCAAGGCACGATGATATCCTTACTGTGAAGGGGTTGTTCAAAGCATTAGGTGAAATAACATATGTGACGTGCTATTGTTATTGTCCGAGTTTATAACATCCTACCTTCCAGTCCTTGGGAATAAAAACCAAGGGAAACATTTAAATACATTAAATAGTACTTATCTTTGAGAATTTCACAGTTATCAGTAGATTTCAAAGAAGAATATTTCTAAGGTTCTATGGAATTGAAGTAGATGTATCTTCTCCTTACTGATAGGAAACCTGAGAGTGAAAAAGGAGGAATCCACTGACTTTCCCCAATACTCCTCAAAGCAGACTCACAGATGCCTGGGGGTCCTTAAGATCCTTTCAGGAGAATTCACAAAATCAAAATTGTTTTCATAATAAGATGTTATTTGCCTACTAAAATATTCCTCCCTTTTCCAACTACATATCTGTAAGAGGCTCGATTTTCTTCACATACTTCAACCAAAACAACAGACTGCAACAGATTGAATGCAGAAGCAGATATGAGAGTCCAGCTGTCTTCTGTCTGGCCAGATATCAAAGAGTTGCAAAAATATGTAAAACGATTCCATTTTTCTCAAGAATTTTTTGAGGTTTGGAAAATAGTTATTTTTCACAAAATATGTTGTTTATATAATTGGTTTGTTTTTAATTATTTTAAACAGGATAAGTAAATATTTAAAAATTTAAGAGTTATAATTTCTATTAGGGTAAATATCAATTGATATAATCCAAATTAAAAAAGCATTTAGGGGTTCTCAATAATTTTTAAAAGTATTAAGTACTGAGAACAAAAAGTTTGAGAACTGTTACCTTAATTAACCAACTAAATAATAGGTAAGTGGTAACCAACAATCCATATCCTCCTAATTCTCAGTTTATTAACACCATAGTATTGCTAACAAAAATAATACCTAATATTTACAAGCTCTTTGAAGTTTCCTTTTAGAGGAAAGTTGAAGATATACTGGACATTTCACCATGACATTTGATTAAAGTTTCTCAAGGTATTTTGTGGATAAGGTGGAGAAATAGGGCTGATGATAGTACAGATGGACTAATTAATAACAGTAACAGTAATAATGAAATAGTTCGCATTTATATAGTGGCTTTATTCATGCATTCATGATGTAACTAGGAAGCACAGTGGTTATGGGTATGATGTCAGGAAGATCCAAGTTCAAATTTGACCTGAGATACTTAACAGCTGTGTGACCCTGAGCAAGTCAGTTACCCTTTGTCTGCCTCAGTTTCCTGAACTGGAAAATTCTTCTAGAGTTGTTGAAAGGATCAAATGAGATACTCATAAAGCACTTAGCATAGGGCCTTGCCCATAGTATGTATTTAATAATGCTGGTCTCCTCCCCCTTTCATTCAGTCAGCATTTATTCAACCACCTCCTATAGTTGGGCTAAAACTAACAAACTCCATAAGAACAAGTTTGGGGGAAATGTGATGATGATGTTGTTCACATGGAAAGCAGTGAGGAGCTTTTTCTCCTTCTTCCTTTGTGGGCTGTCCTCTGCTCACACTGCTGAGGCTTTGCCACGGGCCCAGGAGCCATGCCATCCCACTTTGTCATGGAGGACTGCCATCAACTCCATTTGTGCCATCACTCTGGTTGGCTAGGGCTACCTCAAATCATGCTACATCACAGCGGAGAACATGGCAATCCTCTTCTTCCACACGACCCCAGAGACTCCAGCAATTATTGCCTGGAGCTCTCTGATGGTCACATGGCTCCTATCCTCTATTCTGTGTGGTGGGGGGCCAGAGGCTGAGTTGTTGAACTTGAGAAAGATCATCTCCATTTTAGATGGCTCCCCAGTCCCCTCAACAAGCCTTTACACATGTGGCTACTGGTTCTCTGGGTCAAGGGCTTGGAGTAACTTATGGAATGGCCTACATAAGCACATACTTTGACAAAACCCAGGGAGCTATCTGAAGGCTCTGTGTGGGAGTCCATGGCCTTCATGGGATTCTACAAGTTGGACAACTTGGTTGCCATGCTTGACATTAGCCAGGTGGGCCAGAGAGACCCTGCCACACTGTAGCACCAAGTAGAAGTGTACCAGAAGTCATGTGACTCCTTTGGGCAGAATGCAGTCATGGTAGATGGACACAATGTGAAGGAACTCTGGAAGACCTTCAACCAGGGCAAGCATGAACCACTAGCTATCATTGCAAAGACATATAAAGGCAGAAGAATCTCAGGTTGAAAGATATAAATCTTGGCATGGGAAGCCCCTTCCCAAAAATGCGGTGGGATAGGTTATTAAAAAAAATGTAGTCAAATCCAAAGCAAGAAGAAGATTCTAGTGACCCTCCCCAAAGAGGATACCATCACAATTAACATCACCAACTTCTAGATGTCATCTCCTCCAAATTACAAACTTGGGAACAAGACAGCTACCCACAAACCTGGAGCATGGCACTGGATAAGAAACTCATTATTGATAGTTCCCATGCAATGAATGACTGAATTCTGATTGTGGAAGACCATTCCTGCAAAGGTGACATAGGACAGGACACGGCTGCTGCCATGGTGTGTGAACCTTGAATCGCCATTACTTGCATCCTCAAGAAGCAAGAAGCTGATAGAGCTCCTGAAGATGTTTCTGATCAACAAGGATGCCTTGTACAGGCCATCAAGAAAGCCTGTCATAAGCTTAAGTAACCTATTGATAATGGCAGACCAAAACAAGGGGTAAGAAAGAAACATTTCTGTAGCTTTAAATACATAAAATAATTTTTGCTACTGCTGAGAATCAATTAAAATAATGAAATAATAATAATTAATAATGAAAAACAAATAAATAAATAAAATAAAAATAATTCTTAAAAATATTTTGAGAGAAAAAGAAAGAAATAAAGAATTTTAAAAATTTGAAGCAACAGCGTAATATGCCTGTTAATAATAACTCTTAACGAATTTGGAACTATGCCCTTAAAGTTAATTATCTTTAACCCACAAACTAGTTCAATTACACAAAGAGATCAAAGAAAGAGGAAAAAGAACCATATGTAAGAAAATATAGCAACTCTTTCCGTAGTAGTAAAGAACTAGAAACCAAAACACTATTGAATTTTGGAATGGCTGAACACATGATGGTTAATGAATGTAAAGGAATGCTATTGTACTATAAGAAATAATGAAAGGGATGGATTCAGAGAAACCTGGGAAGACTTGTGTGAACTGATACAGAGTGAAACAAACATTACAAGGAGGACAATTTATTCACCAAAAACTGTAAAAACAAACAACTTCAAAAGTCTTAAGAACTCTGATCAACCCAGAGATTAATCATGATTCCTGAGGACCCATGATGAAACATGCTACTCACCTTCTTCCTGACAGAGAGGTGAGGGACTGAAGATTCAGCTTGGGATAGAGCTTTTCTGAACATGGCCAATAAAGGAATTTGCTTTGCCTGACTATGGACATTTATTATTTATTACAAAGGTTTTGTTCGAAAGGCTCTCTTTTTTCTTTTTTTTTTAATATTGGGGAATGGGAGGGGAAAAATCTGTTTCTGCTTATTAAAAATATAATGTATTTAAAATTAGTGAAGTGCAGTCAAGCATTATATTTAAATATATATTATATACACACATATATAAACAAGAAGTATCTGTATATATAAATAACTATATTTGTGACTATATAATTTTATAAATTCATATATACCCACATAGATGTATATATGTAAGTGTGCATATGTATGTGTGTATGTGCGTATACCGCATTCATCAATCTGACCAAGGCCTTGCCTAGAGATGTTCATCAGTATTGTAAGCCAGGAAAACAGGGTTAAATTGAACAGAATTTCATAGAAATTTAGATCTCTTATATTTCTTTTTTTTCTTTCTGTCCTAGCTACTGTACCAGGTTCAAAGGACACATGTACAAAATCAAAACAGTTACATTTCCCTAGCAGGTGCAATGTTGGCTCCTAAAGACATACATATATGGGTGAGGAGAGAGGGAAAATGGTGTTACGTGCTGTTAAAAAGTAATTTTAAACACTAGAAAATTAAATTTGGTTGAACTAGTGTATTTAGTAATCAGTTCTAAGGCAGCTGTTCAGAGCTTTGGCTCTAGAGTTTTAAAAAAGTGATTAGACATTTTTTCCTCATTCCGACAAAAGTACCTTGTCATCAAACCAATGGTGAATAGATAAGTTGAAAGAGGAATGTGTGAATTTGGTATTTCCCAGTTTAGGTTTTTTGACACCCTAGGGTCACCTTAGGGTCTCTTGGAAAGTCACAGAATTGCATGTGTATGACTTGCAAAACCCCGAGTTTAATTCATTTGAGTACTAAAAATTAATGGTATATTACAGTATATCACATGGATGGGAAAAGTAGATATGTCCTGAAATTAGTGACAGAACATCACAGTTCCAAAGAAGCTGGGAATTACTGGATCCTTAAGATGAGGGACCAGACTTTACCTTTTTAAAAAAGTAGGCATGGTCAGGTATAGAGGCACATGCCTGTAGTCCCTACTGCTGGTGAGGTTGGGGCCATTGGATTGCTTGGATTTTGGAGGTCTGAGGTGCTGTAAGACTAAAAGCAATCAGGTGTCTGGTTGAGCCAGCTCGGTGTGGCAAAGTGGAGTAAGTTAAAGGTTCCAGGCTAAACAGTGCTGTTATCTGGTCTGTGAGTGGCCAATACATTTCAAGTCCAGGCGAGATAGAAGGGAAGGAGGGAGGGAGGAAGGGAGGAGAAGAAGGGGGAGTGAGAGAGAGAGAGAGAGAGAGAGGAAGAAGGAAAAGAAACAAAGAAGCAAAGAAACATAGAAAGATTAATAGAAAGCATACTCTGAGGCAGAGTAAAATTGTGGAGCAAAGACAGGGACTCACCCCAAACTGCCCCCAATCCCCTGAAAATATGTTTTAAAAATGACTCTAAACAAATTCTAGAGCAGCAGATCCCATAAAAAGATGTGAAACAAATTTCCAGCCTAAGAAAGCTCAGAAGGTTGGCAGAAAAACTCTGCTGGGCCAGAGTGGAAAGGAGTGAAGTCAAGCTCAGGTCATGACAGTGGCCCCAGCAAACCCAGAGCAGGCCTCTGGGTGACTGAATCACTGGCAGCAGTGGTGGTTTCCAGACCTCTCAGTGACTAATGCCAAAGACAACTTAGAAGGTTAGCAGGACTATCACACCTGGGTGAAAGTGGACCATAGCAGGTGCAGGTTTTGGGAGTGACAGAATCAGCAGGGGCAGTGGCAGTGGCTGCTTCTGGAGCTCTCAGCCCAGAGGGTCAAACAATTGATCAGAAAGAGATTACAGGGGTCTTTCTGCTAGGACTGAGGTAGGACTCCGTTGCTTTGCCCATACTAGGATCCAGATCCTAATCTTGAGTGGCAGTCCTGTGGTGAGGAGGAGCGCTAGCATAGCAGAGCTTGCAGCAGCAGTGGA
>CM053580.1:200189771-200223022 GCA_028627135.1 Pseudochirops cupreus | reverse complement strand
ATATATATATATATATATATATATATATATATATATATATATATATATATAAACACATGCAATTTCCTAAGTCAATATCCCTTTGGGATACTTATATATGATTTAGTCACTCTTGTTTATAGTTGTATTGTGTTGTATCTGCTTAGACCATTGTAATGGGAAGGGATTAATGATAAAACTCTTCTAGGGCTGAAGACTTTTGGGGAAATTTGTTTCCTTTTGAGCATTGCCAGGTATTTGCTACTGCTTAACAGCCAGGGATTGTGTATTTCTGCAACAAAGTTGTTTGAAGTCAAGGTGTGAAGTGTCTAAGAAAACGGACATGGTGGTTTTGTTGCTTACCTGTTCAAACATCTTAAGATGTAAGAAATAAGCATCTTCTATAGAAACCTCAACTTCATTATAGGTTTCCCCAATAAGTTTTGTGTCTTCTTTTCAACTTCTTCATCTATATCCTCTTTGAGAGGTTATTTCTCAGCTTCTCATAGTTAGTATTTAGGTCATATGAATAAATTAGGGTTTGTTGGCTGTACATATAATTTTTTTAAAAAACCATATCAATTTGTGACTAGCACTCAAACTATTTCCCCACAAAAATAAAAGCTATTTTCTTACAAATATATGTCTTTTCCAGGAACCAAGATGGTGGAGTAAGCAGTAAGTCACTTTTACCCTCCCTTATTGACCCTGAAAAACAGAAAATACCACCTCAGGAAAAATCCTGGAACAGTGGAACCAGCAGAAAGATGGGATGCAGCAATCTTTTAGCTTGTGAAGCTAGTGGGATCAATGGGAAAGATCCCTCTTGCTGTGGCTGAAGGGGACCAGTACAGGATAGGATGCATCCTGGTAAGCCAGTGGTGAGCCCCACCTCAGTTGACCAGCAGGAGATCCTAAGTCTCAGAGTGGTTGCCTGGGCAAGAGTCAACACCAGGACTACCCATGTGTTTTGGCACAGCCAGGGGAACCAGTGCAGAGAAACACCACTTGCACCAGCAGACAGGTGTCTACCAGTGGCTAAGCCTACCTGTGCTCCAGTGTAATGTTGGGTGAGGAGTTGACCTCCAGTGGCCAGACCATCCCCACTCCATATTCCATCCTATAAGTTTCAGTTTAACCATAGGGAAACATAGAAAAACCCCACCTGGCCTCTGCTGCACACACCAGAATCCACCATCTGTTCCAGCTCAGCACCAGGTAAGCCACAGTTTCTATAGCCTCTAGCTGTCAGTACCTGGGGCCCCAGCATACAAGTCAGTAACCAGGTCCCTAGACCCCAGCACAAGAAGTTTAGGACAGTGCTCCCTGTGCCCCAGAAGTATAGATCAACTTTAAAAGCTAGGAAAAAGGCAAAAACCATGAACAAAAAGCAATATAGAAAAACAAAGACCATAGGTTCATAATATGCAGATAGGGAAGATCAAAACAAATTCAGGAGAGGAAAATAGTCAATATACCTGCATCTGAAACCTCAAAGGGGAATATGAATTGATCTCAAGCCCAAAAAGACTTCTTGGAAGAGCTCAAGAAGGATTTTAGAAATCAAATTAGAGAGGTAAAAGAAAACTTGAACAATTCCTTTAAAAACACAATTGAAAAAATGGAAGAAAAGTACACTGAAGAAAACAACTCCTTAAAAAGTAGAATTGGCAAAATGGAAAAGGATGTACAAAAGCTAACTGAAGAAAACAATTTGTTAAAAACTAGAATTGGGCAAGTGGAAGCTAATGACACTACGAGACATCAAGAATCAATCAAATAAAATTTAAAAAATGAAAAAAAAATAGAAGAAAACATAAAATACCTCATTGGAAAAACAATTGACCTGCAAAATAGATCCAGGAAAGATAATGTAAGAATTATTGGTCTACCTGAAAGCTGTGATCAGAAAAAGAAGCTAGACAGCATCTTTCAAGAAATGATCAAAGAAAACTGCTCTGATGACCTAGAGCCAGAAGGTAAAATAGTCATCAAAAGAATCCACCAATCACCTCCTAAAAGAGATCCCAATTGAAAATGCCAAGGAATATTGTAGCCAAACTACAGAATTATCACATCAAGGAGAAAATACTGCAAGCAGTCAGAAAGAAACAATTAAAATATCTTGGAACCATAGTCCAGACTACATAGGACCTTGCAGCTTCTACACTAAAAGATCAAAAGGCTTGGAAAATGATATTTCATAAGACAAAGGAGCCTGGATCACAACCAAGGATCCACTCTCCAGCAAAATTGAGCATACTCTTTTAGGAGAGGAGATGGACGTTCAATAAAATAGGGGACTTTCAGATCTTCTTGATGAAAAGACCAGAGCTCAACGGAAAATTTTATCTTCAAATACAAGACTCAAGAGACATGTGAAAAGGTAAACAGGAAAGAGAAAAAAAAACCATGTTATTCAATAAGGGCAAACTGTTTACATCTTTACATGAGAAGATGATACATGTAACTCTTAAGAACCGTATATTTATTATGACATTTAGAAGGAATATACACAGACAGAGGGTGTGGGTATAAATTGACTTTGATGTGATGATGCTAATAAAGTGGTGAAAAAGGACAGTAATGGGAGAAGAGGAAAGGAGGAGGCAGAAAAGGATAAATTGCATCACGTGAAGAGTCAAAGAAACATATTACAGTAGAGGGAAAGAAGGGAGGGAGATGAGCATTGTTTGAACCTTACTTTCATCAGATATGGCTCGAGGAAGGAATAGTTAGGTATAGAAATCTAACTTTCCCTACAGGTAGTAGGATGTGAAAGGGAAAAGAAAAGGGAGGGAACTGATAGAAGGGAGGGAAGCTTGAGGGAGGTGGTGGTCAAAAGCAAAATTCTAGTGAAAGGAGAAAGGAGAAATAAAAGCACAAATGAGGGAAAATAGGATGGAGAGAAATATACAGATAGTGATCTTAACTGTGAATGTAAATGGGATGAACTCTTCCACAAAATGAAAACAGATAGCAGAATGGAATAAAAACCATAATCCTATAATATGTTGTTTAAAAGGAACACATGTGAAACAGAGGGATGTACATAGAGTAAAGGTAAAAGGCTGGATTCGAATATATTATGCTTCAGCTGAATAAAAAAATCAAGGGTAACAATCCTGCTCTCAGACAAATCAAAATCAAAAATAGATCCAATTAAAAGAGATAAGGAAGGAAACTACATCCTACTAAAAGGTACCATAGACAATAAAGTAATATCATTACTAAACATATATATACCAAGTGGTATAACATCTGAAATCTTAGAGGAGGAGTTAAGGGAGTTACAGGAAAGAATAGATTTTTTTCAGTGGTACATGGCACCTACACAAAAACTGACCACATACTAGGGCATAAAAACCTCACAGTCCAATGCAACACACAGGAATATTAAATGCTTCCATTTCAGATCATGATGCAATAAAAATTACACATAATAAGGAGCCATGGAAATACAGACTAAAAATTAATTGGAAACTAAATAATCTAATCCTAAAGAATGAGTGGATGAAAAAAATCATAGAAACAATGAACAATTTCATTTAAGAGATTGACAATAATGAGACAACACATAAAAACTTATGGGATGCAGAGAAAGTGGTTCTTAGGGGAAATTTTATATTTCTAAATGCTTACATGAATAAAATAGAGGAAGAGGAGATCAATGAATTAATTGCACATGCAACTAAAAAAGCTAGAAGAAAAACAAATTAAAGATCCCTAATTAAATATTGAATTAAAAATACTGAAAACCAAAGGAGAGATTAATGAAATTGAAATTTAGAAAACCATTGAACTAATAAATAAAACTAAGAGTTGGTTTTATGAAAAAAATCAATAAAATAGGTAAACTTTTGATTAATTTGATTTAAAAAAAAGAAAGAAAATCAAAGGGTGAAATTCATTGAAATGAAATAGGTGAATGAAAATGAAAGGGGTGAATTCACTACCAATGAAGAGGAAATTAAGAGAGTAATTAGGAGCCATTTTGCCCAAATGTATGCCAATAAATTTGACAATCTTAATGAAATGGATGAATATTTATAAATATATAATTTGCTCAGATTAACAGAAGAGGAAATAAAATACTTAAAGAACCCATTTCAGAAAAATAAATTGAGCAATTCAATTCAATGAACCTCTTAGGAAAAAAATCTCCAGGGCCAGATGAACTTACAAGTGAATTCTATCAAACATTTAAAGAACAATTAATTCCAATACAATACTTGGGAAAATAGGCAAAGGAGTGTTACCAAATTCTTTTTATGACATAAATATGATACCGATGCCTTAAAAAGTAAGAGCCAAAACAGAGAAAGAAAATTATAGACCAGTTTTCCTACCGAATATAGATGCAAATTTTTAAAAATAAACCATTAGCGAAAGTATTATAGCAATTTATCATGAGAATAATACACTATAACCAGGTAGGATTTATACCAGGAATATTCACTATTAGGAAATCTATCAGCATAATTGACTGTATCAACAACAAAACTAACAGAAACCATATAATTATCTCAATAGATGGAGAAAAAGCTTTTGACAAAATACAACACCCATTCCTACTAAAAACACTAGAGAGCATAGGAATAAATGGAGTGTTCCTTAAAATGATAAGTAGCATCTACCTTAAACCATCAGTAAACATTACATGTAATGGAGATAAGCTAGAAGCATTTCCAATAAGATAGGGGATGAAATAAGGATGTCCTTCATCACCACTGTTATTCAATATGGTACTAGAAATGTTAGCTTTAGCAATAAGAGAAGAAAAAATGGAAGGAACTAGAATAGGCAAAGAAGAAAAAGCTATCACTTTTTGCAGATCATATGATGATATACTTAGAGCAGTGGTTCTCAACCTTTGGGTTGCGACCTCTTTGGGGGTCGAATGACCCTTTCACAGGGGTTGCCTAAGACCATCAGAAAACACATATTTCTGATGGTCTTAGGAACCAAGACACTGCTCCTCAATCCATCTCCAGGCTGGTCCACCCACATGCAGATACACCCACATATGAGTATTAAAGGGTTGCAGCATTAGGAAGGTTGAGAACCACTGACTTAGAGAATCCTAGAGAATCAAGTAAAAAACTACTTGATTATTAAACTATTTAAGAACCAATCTATCTATCTATCTAATGCATGCATATCAATATATATGTATATATATTATATCTAATGCATGTATAGTATATATAGTTACATAAAACAAATATCCAAACTGCAGGATATTAAATAAACCCACATGAATCATTGACATTTCTATATATTTCTAACAAAGCCCAACAGCAAGAGATAGAATGAGAAATTCCATTTAAAGTTACTTCAGACATTATAAAATATTTGGGAATCTATCTGCCAAAATAAACCCAGGAGCTAGATGAACACAAATACCAAATACTTTTCACACAAATAAAGTCAGATCCAAATAACTGGGAAAAGATCAGTTGCTCATAGATAGGCCATGATAATACAATAAAAATGACAATTCTACCTAAATCCTTTTACTTATTCAATGCCATAGCAATCAAACTATCAAAAAATATTTTATAGAGCTAGGAAAATAATAAAATTGATCTGGAAAAACAAAAGTTCCAAAATATCAAGAGAATTAATGAAAAGAAATGTAAGGGAAGGTGGTCTAGCCACACCAGATCTTAAATTGTATTTATAAAGCAGAAATCATCAAAACTACTTGGTACTGGCTAAGAAATAGAGTAGTGGATCTGTATAACAGGATAGACACACCAGACACAGTAGTCAATGATTATAGTAATCTACTGTCTGATAAACTCAAAGACTCCAGCTTCTGGGATAAGAACTCACTATTTGACAAGAACTGCTGAAAAAAATGGAAATTAGTATAGCAGAAACGAGATATAAACCAACATCTTACACCATATTCCAAAATAAAGTCAAAATGGGTACATGGTTTAGATATAAAGGCTGATACTATAAGCAAACTGAGAGAGCAAGGAATAGTTTACCTCTCTTATTTATGGAGAACTGAACAATTTACGGCCAAACAAGAGATAGAGAACATGATAAAGTGCAAAATGAATAATTTTGATTGCATTAAAATTGAAAAGTTTTTGCACAAACAAAACCGATGCAACCAAGATTAGGAGGGAAGTAGAAAACTGGGAAAGAATTTTTACAACCAATGTCTCTGAGCAAGGCCTCATTTCTAAAATATATAGAGAACTGATTCAAATTTATAAGAATACAAATCATTCCCTAACTGATAGTCAGAGGATATGAATAGGCAGTTTTCAGATGTAGAAATAAAAGGTATCTATAGTCACATGAAAAAAATGATCTAAATCACTATTGATTAGAAAAATGTAAATCAAAACAACTCTGAGGGGTCACATAACACATATCAGATTGGCTAACATGAGAAAACAGGGAAATTATAAATGCTGGAGAAGATGTGGGAAAATTAAAACACTAGTTCATTGTTGGTGGGGTTGTGAACTGATCCAACCACTCTGGAGAGCAATTTAGAACTATTCCCAAAGGGCTATAAAACTGTGCATAGCCCTTGACCCAGCAATAACACTTCTAAGTCTGTATCCCAAAGAATTCATACAAATGGGAAAAGGACCTGCATATACAAAAATATTTATAGCAGTTCTTTTTGTGGCGGTAAAGTATTAGAAACAGAGGGGATGTCTATCAATTGGGGAATGGTTGAATAGGTTGTGGTATATGAATATAATGGAATACTATTGTGCTATAAGAAATGATGAGCAAGCAGACTTCAGAAAAACCTGGAAAAACTTATATGAACTGATGATGAGTGAAATGAACAGAACCAGGTAAACTGTACCTAGTAACAACCACATTGTGCAATGACTGACTTTGATAGACTTAGTTCTTCTCATCAATGTAAGTATCTAAGACAACTCCAAAAGACTCAGGATGGAAAATGCTATCCACATCCAGAGAAAGAACTTTGGAGTCTGAATACAGATGGAAACTTACTATTGGTTCCCCCTTTCTTTTGTTTTTTTCTTTCTTGTGGTTCCTCTCATTAATTCTAATTCTTCTTTACATCATGCATAATGTGAAAATATGTTTAATATGAATGCATATAAGTAGAACCTATATCATATTGCACACTATCTTGGGGAGTGGAAGGAGAGAGATGGGGAGAAAATTTGAAACTCACAATTTTGTGGAAGTGAATGTTTCAACTAAAAATAAAAAAAATTAATTAAAAAAACAATCAAATATATATCATTGAATGATGGGACATAATCCCCATGTACAAATACCACAAGGAGATAGAAAAGGGATCTTATTCTATACCTTTTCCCACTGTTTCCCACAGCTAAGGTGACATTCACTTCCTTAGACCAGAAGTCAATATGGTGACCAATTCTAGAACTTCTCTGAATTTCTGTGAAAAACATTCAAAGCTTTATTGAAACCAGCTTTACTGGTTCAGGGCAGACATATTCCTGGGAGCACGACACAGACTCTTCCATGTGTGGCACAAAGGAATAGAGGAGTTATAGGATCATAGGATCTTGATTGAGAATTAGCAGGAACCTCAGAGATCTTCTAGTCCAATGCCCTCATTTTGTATCTAAGGACACTGAGTCCACAGAGATTAAGTGATTTGTTCAAAGTCATCCAGACAGTAAGTGATAGAATTGGGATTTGAGTCCAGGTTTTCAAACTCCAAATCTAATGATCTTTCTATTGTTCCATTCTGCCCCCTGGGCTGCCATGTAAGGATTTTAGGAATCCTTTTCACTTTAGAGTTTGTTTGAATCTAGAATCAAGCCAATTCTCATAGAAATAGGCAGAACATTCGTAATGCAATCTAAAATCAGTATGTAATCTCTAAGTCACCCCTCTCTTATATGAATCTGCTAGCAAAGCTATATCAGGTTTGAAGGGCTCAATGGGTCAGCACCCATTTAAAAACTATAACTAATGAACTCACACTGAAATATATGCTTTTACTAGTCTAGTAAAACTAGAGGACATATTAATTCAAACAAAATATATTTATTTAAAATACATAGCAAATGAAGTAAGAAAAGAAGATTTCCCTTTCAGTGTGTAGGAATACTCTCCTATAGGCAACCAGACCATCAGTGGGGGGGCACACATGTGGAGAACTTGGAAGGTATATACATATTTATGTATGGGTATGTATGTATACACTAGGTATATATGTATATACATGTATATATGTGTATATGCATGCATATGTATGTAGTTATATACACACACATACGGTTGTTTCTAGACTTAGTAACTCCAACTCCTTTCCTAACCAGCATGATTTAAGAGGAATGGTAATGATAACAAAACTGGTTGGTCCAGTATTTTTTTTTTTGCAGGGAGAAGGCAGGGTACTTGGGGTTAAGTGACTTGCCCAAGGTCACACGGCTAGTTTTTTTTGTGTTAAATGTCTGAGGCCAGATTTGAACTCAGGTCCACCTGACTCCAGGACTGGTGCTCTATTCACTGTGCCACCTAGCCGCCCCAGTCTGAATGTTTCTGACTCTAAGGGGAACAGAATATAGTTATATAAGTTTTTCCTCTGGGCCATTTAAGGATACCATAGATTAGGAAGGGGCTGATATACAGTGATTTGACTGCATGTAGACATTAGCTTATACTCGTGTAAGAGAATGTGGTAGTGAGAGTGTTTGGTGGGAGTCAGTGTAATTCCCCTTTATAAGAATTTTGTTCAGTCTAGGATGCACAAAAATGTGTATAGCACCTGCCATTTTTGGTTCAGTTCTTCTTTTCTGTATTATTATTGTGGTGTGTGGGATATGACATATAACTGTGGTTCATGTTGCTGCATTGCTCATACATAATGGGCCCCAGATTTGGGGAAATGAGTGATGAGATCTGGAGTCAGATTCACCATTGTTTTATTTATCTGAATTTTACTGGATAGCCATTTCTAGTTTCCCATAACTCCAGGAGACCAGGACATACAAAAGAGTAGTTTCTCCTACCCAAAGCTTTCCACACCCAAGCACTGGGAAATATCTCCAGCAGAGGTGGCATTAATCAAAATAGTGATGACAAAAGTTACTGTCACAGACCAAAAAAGTGATTTCCTGAAGGATCCCCTACTTAGTACCAGTGGGAATGTCACATATTCATTATCAAATATCACTAGATTATAAATGAGTCTTAATATGCACTTTAACTTTAAGGTCCCATTTAGCTCTAAATCTATGAGAAATCTTAGACTTTTCATATTGGAGAGGGTGAAATTTCATATACACATATGTACACACACATATATGAACATACACAAGCATATATATACAGAATAGATACATACATTATATATTAAATATGTTATAAACACATAATATATGCTATTATTTTCTATACAATACATATATTAATATATAGTATAGTATAGTACATACTTATTATATGTAATCTAGTATATGATATATATCATATATACATATATGTGCATATGTATTATCAATCTATCACTATCTACCCACGCATCCATCTATCAATCCATCTGTTCTTGTATATATCATATATGATATATTTTAAGATAGATGACACATAATAAAACGGGGCAGCTAGGTGGCCCTGTGGATTGAGTGCTGTGCCTGAAGTCAGGAAAACCCATCTTCTTGAATTCAAATCTGGCCTCAGACACGTGTTAGCTGTGTGGCCCTGAACAAGTCACTTAACCCTGTTTGTTTCAGTTTCCTCACCTGTAAAATGTGCTGGAGAAGGAAATGGCAAATCACTTCCATATCTTTACCAAGAAAACCCCAAATGGGGTCACAAAGTGCCAGACATGACTGAAAAATAACTGAATAACAAGGTAATATTTTATGTTTATATCCATACATGTGTGTCATATATATGTATATGTGTGCATGTATGTACATATACACATATATAAATATATAAGAGAAAAAAAGGAAAGAAAGATGGAAGGAAGGAAAGAAAGAAAAAGGGAAGAAAGAAAGAGAGAAAGAAAGATTCCCTATCAATAAGGAACTTGCATTCTATCAAAGTAAGATAACAATGTGTGTTATTGTAATGAAGCATGTGGAGAACCTGACCTCAGTGGTAGTCAATGATGAAGTAGTAGATGCTTATAGATGGATACAGTAGATGGATTACACATTTGGAGTAACAGAGGCTTCATCATTGGTTGCCATTATGAGTTTTCTATATCTGGAAAACTTTGAAAAAGGAAAGGAATTAATTCTAAAATTAAGATGCAGACATTGACAACCATATGTACCAATTCACTCCCTGATAATATTGTTCTTGTTTTTATGCAAACTGGATTTTTAAGGAAAAAAAGTGTCTGTGCAAGGAATAAACATTGTGGTGCAATGGATAGACAACTGGAGTTGGGGTCATGAAGATTGAGTTCTGGTCTCCTCTTTGACACTGCCTGTGTGATCCTGGACAAGTCACTTAACCATCCACTGTTGCAGGCAATTCTCTAGGACTCTAAGTTACAAAGGAGTTGCTGATCTGTATTAGTAGGGGGAACTTCACTAATCAGATGTTTCTATACCAAGGAAATGATACATTAGATCATTCCTATCCTGCAAATTTTATATGAAAATATTCAATGGAGGAGAATAATAATTAACTCATACTGTGGAGGACCAGCTGTGATCCACACCTCTCTCCTCTCAGTAATAATACATGACACTTATATAACACTTCACGTTTTAAAAGGTCCTTTCTACACTTTGGTTTACTTAATCCTCACATCACTTCTGTAACGTAGGTACTACATTATTAAACCCATTGAACAGATGAGGAAACTAAGGTTGAAAAAGATTAAGTGACTTGCATACTCAAATGGCAAATATCTGAGTCAGGATGTAAACGTAGTTCTTCCTCATTCTAGTACCAGAGCTGCACCATGCTGCTTCTTGGTAGAGGTGGTACTGAAGTGGATATATTGTGAAATGGAGCCACCATGAAAGCTTATTTTGCTTAACTATTTTTCTTTGTCAAAGATGATACAATGGATGGGGCTCTGGAATTGGAGTCAAGAAGACCTGAATTTGCTAGATGTGTGACCTTGAACAAATCATTTACCATCTGTCTGTTTCTAATTCTTCATCTCTAAAATGGGAAATAACAGCACCTACCTCCTAAGCTTTTTGGGAGGACCAAATGAGATAATATTTGTAAAGGGTTTAGTAGCGTGCCTATCGCATAGTATGCATTTAATAATGCTTGCTTTAAAAAGGGGGCTGTTTTTCTCATTTTAGTGGGGTTATTAGGAAATAACAATAGTCTAAAACACCCTTAAAACACTGAATTTGCAATCAGTGACAAAGCACTGAGAAACTTATTTCTCCTTGAGCATCACCCAACTGGTCCTGCTCTGGTTCACAATCACGACCACAGAAGTAGAATTGCCTTTCATTCTGTCCCTACTGTTTTCTTTCCCCACAACCAAAGCCAATGTTTGAAGTGGGTTTTTTGGGAGGTATCCGTGAGATACTTGTGGTGGTGGTCTGTGCTGTGAAGTTATAGGATGTTCCTCAAAAAAAAAAATGAATTTGAGGTATTTTTAGCTCACTGCAAAGGATTGAAATGATTCATTTGAAGAAAAAAACCCATGAACAAAACTTAAGACAGAGAACAAGAATCAAGAAAGAAACACCCCTCATCCTCCCACGCTCTATCCCTTCAAGTCGGGATTCTGGCTTGGTTTGTTTACATGAAAAAAGATCAGAGCTTTTAGAACTAGAAAGAACTTTAGAGATCCTCATCCTTCTCATTTTACAGATGAAAAAACTGAGATGATGTGTAGAGATGAAGTCTCTTCAGAGCTGTACAGGGTCACACAGGTAATGATAAATGACAATACTGGAATTCATATCCAGGCTCTCTCTCTACAAGTCCAGGGCTATTTCCATTTCACAACACTGATTCTATTTCAGAGTATCCCTAGGTTATAGGATATAGGAAACATAAAAATTGTCTCACCCACCCCTACCCCTTTAAAATTTATTTTAAAGAGGTATAATTGATAGAGTGCTGGACATCTGAATTCAAATTCTGTCTCAGACACTTTTTAGCTCTATGACCCTGGGCAAGTCACTTAACCTCTCTTAGCCTCAGTTTCCTCACCTGTAAAATCAAAATAATAATAGCAGCTACTTCACAGGACTGTTGTGAGAATGAATCAAATGATGTAACATATGTGAAGAGCTTCCTAAATCTCAAGTGCTAATTATTACTATTATTATCAATGAGAAAATGGAGGCAAGAGAGGTCTGGTGAGCTTTCCAAGGTCATAGAGGTAGCCAGTGGCAGAGCTGATATTCAAACTCAGCTCCTCTGACTCCAACATCAGTGCTTTTCCATTATAAAATTATCTAAGTGTTGAAAAAAGAAGCATTAAAAATTATTTAAATTAAAAATTATTATATGTTATTGCAATGGTAATTACTCCTTTTTTGTATTGGCAAGTAAGCAGGTACTTAGCACATTGTTTCAAGTTAAGCAAAGGTAGCAGGTACTTAGCAGTTAGTAACTGATCAGGTCATTGTTGTAGAAACAAAGGTATGAACTCTTGTCTCCTGTTACTGATGTAATAAGAAGGGGTTGGCTGAAACAGGAAGCTAATTCTGTATGTATATAAGAAAAGCCCCAGACAGGCACAGTCAGAATTTCCTGAGAACTTGTGGTGGCAGAGCTTTTTCTGAAGAGGAGCCCAGGAACCCAGGAGAAGACTGAGGAAGCATGACCAGGATGCTGAGACTTTGTTCGTTTGTGGCTTGGTTGAGCCTTGAATTCTCGGGAACAAAAATAGTGAAGGATTTGAGATGAACCAGACCGTGTGAACTTCAGTGTGGAGCAGGACCTACCCAGAGAGCTGGACAAGGAACTGGGAGCTGTCTGCTGTTGAACCTAGGTGACAGTTTGGTGAATCCAGGTAGAATCTGGGACCATGGAAGGGAATCCAGGGAATCTGATAACTGGCCCCAAGTCAAGATGAAGAAAAGACCTCTCCTTGGATATTGAATGCTATGATGATAACATGGTTTACTAGTGACCTAGGAGTGGGAGGTTTGTGTATTTTCTGTGTGCTTTTTTATTGAGGGGGGAAGTAGGGCAATTGGGGTTAAGTGCCTTGCTCAAGGTCATATAGCTAGTTTTGCGTTAAGTGTCTGAGGTCAGATATGAGCTCAGGTCCTCCTGACTCCAAGGCCTGTGCTCTATTCACTGCCCCACCTAGCCACCGAGGTTTGTGTATTTTCTAATGATTGTACTTAGTGATTAACAATACTTAGCAACTGACTGATAAATAAGTGACTGATTGAGTTAACCTAGTTGCCCCATGAGTAGAAGACTGACTACTGTACTCTGAGATAACTGAATGACTAAGGAGGCACGCCTCCTTAGGGATACCAGATGATTGTTCTTTGTTCAAAGCTATTGTGACCACTTTGGTGAAAACTTTGTGGCCGTTTTAATGATAAGCTGTTGTGAACACTATATTGTGATTTTCTGAGATAAGTTGTAATATTGTGAATGCTGCACCTTGATTTTCTGAGAATGTTCTGCTTTGATTTGTAATGGAATAAATGGAGTGTTCACTACACTGTGTAATCAGAACCTTAAAAGCTGTTCACAGTAGCATTCTTTTGGAAAGCTGCTCATACATGGCATTACAGTTATACAGCACTTCTGTGAGGAGGCAGGTCTAACACAAGACCCAACACATTAAGATTGAGTATTTTACCTTTGGTTCAAGTTGGCAACCTTTGATCTCTTGGCAGATATCTACACCCAGAGTAGATAAGATCATGGTTAATCAATCAATCAATCAGTCAATTAACAAGTACAGGGAACAATACCAAGCAGGTGTTGTTCTTCACCCCATTACTGGGCTTGTCCACACACAGATTCACCAGATTGATTACAAAGGGCATATCGTGGAACTTGTTGTCTGCTTTTAATATATTAGCTCCTTTGCAATAGAAGCTACCACTCAAGTTATTTTTGATTCAAGCCAATTAATGTTTGTTAAGCATTTACTAGGTGCAGAGCACTATGTGCTGTGAGGGAGTCCTGTTCTTAAGAGCTTTATAGAATCATGACGTCTCAGAACTAGGAAGGGGTTCAGAGGAGCTAGTTTAGTTCATCTTCTACTTAAACAGGAATCCTTTCTACAAAATCTGTGAGAAGTGATCATCTAGCCTCCTCTTGAAGCCCTTTAGGGTTGGAGAATTCATTATCATTCCAAGGTGATCCACTTCACTCTTGGAGTTCTAATTGTAAGAAAAGCATTTGGTTATATTTCCTAGTTATAATTAGGTTCTGGTCAGGGTTTCCAAATTGGAAAGAATAATGACTTACGAGTTGATTAGCCATAGGGTTATAGGATCATGGACGTAGACCTAGAAAGGGCCTCAAAGGCCATATAGTCCAACCCCTTCGTTTTGCAGAAGAGGAAACTTGGGCCCAGGAATGCCTTAGTCAGTTGAATTCTGATTCATTTTTAAAACCACTGGACAGGCAAGAGCTAGCCCTGAAAGAGTCAGTTGCAATGTGAGATTTTGCGTCAAGATGAATGATACTAAAAGCTCAGGGTGGTTCAGAGAAGTGGTCACTGTGGGTTAGAATTGGTAGATAAAACTTCACGGGGTGATAGAACTCTTCTCTGAGGGAAAGGGGTGGTTGTAACTGAGTGAGGAAGTCCTGGGCAAGAGAAGTCAACACCCAGGAAGTAGGCAAGAGCAGAGGAGAGTTACAGAAGCCTTTTATCATTGAGCTAAAAAACATGAAAGTTGACTGGGGCAGGGAAATCCTGAAACTGTCCTTGCTGCTACCTCAGTGAAGATATCTTTGAGAGAGGAAAAGGAGAACACTAGATTGTTCTCAATAAACAAACAAAAAACAAAACAAAATCTTTTGCCAAAAACATAGCTATTTTGGCTGTGAATTTCTTTTTACTACTTCAAAGGAGTGTGTGTGTGTGTGTGTGTGTGTGTGTGTGTGTGTGTACACATGTGCTTGTGAGCACATATCTGTGTGTTTTCTGGCTTTATCAGGCATCTAAACATCTCACCACTTGGGCTAAGGGTTTGGTTTTCTCTCATCAGAAATGGAATAACAATTTCAAGAAGTCAGAAGCCCAACTTGTGAACTAACAAAGCACACATTTAAGCAGGTCCAATGTTCTTATTAAAGCTGGATTTTGAAAAGGAGTAATGCTTAGAATTGAACATTGTATAACCCACATTAGGGAATGAAGGAGAGATAGGTGAAGAGAGCCCCAAAGGGAAGCAGAAACAACAACCTAAATTTCTATAGCCTTAAGAATGATGAAATGCTTTCCTCCTGGTGAAGTGAATCGTATGAGCTTTATTACGTTCATTTTAAAATGAAGGATAACTTTGGTTATGGCCAGAATGCTGATAAGCGTTGCAATTGGTGGAACTCAGTCCTTTGGACATGACGGCTCCAGCTACTGCATTCATAACTAACATAGGGAGACAATAAGGTTTTGTTCTGGCCATGGAATAATGCAAATGCTACTAATGGTTTGGTTTTTTAACTGACACACACATGTATATGTATATGTATATATGTATATGTGTGTATGTGTATATGCATGCGTGTATATATGCATATGTATGTGTATGTATATGTATATGCATGTGTATATGTACATGCATGTGTATATGTACATGCTTGTGTGTATATGCATATGCATATGTGTATGTATATGCATGTGCATATGTATGTGCATGTGCTTGTGTGTATATGCATATGCATGCATATGCATATGTATATGTATATATGTACACACAACACATGTATACTAAAGTATAGTAGCATATGTACCATCCATCTATCCATCCATACATCCATCCATCTATCCATCTATCCATCCATCTATCTATCTATCCATCCATCCATCCATCTATCTATCTATCTATCAGAAAGAATATAGACCAGGATGGAGGAAAGTAATGATCTTGCCTTTTTCAACTAACTTTTAGTATCCAAGATCTTGAGCTGAACTGGTGCTTAGAGTCCAGTTCCTTCTGACAGAGCTAGGATTCAAATTCACGTCTTAGGACTTCAAGACCACGTTACCTCAGCTTGTATTCTTGATCAAATTCATTTGCACGCCAAAGATCCCTGGGGGAGAAAATTGGGCATCTTAGCCCTAACCTTTACAGAGCTTCTGTGTTAATTTTTGGCGGAGGACCCAGAGTTTTCACTATGGGCTTTAGAGGGATAAGGTGTTCATATGAGGTTAAACAAGAGTTACAAGGAATTTTCTAAGTCACATAGTTGGAATTACGGGCTCCAAATTTCTGCTTGGCAAAGCAGTTAAAATGACAGGCAATCATAGCCTGGGAGGGCTTTGGTTGGTCAGTGTTTGGTCATCTTTATCTAGGTTGCTTCAGCTATACTCTAAAAAGCCATCAGCCCATGCTCGGACAAGCAAAAAATATTGTTGTATCCTTACATTAGTAATTCAGATAACTGTACAACAGCAACAACAGTAATGACAATAATACTATGTCTACAGGCAAAGATGATGCTACATTCTATCACCAGTAAAGCATATTTTTTTCTTTTATCCTGAACTTAACAAACACCAGATAAAATGACATAGACATTGTAGCCCAAAAGGAACTGGTTGTATCTGAAACTGTGAATCTCTCTCTTCCTAGGGCATGTTCTTATCTGTTTGTTTTTTAACAAATACTGGTGATGGGTTTTTTCTGAGTCATCCACACTCTCTGACCCCAATTCTCTGTCTCACTAAGGTTACGTATTTCCAGGGCAGCAGCACCGAGAGAATAATGAAGCTTATTACCAAGGACAAGAGTTTTTCTCCCTGCAAAATTAACCAACCCGTGAAGGGGCTGAACCTGTGATTTCAACCTCGTGAAGCAGCTGACTAATAGAACTGCTGACAATTGTGTCCAGCGTGAAATGCCCATGAGGGAGCTGTTCTTCTTTTGACTCCTTTTGCTGTATAGAGAGCTGTCTATTTCCTTTTGCTCCATGTACAAGACATCGCTCTTCACTCCCCTCTTCTCATTAGTGTTTTCTCCTAGAGGTTATAGGATTTAGAAATGAAAGAGAGCTTAGAGTTCATAGTTTCTACCCTCTCCCCCTATTTTATAGACATAGAGAAAAAGAAGAAACAGACTAGCCTAAGACATGAAACTAGTAATGAAGAGAGTAGAGATTTGAACCCACATTTTCTGGTTTCAAGTCAAGTGTTCTTTCCACTATACCAAGTCACCATCTTGCCCAAATCATGAATTCTTTTCTTATTTTTCTCTGTAATCATTCATTTTCTCATTTCTTTGGATGCCCACCTATTTTTTATTTGCCTTGCCTTGTAATTCTCTCTAATCAAATTTATAACATTAAAATTTAGATATTTTTTTCTGCCTCTGATCAGAGAGAATGATTGATCTACTGGAAGAAACCTCAGTGAATAAAAAGTCATGGACTAGAATATACAACCTCTTCTCCAACCCACATGCCTCCCCTCCTCTCTCCTGACTTACATTCTTTCTGCAACTTTTCAATATACTTCCCTTTTCTTCTGTTAATATTATTTTGTATTTTGCCATCCCACAGCAGGGCTGAGAAAGTGTGGGAGCCCTGCTGTCCCCAAGCAGGGCTGAGAAAGAATCACATACCCAGAGGTTGCATAAAAACAGATGGGACTCCCAGAATGGTGAAAGTAGAGAGCCAATGTTTATTCTTCCTGGCACAAGCTTTATTGAGCCACAAATCTCCTTCCTAATTGTTTTCCCCTGAGGACACTGAACACTTCTTTTGTTCCAGGTGTGGGTGTAAAAGCCATGTTTATCTTGAGGAGATGATCCTCACACCTCTATGTTTGTGCTCTTTCCTGGGGGATGGGAAACCCATCCAGGCCCATCAGCAGGTTCTTTACCTGAGAGTCTTGTTCAGCCATCAGGGTCAGAGTCCCACTGGTCTGTGGTCCTCTACATGCTCTCAGAGGACTTACATGAATATAATATTGTATTCTTGATCAAATTCATTTGCACGCCAAAGATCTGTTTATGCCCAACAAATCTTGGAATGGTTTTGCAGAAAGACACACCCCAGATTGCTTGCTGTGTGTTTGAAGGTAGACATGACTGTTGACTGACTGAGAGAATGCCGAACACTTTTATGCATACTTGTGTGAGGTATTGCTTGAGTTTGTTGAAAACTTGGGGACGCATACGGAAAAATAATGATCTCACCTGGAAGGAGTCTATTCTTTGCATTCTCTAGAATTGCAAATCTTGGATGTCAAGGAACATGATAGATCTGGTTCTCATATACATATGTGTCCCAGAGAATTCTAGTACAATATTTTAAAAGTCTGTCTATAAATCGTCTCCTTGAAGGTTTTTTTTACTCCATATGTACTCAAAGTCTCTCAACAGACTGAAATGTCTTTCCTTCTTTCTTTCTTTCTTTCTTTCTTCTTTCTTTCTTTCTTTCTTTCTTTCTTTCTTCTTTCTTTCTTTTTTTCTTTCTTTCTTTCTTTCTTTTTCTTTCTTTCTTTCTTCCTTCCCTTTCTTTCTTTCTTCCTTCCTTCCTTTCCTTCCTTCCTTCCTTTCTTCCTTCCTTCCTTTCTTCCTTCCTTCCTTCCTTCCTTCCTTCCTTCCTTCCTTCCTTCCTTCCTTCCTTCCTTCCTTCCTTCCTTTCCTTTTTGGAGAGGAGAAGAAGGGCAGGGCAATTGGGGTTAAGTGACTTGCCCAAGGTCACATGGCTAGTAAGTGTTAGGTGTCAGAGGGCAGATTTCAACTCAGGTCCTCCTGACTCCAGTGCTCTGAATACTGCGCACCTAGCAGCCTCCTAAAATATATTTCTCACACAGATAAATACTGCTTCACTCAGCCTTTTATCAGCCAATGGAGTCATATATCTTTTTGTGTAACTTCCCCAGGCTTGTGTGGAAACAGTTATATTCTAAAAGGGTGATGATTAATTTACTTAACCTATTCTCACCCTTACATTAACTACCTTACCCTAACAAAAGGTTTTGTGTCACATGCTCTATGTCCAAGGTGTTACCTGTGCAGTGGTTGCTGGTTAGGTGGTCAGATGGTCAAGTGGTCAGGCAGGTCAGATGAGCTAATTAAAGTATAACAGGGGTAACACTTAGGAGAAGAAGGCCATGTAAGTGAGATTGGGAAGGGAAGGGAAGGAGAGGGAGGAAATTGGGAAGGAAAGGGGAAGGGATGGAAGGGGAGAGGACAACTGAAGTCTTGAGACATTCCGTGACAAGGTCACTTGTCTGTGGTTCACACATCGAGCTAGCATGATTATTTGCCTGTCAATTTCCTTTAATTTCATAATAATGAACAAGATCGCTAAACAGAAAACACAAAGCACTTAATTGGTAGGGTAAAACTAAACTGTTCTAAAATAATATGATTTTAACAAACCCTAACTGTCCTGCTAAAATCTCCAGATCTAGAAGCAGATCATCTGCTGATGACTTACAAAGCATGTTTGTTTCTCTCAGCACCTGTGTTGTCTATGACTTTCTAGCCCCTTTCCAGACTCCAATAAAGACAACCTTTAGCTTTTGGCAAGAATACCCTTGGCTTATTCTCTCAAGACTTCACTTGGCTTGAGTAAAGTACTTAAATTATGATCTTAAAAATTAAATCAACCTTTTGTATTTGACTAAGCTGCCTCAAAGGAAGCTGGTGACTCAGTTGATAGAGCACTGGGCTTGATGTCAGGAAGACCTGAGTTCAAAACCATCTTCAGAAACTTACTAGATAGATGTGTGACCCTTGGCAAGTCACTTAATCCTTGTTTGCTTTAATCCACTGAAGAAGGAAATGGTAAACCACTTCACCCAGAGAGCTCCAAGGACAGTGGTCCATGGGGTGATGAAGAGGCAAACATGACTGAACAGCAAGCTGCTTCAAATGACTAGCTGTGCCCTTTACCTTCCCAGAGAAGTTCAGACATGTTATGAGGCTGATGGAAAGGAAACAAATACAATTCTGATCATCTTGCCATTTTCCTAGTTGGATGTAAACAATCTAGAATTAGAAGCATCTATCTAGTTGTCGGGAAATTTCCTCAATGGCCGAAATTACTACAGACTCTAGCTTCTTTCCTCTAAAAGAAAGAGAGAGAATAGGTACATTTCTGTAATGTGTGTGTGTGTGTGTGTGTGTGTGTGTGTGTGTGTGTTTTTCTTTAGCCCTGCCCTGATATTATTCATGTTCTAGAGTGACAGAATCAAAGAATCTAAAAGTTGGAAGGGAGCTGAGAGTCAGAATCTGGCCCAACCCATTAATGAATGGGAATGCCCTTACATGAGGAGGTACAGCAGAAAGAATACTGGGCTCAGAGTTAGAAGACAAGTTAAAATCCAACCTTAGCTATTTACTAACTGAATGACCCTGGCCAAGTCACTTAATCTGTCTCCCTCAATTTCCTCATCTATAAAAGGGTGAGGATTTTTGAGAGGATTAAATAGGGTATATATAAAGTGCTTTATAAATTTTTTTTTGGAGGGGGGGAGGCAGGGCAATTGGGGTTAAGTGACTTGCCCAAGGTCACTTAGCTAATAAGTGTTAAGTGTCTGAGGCTGGATTTGAACTCAGGTCCTCCTGACTCCGGGGCTGGTTCTCTACTCACTGCACCACTTAGCTGCCCCACTTTATAAATTTTAAAGTCCCAAATAAATACTAGCTATTATTGCATACAATAATCTTCAATGAAAGAGGACACAGAATTCTCTGGGGCAGCTCATACCACTTTTAAAAGCCTCTGTTTGGAAGTTTTTCTTAATGTAGATCCCATATCTGCCTCTACAAGTGCCATACACTGCCTCTAGTTCTGCCCTCTAGAGTCAAGAAAAACCAATGTCATCTCTCTACTGCGGTCTGCGAGCTAATAATGTTCATTTTTCTGGTTAGTGTAGGAGGTAGATTACTATTATCTGGTACTGTCTCTATTTGTTAACCGCAATCGTAATAATAACCACAATTGGCCTAATGTTGTAGCTCATGCTTAGAGGTCAAAACTCTTAACATATCATCTTTTATCAACCCACTAAATAGCCAAGCCAAGAAGTATAGAAAATCTTGCCAGAAAAACAAGAAGGAAAGAAAAATAAGTCCAAGTACTAGGGACCAGAACTATGAAAGAGTATTGGAAGTAAAGGAATATTTTTGGGAAAGGACCTATGATCAAGATGATATTGGATCATAAATATGTTTAAAAGGAGCTATGGAGAGTTTAGGTCAGCGGTTCTCAACCTGTGGGTCGTGACCCCTTTGGGGTTCCAATGACCCTTTTACAGGGGTCGTCTAAGACCATCAGAAAACACATATTTCCGATGGTCTTAGGAACCGAGACACGGCTCCTATATCCGTCTCCAGGAGGGTCTGCCCACATGCAGATACGCCTACATACGAGTATTAAAGGGTCGCGGCACTAGGAAGGTTGAGAACCACTGGTTTAGGTAATGATTAAAATTCGTTCAGTCATTCTTCAGTCACGTTCAACTCTCCATGACCCCATTTGGGGTTTTCTTGGCAAAGATATTGGAGCGGTTCTCCATTTCCTTCTCTAGCTCATTTTACTGATGAGGAAACTGTGGCAAACAGGGTAAAGTTTGCCCAGGGTCACACAGTCAGTAGATGTCTGAGGCCAGATTTGAATTCAGGTCTAACTGCAGACCCTGTGCTCTATCCACTGTGCCACTTAGCTGTCCAGATTAAACCAGCAGGAAAACCCATTTTTAGAATAACAGCTTATGTTTATATACCACTTGTTGAGGTTACAAAGTGCCTCACACACATCAGCTCCTCTGAGTCTTCCAGCAACCCTTTGAGGGAATTTTTACCAACTTCATTTTGCAGCTGAGGAAACAAGTTGGGAGAAATTAAGTGACCTGCCCAAGGCCAAACTCCTAGTAAAACACTAGAGGTGGGAGCCTGACCAAGCTCTTCCTGACTTCAGCCTATATCCATCACGCCACACTGTCATGTGGATGCTTGAGTGAAGCATGAATCAAATCACAGGATTTAGCCCTGGAGCTGGAAGGGATCTCAGAAGACAAATGGTTGGCCTCCCTCGTTTTTCCTAAAGATGAAGAAATTGAGGCCTTGGAAGGTAAATAATGATAATAATAATAATAATAATAATAATAATAATAAATAGCATTTGCATTGTTACAAAGTGCTTTACAAATACTGTCTCATTTTTATCCATGCAACAGCCCTGGGAGGCAGACACTATTATTTTCCCCACTTTTATAGACAAGGAAATGGAAGTATAAAGAAGTTAATGGTTTGGGCTCATACACCTAGCTAAGTGTCTGAAACTCGAATTAAACTCTGATCTGCCTCACTCCCAGTACAGCTGGGATCCACTGTGATACCTAAGTAACTTGCTCAAAATAACACAGGGAAGAAGTGCCAGAGGTGAGACTTGAACCCAGAACTAGGACTCTTTCCAATGTACCATCTCATTTTCTTACCTCTCACAAGAGAAGCATTTCTCTTCTTGTTGGTAAATGTGTGTTAGCATAATATCTACTATATTTATATAAGTCAAGATTACTATTAATTTGCATGATTGTTTAAAAATGCATCCTCTTTAAAAGTTAAAAATAGAATTGTGGATTGCAACAGAAACCATGCAGGCTATACCACTGGGATTTTAACTGGCTTCTTGTGGCTGGTATTTCAGAGGGGCCACTTACCCTGCTTCCTGTGTGACTGAGTCAAAACCAAAGGACTTAAATGACATTCAAAATGAGTTGCGTAAAATGGAATTGAAGTGTGTTTTAAAAACCTTACCCAAGATTGCATTCAAAGAGGCATCTGTTATTTAGATTAGTCAAATGTAATGAGATTACAAATAGTTATGAACAGCTTCAGGGTGTGGAAAATCATCAAATAAATTCAAACACCAGAATAATTGTTAGTGGGGATCATGATTGTTTTGAATTACAGAATCTTTTCAGGTTGTTAGATGAGCATATTTACAGTAAGTAAAGTCAACAAGCACTTATTAAATGTTTTTTGTGTGGCCGAACTCTGTGCTAAGTGCTGAGACGCAAAGAAAGACAAAAGTAGTCCTGCCCTCAAGGAGTTCACCATCTAATAGGTGTAGACAACATACAAACCAATTATGTAAAACAGTCATATGTAAGACAAATTGGAGAAAATCTCAGGAGGAAGGCATTAACATTAAGGAAAACTGATTAAAGCTTCTTTTGGCAGGTGTGATTTGAGTTGAAATCTGAAGGAAGCCAGGAAAACCAGGAGACAGAGATGAGAAGGAGTAAATTCCAGTATATAAGACAGCAAGTGAAAATGCATGGTCAGGAAATGGAGTGTGGAGAGAAGTAAGATGTAAGAAAACAAGAAAAAAGGGAGGGGCAGGTGATAAAGGATTCTAAAAGCCAAACCTACTCACATGCTGCTGAATGGACCTCCAGAAAGCCGCAAGACTGAGCATCCTGAGTCTGCTACAAATTTATGTTATCTCATCTCAACCAGGTCCTCACTTTAGCAAGGCAATCCTTCTATTCTTCCCTAATTGATTTTCCATCCTACTCCCCACTGATACTATTCCAGACCTTCTCCTTCCTCAGATCTCCTACACCTCTCCCCCCTCATTTTCTCAGCTGAAAAGCTCAGCTTCGGCTTTAGTTGAGAAAATAGAGGCCATTGACTGTGAGCTCCCTCTTCTGCCCATCTCTATAGCTCAAAACTCCTTAATATTATATCTCATACTTTCCTCCATCACTCCAATCTCTCATAAAGAGGTGGCCTTTTTATTTCCACCAAGGCTAATTATTCTACATGTGCTTTGTGATCACATTCCTTCCTTTCTTTTCCATCAGATTAATCCCTCCAAACCATCCTCCATAATTTTCATTCTCATTCTCCCCCTATCTAATGATTCCTTTCTACTCCAAAGTCTTTCTAATACTTGAAAAAAAAAGAAAAGAAAAAAAAAACCCTCCCAAGATCTTGCCATCTCCTCAAGCTATCATCCCATATGTGTCCTCCCTCTATTTTGCTGGGAAAAAGTTTTCTACACTCATTGTCTGCACTTCTCCCCTCTTACTCATCAACACTTTGCATTCTAATTTCCAACCTCACTGCTCAATTGAAACTTCTTTCTCCAAATTTATCAATGAGCTCTTAATTACCAAATCTGATAGGATTTTATCAGTTTTTACCCTTCTTTACCTCTTTGCACTATTTGACATGACTAACTACCTTCTTCTATATACTCTCTCCTCTCTGGATTTTCTTGACCCTTCTCTCTCTTGGTTCTTCTACCTTTTTGACCAATTTTTTTAGTCTCCTTTTCTGGTTCATCATCCATATCATACTCTATGGTTGCAGATGTACTTTAAGGATAGGTTCTGGGTCCCCTTCTCTTCTCTCTGACAAACTTTCATTTGGGGACTTAATGAGCTTAATCATCATCTCAGTGCAGATGACTCCCAGATCTTTATATCCAGCCTTAGTCTCCTCTCTCCAGTCTTGCATTAGTGTGTTAGATATTTCAAACTAGATGTCCCATCTATATTCCAAACTCAACATATCTAAAACAGAACTCATTATCTTTCCCCAAAACTTAGTTCTTTTCTGAACTTCTCTTTCTGTTCAGGGCATCACCATCTGTCTAGTCTCCTAGATTCACAACCTGAGTGTTATCCTCAACTTCTCACTCTCCCTACCTCCACATAACCAATTGATTTGTGAATTTTGTTTCAACTTTCTCATCTCTTGTATCTGGCCTCTTTTCAAAATCCCATAGACACTACTCTAATTCAGATGCTCATCTTCTCTTGCCCATACTATTACAATAGCATCCTCATTGGTCTCCCTGCCTCAAGTTTCTTCCCACTCCAATCCATCTTTCATACAACTACCAAAGTGATTTTCTCAGAGTGAAGATCTGGCTATGTTATGTTACTCAGTAAGCTCCAGTGACTTCCTATTGTCTCAAGGATCAAGTATAAACTCTTGTTTGGCACTGAAAGCCCTTCAAAACTCTGCCAGCTTTACTGTTGCTCCCCTTCCTTTACTCTATGGTCCAAGCAAACTTGACTTAATGCTGTGCTAACATACAACACTAGCTTCTGTCTCTGTACCTCCTCACCAGGTATCTTATGTGCCTCGAGTGCTTTCCTTTCTGAACTCTACCTCATAGAATACTTTGTTTCCCTCATGACTCAGTTCAAGTGTCACTTTCTACATGAAGTCTTTCCTGATGACTTCAGTGGCTAATGTTCTCCCTCACAAAATTCCCTTGCATTTATTTAGGATATGTTCTATAGGTATCATTATATTATTTTGTTGTCATATCTCTTCTTCCTTTCTTGAATAAACTTAAAAATGCAGTCTACATAAAGTGTTTCCATTTCCTCTCCTCTCATTGCCTTCAAAACCATCAGTAATCTATCTTTTGATTTCTCTCATTTACTTATCTTCTTTCTCTCCCTGTCTACTGGCTGCTTCTCTACTTCCTAAAAACCTGCACATGTCTTCCCCAATCTGAGAAAATCCTCTCTTGATCCATCCATCCCCACTAGCTATCATTCCATATCTCTCCTTTTTGTGACTCCTTGGGAAGGTTTCTACACTGGGTCCCTTCACTTCCTTTCTTCTCACTCTCTTCTAAACTCCTTGTGGTCTAGTTTCCAGACTCATCATCCAAAGCTGTCTTCAGAGTTACCTCTAATCACTTAATTGCCAAATCTAACAGCCTTTTCTCAATTCTCATTCTTCTTTATCTCCGAAACATTTGGCACTGTTGATTATATTCTCTCTCTCTCTCTGCTTTTTGGAGGGCAGTTGGGGCTAAGGGACTTGCCCAAGGTCACATGGCTAGTAAGTGTGTCAAGTGTCTGAGGCAGGATTTGAACTCAGGTCCTCCTGACTCCAGGGCCGGCGCTCTATTCATTGCACCACCTAGCCACCCCTATGTTGATTACCTTCTCCTTTTGGAGTTTTTGTAATTCTGCTCTCTTTTGGTTCTCTTCCCAGCTATCTGACTGCTTCTTCTAAGATTGCTTTGCTGGTTCTTCATTCACATCACATCCACTAACCATGAGTGTCCCCCAAGATTCTGTCCTGGGCTCTCCTCTCTTTTCCCCTTTATACTATCTCACTTGGTCAGATAACTGATGCTCAATAGTTCCTGTCAGTTCAATATAGCCCTAGTCTTTCTTCTTCACTATAATCCTACAATTTCCTTTTGGACAACTGGAACTGAATGTCCTTTAGGTATTTCAATTTCAACATATCCAAAGAAGAACTCATTATCCTTCCTCATAAAGTCTCCATCTTTCCCAACTACTCTATTGTTATCAAGTCCCCACCATCTTTCTAGTTACCTAGTTATCATCAGTTCTTCACTCTTACTAATTCTACACATCCATTACATTGCTAAATCTTGTCATTTCTACTTTTACAACATATATGATATGTAAAATATATGCTATTATATGCACATACACGTACATATGTATATAGATATATATATATACACACACATTCCTTTTTCTCCAAATACATAGCAACCACTCTAGTTCACTTCTTACCTCTTGCCTGGGCTTTTGAAATAACCTTCTAGGTGGTCATCTTGCTTCAAGTCTCTCCTCATTCCAATCCATCTTTCACTCAGCTGCCAAAACTATTTTTCTAAAGCCATGGTCTGACCACGTCACCCTCTGTTCAATACACAATAAATCCCAATAGGCCTTTATTACCCACAAGATCAAATGCTGGGTTTACTGTCATTTAAAGTTCGTCATAACCTCCTAGACCAGCAGTTCTCAACCTATGGGTCATGACCCCTTTGGGTTGGAATGACCCTTTCACAGGGGTCACAGGGGTCACCTAAGACATCTGAAAACACATATTTCTGATGGTCTTAGGAACCAAGACACCACTCTTCTATCTGTCTCCAGATGGGTCTGCCTACATGCAGATACACCATCATACGAGTATTAAAGGGTCATGGCATTAGGAAGGTTGAGAACCACTGTCCTAGACCCTTCCTACCTTTTCATTCTTCTCATACTTTACTCTCCCCCACACACTCTACAATCCAGCTACCTCAACCCATTTGCTTCTCCTCATCTACAGTACTCCATTTCCTGTCTCTGTGTCTTTGTGTTGGCCATTCCCCTCCTTGTGTACAATGATCTACCACATCACTATCACCTTTTAGTTCCCCAGGCTTCCTTTGAGCCTCAGCTCAAATCCCACCTGCTGCAAGAGGCTTTTGGCCAATACCCCTAGCTGCTAGTGCCCTCTCCTCTGAGATTAATTTCCTTTTACTCCAGATATATCTTGTATGTGCCTAGTTATTTGCACATGCTATAAAGTGAACTCCTTGGGGACGCAGACTGGTTTTTCCTTTCTTTGTATCCCCAGCACTTGGGACAGACTCTGACACATAGTGAGAACTTAATAAAGGCTTTACCCTACTGCCTGACATCTTTCTGATAGAATGGAAGTTCCTTAGGTGCACAGACTAATTAGTTTTTGTCTTTGCATCCTCAGTGTCTAACTCAGTGCCTGGAAGATTGTAGGCTTTTAACAATGCTTAGTTTATTTTAAATTAAATTTCATTTTATTTTCAAAAAGATCTGCCTTTTCTTCTTCCCACTTCTCTGCTTCTCCATTGAAAGAACAAGAAAAATAAAACCCCAGTTAGAAATATGTGCAGTAAAGCAAAACATATCCTTGCACTGGACATGTTAAAAAAAAGTCTTAATGTATACTCAGAGTCTGTCACCTCTCTATCATCATGCGGATAGCAGGTTTTATCATAAGTCCTCTGGAATCACAGTTGTTCATTGTGTGAATCAGAATTCCTAAGTCTTTCAAAGTTGTGTGTCTTTACAATGTTATTCTTATTACATAATTTGTTCTGGTTTTGCTTACTTCACTCTGCATCAGTTCATATACATCTTCCCAGATTTCTCTGAAATCATCCCCTTCTTCTCTTACATCACAATGTTAACAGATGCATATTTACTGACTAATCGATTTGACTCTTTGCTCTCTTTCACCTTTTATATCCAATGACTACATCCCCTAGAATTAACTTCTACCTCATTTCTTACATCTGAGCTCTCTTGTCTTTTCTCACTGTAGCCATCACAGTAAAGGTCCTTATTAATATCCACACAGATCACTGCAATAGTTTCCCAAAAGGAAGGTCTTCCCATCTCTATTTTTTACCTTCCCTCCACTCTATCTCCACTCCACCCCAACCCCACCCTTTAGTCCTGAGCCATCATTTATGCTATTATGTAGACCTGGTCACCTTAATTCCCTGCTCAAAAGATCTTCAGTGGCTCTTTACGTGGCCTACTTTACACAAAGTGGCACGATTCTATCTTTGTATCTTTAATATATACATATATATATGTATGTATGTATGTATGCATGTATATATCTTGGGGTTTTTTTTGCTCTTTTTTTGGAGGGGGGAAGGTAGGGTAATTGGGGTTAAGTGACATGCCCAAGGTCACCTGGCTAGTTTTTGTGTTAAGTGTCTGGGACCAGATTTGAACTCAGGTCCTCCTGACTCCAGGGCCAGTGCTATATTCACTGCACCACCTAGCCACCCCAAATTTTCCTGAATACTTCACTTTTTTTTGCTTTTTAAAATTTAATTTATATTATAATTAATTAAATATTAATTCATATTGTCCTTCATTCTTAAAGAAGACCGTGACATCAGGAAGATGATGACATGACTTGCAATTGACTTTGATTTGAATGAGTGAGGGCTGTGCAAAGTCACCAACCTCATTTTCTTTTCCAGAGGCATCTGGAAAAGTCCAGTGGCCAGATATTCATCAGGATGACTGCAGATGGCCCAGGATGCAATGGGAAACCCTGGCCCTTTTAAGTTAAGGTCTTTTCAGTTTCTCACTTTGAGTGAGGCAACACCCATTCTGTGAATAGCATCTTAAAGAAATAAGTCATGGGATGGCCCCTTTAATTAAAAAAAAAAGAAAGAAAAAAGAACAGACTGGGAGGGGAAGATTCTCAGGATGGCTGGCCAAAAAAGAAACAGTTACTATTTACATTCACTCTGAGCCAGGAGAGCCCCAAAAAATAACCATTAAGTGGTGCTTGGGCAGGGAGGACACTCCACATTTCAAGGATTTTGAAGTACTCTGCTTCTCTACCTTTGTTTATACTCTTCCCTATGTATAGAATGGCTTCCCCTACAACACAACTCACATTTTGACTTTCTGTGTCTTCCTCTGAAGAATCTTCAATGTCATTGGAACTTCACATATTCATTTCTTAAGTGCACTTATCTTGTAATACAATATATTCTAGTTATCTCCATTTGCATCTTATCTCTTTATTGGACTGAAACTTTTATGTCTAGGAATTATCTAAATTTTGCATTTTCCCCTCTATTGAGTACCCTGAACATAGCTGTTGCTTAAATGTTGGGTGAATGAGCATCTATCTCCCCAATAAAAATGTCAGCTTTTTAAGGATAGGGATCATGTCTTATGATTCTACCACTGTCCCATGATAAGTGCATCTTTGATGTTATATAAATATGTTGAATACAGGAATGTATTGGCTCTGAGAAAGGCTCGACATACTTTTTAGTTTAATGTGCATTGTTAAACATTATCCCCATTTTTGTGTGTCTTGACAATCAACAGAACAAGAAATCAAACCCTGATTTGTAGCTTTACTGATTTCTAAGGTGTGAATGCTCATATTGAAAATATAATAGTGAACTTTAGCTGGTTTGATCTGGCTCCAGCATACACCTGGGGATGTGACTCTAACTCCTGTTTCAAAGCCCATTGGTAAGGGTCTCATTACTGGTGCGAATGAAAGTATTACCTTGGGTGAGGGGCAGAGAGGAATTGTTGAGAGACAGAGACGTACAGTTCTCGTTACTTCCTCTTTGGGAACTATTCAAGTGGGAGTCCTTCTTAGGGACTCCCCAATGTCTTCTTCATCTAGCATCCAGGTTTCTTCCAACTTTGAGAGAGAAGATGCAAGAGGCCAACTCTATTTCAGGTTGTTGAGGGAAAGGACTAAGAAGACTTGAGAGAAGCAGGCAGTTTCCATCATGTTCCTATTTCTAGCTTGCTACTCCAGAGACATTAGGGAAATTCCCCTTGGGTGAGATCCTGCATTCTTTTTCTTGGCTGAGCTGAGTTTTTTTTTTTTTGTTCCCAATAGGAAAGCTTCTTCATTCTGTATCACCTACATACACCTTTTCTTATTTCTGTTTTGCTATGATTTGGATAAATGAACTTCTTCGTTATTCTCTATGTGTCTTCATTATGGAACTGGTATTTGATGGGAAAGGAGTTAAGCCTTGGTTGTAAAGCTTGGGGTCTCTGTGCTCCCCAAAATGACAGCGATCAAAAGTTAGCTCAAATCCAATCAGATCCCCTACATGAACAAGGGAGCAAATACATATATTTTAGCCTAGTACTCCCTCTCAGTATGGTGGCCTTCTGCCCCAACCTCTTGCTTCCCCACTCCTGGCAGGAATGAATGTCTCCCTTGGAGAAGGGAGATGTCTATGCTGTCTCCCTTCAAGCCACACATACCACAACAGGCCTCCCTGGTACATGTGGGGTTCCCTCTACATACGAGGAGCCCACTCTATTGCTGTTGTTGCCATTGTTTGTTGTTGGGTGATGTCTTGACTTGAAAGTGAATTGGATTTAAGTGAGGCAGGGTTGTGCAAAGACATCAGCCTCACTCTTTCTTCCAGAGTCATTGGTGTCCAGTGACAAGACACAGGTGCAGATGACTGACGATAGCTCTAGATGCAGTGGGGAATCAGTCTTTTTAAGCAAGGTCTTTCCCAGGTCTCGATTTGTCTGACATGAATAAGACTAATGAAAACATCTGTCTTCCCATCCTAATTGTTCATAATTACCTAAAAATAGTGCAACATGAGAATTGCTAGAAATCTTGAGAGTCCCTCAAAAATGCAATGGAAAGTATGAATAACTTCAGTACAAAAGATACCACATAGCTAAGCCACAAAGAAACTGTATAACTTTCATGTTTGCTTCAAATTTAGCATATTCTTTAGCAGAATATCTTTTAAAACATCATCTAGCGCAGTTTCCAAGGGATCTTCTTGTAAGATAAACATTTTCAAAGGTGCGAATTTATTGCAGCTGCTCTGTCTTCATAATCGAGATAGTAACCAGCAATTGAAAGCATTGCCAGAAAAGCAGAATACTATAGGCACAGAGGAATGGGAGCTTTGTGAAGACACAGAAGGAGAGGGAGGTCCATTGCTAAATGTAGACATGAAGGGGAAGATGGATCAACATAGCAGGAGGTCACAATGTAGAAGAGCAGAATGGATCTAACTCTTTCTTGGTATGTTGAGTCATGCATGCTGTGTACATCCTCATGGAACATGGTACTCACAGAAGCCTACTGTTTAGAAACCAAAACATTCTTTCTTGTCAAAGGGTCACCCTTCTTACATATACATATAGTACAATGTCTGTATACATACAAAGCAGAAGTTCTCCAGAGGGCACATAAAAGGTAGCTTGGCTCCCCAGGAACTGAAGTACTTTCTCTGTATGATTGGGGATGGTGTGAAGTGACCTAACAAGTCCCTGGAACCCACCAAATGGGCTTCACTATTGATGGTCTTGGGTATTTTGGTGGCTTTTGTTATGTTAAATACGGCCTGGCTTGTATTCATTATTTTGTTAGCTTACATCTTACATGAGATCTGAGTGCCATTTTAAGGAAAGACGTTAGCCAAATCTTTACACTAAGACAAAACAAGTTGAATTCTGAAATTCCCAGAGGACAACCTGAGTGAGGGCAGGTAAGCCATCAGAAATTGAATTGAGACTGGCAGTCCAAGAACTGTGATGCTTACACAATGGTTTCAACTAATACATGATGATCAAACAGCAGCACTCTTGAAAAAGATGCCCAGCTAACAGGTCTTTGGCATTTACTTATTAGATTATTCTTTTTTTTAGAATCGTGGATCGATGGAATGTTCCATTCCTTAACTTTACGCAGGATAACACCGAAACCCAGATATGGGAAGTGCTTTCTCTACAAGGCCTCAAAGCCGTAAATCTTTATATCTTTAAACAAACCTCTTAGGCTTTTTTGGTTACCCATAACCAGGAAATGACCTGGTGCTTAGAGTTCTTTTTTCATTTAACAGTGAAAATATCAATAAACTGGTTTGGTTGTATTAGAGTAAACAAAATGAGTCATTCGATATAAAAACCATAGCATAGGATTCTTCTAATAGGTTCTAGATTGTGTTCTCTGGTCTACCATGTTTCACTTTTTTTCCATTTCTTCTAGGATAAAATGATAAATGTCACTTTCAGTCATGTTCAGAGTAGGTAACAGGTTAAGAATTTTAAAAGTGCAAGTTACTGTATCGCTACCTTCTTTTTCCTCCTGATTTCTCCACCCAGCTCCTTATTCTAGGATGGCAGATCCCAGGTTTATGACAAATGCCATATAAATAATTCAGGCTTTGGGATAAACACCTACTGCTCAAAGAGTTCTAGAATTTGATTATCTTTCTATCATGCACAACTATATCCAAGCAAATTTATTCTTTTATGAAGGCAAACTAGGTCATCTTTTGCCTCAATTTTTACCTAGTCTTTTATCACTGAATGGGCATTGCCTCAGACAAACTGAGACCTGGGAAAGACCTTAGCTTAAAAGGCCAAGGTCTCCCACTGCATCCCATCTTGACCTAAGTCTTGCTGCTGGACTCCAATAATTCTGGAAGAAAAAGTGAGATCAGTGATTTTGCACAACCCTGCCTCAGTTAAATCCAATTCATTCGCCAAAATATCACCCTCCTGATGTCATTGGTCCTTTTTGAGAATGAAGTATATCTAAGAAGAACTTTATCTATAAAACTTTTGAGAGAACAATCAAGATGTACCATTTTTTAAAAATTTTATTTTATTTTATTTTATTTTTTTAAATTTTATTATAGTTTGCATCATTCATTTCCACAAGATTTTGAGTTACATATTTTCTCCCCGTCTTTCCCCCGCCCACCACCCCAAAACAGCCATCCCAGTGTGTCCTCCCTCCCCCAGTCTATTCTCTCCTATGTCACTTTTTGGTAGGGCAGGATGGATCCCCCAACTGCAGTGCCTGTGTATCTCAGGTTCCAGTTGGATGTAGTCAATAATAATAATAATAATTGCATATATA
>CM053580.1:200162019-200189271 GCA_028627135.1 Pseudochirops cupreus | reverse complement strand
AAGCCTGGCGCCACAGGCTCCACGTGACCACATTCAGCCTATTAGGGAACAGAGTATACTTCCAAATATCCAAAGGTCCTCAGAGTCACGTAGCCAGTTTAGCCAAGGGCCTAGGGGCAGGGAAGATCTTCAGATTCCCATAACAATACCCACTTTTCTTCAAAACCCAACTGAAGTACCAGTTTCATGAAAACTTTCCTTATCTCCCTCCTAATCTTCTCCCTCAAAATTACCCAATATTTATTCACATCAGGTAATACTTGACACAGTCCCCAGCACATGGTAGTTGGGTCTTAATAAATTCTTGTTCCCTTCTTCTCCCCTTGCTACCCACACTTAAATTGGGTGTCCCAAAAGTCATAGTATGTTTTTAGATACTATGCAATTTTAAGTTATTAAAGTTTAAAACTGCACTAATTAGGACTTTTGAGGTACCCTATTTAGGCATGTATGGGGCTGGGGGGAAAAGAAGTTAGTAATCTCCTACTGCGGTGTGCTAGACATTATGCTAAGAATTTTACTAATATTATCTTATTTGGTACGTCTTGTATAGATATATGAATATATATTAGAAGCTTCTACTAGCCGGGGACTATTTCATTTTTGTCTCTATATCTCTAACATATAACTGACACATGATAGGTGCTTAATAAATACTCAGAGAATGATTGACTAATTAATAAATTAAGAAGTCCTGAGTCTGAGGAGGGGCAGCTGCTACTCAGTCCCACTGAGAATTCCACCATTGATTCAAGCTGCTTAATGGATAGAAAATATAGCTGAAATTCATTGACCTTAACAAGCATTTGGGTGATACACTGAGCTACAGTTTCTGAAAAACTGTTGGGTTTCCAAGTATACTTAGGAGTCATTGATTTGTGTGAAATCAAAACTTAATTGCTATGGGATTCATTAAAGAAGGGTATGACTTCCAGGAACAGGGTGGTGATATTTTTATATTTCTCTAATCTCCTCAGATATCTTCTGGGTTTCTGTGTTTAGTTCTGGGTTAAGAAAGGCATTTATAAGTTAGAGAATGTCCAAAGCAGAGTAATGGAGACAGGAAAGGGCCTTGAGTTCATATATGCAGATAGGTTGAAGGAACCGAGAATGTTTAGTGTAGGGGGAAAAACTCAGTGGGACATGTTCTAACTTTTCAAAGATTTGAAGAGCTGTCATTGGAGATGGATTTGGTTCCAGAGGGCAGAATGAATAGAAGTTGTGCAACTTCCTAGGACTAGCATGGGATGTCTCGGAAGGTGGTGGATTCTTTTTCCTTGGGGGTCTTTAACATACTCTTTATTGAGTATGTTATAGTGGAATTCTTTGGTAAGGAAGTAAGTAAGGGTTGGACTAGATGGTCGCAGAAGTCCCTTCCAACTCTCAAATTCTGTGATTCACTGGACCTTGAAGATGCTAAGGAAGGTCCATGGTTGCAAGGATTCATATAAACAGAAATCCTATAAACCAATATGACAGTCCAATTGTTAGCTAAACTGGAGAGAGGACTGAACATAGAGATATAATTGACGCATGGATTGCTGTGAATAGAGGAGCTGATTAGAAATAACTGGTATTTAGACTACTCCTCCATCATTTTTTTTTAAAAACTAGACTCATGATTTCACTTGTATAGGTCTCTCCTAGGGATGGAACTCCTGATAATGTACATAGGAACTTGTTTTGGAACTTATGGTCACATGGAATTCTCTGGGGTCACACACAGACAACTCAGCCCTTTGGACATCTTTGTTTCCACTGCAGCAATTCATATTATTGAATGCAGTCACTCCTATCCAATCAATGAATTAGTCGTTCAGTGAGCATTTATTAAGCACCTGCTGTGTACTTGGCACTGTGCTTGGTGCTGGGAATACATAGACAAGAATAAAACAGCCCTTGCTCTCAGGATGTTTATGCTCTATTAGGTAGGGAGAGGAGACAACATGAGCAAAAATAAGTATATATGTACTTGTGAATATGCATTCTGTGAATATATGTATTTGGAATATATATGCATGTATTTGGAGTGTGTATGAATATGTATTTGCAAACATACATGTGTATATGTACATATATGTGCACATATATATATGTGTGTGTATACATAGACACATAAAAATTGGGAGCACAAATTGATTCTTATAAACTGATAGTTAAATTTTCAGTGTGAGCATTTATACCTTTTGGAAATAGTATAAATCTGGGCTTGATTTATTATTTAGTTGATGGTCTAGACTTGAGTAAGTGATGGAGAAATTGTTAAAAACACAGATTAAATTTAAAAGTGTGATTTGCATATTTTTTTGGCCAGGGAGTCAGTTGTTAAACATTTACCAGCACATTGCTATATGTAATATATACAAAAGAAAATATAAGATAAAATTTGGGAGAGGTAGACATTAGCAGTTGAAGGAGAGACCAAGACTTAAGCTACTGAAGAAAATTCAGCACCATAGAGAAAACTGCCAGTGAATCACTTTCTACTTATGACAATAGAAGAAAATTATCTTCCACCCATGGAAAATTCCTCTTTGGACATACAGGAAAGTGGTAACATTTCTAGTTCTCAAATGAGGAAATAGAAGTCCAAACAATTAAATTATCTACAAAGTCATGAAAATGGACAGGTCAAACCAAGCATGATGTCCAATATTGGAAGTCCCTGTGGTTAGGGAAGCTGAAGCTGGTGAATCATAGGAGTTTGGGAGTTTTGAGAAGTAGCAATTGAAGGTCCACAATGCAGCACCAATATCAAAAGTCCCAAGCCAGCAGGGCTAAGAAGGGATGAACTGGTGTCGCCTGGAAATGGAACAAGGATGATCAGTAGTGTCCTGTGAGTAGGATCATTTTTATCAGCCTTAGCTAACCAGAACAACTAAATCTTTTGGACATGCTTATTTCTGTTGTATCATATATATCATTATAAGTGATGTTATATCACAGATTGTATAATTGAACATGTCCATCCCCATTAATTTATTGAACCAATCACTCAACAAGCATTTATTAAGTGGCTACCACATGTCTGGCTCTGTATTAGGTACTAGGGATACATAGACAAGAACGAACAGTCACTTCCTTCAAGGAGCATACGTTCTTTTGAGGGGAGATGGCAACATGTACGTAAGTGAGTATATACAATATATACCAAATAATAAGATACATTTTGGTGGGTGGATATTAGCTCCTGGGGAAGAGATGAAGACTTTGATCTCTTGGAGGGTATATCTTAATATTTTAAGAAGTATCCCTTCTGCCCAATGCAAATCTAGGCATTCTGTGAGCGCTCAGTAACATCAATTCAGGAAATATTTATTGGCAATCTACTTTGAGCCCAGCCCCTCTGCCCTGCCCCATTTAGTGGAAATATTCATCTACATTTCAATTGAATTCAATGCAACAAATATTTATTAAGAGCCTATTATGTACTAGGCACTGTTCTAGGCACTGGGGAAACAAAAGTAAAAATGAAAGAGCCCCAAGGAGCTTATAGAACCCTAATATTCTTTCTATATAGTCTATGTAGTCCAATAGTCTATTAGGGCTGACCATAGATACTGGCCTATATAAAACCCAATAAAGAGAAAACAGGATTTGCCTTGTGTTGAGGCCTCATCTTCATTGGTCAACCGGCTCACTGGTGCCAATCTTACACCAACGCCACACTCATCAGTGATACTTTGCATTAGGGTCGTTCTCTAAAATTCTAAATCTTACTCAGCTAGACCTTTAATACCTGCCAATCTGTACCTGGCCAGATAGACTTCTGGTCTTGTCTCCTCATGACTACCTTAGTCTCTTTGTTGTCCAAACTTGGCCTGATATTTACCTGATAAAAATGGCCAGGATGTACTTCCTGTTTTTGAATCAACCATGGAGGCCCAAAGAGATAGAAGACAAAACTGACATGGGTCCATGAACCTATAATTAAGTCACTACATTCTATCAGCACTTGAAAATCTCTCTTGTGTATTTGTACTACTGTTTCTCAAGTGTATGTAGGAACTGTTGTGATTAATAAACACAAAGTAATTTAAAAGCATTATTAACTTCAAATGAAATTGAAATTGGAAATAAGCTCTCCAATTAGTCCAAGAGCTGCTCATTAATGCACAAAAACCAAACTGAACTGCTATGAAGCTATTTAAGGAATTTGAAAGTTCTTCAGATTTCAGTAGCAATCATTTATGTTTCCATAGGGCTTTTAAATTTTCAAAGCACATTCATGTCTGTTATTATCTTTGATCTTCAAAGTACAAATCTGTGAGTAGGTAGAGGTTAGTGGGTAGTGATAGACGTGTGGAAAAAAAGAGCATCAATAAAACATTTTTAAAAATCACAGAAAAAAATAAAGGCAGAAAAGATGCAAAATTATTATCTTGCTAAGCTTATATATGTGTGTATATATCTCTATCATCTATCTATCTATCTATCTATCTATCTATTTCTCTATCTATCTACCTACCTACATTCATAATTTCTCTTATAGCCCTCTTCTCTGGTCTTCTTGCATCTTGAAAGGTTCATTGATATTTTTAAGTTTATAATAAGAAAAAAAAGATTTTTTTAAAGGAAACCATATTCAGAAGCTTGAGAAATAAATCTAGTTCAACTTCCCTCATTTTTACAGATAAGGAAAGTAAGACCCAGAGAAAGTTGACTGGCTCAAGGTAACAAATCAAGTTATTGGGAAAAAGGGAGGGGGCACTAGAACCTAGGTTTCTTGACTGATTTATTTAACAAACAAACTCCAGTTCAATGTTCATTCCTCTATACCATCCAGTGGATGGGAAATACATAGTGGGGGCAAAAGGAAGGTTTAACTTTCCAAAGAAACAGGAAAATAGCAAAAATGGAAGGTGTCATGTCCTACTTGAATAAATGCTCTTTTTTTCTTTCTTGGTATCTGACATTTCAGCGGTATTAGGAATTTCCAGCGAGAAAACTCTTTAGAGTCTAGAGCCTATATCAAAGCAAATGGATACCTGCTTTGCAACTTACAGTCTAAGAGAGTTGCATGGGGGCATGAAGAAGTTAAGTGACTTGCTTAGGATCACATCACCCCTATGTGTGCATCACACCCAGAATGCTACTGTGAACAGCTTTTAAGATTCTGATTATACAGTATAGTGAACACTCCATTTATTCCATTACAAATCAAGGTAAACATTCACAACAAATCACAATATAATATTCACAACATTACATCTTATCACAGAAAATCACAATATAGTATTCACAACAGCTTAACATTAGAATGGCCATATAGTTTTCACTACAGTGGTCACAGTATTTAGAACAAAGAACAAAAAAATAATCATCTAGTTTCCCTAAGGGGGAAACTCTCCTTACTTAATCATTTAGTCAATTCACAATACAATAATCAATGCTTAATCATTCAATCAATTCACAATATGGTCATCAATCTTCCACTCCCGGGCAATCATAGATCAACTCAATCAGTCACTTATCTAGCAATCAGTCACTAAATACAATCATTAGAAAACCATACAAACTCTCCACCCCTTGGTGTCCAGCAAACCTCAATTTCATCCAAGGGGAGGCCTTTTCTTCATCTTGACTCAGGGTGGTTTTTCAGATTCCCAGGATCTCCTTCCATGCTCCCAGCTCCTTCCTGAATCCACCAAACAGTCACCTGGATTCAGAAGCAGACAGATCCTAGGTCCTTGTCCAGTCCTCCAGGCAGTCCCTGGTACACACTGAAGTTCACAGCCTAGGTTGTTTTTCTTTTTTTCTTTTTTAACAAATTGAAGATTTCTGGCAACTCCACTGAGTAAGTCTATTGTCACCATTTTTCCAACAGCATGTGTTCACATCATATCTCTGTGTCACATTTTGGTATTTCTTGTACTATTTCAAACTTTTTCATTATTATTATATCTGTTATGGTGACCTGTGATCAGTGTTGATGTTACTATTGTAATTGTTTTCAGGGGACCACTTTTGTTGCCGGGAACTCAAGGATCCACCAAACCACAAAACAATAGAGGCTTATCGAGGTCATGCTTCTTCAGTCTTCCAGCAGTTCAGCAGGCCCTAGGACCCAGGAGAAATCTCAGCCTTCCAGGTAGCCTTCACCAGATTCTCCAGCAGCCCAGCTCCCAGATGCTGGGACAATCCTGCTTCCTCCACCAGGAGCCACCAGGAGGAAGATTCCTGATTCTGTCTCTCTGTTTCTAGAACTCTTATATACACACTCTGGCCTCCTTTCTCAGCCAACCCCCTCCTGCCATGTCAGGAACAGGGGACAGAGCTCACACCTTCCTTACTTAGCCCTAAGTTAATAAGGGCTAAGTATCTGCTAAATTGATTACTGTTACATGTGTCAGAAATGGGACTTGAATTGGAGACCACCTCCTTATCTACTACTCGATGCTACCTCTCATGTAATCCCTGGGAAGTCATGTTTAGTGGATGGATCCTGGAAAAGATTACTTGGCCCAATCTGTGTGTAATATTGCCTGAGATTTCTCTACCAGCAATATCTCTTTGAGGGTTAAAGTGCTGTGTCTCCAATAATTCTCATTTAAATAAAATTTTTTTGGAGAGGCAACACATTCAGCTATTTTTTGTTACTAATAATAACTTAATGGGCTTTATTTATGTAACTTCTGTCCAAGAAACTGTATATACTTGTCTAGTTGACTTCTTATTTTCCTCTTCACTCGTTCTTAGGGGACAGAGTCAAGATCTACACAAAAGTTACATAAATTTCTGAGCAGGACAGCAGACCATCCCTTAAAGGCCAGTGTCTCTTTGCCTTTTGGGCATTTATCCATAGTTCCTTTCTCATCCTTCCCCACTTAACTGTCACTATTTTCAGATATGGTTTTGATTCATTATTCTATCCTCCTTATGAATGATTCTAGTCTAATTTAATTTCTTTTAAATTTATTTTCAGTTCTAAATTTTCTCCCTTTACCCCTTCCCTTCACCCATTGAGAAGGCAAGAAAAATGATACTTATACATATGAATACATGCAAAACATACTTGTGACTTTTGATACAGAGATTCCATTCTTTTCATCTTGATAAAGAACTGAGTTGACTTGGGCCTACATTTCTCAACATTTCCTTGTTTACTTCTATTCCCTATATACCCCACACAGTTTGTCTTTGCACCAACCTGAAGCATATATATCTTTGTGGATCTGGTGAGAATACAAACACATCTTCAAGCATACCTTACGGTCAATACTCTGAAGGGGAAAGGTGGAGGAATAGGTACTTTGTATGAGTCACTTCAGCAACATTGCTAAGAAATCACTAGTATCCTAAATGAGGGCACTGATGACTGAGTAGGATGCCATGAAAGAAGTCAAAATAGAAGGGTCCTGAAGATAAACTTTGTGATTCCATAATTTAACTTCAGGCCAACTTTGCCTCCACCCTCCTAGTCACACATGTCTCTGTGTACACACCCACATAGTCTTATTTCTTTATTTTTTAAATTTAAATTTTTGATTTTATCATGAACTCAAAAATAATGAGCTGGGGGCAGCTAGATGGAACAGTAGATATAGTATCATTCCTGAAGTCAGGAGGACCTGAGTTCAAATTTGGTGTCAGACACTTACTAGCTATGTGACCCTGGGGAAGTCACTTAACCCAATTGCCTCCCCCCAAAATCAATGAGCATAAAGATTTCAGTACAAGAAGAACAGAAAAAGTAAATTGTACATGAAATTATGAATTGATGCATATAGTTTAGTATAGCAGCATGCAGAGTGTATAGAGAGATGCTCTTGAAGCTGGAGGATTATGGTTTGAGTCTGACCTCTTCTACATAGTGCCTGTGTGATTCTGGTCAAGTCACAAAACCTCTCCATGCTCCTAGCCAGAGCTACCAAACCCACAGCCCTAGGCACATGCTGCCCACACACTTCTCATTGTGACCCAAACCAGATTAAAATGTAATTGGGAAATATTTAACAAAATAAATAAAAACAAAATAAAACACATATAATGTTGATATGTGGTTTTCTAAGTCAATATGTTGCAGCATGAATCCTTACATGTGGTTTAGCAGCCTCATTTTTGTTTGAGTTAGATATCACTGTTCTAGACAAATCTCTAAGGCTATAAATTTCAAAGATGACAACTGACATTGGTAGAAGAAGTTTCCTTACTTGAAAGTTCCCTATGTCAATGAAATATCAAGTTCAGTTCCTATCTGTTGTTACTGTTATTGGTTTAAAGAGTAGGCTCTGAGGTCAGATTTGAACTCAGGTCCTCTTGATTCTAGGTTTTTTTTTTTTTTTTTAACAAATCGAAGATTTCTGGCAACTCCACTGAGTAAGTCTATTGTCACCATTTTTCCAACAGCATGTGCTCACATCATATCTCTATGTCACATTTTGATATTTCTTGTAATACTTCAAACTTTTTCATTATTATTATATCTGTTATGGTGACCTGTGATCAATGTTGATGTTACTATTGTAATTGTTTTGGGGGGACCATTAACCATGCCTATGTAAGACTAAAAATTTATTTGATAGATGTTATAGATATTCTGGCTGCTCCACTAACTGCCCATTCCCCTAACTCTCTTCCTCTCCTTGGTCCTCCCTGTTCCCAGAGACACAAGAATTTTGAAGAATATTACAAAAACTTAGTTGATAAAGCAATGGCAGGATTGGACTCCAATTTTGAAAGTTCTATTGTGGATAAAATGCTATCAAACAGTATCACATGCTGCAGAGAAATCTTTTATAAAAGGAAGAGTCGATTGATGTGGCAAACTTCATTGTCACTTATATTAAGAAATTGCCACAGCTACCCCAACCTTTAGCAACCACCATTTCAATTAGTCAGCAGACATTAACATCAAGGTAAGACCCTCCACAAGCAAAAAGGTCATGACTGCTGAAGGCTCAGATTATGGCTAGCATTTTTAGCAAGAAAGTATTATTAACTAAGGCATATACTTCATATGTTTTTTAGATCTAGTATTATTTCACACTTAATAGACTACAGCATAGTGTAAACATAATTTTTATATAGACTAGCAAACCAAAAAATTAATGTGACTTGCTTTATTGTGCTATTAGCCTTATTGTGGTAGTCTGGAATCAAACCTCAACATCTCTAAGCTATGTCTGTATTCAATTCTCCCTCTCAACCAAGAAAAGAAAAGAAGAGAAAAAAAGAAACCTCCTTATAAAACTAATAAATATAGTCAAACAAAACAAATCCACATGTTAGGTGTGTCTGAAAAAGTATGTCTCATTTTGCTGCCTTGATCCCTTGCCTCTTTGCCAGAGGATGAAAGCACACTTCATCATTAGTCTTCTGAAATCATGATTGGTCATTGCGTTGATCAGGGTTCTTATGTCTTTCAAAATTGTTTATCACTATGATGCCATTGTTACTGTATAAATTATTTTCAGGGTTTTGCTTCCTTCACTCTGAGTTTAGTTCATACAAGTTTTCCCTGGTTTCTCTGAATCTCTCCTTTTTACTATTTCTTTCTGTACAAAAACATTCAATTACATATATGTACAATGAGTTGTTAAGCTGCTACTCAAGACTGTACTTCCCTAGTTTGTCAATGAGAAATGGATATGGAATGGAAACACATTCTTTTAGCTTTTAATCTATGATACTGTAACTACTGATGTGACGGTAGACTGCATCCTTCAGCTTTGTGGCTGTCGTTCTGTTACAGTAAGTTTATTGAATTAATGATATTCACAATACTCAATTCAAGTGGATATGTCATCTCATCAATGTAGGCATTCGCTCTGATGAGGCAGATTGCAATTCATCCACACCTGCCCATCTTGTATGGCCCTCATATATGTCCTCCTGCAGGTCTGCCATAGTTAGTCCATCATTCTTTGCTCTCTCTTGATGTTATGAAGATTTCAATGGAACACACAAGCCATCAATCGTCCTTCACTCTTACCTTGGGATCAGCCCATCTTATTTTTGGCCTGTTCACTTCTTTCATGATAGCATTTTTTCAGTTTCTTCTTCATAATTCCTTGTTTGTAAGGGTTTGCAGCATATTCACATTTACCATGTGTCTTTCCATCACCCTATGGGTATTACTTATTTTCAATTCTTTGGAGACTCCAAGCATGACTCCAAGCAGAACACATAATTACCAGTTCTTTACAAAATCCTAAGTGCTTTCTAGTGCTCTTCAAACTTGATTCCACATTCAAGGATCAAACTATTATTTCATGTGTGAATGCTCGTTTCATCAATATAGACTGTGACCTCCTTTCATGAATTACTATTTCTAAAAAGTTTTATCAGATAGTGGTTACCAACCTAGGTCATTTCTCAAACAATAGGCATATAGTCTGCCACAAGGATCACCCAGGAAACTTTTCTAATTTGATTGGGACTGCTATAGCTTGTGTTCTTTTGGTATATAGTCCATTGGGAACCCTGAATCTACTTTTCACTGTGATGCTATGTGACAGAACTTTAGTGGGACATTCTTTTTTCCGTAAGGGTGATCATACATACATACATACATACAGTCTCTCCCTCTCTCTCTCTCTCTCTCTCTCTCTCTCTCTCTCTCTCTCTCTCTTTCTCTATTATACATAATATATGTATGGAGAAAGAGAAAGGAATCTATATACATTAATGTCTTTCCACATTGATAGGTTGTTGTTGTTGATTCTTCATTTTTCAAAGAAAATATCATGGAATGATGCCTTGACTTGTGAGTGAATTAGATTTAAGTGAGACAGAGCTGCACAAACTCACCAGCCTCTCTCTCTCCCTCTGTCCCTCCTTACCTCCCTCCCTTCTTCTCTCTCTCTGTCTCTCTGTCTCTTTCTCTGTCTCTCTGTCTCTGTCTCTGTCTCTCTGTCTCTCTCTGTCTCTCTGTCTCTGTCTGTCTGTCTGTCTGTCTCTCTCTCTCTCTTTTCCCCTTCCAGAGCCATTGAAGTCCAGTGGCAAGACAAAAGTCAAGATGACTAGTGATGGTTGTATATCAATGTCTTCCCACATTGAAGGGTACTTTACTGACGAAGATTTAAAGAATATTTAAATAAAGGTCTGATCTCATCAAAATACATATAACAATCCCACTCTGGAATCTGGATATATCTCTCTACCCTGCTACAGCAGCCTTCTGAAAAATTACTCTACCCTGCAGCCCCTTTCCCTGATTAGGTAGTTCTTTCTGAGACCTCCATTTTAAAGAAAATGCGTACCAGGGGTGGGGAACCTGTGTCCTCATGGCCTAGGTCGTTGGGTCAGGTTTTTTGACAAAGTCCAAATTTTACAGAACAGATCATTTTATGAAGGCGATTTGTTCTGTGAAGTTTGAATTCAGTAAAAGGGACTCAATTGAGGACCTAACGGGTCACATGTGGCCTTGAGGATGCTGGTTCCCCACCCCCTGGACCATCCATGTTCATTTCTTCATTCCTTTCCTCTCTCTATTGCTGAGTCTTATTTTTATCATCATCATCATCATCATCATCATCATCATCATGATTGTTATTATCCCTATTTTTTTTGTTTCTTGGGGGTACCCTTGATTCTGTATATGAATGTTCAGTCAGCTTATTTTTACTGCTTTCATTTCCCTTTTTCATTCTTTTCTCCTCTGGTTGACCTTTGGTTTTTTTTACCCCTAACCTACATGATCTAAGTCAGCCTGTCTCATTTCCTCAGAGACTTGTACTCAGCAAACAATTAGAATTATCGTGCTGAGATGTTGGCAAGTAATTACCCTTGGTGAAGAAATGTCCAAGTACAATGAGAAAGAGAGGACAAATAGCTGAGCTCTAGCTCTCTTTTTAAAAATACATTTAAATTCCTTATTTATTTAATTTTTAATTTATGGAATAAAACAAACATTTCTATAATACAGTATAATAAAAAAGGTGATTGCACATGAAACTGTAAATCTAATAGTACAACTTGCTATTCCTTTTAAATACATAATAAAGTTATCATGTAAATTTTTTTCCTTTTCTTTTCTTCCCTTCCCCACCCCTCCCCACTCTGGAGATGGCTACTGTTAGATACAAAGCCCTTCTTAAATGCCCAAATCTACATCCAAAGTTGTCCCATGTAATGGTTCCTCAGTGACTGCTGCCACCAATCCCTCCCTGCCCTAAGAATACCAGATTCCCTAGCTTTTATAGCATAAGAAAAAAATGAAAATCCCTTTTCTTTAATCCCACTGAGACAAACAATGCTAACATGGAAAATTCTAATGGATAACTAAGGGGAAAATTCATCATGAAGCCAAACTCAAGATGATGAGGAAGGATATTAAGTGAGAGGAAGGATTTTTTCACATACCTGAAATCATATTAAATTCCTATTTGCCAATTCATAATCATGACCATAGTAATACATATGGTCTAATTTGGAACCATCAGGGCATCATGATCTCACTTTGCATTCATTACATATTTCATTTGAGACATTTAGGTTGCAGAGTAGACAGAGCGTTGGACTCAGAGTCATGAAAACTCAAGCTCATAATCCTGCTTCAGACACTTACTAGCCTGGCCATGTCTCATTTCTCTCTGTCTCAGTTTCCTCTTCTGTAAAATGGGGACAATAATTGAGTTGTTATGAAGAGCCAACGTGATAGCAAACCTTAAAACACAATGTAAATGTTAATTAGCTATTTTTTCTCACAAGTTCTTTTAAGAACTTTAACTTTGCTTCCACGTACATTCCTAACTAGACCACTTAACTAGCTACTTGGCAACTGAAGGGATGCAAATTTCAGCTCACTATAAAAAACATTTTATATAGCAAAGGAGAGGATAATGGAAATGGTGCTAGACTTAGAATTAGAGGATCTGGGTTTGAATCTTGACTCCACGTGACCTTTGACAAATTGATGAATATCTCTGGGTCTCAGTTCCTTCATCTGTAAAATGAGATGGTTGGACTAGATGGGAGGTCCTTAACCTAGGGTCCACATTGATAGATAGAATTCAAGGAGTCTATGAATTTGGATGGGAAAAAATTACACATTTAGTTTCACTAACCTCTAACTGAAATTTGGCATTTCCTCCTATTTTTTTTTTCCAGCGGGAGAGAATGAATTCAGTTTTATTTTGTCTTGTCTGAGACTTTCATGTACACTAGATTCTCCTGTCAAAGAACATGAGTAAGGGAAAGTTCTGCTTTTATTTTATCGTACAAGTAAGCATGTACTTGTTACAGAGCAAGCAGCAGATGTCTCTTCCACTTTTTTACTCCAATAATTATACTTTCAGTACCAGTATAAAAGATGATCAAGAGAAGAAACCCAGGCAAACTGCTAGACAGTTCTCCTGGATTAAACAGTGTACCATTGCATAAAGTGCTCCTGGATTTAATAACTGGAAAGCCATCAAGTGTGTCCACACTTCTGAAGCAAAAAGTAAAGCCATCCTAGAGGACATCTCATTGGATCCCTTCCTTTCCAGGTGGATTTTACACTTGGCACTGCCCTCCTAGCCTCAGAGGAGCTGGCCTGAACCCCATGCAAAGCCTCCTGGTCACTCTTCAAGGTAAGGGGTTGTAATTGTGATCATCCTGATGTGTCAGAAACTGTCTTCAAAACTGAAAGTGTTTTTAGAATTCTTATCCCCTCTTATTGGGAAATACTTCTTCCAAGAAAAAAAATGTGTCAGAGTCAAGATGACGGCATAGAAGCAGGAAAATTCTGTGAGTTCCTCCCATAACCACCTCAAATACCTAGAAAATATGACTCTAAACAAATTTTAGAGCTCCAGAACCCACAAAGTGACAAAGAAACAAATCTCCCACTGAAGGCAGCCCAGCAGGCAGACAGGAAAGGTTCATTTCAGCATGCTGGGAGCTGAGACCAGCCCCACCTGATTTTAGCCCCAAGGTGGCCAGGACAAGCTGTGGCTGGAGCATTCATTAGAGTGGATCACTGGCAGCTGTGGCAGTTTCCAGAATTACCAACCCACAAATGCCAAAGACAAAGTGAAAGGTCAGTGGAACTCAGCTGAATTTGGGTGGGACGGAGGAGCAGATCCTGCCCTCTGCCCCCAGAACCAGAAGCAGTGGAAGCAGCGGCCCTGCAGCCACCTCCACATGGCTGCTTCAGAGCTCCCAGCCTGCAGATTGCAGGGGGGCCAAGCAACCCTTCAGAGGCTAAGTGCTCTTACTTTAACCTGCCTGGATTGTGGTCTTTGGTGGTGGTCCTAAGGTGTGTGATCAGTGAGTTAAAGCTGGTGGGGGCTATAGAGACAGTGGCCTCCTAATAGCTCTGGCAGCTACAAAAACCTCAGTGATTTGGGACAAAGCCTTCCCCTCTGGAAGCAGAGTTCCACTGCCACACAAAGCTCAAAAGTCAAGTAATTGACTGGCAACATGAGGAGGCAAAGGAAGCAAAGCAAGCTCAGCAATCCAACTTTAGATTCCTTTTTTGGGGACAAAAAGGATCAAAACGTGGAACAGGAGGAAGACAACAAAGTCAGAACTCCTGCACCAAAAACTTCCAAGAAAAATATGAACTAGTCACAGGTCATAGAGCAGCTTAAGAAAACTAAATAAGAGAAATGGAAGAAAAATTGGGAAGAGAAATGGGAATGATGCAAGAAAATCATGAAAAGAGAGTCAACAACCTGACTGAAGAAAATAATACCTTAAAAAATAGACTAACTCAAAAGGCAAGAGAGGCCCAAAAATCCAATGAGGAGGAGAATGCCTTAAAAAGCTGAATTTGCTAGATGGAAAAAGAATCTCAAAAGCTCACTGAAGAGAATAATTCCTTTAGAATTAGAGTGAAGCAAATGGAAACTAATGACTTTATGAGAAATCAAGATATTATTAAACAGATCCAAACAAATGAAAAAATACAAGGCAATGTGAAATATCTCATTGAAAAAAACCACTGACCTGGAAAATAGATCCAGGAGAGACAATTGAAAAATTATCAGACTACCTGAAAGCCATGATCAAAAAAAGAACCTAGAAAGCATCTTTCAAGAAATTCTTAAGGAAAATTGCCCTGATATCTTAGAACCAGAGGGCAAAATAAAACTTGAAAGAATCCACTGATCACCTCTTGCAAAAGATCCCAGAAAGAAAACTCCTAGGAATGTTAAAGCCAGGTTTTGAAGTTCCCAGATCAAGGTGCAAATATTACAAGCTGCTAAGAAAAAACAATTAGAATATTGTGGAAACACTATCAGGATAACACAGGATCTAGCAGCTTCTACATTAAGGGATCAAAGGGCTGGGAATATGATATTCCAGAGATCAAGGGAGCTAGGATTAAAACCAAGAATCACCTACCCAGGGAAATTGAATATAATATTTCAGGGAAAAATATGGTCATTCAATGAGGTAGAGGACTTTCAAGCATTTTTGATGAAAAAAATAGAGTTGAATAGGAAGTTTGACATTCAAATACCAGAAGCATGAGATGGTAAACATGGAAAAGGAATCATAAGGAACTTATCAAAGTTGGACTATTTACATGCCTACATAGAAAAATAATAATTGTAACTTATGAAACTTTTCTCAGTATGAGGATAGTTGAAGGGAATATAAATGTGTGTGTATATATATATATATATACATATATATATATATATACATATATATATATGTATACATACACATATGTCTACATAGTGGGGTATATAAGTGCATGAATACATATGTGAGTGTGTGTATATATGTGTACAGGTATACATAGACAGAGGGCACAGAATCAATTAAACAGGAAGAGATGATATTTAAAAGGTGAAATTGAGAGGTGGGAGAGGAATATAATGAGAGGAGAGAGGGAGAAACAGAATGGGGTAAATTATCTCATATAGAAGAGGCAAGGGATAATTGTTACAATGAAGGGGAAGAACAGGAAGGCAAAAGGGAATGGGTCAACCTTACTGTCATTGAATTTGACTTAGGGAGGGAATGAAATACACTCTAAATTGGGTATCTTGCCCTACAGGAGAGTAGGGGGGATGGGGATGAGAGGCAGGATGGTGGAGGAGAGGGCAGGTTGGGGAGAAGGTTGTTAGAAGCACACACTTTTGTAAAGGGACAGGGACAAAGTAGAGAATAGAACAAGTGGGGGGCAGGATAAGATAGAGGGAAATATAGTCAGTCTTTCACAACATGTTTATTGTGGAGATGTTTTGCATAATTACACATGTATGGCCTGTATAGAACTGCTTTTCTTCTCAGTGGGGGTGGGGAGCAAGGGAGGAAGGGAAAGTTTTTAAATTTTTTTTAAAATTTAAAGTTTTAAATTCAAATGTCTAAAAAAATATATTATATATATGTTATATATATATATATAATTATTATTTACATGCAACTGGGAAATAAGATATATGGGCATTGGGGTAAGGAGATCCATCTTGTCCTCCTGGAAAGTCAGAAGGGTGATGGGGGAGGATATAGGAGAGAGCAGATTGGGGAAGGGGATATACAGTGGGATCACTGTTTTGAGGTGGTGGGTAGGGGAAAGACAGAAAGAAAATTTGTAACTCAAAATCTTGTGGAAATGAATGATGTAAACTAAAAATAAACAAAAGTTATTTAAAAAAAAGAAAAAATGTGTCTAACTACAACTACTAAATGGAGGTTCTCTGGTCTGATACCACCTCAGAGAAGCAGCCCATCCAACACTATGCCGGGAAGGGGTCCCAGAAAATATGGACTAGAGATAGATGGCCTCTGCAACAGTGGTAGGAAGCTTGGAATAGCCAGCGTGAGATGGAGGATGACTGAAGAGCAAGGGGAAGAGAAAGGATTTGTCTTTACAACTTTTTGGCAGTTCCAGCTGCTGAAGGATACAGTGGTTAAGAATCTCCCCAAAATGAACATAAATGCAAAGTCTGCTGTGAGCCTCAGAAAGAGCCTTCTTTGAGCATTTGGCAGTAATGGTATAAAAAAGCTATATGAAATTAAAAACTGAATCCAACTGATTCAAAAAATGAGAAACTGGTGATTAATCTCCATATCTGGGAGTGCCAGATCAGTTCTGGGTTGAAGCAGAGCTTGAAGGCTATGATTGGCCCCAACTATTGGAGGAAAGAAGAGAGAGACCATCAGGTGGGCTCCCCAGCTCCACCAGCTCAGCTGTGTGGTAGCTGGCAGGCTCCTTCAATTAAAAAACACACACACACACAACATTATTTTGGGAAGGACTCCACTGAATTCACTTGACTCTGCAGAGTCAATAATACAAAAAAGAGTTTTGAACTTAGATGCAACAGTGAATGGAATAATGTTCCTGGAGTCAGGAAGACCTGAATTTAAATTTGGTTTCTGACTTACTTGCTGTGACACCCAGTAAATCCTTTAATCTATCTACCTCAGTTTCCTCATCTGTAAAATGGAAATAACAATAGTGGCTACCTTTAGGGTTCTCATAAGGATCAAATGAGATCATATTTATAAACCTCTTAACATAGTGCCTGATACATAAGTAGAAGATATATAAATGTAGTTATTATACATATAGATATGAAAAATACACATATATGTTAGCTATTAATGAGAACTTTTAGGAATCCCCAGACTAAATAATCACTAGGTCACTTCTATCTCTAAATTTATGATCCTAACTAGAACTCTCTGAAAATAGATTGGGCTGCCTCAGGGAGCAGGGAGTTCTGTTACTGGAGGTCTCTAGTCAAGAAAGTAGAGGATCAAAGATGTTCATTTACTTGGTGGTTGTTGTCCTTCATGCTCAAAGAGGACAAAAATGACATCACTATGTTTGGGTCAAGGTACAATACGTCCAATGAGACCAATATGAGCTTAGAAGGCTCTGCCACGCGTTGGAGACAAATAATCCATAGGAACTTTTGGGAGGGAAATGTCTCTAAATTTGCACATCTCACATTTCTTTTGAGCTACTGCAATTCTGCTTTGCTCATAAAGCAAATTTTTCAATGTGGCCATGCCATGATGGTTGGTCCTGTGCCGGAGTCTTCTATGTCTTACAATCAATTCCAAAGTTCTTCAGAGAGACCTTGAGAGTCTTCACTGATTATTGATGTCAGGGAAGAGATCCACATTTCACTAAATCCTTGAGATAGTTTCCAACATTTCAGTGAACAGCTTAGAAAAATCTGAAGCTAACCTCTCAGGCTGTTCCACTGACTAAAAACTCTGGGCTTCCCAACCAATAGTAGTACATTTGACAACTAGTTGCCTAGTAAAGGAATAAGGAGAAGGCAGGAAATTGCATGCTTAACACCACTCTCATTTCCTCAATATCATTCCTCTCCACTAACCTCCTAAGGACAAATACGCGCACACACACACACACACACACACACACACACAACACACACACACACACACACAGACACGCAAACATTTCTAAAATTACAACTCCTTCCAAATGTTGGGAAATTTGGACTTGTGTAAAGCTGAGTCACATGATTAAAGTAGTGTAATGACACTTTAAAGGTTGAAATTAATGAATTAAAATTTAAATTATTGACAACTATGGTTTAATAAAACATCAAGAAAAAGAAAAGCAGTGTTACTAAGATATCCATATTACCCAACTGCTGGGGGGAAAATGCTCCAGGAAGTGGGGTTAAGAAAGTTTTCCTGTTTAGTTTGTAAAATGTTGCTTAGGAAGAGAAATACGATTGTATTACCCTAGTGAAAAACTGTAAATCTCTGATAAGGAGCCATTCCTGGTAAAGTTGAAGATTTTGAACATAATCAGGCAGAGGACACCGATTTCTAAAAGGGCCGGATCTCAGAGATTTCCTTAATTTAGACCAGCAATGCGGCTTTCATAGTTCCTATTTTTACTTGTGTTCCCCTTGCACTGAAAACCCTTACAATTATTAACTAAAACGCCTAGCTATTAATCAGTCAGTAATCAATATCACACCTCAACAGACAGCACTGAAAGCTATGGACAGTTCTTTCAAAAAATATTTTTAGGCCAAGATGGTAGGGTAAAAGCAGGAACTTGCTTGAGCTCCTGCTCCAGCCACCTCCAACACCTGTAAAAAATGACTCTATACAAATTTTTGAGCTGCAGAACCCACAAAGTGACAGAGAGAAACAAATCTTCTGCTGAAGGCAGCCTGGCAGGCTGGCAGGAAAGGTCTATTGCACTGAGCTGGGAGCGAAGAGTATTCCCGTGTGAGCTGAGCCAACCCAGACCTGGGGCAGCCCAGATCCACAGCATAGACCTGCCAGAGCAGACCTCAGGAGAGTGAATCACTGGTAGCTGTGGCAGTTTCCAGACTTTTCAATCCATGAATACCAAAGAGAAAGTAAAAAGGTCAGTAGGGAACTCTGTTGGAACTGGGTGAGAGAAAAGCATGATCTGGCCCCTGCCCCTAGGGTGGTGGAGGCTGTGGTGGCTGTCACTCCTGCCACATGGCTGGTTCCTGAGCTTCAGGCCTGCAGAGTATAGAGGAACCAAGTGATAGTTCAGAGGGGAATTGCTCTTGCTTTGCCCTGATTGGATCTGGGCTGTAGTCTTGGATGTGGCTGTCCTGGGTTGAGGAGTGCTAGCGTGGCAGAGCTTGTGGTGGCTGTAGAGAGGGTGCCCGCCTCATAACTCTGACAACAGCTGCATAAAACATACAGATATATACTTTATATTCCCTTCAGCTATCCTCATACTCAGAAAAGTTTCACAGGTTACAGTTCTCATTTTTCCTTATTGGCATGTAAATAGTTCAACTTTGATAAGTTCCTTATGATTCCTTTTCCATGTTTACCTTCTCATGCTTTATGTGTTTTGTATTTATCTTTGTACAGATAAGTTGTCTCTAGGAATGTGCTGCCAATTGTTTAACAACAAAGTCTCAGTAAGAAAAAAAATGTATGCACAACACACTTTTAGGTTAATCTGAATTAACATTTTCCTCATCGCTTTCCATAGTCTAGACAATCAACAATCAATCAAGACTTGATTTACGGCATTTGTTCCAAGGTGCAAAGGCTGACTTTGAAAATTTAGTAATTGATTCTCATGGTCTGGTTTAAGCTGGCTCCAGCTTGCTCCTAAATCTAGGGTCCTTTCTATTATACTACAGCTGCCCGTCTAAAACAGGATATAGATGAAGACTTTTGTCAAAAATTTTCATTCACCAATTTACATAAGAAAACAATGGATTGGATACTGGGTGAGTCCAATAGTAGCAATTTAACAAATAATTATTAAGCAGCTAATATGTACAAAGCACTGTGGTAGGATATGGGGACACAAAGATAAATGAAACCTGGACCTGGTCCTGAAAGAGTTTATAATCAATAAGCAAGCACCTACTATGTTCCCATGTTTGCACTAGGGATCTAAGGACCAAAACACATCCCTAATTCCCCCCTCACCCCCCAACACACACACTTCCCAAAGAGTCTCTGCTCTCAAGGAGCTTATATCCTAATCAAGGAGAAAATGGGTACACACATAAGGATACACAAAATAAATACATGCTAATTACATACAAGCTATTTAGTGAGAGGGGGTAATACCAAGGGAAGACTTTTGCAGAAGATGGTAGGTACTTGAGCTAAATCTTAAAGAGAGTGAGGAATTCTATGAGACGGAGATAAGGATGCATTCCTGGAATAGAGGAGAACCAATGCAAAGACACACAGATGAAAGATGGCATTACTTATGTGAGACAAAAAGACTAGTAATGGGAAGATAACAGATACCGCAATACCTATAGAATACATTCTATCCTGTACATCTTGCAAGAAAATCTAAGCCTTGACCAGATTCGTGTTGACAGATGAAGCCAGGAGTCAGCATATGGTATAGAAAAGCAACCAGATTTTGTTTAGCTTGACAGTTCTATGGCATATTGATAGACAGCTGGTGTCCAATTGATCAAGAAAAATAGCCTCTCCTTACCTAAGTTCTCTTTACACATTACAAAGCTATTTATTCTCGTCTCTCTCATTCCCCTTACTTCCCCTTTTCTGTGTAGTAATACTTTATATATTCTTGTCTCCAGAAGAATCACCAGTCTGCTAGCACTTGAATACTGATCCCTAGAGCCAGCTTGTACCAGTCAAGTCATTATTCCCTTAACAGAGGCCAAGCATTAAGTGGTCTGGAGACAGATAGCATTAGTAACATAATGAAGGGAGACAGAATAGAGGAAATCATGCATCATTATGCACCTTGAGGGTCTAGTTAACTTTTGTTATTGATGGTGTTCAGTTGTTTTTCAGTCATGTCCGACTCTTCCTGGCCCCATTTAAGATTTTCTTGGCAAGGATAATGAAGTGATTTGCCATTTCCTTCTCCAGCTCATTTTACAGATAAGGAAACTGAGGCAAATAGGATTGAGTAAGTGACTTGCCCAAGGTCACATAGCTAGTAAATGTCTGAGACCAGATCTGAACTCAGGAAGATGAGTCTTTCTCATCCTAGCCCTGGCACTGTATCTGCTGTGCCATCTAGCTGCCCCTCTGTAATGGTAATGGTAATTTGAGGATCTTCCCTGCCTCCTAACAGGCTGGATGTAACCACATGGAGTCTGTGGTGGGAGGAGTTTGCTGAAGGGTAGAGCAGAGCCCACAGGAAGCTGGGAGTCAGAGCAGTTAGAGCTGGAGGGAGGAGAGGGCACAGCGAAGGAGATGGCTAGATTGTGAGTGTTTATTTGTGGGAAGGTTAAAGGATGGTGTGGCTGCCTGCTTTGTTGTGATTTATTAACTTCTTTTTTTCTATGATGGATTTAACTTTTTGGTGTGGGAATTTGGCTTTCTGGTGTCTGAATAAATGTTTTGCTTCTGTCTAATATTTTGTGATTCAGAACTGCGCTGGCATATTCATAGTCACTGTCAGTGCTGTGAATATTGCATTGTTGCTATACCCTCCTAGTTAATTTTAGATATACAATTAATAGAAAGGAGATAAGGGATAAAGAGAACAAGATGGACAGCATTTTTTGAAATATTGGCAGTGAAGTGAAAAGAGCTGTGGATTTGGACTTTGAGCACTCAGATTCAAATATTATTTCTGCTAGTTGCTAGCAGTGTGACCTTGGACACATGATTTAACTCCTCTGGGCTTCATTTTACTCCCCTTGAAAATGAGAGCACTGGAAGAGATAACCTTAAAGATTCATCCTACCCCTAAGCTGGGGCAGCTAAATGACACAGTGGATACAGCACTGGACTTGGCATCAGGAAGACTTCTCTTCATGAGTTCAAATCTGGCCTTAGACACTTAGCTGTGTGACCCTGAACAAATCACTAACCTTGTTCCCCTCAGTTTCCTTATCTGTAAAATGAGCTGGAGAAGGCAATGGCAAACCACTTCAGCAACTTTGCCAAGAACCAAATGGGGTCATGAAGAACTGAAGTGGCCCCTCTTGGGTCATATGCAGAATCTATGAACCATAACACTAAGCTAACAAAATTTTAATGCTTATGCAGCAAAGGCTCCTTTATCTAAATGACTTCAACCTCTTGAAATGAAATAAACTAATGAATGAAAAAGCATCTCCATGTAAAGAGCTAAGCTAAACACTGGCATACACATAGAAAAAGCTAGATAGTTCCTGCTCTCAAAGCACTCACTCTAAGGAGTGAGGCAGCTAGGTAGAGCAGTGTATAAAGTTCTGGACCAAGAGTCAAGAAGCGCGAAGCTCAAATTCAGTCTCAGACACTTGCTAGCTATGTGACCTTGTGTATCAGCAATGCAGCATTCACAATGCCTACAGTAACTATAAGTATGCTGATATGGTTATTAATCACGAAATGTAACAGGCTCTCTACATAAGAAATATAGCTAGAGCACTCATTTAAATACCAGAAAATGGAGTCCCAAAACCAGAAAGTCAAAGCCAGCACAGTCGTTGCGAAGTTGGCACATGTGGTTAAAGTAGTAAACACCCACCTTCTCAAGCCTTCCAATAGGACAGGCTACCTCAGGCAGAGATCGTCCTCTCCTCCCGCACGTACCTGCTCAGCGTCCAGGCGGCTCCCAGCAGCTCCGCCCAGGCAGTGCCCGCCCCAGGCAGTCCTCAGCAGGAGTCCTTAGCAGAGATTCTGGTCGATTCCTGCTACATCCCCAAGTTCCAGGCGCGTGGAAGATCTTCCAATCCCAGTATCGTTGCACCTTAGGCAAGTAACTTAAGCTCTGCCACAATTTCCTCAACTGTAAAATGGAAATAATAATAGCACCGTCTCCCAGGCTTGTCGTGAGTATAAAATGAGACGTGTGTGAAGCGTTTAGCCTAGTGCTTGGCAGACAGCAGGGTTACTCAGATGCTACCTACAATGGCGACTATGGAGAAGATGGAGGAAGAAGGGAAAAGCGTGGAAGGCGTAAGGGCGCAATGGCTGGGCGTGTGGCAAGGCCCAGAAGTCTTTAGGCTATTTAAGTAACCTAAGACAGTCGTAAGGAATTGTAGGGCATAGAAACAAAGCACATGGTAAGGTTGAGAACCCCTTACCCAGTGTGAGGGCAGTTGATAAGGCATGATAGTCATACATCATTCATATATCAGTGAATGACATTGTTGACTTTCATCTTATTCAGACCCTGTAAATAGTAAAGCACTCTAGTCAAAGAGAAAACCAAGGGCTAAGATACTCTAGGTAATGGCTCTTCTCATCATCTAACTGTCCTAGAAACCCTAGATTCACTTGAAGACTCAGCTCAAATAAAATTTTCTGATTTCCCTAGTTGTTAGTGGCCCATTCGCAATGACTGTATATCTAGCCATATCTTCCTATTGCTATCATCTCTATCTTCTATCATTTGTCTATCATCTATCTATCTGTCTGTGTCTATCTATCTATTTATCTATCTATCTATCTATCTGTCTGTCTGTGTCTATCTGTCTATCTATCTGTCTATCTGTGTCTCTCTGTCTGTCTGTGTCTATCTATCTACTCTTCTCTGCAATCTATCAGTCTATCATCTCTCTCTCTCCCTCTCTCTCTCTCTTTCTTTCCCCCTTTATATCTCTCCTCCTCCCCACCCCTCCACCCCCTCTCTATCTGTCTGTCTAACTATCTGCATCTCTGAGCATAGAGGACCAGATTTAGAGTCAGAAAATTTGAAATTAAATTCTGGCTCTAAAGTCAGAGTATCTGGATTTCAACCTGAGTGTTATTATTTGATATCTGTATGACCATCGAATATGTCCTTCAACACAGATACACTGGAAATATCACTGGATTTGGAGTCACAGAACCTGTGAATACCAGCACTCCCAGTAGTGTAATACTCAGTGGATTCAATTTCCTTATTTTAAATAAACAGGTTGGACTAGATGACTTTTAAGGTCCCTTCAAAAACTAAATTATATGGTCCTAGGATTATTTAGCTACACTGGCTCGCAGTTTAATCTCATATAAAATAAAGGAATTGGGCTCTAAGGTTCTAAAGAGATCTAAATCCTGTCAACCTATGTTTGGTTTTGGCATCTCGCTAATTCATTCTAAGCATTTGCATTTTAAAAGAATTATCTAAGCAAAAGGAAATGCTTAACCCAAAGAACTGGATCTTTGCAGTGGGGATTTCAGAGACTACAGTACCCAGCTATTTTTGAGGTTGGGCGTGGAGCAGAGAAAGGGACTTCCAGAGGCTCTGCACATCACATACATCCTACTTTGCATACATTGTCTACACAGAAATCTCTCCCCTTCCTTCTTCCTTTACCCACCCTTCTCCAAAATATGGTCTGAATGTTTTGTTTTGTTTTGTTTTGTTTTTACAGGGAGGTTGTCTAAGTGAGACACAGTTTAAGGATCTCCTCTTGATACTGTAGCACAGTTCTGACCTTTTCCTTTCTTAGCCCAATTTGCCTGATTTTTTTAAAAAGGATTTCATTGCCTTTTGCATGCAGAAAACTACCCTTTCTAGCCAAATGTTTCCTGAAAAAGCCACTTAGGCAATATTAACAACCAGTAGTCTAGTTCCTGTTATTCTTTGTAGAACTAAAAAATTGATGTAAATGATTATATTAAAGTGAGAGAGAGGGAGAAGATCCCAGCCCTTTGGAGCCAGTGAACCAGTGTTGCTATACAAATAATGAGCCAATTTTTTTTCACTATGTCACCTGAAGATGAGCAAGCACAATTCCAATACTGATGACACTTTGATACTATAAACTTATTTGGTTAATGTCATACTTATGAGGAGAGGAGGATGAATGTGAGCATCGCAAATTTGGGGGAAACATCATCTCCCCAGATAAGGACACCCAAATAGGCCCCCAAAATAGAGTTATGGGTTTATATCAGTAGAAATCCTTAGATTGTTCTTTATTCTCCCTATACTTCCCACAACAGAAAAAAAAACCGGCTAGATTTTATTTTTAAGAGGAACTACATTGGGGTAGCTAGGTTGGTACAGTGGATAGAGCCCTGGGCCTGGGGTCAGAAGGACCTGAATTCAAATATGACCCCAGACACTAACCATGTGACCCTGGGTAAGTCATTTAATCCTGTTTGCCTCAGTTTCCTCATCTGTAAAATGAGAAGGAAATGGCAAACCACTCCAATATTTTTGCCAAGAAAATCTTGAACGTGGTCACAAACAGTCAGACACAACTGAAAAACAACTGAACGATAAAAACTCATCTACATGGAAGAACAGGAGGTATTTAGGATTGGAAAAGAGGAGCCCTGAGTGTTTAGAGATGTTTAATAAGAAAATAAACTTTAGTTCATTTATAACCTAGCCTTTGGTCACTGAAAATTGGTAAGAATAAGCTAGAGTGCATCATTGACCATGAAACTCAAGCCCCAGACCAGCAAGAGGATGCCAAAGGAAACACTAGGTCTAAGGCAGCGGTTCTCAATCTGTGGGTTGTGACCCCTTTGGGGGTCAAATGACCCTTTCACAGAGGTCACAGGGGTAGCCCAAGACCATCAGAAAACACATATTTCCGATGGTCTTAGGAACCTCCTCTATCCGTCTCCAGGTGGGTCTGCCCACATGCAGATATGCTCACATACAATTATTAAAGGGTCTTGGCATTAGGAAGGTTGAGAACCATTGGTCTAAGGGAATTCATCACTTAATTGAAAGCATTCTGGTCTTTGCCCTAAAGAGCTTAACTGCTGAAAAGCTGAGAATCTGCAGCAGGGGTGACAACGGGCTAAGATCGTGAGGCAACAAAAATGGAAGATACCCTTTGCTGATCCTAATAGAACGGTTTTTTTCTCTATCTAAAAATGCTACAGGAAAGCAGAGAAAGTATGGCACTATTCACTGAGAAATAGCCAGTAAAGTGTTTCATCTGAGCCAGAAGCTGGAGGCAACTAGCAGGTCCTGTGAGTAAAAGAAAGCAGGTCCTAGTGGCAGAGATTAAGTGCCTCACTGAGCAGCAGCCTGTATAGAGACGATGTAAGCCCAGGGATGAGCAGGCCTTCCAGGAGCAGCGCAGGGCCATCACTATCCCTGAGATGGTGGAGCAATTGTCAGTCTATGCTTGTGACCTAGCCATATGTATTCCTTTCCATGCCTGCTCCCTAATTGTCACCATTCTTGTCTGTGATGCTTTATCTACATACATGAGAGCACACTTCAGGTCTAAAATTGCTTTGTCTCAAAGAGTCAGACACCACTGAAAAACAGCTGAATAATAAAAACTTATCTACGTGGAAGAACGAATGCATATAGAGTTTGAAAACAGGAACCCTGAATGCTAGAGATGTTTAGTAAGGAAATAATTATGACTTCATTTATAACCTTGCCTTTGGTGACTGAAAATTGGGAAGAAAGCTAGAGTGTATCATTGACTGTGGAAGCCAAGCCCCAGACCAAGGAAAGGATGCCAAGGAAAAGACTAGGCTTAAGGGCATTCGTTATTTAACTATTCTTATGATGTCATTTCATCAAATGGCCACGAGGTGGTGTAGTAAACAGAGCACTGGACTCTTGCCAGGAGAACCAAATTGAAATATAGGCCCTAAATTTTCCCCTCCTTATGTGACCCTGGGCAAGTCACTAAAACTCTGTCTCAGTTTCCTCACTGGTAAAAGGGCGGGTAATGATAGCACCTGTTTGTTATGGGAATCTGAAGATCTTCCCTGCCCCTAGGCCTTTTGCTAAAGTGGCTACGTGACTTTGAGAACCTTCCCTGACTTGAAAGTATACTCTGCCCCCTAATAGGCTGATGTCATGTGGAGCCTGTGGCGGGAGGCTTGTTTTTCAGGAATCCCCATGCCTTATTACTTTGTGATTGGGCAGCGAGTCAAGAGGGCTGTGACATTCTCTGATCCAGGAGAAGCCTATATATATATATATATATATATATATATATATATATATATATATATATATATATATATATA
>CM053580.1:200143932-200161919 GCA_028627135.1 Pseudochirops cupreus | reverse complement strand
GTTTGCTTGTAACTTGTGTTTGTAACTTGTGTTTGCATTCTCTGAAGTTCAGGGTGCTGACTTTTTGCCCTGAACTAGGTAAATGATATATGTTTGATTGATTAAAGTAAGACTGTTAACCCATTTTGAGTTGCTTCCCTTTAGAAAAGCAGATCTAAGACCTGTGCTAGCAGCCACCCTGGGTATGTTAGGGTACATGCTGATATACTATGGCCCAGGGTTCTTGTGAGGCCAAAATCGTATGTATTTGTAAAGGGCTTTGTAAAGTTACAGAGCGATATATGATGATGATGCTTTTGCTTTTAATTAACTGTTGTCTTCTGACTGATTATGAGAGGTAAACATGTTACCATGTACTCTGAGCCTGGGGTAGCCATCCACTTAGGGACTTGCCTGTGTGCTGGGGGGTTGAGGGTGCCCCAAGGCACTACATGGGATTTCGTTGGTTGTTATGTCTGACGATTCTCTTCTGCTTTTATTCTAAGTTTACATACAGGCAGTATGCATTTCTGAACAGCCCATGCTGAAGAACCAGTTCTGCAGTCACAATATCCCCAGGCAGATGTTCTAAATTAAACTACTTATACCTCCTTCTGACTAAACAGCAACCAATTAAAAGAGCAGCCTCTCTTCTCAAGCCTGACTCCGGCCCAATTCAGCAGTACTCTCTGTCCCTTAGGGCAGCTGCACAAACAGAATTAGCCTGCTTGAGTCGCCAGCACAATTATAATGCTGTACATTAGATTACATAGTTATTTTTATATTCATTCAATAGGTGGTGCTATTTCCCACAGAATCACAGGATCTCGGCGTTTTAAGAGAGTTCAGAGGTCTTCTTACCCAATCTCTATTGGACTGAAACTCTCCTCTACAATCTATATGAAAAAAATTGCCATCCAGCCTTTGCTTGGGTTTTTTCTCCAAATGCCGTTTATTTCTTATAGCTATACCCTCAGGGTTCAAAAAATTGTCTAATGTCTCTTGCACAAGAGAGCCTTCTAAAAGTTGAGGCTTTTCCTAGCTAAAACACCTCCAGTTCCTTCAACCAATTCTCATATGTCATGAACTAGGCACCCTTTGATATCCTGGCTGCTCTGCTATGGACATTCTCTGGCTTATGGATTTCTTTCTTAAAATGTGGTACCCCAAGATAAAGATTCAAGCAGTGTGGCATAGTAAAAAAGATAAAAATACATAGTAGGTGCTTACTAAATGCTTCTTTCTGGATGAACTTCAAGGTCTCTTCTATTTCTAAAACAATAATGCTATGATCCTGCTGCTTCTGATCAGAGCAGACCTCCCTAGGGGAGCTGCCCTTAAACTCAGACCTCCTTAATTTTAGATGTTATGCCTCTCTCGTTGCAGGTCAGTTAATACTCGTTTTTTGGGTGCTATGTCGCACTGTTGGCCTGTAGAGAGCTGGCCAGCTTAAACGCTTAAACACTGAGACTCTGTCAGATGGTTTGCTCTTTGACTACGGTCATGCCATCTAACACTCAATGAGGTAAATTTGTTCGTGCTCTGTTTTCCAGTAGATGAAGAATAGTTCGGAATCATTTGTGTTTGAAGGTGTTTCCCCTGATCCCTTGCAGAACTTGCTTTTAAATTGAAATGTTAAATTTGACCATTGTGTTTAATGGAATTTTCAGCCATTTTTTTTGAGGTAACCTGCAAATTCTTTCAATTGGAATTTCATTTTCTCTGTTCAGAAGGTCTGGGCAGTTCTCTGCTATTCTTTCCTACACTGTAGTGTTAAGGTTTACTGTCTCGTTGTGTTCTTCTGGAAGGCTTGTAATCCCGAAGTTCTCTCTAAGCATCCTGCTTTTGAGATCAGTATATTTTGCTTGCATGTGATCGTATTTCTTTTTATGTTCCTTGTTTTTGCTTCTCTTCTAGATTATCCTTCACTTCTGTTTACTTGTGTCTTCAATCTATTGTTCTCTTTTTGTTTATTTGGTGAGATTTGACATTGCAGATTTCAATTATTTTCTGTCATTTTATTTTTTGCTCTGCAGGCCATAAGTTCTGTTCTCATAACTTTCATTTCTCTTTGCAACCACTCAGAAACAATGTGCTATGGTTCTAGGTTCTCTTCACATTCCACAGTATCCTCTGTCTCATCGAGTTTTAGATCATTTTCCTTTGTTTTGCTGTATTGACTCACAGATGCCCGAATTCATTTACTTGATCTGGAAGTCATATTTTCTTCTGTTAAAGTTTTCCCTGTTGAATTATCTGCTTGTGTTCAATGGCTTTGAGTTTTCTTTTTCCTGAAATCCTTGATGATTTCAACCTTTATTTTTTTCTTCCAATTTTTCCCTATTCACTTTCTGACTGCCCCCTCTGATGGTTTTGTGGGAGACTGGATCTCAAAGAGTCTCAGCCCCCTCCCCTGTTGGGCAATCATGGTTCACCAGACTAGGTCTCTGCCCCAAGTGACTTTTTGAGGAACTTTTACTCCAAGTGACTTTTGACCACAGCTTGATACTGGGCTCTTTCCCTCAGGCTTAGTGGAATGCTGCACAACTTTCTCCTCCTCCCACCTCGCACATAGGCTATTCTGTCCCAGTGTACTGTCCCACTCCCTCTGTTCCTGAATTCTTTAGCTTAGCACCAATACCTCTGTACTGGGGCTGTGGGGTTGTCCATTTTGGTGCTATCATTTCAAAGATTGGGTCACTGAGTCTCCTATTTCAGTCTTGCTGACAGTAGCATGGGAGGTTGGGGTCGAGTGCAATGTCAGTTCATGATTTTTAAAAAAATCTTCCTTTGAATTCTGGATATCCTTGTACCATGGAGACAGATGAAATTGTTTACATCTTTGATGCATAATTTATATTTTGGTAAAGTTTGAGGGGTTCTGGGAATCAGAGAAAATGATCCCATCTCATTACTCACATCACTTTTTCTTTTTAATGAGAGTGCCAATGCCTTCACATGCTGGGTTCTCAGGCTGGGAAAAAAACCAACAACAAACACAAAAAACCTCAGCTGTATTCTTCTCCATAAGAATATGGAACTGTGAAATCCCAAAGTCATAGATGTATGTAATTCTTATTTCCAGAAGGAAATATTTCCTTCCAGGAACCAAACTCTTTTGGGACACAGAACAGCCAGGTAGCTAAGTAAAAACTGCAGGTGTCATCTTTCTTTGGATTCATCTCTTCCTGTTTGCGGTACTCAACCCTTCTATCTGAAGCCTCTATATATCTTGAGCTAATAAAGTCCCCATAACTCCTCTTTGATTCCCTTGTAGGGACCCTGTACTCCCAAACTCCCTCTAGGGGTCTATGCTAAGGAAACTCAATAGAACTGAGTGAGTCTGAGGCTGTGTGTGTGTGTGTGTGTGTGTGTGTATGTGTGTGTGTGTGTAGCTCATCCTACCCCACTCCAAGATGCTTTGATTAACCACTGGAATGAAAGGGAAAGGAGAAAGCAGTAATAATCCACTTCCACCATGAGACCAGCCTGAAGCATAACCATCCATCTCAACCTTTTGTTTTCCATTCCTACTTTTGTTGTGAGTATGTGCCCAGCAACAAGCCTACCAGCCTTTCACCCATACTTTCTGTCCCTTTTCCCCCAGAAGAATTTGTAGTCATAAAATTATGTAGACTATATCAAGATATCTGTGGTATAGAAATTAGCACATGAAATAGAAATTACACATGCTAGTGCTATTGGCAACCAGAGTAGAATGTATTTGCGGGAAGTTAATACATGACATTCACAATAGAATCACATGTAAATGGTCATAATAATGGAACAAACCAAGAATATTGTACATGATCAGATCACTGCATTTGTGACAAAGTTGCATACACAAGAATAAGAAAGTAACTAAATGTGTAGGTAACACAGGACACAGACATTGCAATAATGTGTTTATCAAATAAGCATACAGCATGTGTATAGCAAGGCACTAGCTTAAATATCAAGTATATATATCAAGTGAAAACAATAGCGATAGCACATTTCAAAGGAAACCTATGAATACTATGCAACAAATGATAACATCATATGTTATGGTTATACAGAAGGACTATTATTAGTTACATGTACTGTAGCAAAGAACGTCATCATCCTTTCCTACCCCCTACGTGTAAGTGTAGCCCAGGACCCTGTCCTCTGCCCTCTTCTTTTCTCTTTTTCTCTCTATATAATCTCTTCAATTCTCATCTTTTGGCATCACCTTTACATAGGGGATTAGTTTACAGATTAATCTCACATCTCTCTCTCCTAAACTCCATTCTTGTAGCACTAATTGCCTTGAGTACATCTCTATTTAGGCATCCATAAGCACCCAAAACTCAACAAGTCTAAAACTACCCTTCTTCCAAAGTTCTCTATTTCTATTAAGGATACTACTAATCTTCCAATTACCAAGGATTGTAATCTTGGGGTCATCAATTCTTCCTTCTCTGTCACCCATCACAGGTCTTACATCTTACATCCATTACCTTTCCTTCACTCACATAGTCACTTTTTAAATTCAGGTCTTACTCACTTTTCGTTTATACTATTACAATAATCACCTATAGGGTTTAAGGGATATGTTTTTCCCTTTAAGGGGTACGCCCAACATTAACATGAATAAAGGATCCAGAACAGTGGTTTTCAACCTATGGGTCACGACCCCTTGGGGGGGGTCGAATGACCTTTTCACAGGGTCACCTAAGACCATCAGAAAACACATATTTCCGATGATCTTAGGAACCGAGACACTTCCCTTCTATCCATCTCCAGGCGGGTCTGCCCACATGCAGATACACCCACATACAAGTATTAAAGAGTTGCGGCATTAGGAAGGTTGAGAACCACTGATCTAGAAGGAAAGAGCTTAAATACATGCCAAAACTCTTGTTCTAGGTCAGGGACTCTTAACCCTTACTCTGCTATGGATCCCTATGGCAGCCTGGTGAAGTCCATGGAAACTTTTCAGAATAATGCATTTTAAACGCATTTTAAAAATACAATATTCCAAAGGAAATCAATTATGTTGAATTTCATTTATGAAATTTTTTAAGTTCAGATAACCCAGATTATGAATCCTTTCTCTAAATATAGCCCCCTTGTTTGCAGGGAATTTAAGGAATATTTCTCTTGCTGCCAGAGGTTTAGTGGGTGCCCCTCCCCAATAATAAAATCATCCCCTTACCCAGGCTTGGCTTGTTTGTTGCTTATTTCAGAGAAGCTGGGTTTATACATCTCTAATGCTGACTATCCTGGTCCTCTCCTCCTGAAGGCTAGGTGTGTAAATTTTTATTCCTCTTCCACTTGGGTTCTTCAGTGCCTTTAAAGAAGACTGGAAGTGACTAGGCCCTTTGCACATGACTCTGGCCCCTACCAATTGTGTTCCCTCTAGTGCAGGGGTTTTTCTCTGTACCCCAGTTCCATTTAACCAATTAACAGATTAGTTTTTACAAAGAAATATTTGCTTCAAAAAATATAACCATGAATATGAAAACTTACTCCCCCAAAACATGGAAAGTCACCTTACACCTGGAAGGGGGATTAGGTTCAGAGCTTGTTTTAGCTCAGAGCTCTAAAGCGCAGTCCCAGTTTCAAGTTCAAAACCCCCTTGGGCTCCAGTGCCGGGCTTCTTGGCTTCCCTTGGTTTCCTTACTGGTGTGGTTGGCTGCACTATCCCTCTTGGAATCCTGGTTCCAGAGTCAACATGGCTCAAACTCCAGAGAAATAGTTAAGAGTCCAGGGTCTGGTGGAGATCACTGCTGACACCTAAAATTTAGGATGACAAATAACACAGAACATATATATATATACAAGCACCAAAGATGCATTTCTTGGAGCCAGGGTAAGAAAGCATGAACAGGGGAAGGAAATTCATCCTTTGTAACTGATTCAATTTAGGGACCCCACCTGAACTGTGGGTAAATGGTCATCTTTACCCTCTGGATGCATTTAAAGAGTGTGCCAGAAAGAGAGATTCTTAATCCCACCAGTTTTAAAGACAGGTTACAAAGTAAGTCAAATGAGGCTATACTCATCTGTAAGGTAAGGGATGAAAGAGTGCCTCCATTTTAGGAGATATGAGTATCCACAGACAATCGTTGTTGGATATTCTGTGTTAGGCAAACTGGGCCTGCTCCAAAAGTCTCATAACATATCTCCCTTGACTTCTTAGGATCCTGTTTAGGAAACTTTCATTTATGGAGAGGGCTTGATTTCAATATGCCTCCACTGTGTTTGGGATTTTGTTTGCACGCCCTGTTGTCATTCTCAACTTTATTACCGAGAACCAAATTTCTACTAACTGCCATCATTAATCACAGGATTTAGTGGTGGATGAATCTCTTTTCTGTCAAAATGGAGATAGTTTTGCAAATAAAAAATGAGAAACAATTGAATACTAAATCCTAACAAACTCCATACCTTACCCATCTGCCTTGCATCTATATTAGGGGTGGGAAACCTGTGGCCTTGAGGCCACATGTGGCCCTCTAGGTCCTTGAGTGCAGCCAATTTGTCCTGAGAAGTTTGGATTCAGTCAAAGGGCCACACTTGAGGACCCAGATGGCCCACGTGGTCTCAAGGCCACAGGTCCCCCACCCCTGATCTATTCTGTGCATACAACTGGACACTGTCTTGTGGCTTCCTAAAGCACCTTAAAGGCTACTGGGTCTTGCCAATTGCCCTGTTGTTTCACCTTATGACTTCTGGAATTTTCCATCTGTCTTACAGCTAGACTCTTGTACATGTTGTCTCCTCCAATTAGAGTATGAACTTCCTGAGAGCAGGAATTATCTTGCTTTTTCTATTTCTATTCTCAGGACTTAGGATAGTGGTTGGCACAAGGTAAGCACTTAGTAAATATTTTTTAGTTGTCTAGAGCACCAGAGGTTAAATAACTTGTTCAAGGACACAGAGCCTGGAATGTGTCTGAGGTAGGATTTTGAACCAAGATGTGCTTGTCTTGACGATCAGCATTTTCTCCATAAAGGAATAGGATTTACTTCTTTTGAGCTTGACTTTGCCCTAAAGGGAAAAGAAATCTTCCACCAGTTTAACAGAGATCTAAACTTTGAGTTAATCTGTTTTTAACAAGTAAGTAAGGGGGTAAAGCAAAGTCTTCTCCTTCAGTGTACCCCACAGTTCTTGGGGCAAGGGCAGGGAAAAAAAGGAGCTTCCAATTTTCCTTATAAGTGATTAAAGTTTTGGGGACTTTCCCAAAGGTCAAAGGAGCAAACATATAGAGAATGGAGATGCTGTCTGACACTGCATGGGCTTCCTCTGGTCTTGTGGGGAATTAGAATAGCTACTCATCCTCATCCATTCTTTCTCTCAGAAGCCTCCAAGAACAGAGTTCCAGAAATCCAAGTTGCAAAGATATCGTCAGCTGGTTATTTCTGGGATATCATCTGTATGACTGTCTCCCCTCCATTACAAGACTGTGCTAGCAGGGAGCCTTGAGACCAGTGCTATGTTCTTCAATGGTCTCCTTGGAGCCAGGTCCTGGGAAGGTCCTTGTGGACCCTCAGTAGGTACTATCAAATTCTTCATGTCACTCCATTCTTCTCAGATCCTTGCAGAGGACTTCAATCTTCTTCTGCACTTTTGCAAGATTTGTGACCTTTCTATTCCTCTGTGTGGGATTCCCCATTACCCCTTTCTGTAGCACGAAGTGATTGGTTAGCCATCTGGAGACAACCCAATCAGGTAACTCCTGGGGGAAGCTCTCATTGAGAGGCAGGCAATGATGTCGGAACTCTTTTAGCTGGAGATATAGGGATTCTCTGCTTTGAGCTCAGGATCTTTCAAAGTAAACATGTACTAAGTCACACTACCAGATTGTATCTTGTGCATGCACATGTGTCTGAGACTATACTTGTCTCTAGGGAAGAATTCTTCTCTTACAGTTATTATGTTTCTATGGACTCTAATACAAGTTCTATTTGTTTTCCTTGGTCTGTAAATAAATCTTTTTCTTTAGCTTTGGAAAGTAAACTTGCAAATGAAATTGTTGATAACACCTAGGAGTATGGTACAGATCATTTAGTTCTCAGATGATTTGAATGCGGATGAGCCAGAGAAACATGGAAAGTCCCATAAAGTACACTCAAGTCTTTCATGTTCCCTAAGAGCTGCTGACCCAAAGGTTTATTGTATAAAGTCATAAAAAATGCTACCACATGTAAATACATGCATTCTCAGAATCTTGTTTTCCCTCTCATTTTAGCTCAGAAGGAAAATTCCAACTTTTCTGTTCTGGAAATAAATGATAGAGATGAGCTTTTGATTTTAAATCTTGGGACTACTTTCATAGGAAAATACCCCCATCTTGTGGACTTTAAGGACATTGCTGGAAGTAATCACTACCCCCATTTTATGGTTATGTTCTCTCCTGAGTCTTCATGGACCTTTCTTGGTTTTGAGATTATAGTGGGTACTTTAAGAGTATACTAAAGGAATTTCAAATGTGGGCTCCTTGATGGACTATGTGTCACACAAAGACCAATCTACCCAAATTCAATAAAGTTCATTCCCGGTAGGCTGCCCAGCAGATGACAGATTACCTATCTTTCTGTGTACTCATTCATCTATTTTTTCATTCATTCATTTATTGATCCATCCATCCAACCATTCACCTATCCACTCATTTCATTATTTATATGATTGCAGTGACCTCAAATTTCATGTACCAAGGCAAGGGAGGATAATAATTCATAATGGGGCAGAGAGCACACATGAAAAAGAAATTGTAGATAGTTCTTAAATTAAAGAAACTGGGACATTGGATCAAATTCTACCTTTGAAGTTTACTACCAGAGTAATCTTTGTTAAGTCACTTACCCTCCCTTTGGTCTCTTCATCTTTAAAATGAAAGTTTTAGACCAGATAGATTCTTAGGTCCCTTCTAGCTCCAGCTCAGATTTTGAAGTGTGGAAGCATGGTTAAATAATTTATAGGCATAAATTAACAGGGTGTCTCAGTTGGTAGATTATAGAATCTCAATAAATTTATTGTTTTCTTTAGGAATGCTTTATGTATTTATTCTTTTATTTTAAAATGTTTTAATGAAATTTTGAAAATTTTAATCTGTTGCTCCCCAGTCTCATTTCCTTAATATTAGCTATCTCTTCTAAGTTAGAAATTCTTAACTTGGGATCTACAAACATTTAAAAAATTTGATAACTATTTCAATATGTTGGTTTCCTCTGTAATCCTATGCATTTAAAAACATTATTCTGAGACAAAGTCCATAGGATTTGTCAGATTGCCAAAGGTTGAGAACCCCTATCTCACATGGTTATATGAAAATTGAATTATTAGAGAGGCATAGAGATTATGTTCCATTGTGGGAGCTCCAGTCAGGTTCTAGGCCTTATGGGGGGTGTGGAGGAACTTTCTATCTATAGTCAACTCCTACTCCCCTCAATTTACTTGTTGTTGAGGTAAGAGGGTCAATGACCTCATGAGGGTGATGTCCTCAATTTGCTGGTTTAGCAACAGTTGCGTTGCTCTAACCCAGTGGTTCTCAACCTTCCTAATGGCGCGACCCTTTAATACAGTTCCTCATTTTGTGGTGACCCCCAACCATAAAATTATTTTTGTTGCTACTTCATAACTGTAATTGTGCTACTGTTATGAATCTATCCAATATGCAGGATGTATTTTCATTGTTACAAATTGAACATAATCCACAGGTTGAGAACCGCTGCTCTAAGCATTTTTATCTGTAACACAGGAGCTTTCACAAAGGAGTATTTACTTCAAATGGTCTAATAACAAACATACAAATTCCCCTCAACAGGTGGGAGGCATAATTTCCCCTGTCCCATACCCACCTCTGTCTCTGGGAGGAAAAGAGTTAATTCTCTTTAATAATCTAGTTCAGTTCCTAGAGAACTCAATCCTAGTTCCAACTTCCAACCCACCTCCCTGCCTTGAGCTCCGGTTCCAGGCGTTGTAACTTCTCAGAGTTTCCATGTCCCTGTGACTGGTATACCACCCCACCTGAAATCCTGGCTCCAAGGTTGCCACTTCTGGCTCCCATGGGGATCACTGCCAGCCCCTGAAATTGAGAACAAACACCAAAAGATCCACCTTTTGGAGCTGGGGTAGGGAAGGCAAGTCCTTTCTTTCTCTCTGGGGTTCATGCTGGACACTGAAGATAGAGTTACTGAAAAGAGGACAGCTGAAAGATGACAAAAAAGGAGGCATGGAAGAAAAGCACAAATAGCCTAGTCTTAGCAGTTTTGAAGATTTCAAGACGCAGGCAGCCCATCAAAGGAGGTTATCTCGAGCCATGTGTTAGGGGAGTCAGCTGGGTTCCATGTTGAGCAAACTGGACGTGCTCTCTAGACCTCTCACAGGACTTTCTCTGGGCATGCCCAGAAAATCTGGATTATGTACTTATACTGATATTTTTGTTCTCTGACCTTGTGAGAGGGTCAATATCTACCAGAGCCCCTACTTCCCCCTATAACACGGTTAGGAAAAGGTGATGAAGGCAGGATTTGCTTGCCCTGGGGTTGTTTCAAGGTTCAAATTGTGCTCCCTGGACATGGCTTCTTGATGTTTTTTTGCTGTGCTAACGTCACCTAATGCGTTAAAAGGTCTCACCCTTGGAATCCCTTGGAAACCCTCTGACTTGGTGGGTATCTGAAGACCATAAGAGTTACTACACCCTGCCTTGCTGACTAGAAATATTCCCATATGGAGATAAGAGGGCTACACATTTATAGAAACTAAGAACCACTGTATCCTTGTTACATGTTCTTGTCATGTTAGAGGGGGCCAATGCCAGTTGTCTTGACCTGTGTCTTGCCTGGACTCTAATGACTCTGGAGGAGAAAGTGAGGCTGATGACTTTGCACAGTCCTGCCTCACTTAAATCCAATTCACTTGCAAGTCAGGACATCACTACCCTGATGTCATTGGTCCTCCTGGAGAATGAAGGGTGAATACCACATCATTAGAGTTAAACCTTTTCCTAACCTTTCAATGACCTATGAGTGCCTGATTTTGTCTCAACACTGAACCTGAACTGACCGGGTGCTGACCCTGTGCAGGCTCACTCCTAATACGTCTTATAAAAGCTGGTCAGTCAAGATGTGTATTTGCATACATGCCTCTAACTCTGGTCAAGAGTGCAGGCAGGGGAGGGGCATGTTAGTATATTTTTGACTGGGAAATTCAAAAGGAGAAGTAAAGGAAAATTCCTGCTTCCGGCCTGAAAACCTCTATGACCTTGAGCTTGGTTTGGTTTTATGAATGATTCTATAACTCTCCCAACAAAAGGAACCATTAACCTAAATGCAGGCATTCATTTTGATTACCCCTAAAAGAATGAGATGCCTGTAACCAAGAGTACATGAGAGCTAGAACCCATCTCTCAACCACAGTTAAGCCTTCCCTCCATCCCAGACCAAATAGGTGGTAGGAGAGGAGAGAAGAATGAAGGAAGGGGTAAGATTAGAGAAGAGATTCCCACCTTCAAGCTATTCCTGCAGCTGCTTATTGACTTGGAAAACTGCAAATTAACATTATCTAGGTTGTATTTTATTTTCACTTATTTTGTTAAGCATTTCCCAGTTATGTTTTAATCTGGTTTCAACCCCACTAGGGACCTTTGTAGGCCAGTGGGACCAGAGTTTGAAATCTCTGTTCTAGGATACGGATCCCCAGGAAGAAGTAAACAAACACTCATGCACTTGACAGAAGCCAAGTTTGCTGTACCGTTACAGATAGCAAAGCAAATTCTCTCTGAGAAGAAACCAAGGATTAGCAAGGGGTAGGTAGAGTGAGAGTACCAGGCCGGCAGTGCTGCTAAAACCAGGATTTTATCTGCCATCTGCCCAGTGAAGACAATTAGCCTGGACTAGGGGTGGAGTGTGAGCAGCCTCGAGGCCCCATGTGACCCTCCAAGTCCTCAAGTATGGCCATTTGACCAAATCCAAACTTCATAGACAAAATCACTTAATAAAAGGATTTGTTCTGTAAAACTTGAACTCAGAAGGCTGCATTTGAGAATCTAGAGGGCTACATGTGACCTCAAGGTCCCAGGTTCTCCACCCCAGGTCCCAGGTTCCCCATCCCGGGTCCCAGGACCAATATATACCAAAGCTGGGGATTCCATTATAATAGGCCTCTTTTTCTTAGCCTTATTGTAGGGCAAAATCTCTGTGTGATACCACAATTGGAAGACTTGTATAGAACCTTGTAAACCTGAGTATTTCTCTCCTATAATGCCTGGTATCTCTCCTGGAACTAGTAAGTTACATGACTTGGTGTGTCTTCCTCAGAGTCAGCTCATTTGGGATTGAAACAGGGGAGATATGATAAATCCTTGTGTTTCTGAGAAATTAATGATCTTTGAATGGGACCCTAGTGGTATGGATCTGCCTTGGAGTATAGGGTAGAATAGAGGAACTGGCCTGAGCTGATCATAGAAACATGAGGTTACAGATTTTTAGACTTGAAAGGGACCCTAGAGATAAATTAGTCTAACATCTTCTTATTGATTAGATGTGAAAAATGAGGGCCAGAGGACCAGGATGGTGAAGTAGCTTGCCCACAGTTGTACAGCTAGTCAATGTGATTTGAAAAACAATATTAGATCTTTTAGAGCAGTGGTTCTCAACCTTTCTAATGCCGTGACCCTTTAATCCAGTTCCTCATGTTGTGGTGACCCCCAACCATAAAATTATTTTCGTTGCTACTTCATAATTGTAATTTTGCTACTGTTATGAATCGTAATGTAAATATCTGATATGCAGGATGTATTTCCATTGTTACAAATTGAACATAACCCATGGGTTGAGAACTGCTGTTTTGGAGCAATAGCTCTAGACTAGGGTCTTGAAGCTCTATCCTTGGCTCTCTGTTAGTTTCTCACCATCTTCTCTCAGTGACCTCCTCAGCTACCATCAGTTCAAGTGTCTCTACACAGATGACTCCCAGGTCCCTATTTCCAGTGAAACGTAGGTACTTAATAAATACTTGATGATGATGATGATGATGATGATGATGATGATGATGATTTATTATAGTAGGAAAGAAAATTCAGGAATTTTTAAAAAATTTAGGAAAATTAAACTCTCAGGAAAATTAACTGATCTAACTAATATGGTTGTCTTTTCTAAAAATAATACACAAATGTAGAAAAGCCACTTTAAATGTACTGTCTCTGTGCTAGCTGGAGCCTTGGTACAGAAGGGATAGAAATTTCAGTATCTTTTTAGAGAAAGGACCAAATATCAGCACCAGACAAGTGGGAAATTTTGACTTTTTCACATTTCTGTGAAAGAAGAATTAAAAATATAGAAAAAAACAAAACAAGAACCCAATCTTCACTAAATTGTAGATACAGCCTTAGCTACCAGCTAGTACCTCCCTACCTATATATTTATAAATCAAACAGATCATAGAGTCATAGATTTAAAGCTAGAAGAAATCATCAAATCCACCTCTCCCCCTGTATTTATCAAATAAGGAAACTGAAGCCCAGAAAATTTAAGAGCCTTGTCTTGTGTTACACAACTAGCAAGTGTTTGTGGCTTGATCTGAATTCAGGTCCAGGTCCTCTGGCTCAAATTCAGTGCATTTTTCTACTGTACCATGAGCTCAGAAAGAAATGCATCAGATACCTCAGGCTCCATAGCCATACCTCTTTGGCTGAAGGAGGCTTATGGCAAATATCCCACGATCCAAAAAAATGCAGCCTGTTGAAATGCTAAATATTTAACAAAGTATGACACACTGTGACAAGTCCCCTCCTGAACCCAGCTACCTCTGTTTCCTGATTCTGTTCTGTCTTTACAGCCATTCTTCAAAAAAGAAGTTTCATTTTTGTTTTGCTTTTTGAAGTTAGCCTCTGACCTCTAACTCTGCAGTTCTGCTAAGTTCACAGTTGGTTTTTCCTTTTTAATTTTTAAATTTTATTTGTTTATTTGCTAAGTCCATTTTGGGATGCACTGACTTTGACCTTTTACTGTGCTTGCTGTTTGAACGGGCTTATCTCTTGCCTCCCTCAGTTCTGGTCTGTTTTTGTATTTGGACTAATTCCCTACATGCCCCTGTGGCCTTATTTACTTTCCACTTGCTGCTCCCCCAGCTAATTCCTAATCTATGCCCAGCTTCCTAGCTTGCCACAAGGCCAGGGGACACAAATACTTGGCCCTTTCAAAAGCCAGAGTCAGCAGGGATTTCTAAGAACAGGAGGAAGAAATAATTGCCAGGTCACAGAAGGAAGGCCTGCAACACAAGGGAATCTTAGGTGCTGATGGATCAGGAAAATGCTTTATTCATTCATGGGATGGGAAGCTAGAGCAGGACTTGTCTGGGTCAGCATGGCCATGGAGGAAAGTGCAGTAGAGCCAGAATCAAAGGAAGAACTCTAAGGTCCCTGCCTTGAGAAAAGACAAAAATCAGTGGTGGTTTGATGGGGTTTCTTTCTTTCTTATGCATGTTGAAAAATCATCATAATGATAACTGCAGCTTATGTTCCAGCTTCTGTTGAAGAGCTTAAGGGGAATAAAGAGATGCTGTGACAAATGTGATAACTCTCCAGGTAAGTCAACATGTTTTTTCATGCTTGGTGACTTCAAGACAAAGGTGAGCATGGAGGCTGACATTTAAAAAAACAACAACAACAGGGGCGGCTAGGTGGAGCAGTGAATGCAGCAGTCAGGAGGACCTGAGTTCAAATCTGACCTCGGCCACTTAACACACACACAAAAACCGCTAGCCATGTGACTTTGGGCAAGTCACTTAACCCAAATTGCCCTACCTTCCCCCTTCAAAAAAGCAACCCCCCAAAAAGACAACAACAACTATACCAGAGAAACTGGCTCATGACGGAAAAAATAGAAGTCAAAGACTGGAGCACAATACAGAAGCCTCACTCCCATGTATCATGAATGCTTTCTTGAGAAAAGAGTTAGCAGGTTTGGTGAGGACTGCTTAATCTTCCCCAAACTGAAACAGTTTCTATATTACTGGAAAGGAAGCAATATGGGTGTCATTTTCAAATTAATTGTCCCTCTATAGTCAGATCATCAGCTTGCTAGCAAAGATCAGAATCGGCACCAAATTAGAAGACAGAATTAAAATGCTAAGACATATTATGCAATGAAAACAGCTCCTGACACATGTTTTAGGAAGATAATTTGGAGAGCCATGTGGAGAATGGATTGGAAAGGAAAGAGACCGGAAGCCAGGAATCTAATGAGAAAGTTGTTGCGTCATTTCAGGTGAGAGATGATGAGGGCCTGAGCTAGGTTGGTGACTGTACAATATTAGACTTGACATCTTAAAGCCCTGGGAACATTTCTGTTTCTCAGCTGCAGAGGATAAATTTATGGACAACTCTGTCTGAAAGCTAAAGCTTATCTCAGAGCTAATGTCTTCAACAGATCTGGCTATAGCTTTGCCAGTTGCAGCAGATGCCTGGGAGGAGCCTACAGTGTTTTTTTTCCAACAGTTGTCATTTAGAGTAAATCAAGGGAGAATCCACCAAATCAAGATATCCTAAAGCAATATAATTTTTATTTATAATATGATATGTACCTAGACTGGAAAAGTTAAGGTCATAAAGTACTTGGGTAATGAAGAAAAAACTTCATAATCAAATAAATTTCTGAGTGGGTTCTTAAAAACAATGTTTATGATCATCTGGAAGTGTTTAGGTACAATTTCAGTTGAATCAAAGGAAAAGGATGACTGATTCAATAGCTTGTAAGGTCCATTTAAATTTTGTGATCTTTTTAATCATGAGTCCCTATCTTTTTGATCCTCTATTTCTCTTTCTGTAAAACAACAAATTTAGACTAAATTATCTCCAATTAAAAAAAAACAACAACTCCAAGACCTGATTAAGAGAGCTATTTATGAGCGTTTTAGACTTTCATAAAACTAGTGTGACCTCCACCTAGTGGGAAGGGGAGGATTAAAGAATCCTAATTTCATAACTGAAACAGAATTTCCCTAAACTGTTCCTTCACCTACCTTTCCAGGCACTTTAAAAATAAGCCTCCCCCCATGATCTTGTCTTTCAACAGTTTGCTATTTTTTTTATTTTTCAATTAAAAAAACCTTTTTCTAAATTAATCTGTTCTTTCTACTATCTCCATAGAGCAAATTAAAAACAAACAAAAACCTTAAAAATAAAGTCCTCAGTGCCATAGAAGCATGGTTAGCAAAAGAAAGTTTCATATTTTCCACATTTGAAAATAATGTTCTTTTCTATATTTTTTCCATCACTTCTCTGTCAGGAGGTGTTGTAATCATTTTTTTTTTGTCTTGTGGCTAACCATTGCACTGATCAGAGTTCTAAGCCTTTCAAAATTGTTTTTCTTGGGGGCAACTAGGTGGCCCAGTGGCCTTCCAGTCAGGAGGACCTGAGTTCAAATACTACTTCAGACACTTAACACTTACTAGCCATGTGACCTTGGGCAAGTCACTTAACTCCAATTGCCCTGCCTTACCTTCTCCAAAAAAAAGCAAAAAAAATTTATTTTCCTCTATAATGTTATAGTTGTATAAATTGTTCTCCTAGTTCTGCTCATCCCCAAATATAGGCTGTATATGAATATGATGGAATATTTTTGTGCAGTAAAAATTAAGAAATGTGAAGAATTCAGAGAAATATGGGAAGATTTATATGAACTAATGCAAAGTGAACCTAAATAATGAATAAAAACAATTGCCATATCAATATAATTGAAAAATTACCTAAATTGCCAAAAAGACAGTCTGTGTTTTTATATTATCTATCATAGATGCTGAGATGAAGTGGTTCTCTCTTCCCTCCCCACCCCCAGTTCCCCTGCAAAGTTCCTTTTGGAAAAAGGATCCTTCCTATTGGATCAAGCATAGAAAGGAGTTGTTTCCATCATTCTTCAATCCTTTGAAGTATAAAAGTATTAGTAAGTCAAGTTAAGAAAGTATTATCTGTCTTTCTTTAGGCTTTTTAACTGAGTTCTAGCAGATGTCTGGATAATTGAAATGACTAATCTTGTAATATCATGCCTCCATTCCAAGTTTATGAACAGGTTTTTCCAAATTCAATTCTTTCCATGGAATCATAGGTTTTGGACTAGAAGGGACCTTAGAAGTCTTTGAGATCAATCCCCTCATTTAACAGAGGAAGAAAACTGAGTCTGACAGAGATTAAGTGACACACTCAAGTTCACACAAATGGTTGAGTGACAGAATTAGGCAGGATTCAAACCCAGGTATTCTTGACTGAAACTGGCTCTTTATCCACTATACTACAAGACTTTCTTCTCCTGTTTCATCAGGATGGTCAAAGTATATTCCAGTTAAGATCTTACCTCCATCTTCATGCCTTTAAGTCATTTTCCATGCATGGAATATTCTGTCACCTTTACTTAGAACCTCTCTGGTTCTCTTTGAGCCTCAATTAAATTCTAATTTTCAACCAAATGTTTTTCCTGGTGTTAATACCCTCCAGCCCCCACCAAAAAAAGTCCCACGTGAAATTACTTCGTATTTATTTATCTGTATGTATACTCTTTTCCCCAGTAGAATGTAAGCTACCTGCCCTAAATTGGCAGGAGTGGGTAGAAGGGTGTAGAATTACAAACAGAATAAATTGAATCTCTCTTGCATATGATAAGCCTTTAAGTATTGGAAGATAAATTGTCATTCTCTTAAAATGTTCTCTTCTTTTTTTTCTTTTAATTTATTAATTTATTTTTAGTTTTCAACATGCATTTCCACAAGATTTTGAGTTACAATTTTTTCTCCCCATCTTTCTCCTACCCTCACCCCAAAATAGTAAGCCTACTGAATACCCCTTCTCCCAATATGTTCTCTCTTATGTCCTCCCCCATCACCCCCCCTCCCCAACTTTCTAGTAGGGCAAGATGGATTTCTATACCCCAGTGCCTGTATATCTTATTTCTCAGTTGCATGTAAAAAAAACCAAATTGTTTTTTAAATATTTGTTTTTAAAACTTTGAGTTCCAGATTTTTTCCCTTCTTCTTTCCTCACCCACCCC
>CM053580.1:200081493-200143832 GCA_028627135.1 Pseudochirops cupreus | reverse complement strand
CCAAAATTGTTATATTGTGAAAGACTGTATTTCCCTCCATCCTATTCAGCCTCCCACTTATTCTATTTTCTCCTTTGACCCTATCCCCTTTCAAAAATGTTTGCTTCTAATTATCCTTTCCCCCAATCTGCCCTCCCTTCTATCATCCCCACTCTTATCCTCTACCCTGCCTATTTTCCTGTAGGGTAAAATACCCAATTGAGTGTGTATGTTGTTCCCTCCTTAAGCCAAATTCCATGAGAATAAGGTTATCCCATTCCCTTTCACCTTCCTACTCTTTCCCTCCATTGTATCAGTTTTCTCTTGCCTCTTTTATATAAGATAATTTACCCTAATCTATCTCTCCCTTTCTCCTTCTCCCAAAAAATTCCTCTCACCTCTTAATTTTATTTTTTAGATATCATTCCTTCATATTCAACTCATCCTGTGCCTTCTATGTATACATGAACATACAAATGCCCACACTCACATATATATACATACACCCCCCTATATACATACATATATATGTATGTATACATAGATACCATACATATTCCCTTCAACTATCCTCATACTGGGAAAAGTCTTATGAGTTACAATTATTGTTTTTCCATGTAGGAATGTAAATAGTTCAACTAAAATAAGTTCCTTATGATTTCTTTTTCTTGTTTACCTTCTCATGCTTCTCTTGCTTCTTCTATTTGTAAGTCAAATTTTCTGTTCAGCTCTGGTTTTTTCATCAAGAATGCTTGACAATCCCCCATTTCATTGAATGAACATATTTTCCCCTGAAGCAGTATACTCAGTTTTGCTGGGTAGGTAAAAGTGTTCTCTTCTTCACACTAATTAGACAATTTTTTCAATTGATCCTCATATGGCATGCCTTGAGGTCCCTCATCATCCTAGCTATATACATTATATATATCTATAACATTAGTCCTACTAGTCTGTAAAAAGAAAAGACTCAATGAGAAGCAATATTGAAGAGGAAATGAGGGGATTGTCAAAAGGAGACCAAAATGGATACCCAGGGAATTTATCAATCCACCTAGACTTAAAAAGATATGAGTGTTGTTGTGTCTGTCCTTCATTCTTGAGGAGGACCACGGCATCTGGAGATTGATGACATGACTTGAAGTTTACTTTGATTTGAGTGAGGGAGAGCTGTATAAGGTCACCAACCTCACTTTCTCCTTCAGTGCAATCTGGGCCCACTGACCACATATTCATCAGGATGACTGGAGATGACCTAGGATGTAGTAGGAGACACTGACCCTTTTAGATGAAGGTCTTTTCACGTACTCACTTACAGTGAGGTAAAACCCATTCAGTAAATAGGTCTTTTTAAGAAGTGAGTCAAGGGATGGCCCCTTTAATTAGGAAAAAAAAGAAGAAAAAATCAAGCTGGGAGGGAAAGACCTCAGGTGGTTCTTCCAAAGAGAGACAGTTAGCATTGACATTCACTGTAAGCCAGGAGAGTCTAAAATATAGTCATTAAGTGGAACTTGGGCAGGGACCTATTGTGGTCCAACCTATGAGCTTTAGAGTGAATTGGGTTTAAGGTTTTGGAGAAAGAAAGAAAAAAGGTAAGAAGGAAAGAAAGGAAGGAAGGAAAAAGGAAAGAAGAAAGGAAGGAAAGAAGAAAGAAAGGAAGGAAGGAAGGGAAGAAGGAAGGGAAGAAGGAAGAAAGGAAAGAAAGAAGGAAGGAAGGAAGGGAGGAAGGAAGGGAGGAAGGAAGAAAGGGAGGAAGGAAGAAAGGAAGGAAGGGAGGAAGGAAGGAAGGAAAAAAGGAAGGAAGGAAGGAAGGAAGGAAGAAACCTACTAGCTAGATTGATTTCTTTCTTTTCTTGCTGATGAGTGAACAAAGTGATGAAGGAACAAGCTACCTGCTAAGGAATTATTTTGATATTCGCTGCCTGTGACAGATGGTCCTATATATAGTGCTTTAAGGTTTGCAAAGCATTTTATAATTATTAATTCATTTTATCCTCATGACAACCCAGGAAAGTAGGTGCTATTATTATTACCATTTTATACATGAAGACACTGAGGGAAATGGAGGTTAGTTATCATATAGCAAAGAAGTATCAGGCTATAAACCAAATTTTCTTGGTAGGTACACTAAGTACGTAGTATGGATCTATGAAAATGGTTAAATTGCTAAGCTCAGTATTAACTGAGGTTATTGGGGAAATCTAAGGATATGGAAAAGGAATTTTTTTAAAGTTAGATTAAGGTAAAAGGGGGAAAGAATACATGAACTGCTTAGGATCATTGCTCTGAGTGGAAGCGATGATTCTAACAATAAGAGAGGAAGAGAAGGCTGAGCTTCTCAGCTTCTCTTTGGTGTTGGGCAGCGTAACATCGAGAAGACCGGTAGAGGTAAGAAACTTGCATTCAAATGCCTTTTCTGACCTTTACTATCCGGGTGACTTTCATCTCTTTTTTTGCACCAGTTTCCTCATCTGTAAAAGAGGAATACTGGTAAGCATTCCCTTCCTTATTTGGTTGTTATAAGAGATTCCAATCAGATACTATGTGCATCTGATTTTAAAGTGCTAAATAAATTTTAGTCATTATTATTTTTGTTTTCTCTTCCAAGGAGACTGTTCTTTGGACAGTATCAGATAAAAATAATAATTAGCATTTAGATAGCTCTTAAAGGTTTATAAAGTGCTTTAAGGGGTGGCTAGGTGGCGCAGTGAATAGAGCACTGGCTCTGGAGTCAGGAGGACCTGAGTTCAAATCCAGCCTCAGACACTTAACACTCACTAACACTTGGGCAAGTCACTTAACCCCAATTGTCCTGCCTTCCCCCCTCCAAAAAGCTAAAAAGAAAAAAAAGTAATAAAGTGCTTTAAAATATTATTTCATTTTTATCCTCAAAATAACCCTGGGCAGTGGGTGATATTATTATCACCCCCATTTTACAGATGGAGACACTGAGAGTAAGTGATTTAAGTGTCTCTGGTCAGATCCAAATTCAGGATTTTCCAGTTTCAGGTGCAGTGCTCTATTTGCTATAGTTGCCTATATATAGGAGAAAAACCATTTGCATGGAGTCAGATGACCTGAGTATAGAACTTGCCTCTGAGTACTGTTTCAATGTGTTTCCAAAAAACAACCAGCTCTCTGGGGAAAACATATGTATTCACAACACATTTTTAAGTTTAATTTGCATTGTTACCATTTTCTTAGGTCTAGATAAGCAACAAAACTATGAATCAAGCTCTAATTTATAGTATTTCATGATTTCTAGAGTGTAAATGCTCATACTGAAAATTAAACAATTGGTCCTTGGGAAGTGGTTTGAACTGGCTCCAGCACAGACTTTTCATACTACCCATGTGTGTATGAGAACTTGCCAGGCTAGTCATAGTTTGGTTCAATCCCTGATTTCACTTCATGAATCCAAGGTGCATAAGATCATGGTATCATAGATTTAGATCTAGAAGGTATTTAAAGCACATTAAGTCTAACGTCTTTGTTTTCATATAAGAAAACAAAGGCAAAAAGTAATGAAGTGACTTATAAAGGTCTCATACAGCTAGTAAATATTTAAGGTAGAATTTGAACTCAGGTCTTTCCGACTCCAAGTTCAACACCTTATCTCTTGTTCCACCTTGGAAGTCAGAAGTCTTCCTTTCTTGTTCCAACAAAGAATTCTAATCCCCCAAAGCCTGGTTTAAGACATCTATTTAGAAGAAGCAGAGGCAAGCAATAACACTGTCTCCTAATCCATTAAAATGTCTAAAAGACCAAAGCAAAGACTGAGAGTGTTTTCTTATATCCCTCGATTCTCAAAGTGGGGTCTCCTAAAGTAGAAAGGTACAAAAGTTGGGCTATTAGAGCATGCCTCTCTAGGGAAAATAGAGATTAAACCATATTGAGGCAAGGAGTTAGAAACAGTTGTTTCCTTCTAAGACAAGAACAGCAGCTTTGGGTGTGCAACTCTCCTGAATCCCTAAGTAAAAGCAGAACTAAGGACACACAGAGTGTGTGTGTGTGTGTGTGTGTGTGTGTGTGAGAGAGAGAGAGAGAGAGAGAGAGAGAGAGAGAGAGAGAGAGAAAGAGAAAGAGAAAGAGGGAGGGAGTGTGTGTGTGTGTGTGTGTGTGTGTGTGTGTGCGCGTATTGCTTTATTTCCATGCTGAAAGGATCAAAGGGTTTTCCACTGAGGTACAGACTTCAGAGGCGGAAGCAAACAACCAATTATCTCACTCTGCCAAACACAAAGCATTCTGCCTGTTTACTACAGTGCTATAATTGCTGGCCAATTCAGCATAGGAGTTGGGGCTATTTTTTTTTCTCCTTGTTATGGAGATCTAGATGCAAGTAGCATTTTGATATTCTCATGGGATTCCCTGTGTTGCTGCCAAACAAACCAAATTCTGATATTCCCAGAGGAAATCCCAGGTGCAGGCACCGACTACAGAGATTAACTTAGTGAGAATCATCTAAAATTAAACCTGTTCCATGTTATTCTACACCTGTGGTTCTGGGTCACGGGTTCAATAAAAGTCAGAATACAGTACAATTATAAAATAAACCCATGCTTCTTGATTCCCTCTCTTGTTGGGCTTAGAGTGTGCTGATCTAATTAGGTATGGCAAAAGCCAGGGCACATTGATATGAGGACCCTGTGTGTGGTGACTCTTCCCCCAACAGGAGCATTAGCTCTGTATAGTCCTAAAATAAACATGATGACCCTTATGATCCCAAAGGGCACCTGGCCAAAAAGATAGAGAAGAAAACTGAGGAATTTCTAATCTTCAGTCCATCTGATGCATATCTTACTTATATAACATAGAATGGGACTAACTACTTCTAACAAATACATAGGAAGATTTCCCTAAGTGTAGCATTTTAATAGAGGATGAGGCTCCCATGTGTAAGGTTTAATAGGGTCACCACATATAGTATGGAACTGGGTAGACAGGTGCCCCTCATGTAGCATCAGTAGTATAGAAACCCCCTTTCTCAAGCTTCTCTCAATTTATATTATTAATGCCTTTCCATGTGCAGAATCCTATTTATGGGAACTTGTGCTTTCTCAGTACTATTTTGATGTGTTTTCACTGTGTCTGTAACTTCCAAATGGAGTTACTGTTTGCTTATCCTCCCCTGTGCTGCAATTCAGCTGAGCTGAAGGGGGAATGTTTCTTCCTCGACAGAGATCAAAACCTTCTCTCAAATCTCTACATGCACTAAATTTCACATTAATCACACAAGCATGGATCAGCAAGCCACCAGATTTTCTTTTATATAAGGGAGGTGAGGGGGAGGAGAATAAAACAATAATAATGAGACAAGGAGGGAGAAGAGTTTTTTGAGTAAGGAACAGCCAGCGACTTGTGCTACTGACTGCTGAATCCAAATTGATTTCTTCTTTTAATTGTTTTCTTCTGGAAGGAAGAAGGGAGAAAGAACCTTGGAGGAGCTGGACAGTTAAGGGAGCTGTTCCATTCCTGTGAATGGAGGCTGGGGGAAGGGAGATGTTGCAGAGAGGTGCTCCCTTGATCTCTGTTATCAGCAGTCTCTTTGGCACTTTGTCAGTCCAATCCTTCTACCCAGCAATACTAGTGGAAGCAGCAACAGTCTGTCAAAGTTCTGGAAGGAAAGAGTAGGGGCCCAGGCACCCAGAGACCAGGAGCATGTTCAGCCTTGACCACCCGCATGGTTACAAGATGGGGAATGATCTCCCTTATTTTGGTTCCTCTCTCCTATAATTCTCCAAAAGTACAATTATAGAAATTCAAGTTCAAAACTTGTCACCAACTGGTAGTATCTGAGATAGCATTAAACCTCATCTCTCTAACAATACTTGTTACACATTCCTCCTTGGGGCCAGAAATTTTGCATTCCCTTGCAAAAAAAAAAAGGCCAGGATATATTTTGAATTCTATGATTACTTAGCACAAGGCATCAAAATGAACATTAGAAGGGTGATTATCCTGGCCTCTCGATAACCATCCTATGATACTGATGAAAACAAATGCACATTAACAATACATTCAATAGACATAACACTATTAAAAAATCAGTTGACAGGGTGCATTAGTGATTAAATTTCATATAGGACATAGCACATACTCGTCCTAAAAGCACAATAGTATATAAGTAAATTATCACAAACAGCAAAAAAAAACCCAAACCCAAAAAACAAAAACACCACAAAAAAACCAAAGCTAGCTATCAAGTTAGAACACTATCAACTGGCCTACAGAGAACAAATTTGGGTATAGTCAACAGAGAATAAAGAAATTAAAAAGTGAGTAAAATGGTGTACAACTAAGAGACAGATGTTTCCACACTGCTAGCATACCAAAAGTATATATGTAAATAAACATAAAATATTTATTATAACTCATCATAATGTATAATTCAAACATGTAGTAACATGTACATCAATCATCATATGCAATTACATGTAACGAACACTTTACATGGGTAAAATCTAGTATTGTCACCTGGCTATATGTACAACTACTTCTTCCAGCTTATCTATAACATAAAATTAAGACATCACAACTTGAAAATGTCTAGCTCTTTTGTAATCTGCTGACTTCTTTGCCCCTATACACATATACATACATATATATGTATGTACACACATACACATATATATATACTCATATATCTGTACATATACATGCATATATATATTTATGGGTATATATGTATATATACATGTATACACATATACATATATGGGTTGATCTTTATCTTCATCATAGCTACAGGTCTATTTGCCTAAATCCAAATCTGTAGAAAGGCCATGATGGCTCTCTGTGCTTCCAGGCTCTGTAGGTTGTCTCCATACTCCAGGAATTTTTATTGCTGAAGTTCTAAGCGAAAAAAGAGTTGACTTTGGCTTCAGTCCTCTTGCTCTGTCTGACCTGGATTTACCCTTTGTTTGCAGCAAGGTTGTCAGGTAAAAATTAATATGCCATGTCTCCAATTGGAAATTTCACTTTCTGAGTCAGCATCTGCTTCAGTCTTTGTAAATGGTGGGAGGTTTGTTTTGCACAGAGTTCACTGAGATAAGTGGACATCACTTGTCTCTCCCTGTTCATTAGAATCCAACTAACTCTCTTTTGTAGTAGTAGTGAAATATTCTGATAGTAATCTTACAGACAAGTTGCCCAGTGTCCCAACAACTTTGTATGGGTTAACTTTCCATTAGGTTGCTAACTTGCGTTAACAGCGAGGTACCTTGCCAAATTGCAGTCTTTTTGTTGAATATCTTAACAATGCACTTGGGCATCTTCCCAACATTTGCTTCTGTCGCAGCTATCTGAGCCAGTCATGACTAATTTATAGGCTTATTTTAGCTTTTCTTGCTCAGTTAAGAGATGTGCTGGTTAGAAGTATTAGCATTACTTCCATCCTCTGAAATTCTAAAGCACATGTCAATAGGTAGGCATTACTCTCACCCAAACACAAGCAAGTATGTTATGATAATCAGTTAATATCATATTTTAGCCAAAGTTTGATTTAATATCTAAAAATGCCTTTCCCTGTGTTAGCAACTTCAAAGACCAGGGGTGAGATTCCCCTTATCTTGGGACTTACTCCATATGAGAGCAAAATAGACATCCTGAGACTGTAAAATGTAAATAGACCCTGCTCTGGTTGTTGTCAATTTGCATTTACAACCAAGGAACTCTGTTTCACATATGGATGGTAACAAATAGAAGTCATAAAGTTTTGTGACATGGTCATCCTAAATCGGGATGGTTCTAAAATTCTCTGTTCATCAGTCAGGACTTAGTCCTGCACTCCTTAAGCAAGTAATGCTAGCCTTAAGGGAATAAGGAATAAATAATGTCGTTTTATATTACTATTTGTTGTCTCTTTCAACCAACTTTTTTCTAGAAGTCGACAGTTATAAAATATAGAGCATCATTCCTGGTGTGGCTGTATATTTGTATTTGAAAAGTGGCATGTTGACTCCAAAGATTTTTGTTTTAATTTTTAAGTTTCTAACATGTCCAGTGAGAAGCAGTTGAAATTTCAGCTTAGGATGTGGGTACCCCTATGGATGGTAAGATATACTTCTAGACTTCTTGACAAATATTTCCTTGAGTGACCTGTTCTTAAAAACCCTGCCTTGGTCAGAATGGATCCTGACAGAGAATTAATACACTGAGAAATACTTCTCAAACAATAATTGAGCAACTAGGAGCTTTCTACTCCTAGTTGGATATGTTTGTACATACCTGGTGAAATGATCAGTCACTACTAAGAGTGACATGTTTTTACTCTATCATTCCAGAGACAAAAAGTCAATGTTGTCAAGTTCCAAAGATTTTCTGGTGTTTATATTTTCCAAATATGCAGTAAGAGTTGGCAGTGTTTTTCTTTGCATACATTTGTGTGGTAGAGGCCATAGCTGAAGTTAGGAAGGAATGGGTGTAGCTTCCTACCACCAGCTATGGAGATGACATAAATGACAGACCCCATCCAGACAAAGAGGTTATAAAATAACTGGTTTCCTTAGCTTATAAGGATATAGTTGGCAAACCCAGGGTAAGGCTACATGATGCAAATCAGACCCAATAAGTGCTCTCAGCAATTGGACTCTCTGTCAAACTCTTGTCCTAAGTCCTGATCACAGGAGACAGTATGAATTGAGGGTCTTTCAGAAGCACAACCAAGCCCTTTTCCTATAATTGCTTTTTATCCCCAAACGCTAGATGTTTTGTCATTCTGGGGGTTGTTTGGGCAATTGTTCAAACAGGGTCTATTTTGCAATGTTGTTTTTTTCCTGACTCTTTCTCCCCATCCTCTATTTACAACTATGTTGACCTAATTAACCTAGTTAAATTCGTACTATACTCATGGGCCTTAGGGTACTTATATACGTATAGAAATCAGGTCTTAGTGGAGGTTGCAACAGGGCCCAAACAAAAACTCACTAAAATATGACATGTTTCACATTTGTGCTGACACACTTCTGTGACATCTGCTGCCGTCTTGGGCCAGTAAAACTTTCTTCTTCCTGGTTCCAAAGTCTTCTCCTGACTTATATAAAAAAATTCATCCTATAATGCTTTCACGGCCATAGGTATGTTCTAGGTGATTCCAACTGCTTCTTGGCACCATGAGCAGCATCAGACAGTTCAGTCCACCATAACACTGCACAACTGTGATTTCTGCCATTGTCTCAAGAACAAGACTCCTTCAAGTGACTGGAACTTGAGTCCTTTAGCATAACTTCCTTGCTTCTTGGCTTGTATCATTCCCCCCAGTCCTTCATCAACCATCTATTCTCACTGTAAGTCCCCTATAGACAACTGAGGCAAAGGAGGTTGGTTCAGTGAAATGAAACTCACACAGTGCTGGCAAGCTCTTTGATGGAAGTCACAAGCTCTCAGTTACACTCTTGATTGTAGCCCAGTTCTCTAGAGGTCATATATAGATAGCCTTTCTGCCTTCTTTTAGTATCGAGGACTATAGCTTCACTGTCATGTGACCTTTGGGGACAATACATCCACATCCACATTAGTTTTCTATGGCCTACAGTGTATGCTGAACGTATAGTCAGCTAATGTTGCTACCCATCTTTGACATGCAGAATCCAGATGGGCATTAGTCAAAATATTGATTTCTTTTAGTCTATATTTGGAATTTTATTCTACATACAAAATGTTTGATCTTTTCAGTGATATCCCACTTGAAAGCCAAAATCTCCATTTCTGAATTTGGAGATATCCTCATACTGAGTTTCACTATCAGTGAAACCTCTGTTGGAGGTTTCATTCTAGTTTCTGCCGACCACCACTTTCTTGGTAGAGGTGAGATTCCAAGCCTTTTAGGTTGCCAATGGCTTTCGTGACAAAAGGGCTTACTTGTATCTATGTAAGAAGGCAGTAAACCAAGTCTTGGAAATCGTGTTGACATTGAGTTATCCTTTGATGGCTTTGAGCTTTTTAGATAATCTTTCATTTTCTTGTCTTTCTGTTTCTGGGTTTGTTCATCATTCATGAGTGAGTGATGTCATTCAGTGGTCTGCATGAATCATACCATAATTTTTTTTAACATATTTTCAATATTAAAAATTCTAGAAAAGTCCTTAAATCTCAAAATTTTTATGGATATGACAAATTAAGGAGAATTTCTCTCTTCTCTGGGCACCTATTCATCCCTTGTTGAGACACTAAGTGACCCACGTTTTTGACATAGTTTCTGAAAAACTGGCACTTGACTACATTCTCCTCTAATGCTTTTACCAGTCTTTTCTGGTCTATCTAACCTTTTCACCAGTCTCTAGTGTCTTTATAAAAGCATTGATTTCCTCTAGGTACAGCAACACTTCCTGGTATTTCTTACTTCCAACCACATTATAAGTCATTTGAAATGCCTCAGAGCATATCCTTAAACTGGTAAAATCCTATTGGACCCATGAAAACATTCTTCTCTTTGTCTTCCTAAGAAATAGGTGTTTTATAGTACCTACTATGTAAATCTAAGACTGAGAACCAGGGGCTACCTGGCAGACAGTACAAGGGTCTTGAAACTTCAGCATAATGTGTGGGTTCACCTTAGCTCTATGGTAAAAGAAGAGAGATCTGCTTTTCTGGCTATGTCTGGATGACGGTGTTTTTGTATCTAGCTTTTGTGTCTTCCACTCCCTTAGTCCACTGCCTTTCTGTAGAGAATAGGTTTGCCCGCTGCTTCAGCTCTCACTTAATCCTTTGCCAGCATCTGCCTGTCAATTTGCATTGTGACTTATTTGTTTGTTTTTATGGCCCATATTTTATTAATATGGACCATGTTCCTGATCTAGTCCAAGTTGAGTGATTCTTTGGAGAAGTGCTATGGTTCTCCATCTCTGTGAGTATTTGTCTCATCCTGGCTAAGGGCAGCAGCTATATACCCGGGACTGTAGACAAGTGATGGGCAGATACAGTTCAGGGCTGTGTCCCCAAACCTCTGTGCTGTTATCTGCTTACTCAGGTACCACGGCCTTTCTCTGAACTGGTCTCTGTAATTGAGTATTGTATCTGCTCTGGCTCCAAAGTGCGAAGTTTTTTCTCCTTTATGCTGAATAGAACGACCACTGCCATGTTGCAGGTCTAGATCTTGCACACTTATTTGTCATGTGATTCCTGGTTGTGTGGCCCCTAGGTTCTGCACTAAGCCAAAAGGCTATTCGTTTATTCATTTAAGACTCTCCTCTTTTTGGTTTAAGACTTTTTCTGACATTGGTGCTTGCTAACTGCTGTAGCGTATCTGACCCCTGATGAAATCAAGGCTCTCAGTGTTGTTCTGCAGAGGGTGGAGACCCCAGATGGTTATTGTCTTGATAAAACCCTTACCTTGGATCTCTAGTATCTTTCTGACATTAGAGGCCTGGCCTTTAGGGAAAGTATCTACTCCAAATTAAGCATGGTTCTCAACTTCTTTGTGAGGGAGCTTTTTTTTTTCTTCGAGAGCTTTTGGCTCTGCTTCCTTTTCAGAGGGTGGCTTGTAACTTAATTTCCAGGTACTAGCCATCTAGATGTTGGTACATCAGGTATTTTTGAATGTTCAGATGAGTCTGGCAGATCACAGAGCCGTACTTGGGTGATGACTCCAGGTCTGAATTGTCTAAATATCTCTTGGGAATTTTCCTTTTCCTTCACACTTCTTTTCAATGTTTTTATAATAGCATCAGACTCTTAGTTGGCATCTGTTCCTAATGTCTGGCAGTCTCCATGCATTTTGCCATTAATCGTACTCTGATACTTTTCAATTCATCTTTTTAAGAGATGATTTCATGTTAAATAGGATATTCAACATAACCAGTAATATTAACTTAAGCAGTAAACTCATGAGGTGGAACCACAATAAACAAGGCTATATGCTAAGAATACTGGGTGAAAAAAATGGTAAACAAATATGCAAATGATTCCAATGTGATAGAAATAAATTCAAGGTCATGAGGAACAGAACTTTATATTGTTTTAGCAAAATATAACAAACAGCAGGGAATGAATCACAACACTTGAATAGTTAAACCTGATATCTCATCAATAACAATAAATAGATTTAATGAAATACTTTGTGTAACAGTATTTTTATATTAGTGGCAGATAGATTATGTTACATAGGCTTTTTGTATGAGGCTTGGGGACAACGTTCAACCAAAGTAGAAAATAAATTTGACTATAAAACAGGATCTTCCTGGGATGAACAGCTATAAAAATTACAGTAGAAAACTAAAAGTATAATGAAATCCATGTATCCAGTAACTGTGAACAAAAGAAATTGGAAAATACATTCAAATAGAACTGGAGTAATATCTCTTCATGGCTGGGAAAAGACAAAATAGAACAAAATTTCCAACGTAGTGAACTTAGAAATCGCATTGCAGGCAAAACAAACCGAAACAAAATATGAAACAAAACAAAAAACAAAACCAGTGTTTAAAAGTTACATTAAAAAAAAATCAATAAATATATACATGATTGTTTAACATTAATTGACCAAGACATAAAAGCACAAGAAAAAGTGAATGACACAGATTTTCTTTCAGTCAGTATCAACAAGATGTGAGATGGAGACTAATTCAAACTCAAAACTGTCACAAGCAAAACCAGCTACAAGAGGATTAAAATGATCTTTCTTAGGGTGAAAAAAACCAAAAACATAAGTTTCAGTATTAGGGAAAAAAAGGTAAAATTTTGTGATGTAAAGAATTTGCAAAAAAATAAGAAATTCTACAAATATGGAGTTTTCTAAGAGAAGAGGCTCCCCTCTGTTAAGTTTAATTGGGTTATCATATGTAGCATTAGATGGGTTGAATGGAGATATCTTCCATACGTAGGATTTAACGGGCAACTTCCACAGCTATTGCAGACAACTCTTTCCTAGGTCGGGATTCCTTTTGCAAGGGTTTATCATTTTTAAACATACAGATCAATTCAAGTTCAAAATAATTCACCAACTGGTAAATTCTGGAATAGCACACTATACTTCAAATTTTCTAGTACTTCCTCCTCTCCTGGATCCTCCGAAATCACTAAAAACTTCCTTCATTTCTCATCCATTGAATGTTTTCCAAGGAGATAATTGGTTATACCTCACTGGAAAGCCTAGATGACCACTAGTCCCATATGTTGTACAGGGGATTCTCTTTCAGGCATGCATGTTGGATTAGACAGCTACCTGGACGAGGTACATCCTAACAGAGATTCAAAGAATCTGTTGCCCTCATTCCTCAGCGGAGCTGGTTCCTGGCAAGACTGTGAAGCTGGCAAGTATCATCTTCTTTTCCCTTCTGTGTCTTGGCTCCTCAAACATTATTCTAGAGTCTCTTCCAATAATTGCCTGGCTAGTGCTTCATGCTGTAGTCAGCTGCTCAGGAGTGAAGCAGTTTTTGATGCCCCACATTTTTCTATATTTCCTCTCCTTATCAAGAGTTAGTAGGCCTGAGTCCTAAACCTTCAGTCCTTGCTTTCTAAATAGTAATTTTGATCAGGCAAACAAATCTGCATTCCTAGTTTAGTCAGCTAAAATGTTTACTCTTTTTTTTTGAGGGGGGAAAGAAGACAATTGGGGTTAAGTGACTTGCCCAAAGTCACACAGCTAGTAGTGTCAAGCATCTGAGGCTGAATTTGAACTCAGGTCCTCCAGGCTCCAGGGACAGTGCTCTATTCACTGTACCACATAGCTGCCCCCAAATGTTTATTCTTTTGCTCTGTATATTTTAACACAGTCAAAAATCTTCAGCAGGATCTTAATTAATTTCTGGGAATCTTCAATCACTATGGCATACCAGCAAGAGGAGATAACAACGTGGGATTACCTTTGGGAGCAAGAGGGTCTTTTGACACTCCTCAGCCCTTTGGCACAGGCTTCCTCTATCTATACAGCCCTCTCTCCCTACTATTTGATAGAATAATGGAATTTAGACTTGGAAGAGATCTTAGAAATCATTTAGTCTAATCTGTGTCATACGGCATAGAGAAGTTCCTTCTGAAGAATCCCTGATAGGGTTTGGAGTCTCTGCTTTACCACATCCAGTCATGGAGAGCTCATTACTTGCCAAAGGAATCTGTTCCTCTCCTCAGAGAAGGCTCTACATTTTCTCCTTCTCTGATGATTTCTCCCTTTATGTGATCAACTGCTTTTCTGAAACATTGGATCCATCCACTGGGTAGCAGGGAAAAGTCAAGGAATATGAACATAAGACTCTGGAGTATTAATTGCTGCCTTAACATACTTTTTGTAAAGCTTTCCAGAGCTGAGATTTTATATGCTATAATTGGGATAGGTCTGAGGAAATTGGGGGAATTGATATGTAGAAACTGGCATTGGTATTAGAACCTATAAACTAGGTTTATTATCTATTAATTATCTAGGTCCTAGATAATTAGAGGGTTTAAATTTGTTGGAAATAAATTAATCCAGAACAACGAACAACAACTTTGCATTTAAATTCAATATTTGAGTTATAATCTCACTTTTAAACTTTGCCTACATCTTGGATGTTAATTTTGGAACATGAAATTTGGCCAGTGTCTAGGTCTCTACAAAAGAGAGAAAGGGGGCCTAACGTTCCTAGGCAAGTATTCAGGCTGACAAAAACTTAAATATAGGAAAGACTTTATTTAACCAACCTGGAATAAATGTGGGATGAATGTGGGTACAGTCTGTGAGGCGTAGCAGCTTTCCCAGGCCCACACTTTCTGCCAAGTCTTGGAACACATCTCCAAGGTGAAGAAACTTCTATGTTTCTGGACCAGGCTGAGTTTGAGGCAATTTCCCTTCCCACGTGATCCCTGTTCTAGAGGTACTATTTATCCACAACATTTCTCCCCCCCTCCCAACAAAAGGGAGGGTTTCTGATCTATTAGAAATCCAGATCAAATTCCAGGCATCAGCTGTTCCATTCCTGTGGTTTAGGGCATTCTTGGGATCAGGAAGATTATGTGAAGATGTTGCCACTACTTAAAGGCCAATTAGAGATGACTAAGTTTTATTTCCAACCATCCTTCAATAAAACCTAGGAGAGCAAACTGTCTGTGACCACGCTCCTGCTGTAGGCTGGGCCTGATTCAGGGCAGTCTGCTACTTCAGGTTTGGAAAAGGAATGAAATGAGGCACTTGGAGATTCAATTGATTTTAACTTCCTAGTTTACCTGCTTCTCTGTTGGCCATGCTGGAATTCCCTAGACAAGCCTAAGGAATATCAACCTCCTCTACCTCCTTGTAGGCTGGCTTTTCTACTCTGACCATCAAAATGCTATGAAAAGCCCAATATCTAGAGCCAATTTTAATGCCTTTAAAGGAAAAACTAACCTATCCTACAAGGCAGATATTGCTCCTACCAATATCTCCATTTGACAGGCCACAGTAATCTTTTGAATTTATCAGCTGGGGCCAAGATTTACAAAAAAGTGACCTACTTTTGTCTCTCTCTGTACTTCTTTAGGCTTACATTACTAACCTGGATTTCCTACAAGGGAAAAGCTTTCAGGGTCACTTTTCTTTACTCCTTTTCTCACCATGTAACTGCTGGTGTTTTCCACATAGCATACACGTGCTGCTCCAGGAATTCCTCAGGTTCTCCAGAACCATTATGTCTCTACCAGTTGTGTTTCCATATTCCTGACTGGGCCTAGAAACTTCTTTCTGCTGCCTCTGGTGCCATATAATTCCTTGGACTGGCCTACAGGTCAATCTCCAAGTCTGCTCTCTAGATAACAACATTCACTGTGTTCAGTAACTCTCCTCCCCAGTTTCTCAATCTCTTAATCTTTCTGTACTCTCCATTTTAATGGGCAAATCCGAGTCTAAGACCTGGTTGAGAAGCAATCAATCATCCTTAATGGCTTAAGAAACAGGGGAAGTACCTAGGATTTAGGAAGAATTCACACCTTATCTTGTCAACCTTTTTAAAGAAGTTAACCTTGTCAAACTAATCTTGGCTCATCAAGTCTTACTAGGTTTCAGTAGGGCACATTTTACAAACACATACTGGTGTAAAGTTATTGTTTGTCCTTCATTCTCTAAGACCATAACATCAAGAAGGTGATGCCATGACTTGCAAATAAATTGGATTTAAGTAAGGGAGGGCTGTGCAAAGTCACCAGTCTCACTTTCTCCTCTGGAGCCATCTGGGTCCAATGGTGAGATACAGATTTGTATGACTGGAGATCCTGGATGCAGTGGGAGACCTTGGCCTTTTTTAAGCTAAGGTCTCTAACCAGTCTCAGTTTGACTGAGGCAATGCCCATTCAATGAGTAAGGCTAGATAAGAAAAGAGGTAGAGAATGGCTTTTTTAAACTAGTCAAAAAAAGGAAAAAATCATTCTGGGAGGGGAAGACTCAGGGTTTCTTGGGGTGAAACACTCATTCATCTCACTCAACAGAGAACAAGCTAATACATGCACATAATTATTTAACCTTTTTGGGGGGATGGAGATTACTTGGCTAAGGTAGTAGAAAAGACTTTATTTATTTGCAGGTCCCCATAGGGAACAGTTAATAGTATAATTATTTTTGTATTATTCCTTGCATAGCCACACACAATTGAATGTCCAATGATCGCTTTTTAATAATGATAAAGTCTCTATATTGTAGAGGGTACTATTCATGAAATTGTTGTTTGTTGTCTTGTGTGGGTAATACTAAAGTTACTAAGGGGGTCTTTTAAGTCTAAAGTGAACCAGCCAAGAAAGAGATCAGAGACAAATAGGAAATACAGAGTTTCTGTCTTTTCTCCTATTGTCAAGGTGCTCCAGGGGAAGGACATTTTGGTCAAAAGTTTTAAAACAGAATTCAAACGTTTTCTTAATCATAATTATTACTTTGGACTGTTTTCTAGACTGACTTTTGCCATTACCAAAGGAGTCATTTTTTCCCTTGTCTTGCAAATAGCCTAGAGGAAAAAAGTGGGGAAACATCATACCCAAATCTTCGATCTCCCAAAGGAAAAAAGAATACCAATGTGCAAAGCAAAAACCTAATACTGAATTCAGAGAGAATACACCTCTATGGATCAGGAAGAAAAAAACCGGACCGTTGGAAAACCAAAGATTTTCACACCTCCACATCTTCTGAGCTTTGTTTGTTCTGCTGCTTTTGCTGCACTGGTTGCACTTTGGCAAAATGCAGTGTCATGGAGACCAGCACTTTTTGTACCAGGGTAGTCTGACTTCATCTAGGTAGGGACTGGGAAAAGCAGTAATTACACAGAGAATCTGGAATTGGAAAAGGCTTTAAGGGACCAACTACTCTAACCCTTTTATCTTACCTGGGCCTGGAGAGAGGTAAGTGATTTGTCCAAGGTCACAGGGCTAATAAGCAGCAGAGCCCTGATTCAAATCCAGAGATTCTAATTTCCAAATTTAGAGCTTTTTCTCTATTTCTCACGAACTTCACCAGGATGGGAGTTATTTTGGGTGTGGGGGAAGGGAATCGGAGACAAGAGTTTTATGTAACACCACACTGCAGAACATGCACAATGCAAATCAATATGCCTTTCTTGAGTACCTACTATGTGCAATGCACTGCGCCAGGCTCTAGGGACACAAAGATTAAAACGGAAAGAAGAAAAGAAAGGAAGGAATCAAGAAGAAAACAAGAAAGAAAAGAAAGAAAAAGAAAAGAAAGCAAAGGTAAGAATGGAGAAAAGAAAAAAGGGAAGAAAGAAAAAAAGGAAGAGAACTGCCAGAAGAAGAAATCAAGAAGCAAGGAAGGAAGGATGGGAAGAAAGAAAAAAGGAAAGGTGGAAGAAAGAGAAAAAGGAAGAAAAGAAAGGTAGGAAGAGAGGGAGAAAAGAAAGGAACGTAGTAGGGAAAAGAAAAGAAAAGGAAGGAAAGAAGGAAGGGAGAAAGGCAGGAAGGAAAGAAAAATAGTCCCGGGCTTGCTGGATCAAACTCTAAACGGGAAGTATAAACCTGGAGCCCCCAGATCGCGAGCAAGCCCGTTCCGGATTTTTCTGAGAAAGAAGCCGACGCCCAGAGAGGTTCAGAGACTTTCCTGGGTCACACAGCCCGTAAGGCGTGGAGCCTGACTCGGGGCACAGAGCTCAGCGGGAGACCGCAACCGCGCCTCCTCCTCCCCCCTTCCCCCGCACCTCGCTCCATCGCCATTGTTGGCGCGGGGAGGGCATGGGGGGGGGGGGTTGGTCGAATTTCAAGTCCTCATCGAGCTGGGCCTCGCTTATGGGGCAGGGGCAAATCAGAGCGAAGGCTTCCGTCTCCCTCGAACACTCCGGCCTGGGCCCCCACACTGGCCCCCCCGGGTTTTTTCCCTAGGGGCGGGCTATTGGCGCGCACGGCCCCTTTAACGGCCAGGACCCCAAGGGCCCGGGGAGTTGGGGGGAGGGGCAAGGAGAGAGCCCGGGACAGTAGCGGGGGCGGGGAGGAGGGATCGGAGACGCGCGAGGCTAGGAGCGAGACTGCGCGACGGATTCTGAGGAAGCGGAAATGCGTCATAGGGGAAGGCGCTGGTTGTGTCGAAAGGGTCATGTGACCAGGGAGCCACCGAAGAACTGTGGCTAAAGGAAGGGGAAAGGGAAGTGTTGTTGGGGGGCGGGGGGTGGGGCCGCTCCCGCTTTCTGGGGGAGGGTTGGGGGGGCAGGGGGAGGGTTGGATGCAGTGGAGCAAGCCTCCTGCTGCTGAAGAGCTAGAGCCGGAGACTCCTAGAGCAGGTGAATATCTGCTTTTCTTAGGTCGCCCTCCCACTCCTTCCCATCCCCCCCATCTGTTCGTTCTCTCCTCCCCTTCCCCCCTCGCTCCTGGCAACTGCCTCCCCCCACCCCCGCCCCGAGCGCGCGGCCCCGCGGGAGCCCGGGATGGTCCGAAGCTCGCGCCCCCTCCCCAACCCCGCGGGAGCGCGCGGGGAGGCTCCGGCAGGGGCCGGCGTCCGAGCGAGTGGGTGGGGCTGGTGGGGGTTTTTTTTTGGGGGGGACGGGGTGGATGGAAAGCGAGCTGCCTCTCTATGGTAGCTCTTCCTTCGAGTTGGTCCCGCGCTTCACTTAGGGCTGTGCAAGGGCTTAGCCTACTTTCTTAAAAAAAACCGGGGGGGATGTTCTGCAGGCGTCAGGTGTTCTGGGGCCCTATTTCTCCTTCCGCCCGTCCCCAGGCACCGTCTGCTTCCTTGCCTTTCTCAGATCCGCCTCATTGGTTTATTCTGTTGTCATCATTCTTGCTTCTGTGCGCATGGACCCCAAACTTAAGTCTTGGAAAGAGCACGGGATCGGGAATCTGGACCTCTGGGTTCGAATCCTAGCTCACGGTGACCTTGAGTAAATCATACTTACCCATTCCTGGGCCTCAGTTTCCTTTTTTTTTTTGTGCACAATGGGGATGGGTAGGGTGAGTGAAGGGTCCTTACAAAGCCTCTCCCAGCTATAAATCTTATGTTGGGGACATCACTTTTCTTCCACATCCTTACTGCACCCTTAAGAGGTTGTCAGACGCTTCTGCTAGGCTGGAAGGAATGGAGCATGTTGTTTGTACCCCATTAACCACCCCTACTGCGGCCCCTCCTCCCTTCCCCTTTCCCTGGCTGTGTTTTCTTAGATCCCATCTGGGAAGAGTTCATTTCTTGCAAAGTTCAGCGGCATTTTGGTTGAGAATGTCGCGATCTGGAATTGTACCTCTTTCTGCTTAGGTGTGATAATATCTTTTCATTAATCGAATGTATTGTTTTATTCTCTTCCTGCAAAACTTAGAAAACAAGTTTTGATTTGATTTATGTAGGATGTAGGTTGGAAGGATTTTAATGAGCTTCTCCGAATGGTACAGGAATCTTGTGAATAGAGGGTATGGAATAGGCGCCAAGTAAAAGGTGTAAGTAAGATAGATGGTCCAATGCCTTTTTAGCAAATTTGATTCCTCTTAAATCAGTCGAACCCTCCCCCCAATGCTCTAGCTCTATTCTTAATTAAGATGTAGAGGCTTTCTTAAAAATGGAAGAGGCTTCCAGATGTAGTGGGGAAAACCCCATATACAGAGTCAGTCACCTGGCTTTCCAGTTGGCGCTCTCTTTGTGAACTTGAGGCAAATTGAAAACTCTCAAGCCTCAGTTGTCTCTGGATTGCTTTATCTTGAAGTCTCTTCCTACTCTAAAGACTATGATTCTTAAACTTTTTGACTGTCTTGTTAGTAACTTGGAGATGATGTTAATTTTGAGATTTGTCATAACCCATTCTTATGTCGTTATAATTTATTGTTGATTTTTAATATGGCTAATTTCTGATTCTGTTTATACGTTAGTTGTAAAATTTTGTGTTCAGTCATTCTTTGTTGATAGGAATTAAGACAAAACAAAATCCCCTAGTGTTTGTTTTGTTACTAAAGATTGGGATGTTGTCAGTGTTGTAACTTTTTTTTTTCAGTATACTATTTTGACGATTTTTTTTAGGTTTAGCTTTTGGCTATGGCGGCTGCTACGATAGTTCATGATACATCTGAAGCAGTTGAACTTTGTAGTTTATATGGATTATACCTCAAGCCAATTACGAAAATGACAATTAGTGTGGCACTTCCACAATTGAAGCAACCTGGAAAATCTATTTCTAATTGGGAAGTGATGGAAAGATTGAAAGGAATGGTACAAAGTCATCAATTTTCCACTCTTCGAATTTCTAAAAGCACTATGGATTTCATCCGTTTTGAAGGAGAAGTCGAGAATAAAAGTTTGGTTAAGTCTTTTCTTGCATGTCTTGATGGCAAAACAATAAAGCTTAGTGGTTTCTCAGATATTTTAAAAGTTCGGGCTGCTGAGTTTAAAATAGATTTCCCAACTCGGCATGACTGGGACTCCTTTTTCCGTGATGCAAAAGATATGAATGAGACTCTGCCAGGAGAGAGACCAGACACAATTCATTTGGAAGGACTACCTTGTAAATGGTTTGCCTTGAAAGAATCTGGTTCAGAAAAACCAAATGAAGAAGTTCTTATTAAGGTATTTGAGACATTTGGAGAAATACGGAATGTGGATATCCCAATGTTGGACCCTTATAGAGAAGAAATGACTGGCAGAAATTTTCATACTTTTAGTTTTGGTGGACATTTGAATTTTGAAGCATATGTTCAATATAAAGAGTATGTTGGCTTTATCAAAGCTATGAATGCCTTGCGTGGTATGAAGCTAATGTATAAAGGTGAAGATGGCAAAGCAGTAGCCTGCAATATAAAGGTGAGAAATTGCAATATTTTTTACTTATAGTTTCCCATAATTTTTAATACTTAAATACAAGATGGCCAATCTATAGCCTTGATTTCAGACTTAGAAAAAAAAATTTGTAGAGAAATTATAGAATTGGTATACATCACCTAAAATTTGGAATGTCCTATAATAGTATTTCCTTATTTTTCAAATAGTTACGGAAATTATATTTATTGGAGTGGATGAATAATGGCATCAGGCCATATTTTTTCATAACCCATAGCAGTTTCTTCTCAAGTAGGCTATGTAAACTAATAAAACAATTTTAAAATAGTTCATATTTTGACTGCCACCAAACGTTTCATGGTATTGCCCAGTGGTCAGTGAAAGCTAGATTTGAACCCAGATCCTGTCTCCAAAACTAGCAGAGTTTTTATTGCACCATGGCAGAAAAAAGATCTTTTAAAAACATTTTGTTGAAAACTGGGAAAACTGATTTAAGGCAATCAAAATCCTTTGTTGGTAGTGGTATTCTTCAGTTGTGTATGACCCTTCTTGACCCCATTTTGGGGTTTTCTTGGCAAAGATACTGGAGGTGTTTGCCATTTCCTTCTCTAGCTCATTTTACAGATGATGAAACTGAGGCAAACAGGGTCAAATGACTTGTCCAGAGTCACACAGCTAGTAAGTGTCTGAGACCATTCCTGATTGGAGGCCTGGTGCTCTGTCCATTGTGTCACCTCGCTGTTTTAGTAAAATCCTAAATAAGTCCAAATTCTCTGTTAGATTTTCAGTTCATTGAATTGACTGTTTGAAATAAGTGGGCCTTCAGTCATTTGTAGTTCTGTTATTTCATGCTGTAGATATGCTTCTGAATTATATGTAGGTACAATTATGTTTTAAAGAATGGATTTTGATAATTAAAAATTAGGCACTTAGCTTTGCTACTTTTTTTTTCTGTTTTTTTGGAAAGGTTTCTTTTGACTCAACTAAACATCTTAGTGATGCCTCAATTAAAAAAAGGCAACTTGAAAGGCAGAAGCTTCAAGAACTTGAACAGCAAAGGGAAGAACAGAAACGTAAAGAAAAAGAAGCTGAAGAAAGGCAAAAAGAAGAAGAAAGGTAAGTGTGCATTTTCCTCATATTTACTCCTTGTACTTTGAATTTGCCATTAACTCGAGCCTCACCTTGATTTCTGTGAGTGGCCACAGGAATTCTTTTTTCACTCTTTCAGCTTCCCATATTCTTTTCCCTTGTACTGCCCAGAACTGACACCCAATCCCAGCCCCACTGCCATTCCAACTTGCAAGCCTGGATCCCTGGTGATTTATACCAGAAGGAGACTTAGTAGCCATGTTGTTTCTACAGTGCTTATAAAGTGATTTCCTTAAAAAACAAACCAACCCCCAAACCCCTGCTAAATATGGTGAGAGGAAGATGTTTTCTTCAAGTTTACCTAGTTGGAGCTAGGTAGGAATGCCTTTCTCCTGTAATAAAACATAGTTAAATTCACTTCGGTTACCGGTTAATTAGGCTTTTGAGGGCTGGCTTAGGAATTTATCTGCCTATTTAGAACATTGTTACTATGCGAAAATATTTTTTGAGATCCAAACAACATCTGGTTTATAAGCCCACTGACCCATGTGACTCCCACTTGAAATTACTTTGTATATATTTGTGTACTTGTATCCTTCCCAGTAGAGTATAATCTCCTTGATTGCAGGGATTGTAAGTTTTCATTGTATCCCTATTGTTTTGAAGAAAGGAGACATTCTTCATAGTAATTTGTTGAAGTGAATTGAATCAAACCCCTTTGCAAGTTAGAAATTGACTGCTTATACCTCTTTAATACTTATTCCCCCTGGGAATTTGAAACAGCTCAGAAAATAGATGTCAATGTGATCTTTTCCCACTGGATTCAGGTTAGATAGCTAATACTAAATTTTGGCCCTGTCTGTTTAAATTTTTGAATTGTTATCTTTTATCATTTATTTGTACAATGAAAAAAATATATCCAGCCATTTTATACTTTCATTTTTAGGTTGATTCTTTATCCACAGATTGTAACAGAGAATTGAAACAATTGTGGAAATGCAGCAAAATTGAAGACTGACAAAACCAAAACACTTTAATCTTTTAAAGTCACACTTTTTTTCATTTAACAAATATTTTCTTTCTCCCACTTCCCCTGCTTCCTCTGATGGAGAATTAACTTGTAACAGTTACGCAGTGAAACAAAACAAATTCTGACATTGGCCACCTCCAAAAAAAGGTCTCAGTAAGCACTCTGAGTCCATCACCTCTTTGTCAAGAAGTGAATTTTCTTTTTCTTTTTCTTTTTTTTTTGGCATTGTTTAGAAGGTCTTTCAGAATTTGTCTTTACACTGATGATGACGTATAAGTTATTTTCCTCTTCTGCTTACTTCTTTCTGTATCAGTGTTCTCCCAGGTTTCTCTGAAACTGTCCCCTTCATCATATCTTATTTAGCACACTATTCCATTACTTTCATATACCATAATTTGTGCAACGGTATGGGCACCACATTAGTTTCTAGTTCTTTGTCACTACAAAAAGAGTTGTTATAAACACTTTTGTACGTATGGATCTTTTTTTCTTTAATTTCTTTAGAATATAGGCCTAGTAGTAGTTTGCCCAGTTTAGTTACTTTCTGGTTATAGTTCCCGATTACTTTGCAGAATGTCTGGCTCAGTTCACAATTCCTCAGACATTTCATTAGTTTGCCTGTTTTCCTGCTGTCCCTCCAACATTTTTCATTTTCATGTTTTGTCAACTTTCCCAGTCTGATGGGTGTGTGAGGTAGAACCTCAGAGTTACTTTAATTTTCATTTCTCTAATTATTAGTGATTTGGATCATTTTTTCATATAGATGTTGATAGCTTTAATTTCGTTTTCTGAAAACTGACTTTTTATAATCCATTGAGGGATGGCTCTTATTTTTAATAAACTATATGTTCTAGGAAAGTCAACAAGCAGTTATTAAACATCTGCTGTGTGTCAGGCATATAACAAACACTGGGGTGTACACAGCAGGAGACTGTTACCATAGACACTTGCTGCAAAGATATTTTTCTCAATTAGTGATTTCCCCATTTTAATCTTAATGACCCGTAAGGTTAATTTCCTCAGTTCTCCACTTCAGTTTTTATGTAAAGGTGCTGTCTCAGCATAGACGTTTAAACTTTATGATTTGAAATCCTTGTAGTGCTTTTATTAATAGATCAAGATTAAACCTGTTTGAAATTTGCTGATTTTTTATTTGTTTCTGGAGTTGTTTTGCTTGTTGAGAACTACAAAAGTGAAAGTTTTTGTTCTTAAATTCTAAAAAACACAAAGGAAGTTAGCCTAAAATTATAAAGGTCTAGAAGAGCGGTTCTGAACCTGTGGGTCGCGACCCCTTTGGGGGTCGAATGACCCTTTCACAGGGGTTGTCACAGGGGTCGCCTAAGACCATCAGAAAACACATATTTCCGATGGTCTTAGGAACCAAGACACCGCTCCTCTATCTGTCTCCAGGTGGGTCTGCCCACATACAGATACGCCCACGTACGAGTATTAAAGGGTCACAGCTTTAGGAAGGTTGAGAACCACTTGTCTAGAAGGAGGTATTATTAGTTAAGAAGACCCACAGAGTTACAGTCCCTAGAAGGAAGTGGCAATACTACTGAACATTATAAGATTTTACGTAGGGCATTTGAACAGGGTGGTAGGATATAGAGAGCAGTTAAATTTTTGTTTTGCCTGTCATAAATTCAGAGATGAAAGGTATATTAGAGATAACTGAGACCCAAAAAGATAAAATTACTTACCTGAGGTCACACAGGTAGTTGTGGCAGAGTCAGGATTGAAACCCAGTTCCTGTGACTCCAAATTTAGTACTCTTTCTACTGTGCTGTCATTGTCCTTATAACTCTAAATCCTAGCACGATGCTTTGCATGTAGATACTTTTTAAATGGTTAGTGGATTGAATTGAGCCATTCTGAAAATAATAGGGTCACTTCCAGGATCAAATATAAAATGCTTCCTGGTTTCTGTTCCTTCAAATCACAGTTAAAAATGTCATCTTTTACAAAAAGACTTTACTGATTCTACCCTTAATGTTAATGCCTTCCTTCTTTTGATTATCTCTAATCAGTTCCTCATCTCATTCCTTGCTAAAATTATTCTAAATCTTATTTGTTTCTCCTTAATCTTCCCACACCTCCCCTTTGCCCACCTCTTCTCAACTAAGGACCTTACCTCTTAATTTAATGAGAAAATTGAGACTATTCAAAGCCTTCATCACTTTTCATCTAGATGACTGCAACAGCCTTCTAATTGGTCTCCCTCAAATTTCTTCCCATTTCAGTTTATCATCCTTTCTGCTGCCAAAGTGATTTTCTTTGAATATGGATCTCACCAGGTCACTGTCCAGCTCGTTAAACTAAGGTGACTCCCTGTGTCACTAGGATAAAATATAAACCTCTGAGTTTACCTTTTAAAGCCCTTTGCCTTGGGCCCCACCAAACCTGTCTTTTCAGCTTCATTGTATCCTAGTCCTTGTCCCTTGCTCTGTGATCCAGCCAAACTGTCCTTTCTCTTGCCTTTGCATTGGCCATCCTGTGTGCTTCAAATCCTCCCCTCCTTACCGCTCTCTCACAGAATTCCTGTTTCTTAACCGTGTAGATCACGTCCCCTTCTATATAAAACCGATCTTGGTCTCCCCAGATCGACAGCTGCCAAAGTACCTTAAATTTTAGCTCCTCACATTTATTCTCTTCGTCTTTGTTTTATATGTGCTTTTAAACATAGACTTGTATTCCCTGTCAGGATGTAAGCTTCTTGACAGTAGAGATGGTTTGATTCTTTGTATTCGTATCGCCAGAGCCTTACACAGTACCTGGCACATAATAGGGGCTTCCGGAATGCCAGTTGCTTTGATTGTAATTGGTTTGCTGTGATTAGGTGAAAGACATAGTCCTTACTTTATGAAACTGCCCTCCATTTAGCTACTTAAGTGATTTTCTTCAAGTGTAGGTGACCATGTCCCTCTCCTACTTAGTAACCTCAAGCGGTTTTCTATTTTCTCTAGAATCAGTTATGAAGTCCTGGCATTTAAAGCTCTTCATACTTGGCTGTTCCTATCTTTCTAGGCTTGTTACACTTTACTGCCTTCATTTAATCCACAGTTTACCTACAGTGGCCTGCTTGCTATTCCTTGCACATGACACCAGTCTTCTAAATCTTTGTTCTTTAACTAGCTGTGCCTCAGGCCCGCTTCCTTTTCACTTCTTCCTCTTAGCTTTACTGGCTTCCTTCAAGACAAAACTCAAATCTTAGCCTTCTGCAGGAGGCTTTTTCTGGTCCTTGATGTCTTGAAGTAACTAGATTTACTAACAGGCTTCTATGTTATACATATTTCCATCTTGTGTTAAAATTAGTTTTTTATCATGTAATTTAATGTAAATAAGGGTTTTGCATTTCCTTTTACACAGTTATGTTACATCATTACTAAGTCTATATCAGCAATTATTTTGACTGGATTATTGCTGTGTTAGCTTAAAAAAGACAAACGTCTTGGAAATGTCCACAGAAATGAGTTAAGTCTTTTGCTTTTGAAAAAGTTAGCTAATGATTATAAAATTATAGTTTTGAAGGTAATTTAGAAGTTATTTAAACAAATTTCTCAGATTGTATGGTAGAGCCCCCTTATGTAGTATTTCTGATAGTCATCTAGCTTTAGCTTAAATTCTTCTAGTGATACTGGCCTCTTGTGGCAGCTCTGTCCATTTTTGGACACTTCTATTAATTGCCAGTTAGAAAGTGTTTTCTTTTGTTGAGTCAAAATGCTTTTCACTGAGCTTTCTTTTGGATTCTGGAATAATGTGATCATGTTTTACTTTGCTATCAATGAGCTCATCAATATGGGTATCCTCTTCAGAAGCACAGATAACAATCCATAACTTCTCATCCTGTATATATCCTGTCTGTGAGTTCTCATAAAATTTCTACAGGGGGGTCCACCCAACACTAAGGCGGTTTTCCTTCGTATTTCTTTAAATTTCACAGATAACAATGAAACAAAAAGACTGTGTCAGTTATATTTCACTTTTGCTATATAACTGTCTCACCTCATTTTCTAGTCATTCATCTCTCTGAAGATGTCCTTTCTGTGGCTTCCATTAAATAATTCTTTATTTGTAACATTGTAGAGTATTCATTCAGTCCTACCTTATAGTTCTCTATTTCTGTTTAGGTTTTTTAACAATTTTAATTCTAATTCTTTGGATATTGCTGTATTCTATGCTTTGTAGCCATATAACATCACAAAAAGAAAATTGCTGTTAAAAAACAAGAACAACAACAACAGGATTTTGCTTTGTGGAAGAATTTGTGGTTATTAAAAACACTAAATTTTCTCAGAGACAATCCAGCCAGCTTTATTAAATTCTTGGATGAGTTCATTGTCTACATGTATCTATGATGTGTGCTTTTGGATCCTTTCTATGGATTGTCCATCTAATTGCATATCCTAGTGAGGATAATAGGCATCCTTTATCCATTTGCTTTTACTTTTGTAAAGGCCAAACTTTTGTTTTTAAGTTCTTATTATCTTTTTGAGAAGGCCTTTCAAGGTTCTGGGGCATGATACAACCAGTACAATGTCATTCACACAGAAGGACCTCACTATATGTGTAGGGAGTCCCTCTTCTATTTGTCCTCTGATGTCTTATGTTGATAGAGGTGTCAGACACAGTCACATTGAGGCTAGGCATTCAAATAGAATTAGATTAAAATACACTTGGGAAATATTTAACAAAATAGATAATAATACAGTAGAACATAGATATGATAATGTGGTTTTCTTCTGGGATCCTTATGTACGGTTTAGTGGCTATTGTTTCTATTTGAGTTTAACCTCAATGCTGAAGCTCATATTTCTTTTTTTTTTATCTCACTCGATGTTTGTAGTCAGAGGGTTGGCAATCATTTCTTTTACGTTCTTTAATCATACCGTTGTGGTTTTTGACATATACTTGGGATATACCTTAAAGGTGGCATTTTCCTCTACTGAATCAAATGATGAGCACTGTGGGATCTTGTATTCTCTGTACTTTTCAGTCTTGTGTGACTATCAGAGATGTGGTCTGCTGCAGAATGTTTGTGAAAATTTCCCTGATTTCCTTCTCGTAACTTCATCAAAGATACCCTTTGATATGTGTGGAGATTATTTTCATAAAAGTTTTGTAGAGACAGGACAAGTAAGCATAGTAATGTTTTTTCTTTCTTTTTTTCTTTGTAATAACATGGTCTGTATTTTTCCCCTAAAAGAGGAATTTATCATCTTTCTCTTTTTCAGATGTCATGAGAATTGATTCCTTGCCACCACCAAAATTAATTTGGTTTCAGCATGAATCTCCTCTGTATATAATTGGTCTAGTTTGGTGTCTCTTCTCTTCTTTATTTTGTTTAGTATAGTCTCTATTTCCTTGTGCAGCATATTGAGGGCTGCCTGTCTGAACATGACAGAAAAGCAAACTTTTGAAGAAAAATTAAACTTAATTGACCAGCATCATAAATATCTAGGCACTTTCGAGGGCTTCAGGATTTCTACAAGACTTTCCACCTGCCATCTCGTCTTCCTGTAACTTAATCTTTTTTGTCCGAAGTAATAACATTTATGATAAATAATCATCTTTTCAATTTTATTGTTTAATGTGGCTTGGTGGTTATTGATATTCTTTTTTTATGATAATATTAGAGATTTTCTCCCCTACCGTTTATTATTTTCAGATACCTTGAGAATTTCTTAGTGTCCTGATTGTGTGTGTGTGTGTGTGTGTGTGTGTGTGTGTGTGTGTGTGTGTATGTGTATACATACTTAACCTAGTCTAACTACTTTTCAGACATTTTTTTTCTTCAGTTCCATTTCTGCTTCCTGTATAAGCACATCTGGGACTGTGATGTTAAAAGCAGTGTTGATACCATTCTTTATAGTGAAAAGTTTGCTATAAATATTTTTCAGCTTTCATTATTAAATACTCTTAGGTGATACTGTTTAGTTATGTCTTTTGCCAAGCTTTCTTTTTATCTCTGGTTTTTACTTCCACTGATTCTTCCAGCTTTATTCAGAGATTATTTTCATAAAGTTCCACCATCTTTTTCTGTAAGATTTTACAAATGAGTTTATATTCTAAACTTGTATTGCCTGTGGCTTCCGTTTGTCCCTTCTTGGCCAATAGGCTAGTATTTACCCAGGAAGATGATTTTTAGTCTTCTCACTGCTGATCATAGATTTAGAGTTCAAGATTTTAGGGGTCATTTAGTCCAGCTCTTTCATTTTGCAGATGAGGAAAGAGAACCAGAGAGGTTAGGTGATTAGCTTGACAAGAAACCGCTAATAAATGGTAAGTCCCGATTTGGAGCCATTGTCCTCTGACCCTAGAACAAGTTTTTTCCTCCTTCGTTGTGCCATACTTGATTTACATCATTTGAACTTCTATATGAAAAATTATAATTTCCATCAATGCCAAATCAATTGATTTCAAATTTTTGAATTTTATTAAGGGTTTAAATAGGTTAGGTTAGAGTTTTTAAATTTTAGTCTATATCTTTTTCTCATTTTTATTTTTCTAAGTTTTGATCTTTCTTTAAAAAAGTCTGACTGACTGTTCACAAGTTAGTTCTTTAAATTGTAATGCTCATTTTTTTGTTATGTTATTTCTTGCCAGTCACTTCTGATTCTTTTCTTGAAGATAATATTTATAGTGTGTAGTGTGACAAAGATGTATGAGGCACATTTATAATCTACAGGTCTTTGGCCTCTTCTCATCACTTGCTCCAGAGCCTTATTTTATAACTTTTTCCCATCTTGTTGACTATTCTGACCTTTGCTTATTTTGAAGTAACCATATATCAAAGTATATATTGATTTAATTTGGAATGTCTGAGATTTTCTTTACTTTTTATGTACTTTATGGACATATGTTGATACTTAAGTTGTGGTTTTTTCTTAGCTGTCTTTTTGCAAATACTTATCATGTATATGACAATGTGAAATAACTAAGCATCCCATAAAATGATGCCTCTTGTTGCCTTTAAACATACAATAAAACCAGCCCTGCCAAATATTTCATTGATTTTTCCAAGAATATGTGAGTCATCCTTCCATTTACCTGACTTTTTTCCCTTAGGTTTTATTTATAGTGATAATATCAAAATTAATATAATTCAACTTCTCCAGTTGTATGACTACGCCTTGGTCATTTGACAAGGCTTACACATTTATAATATCAACAATATAGTTAATGGTTTAAAAACTGTAATTTTTCTACTATTCTTTTCCCTTTTTTCTACCTTTCTGCCACCATCATTGCAGAGGAGGAAGGGAACTTCACAGAGCAGAAGGTCATTTTATATTTTCTTTTGTTTATCTTCTGCTGTTGCCAAAGTGTAGTCATCATCAAGTAACAATTTGCTGATGATAAAGCTCTCTGTGCTTAGATAGGCTGGTTCTTAGAAAGGAGACATAATCAACTGTTGGGACTATACAGCTTTCCCACCTGTGTACAGTTCTTATGAGAATAATTTGCACATGCATCAAGGGTATTCTTTTTGAAAGTATTAGAAGGAAATGGGTTGATAGACTACGTTTTTACCATTGCACAATTGTCTAAAACATAAAGAATATAAGTACTTGTTGTAAGTTATAGTTTGATGACTCTGTGTGTGTGTGTGTGTGTGTGTATAAATTTGATAGAGAAAAAAGAGAAATCAAAAAGGTTTCTCCTAAACATGGTCAAACTGTAGGAGATTGGTATGATAGCAATAACCTTGTTCAATAATTTTTTAATTGTTAATATCAAGCAAAGAATAAAACAGGGAGATTTTATTTGTGAAAGGTTTTCATCACTCTCATGGAGGTGATGGAGTGAACAGTCCAAGTGGAGGAGGGGTTTCTTACAGATGACGCCCTTCCAGTGTTCTTGTTTGTGGATGACAATTGTGCTGACTGTATCAGTCAAGCCTTGGAACATTGTAAAACCCCTTAAATGAGAGCCATGATAATTCAAAAATTTGCTTGCCTGCATAGGAATATCTAGATGAATGAAGAATGTCTGCTGTTCAGAAAATATGCTGTGTAGTTGAATGGACAACATACACAGTTTGCTCATCGGTATATGTATCTTGTATAGTACTACGCATAGACAATGAACTGTACCCAGAATTGAAGAGGAGAGGACAGCAGGCTTTGTTGCTTTGGGAAACTGCAACATTCTTTTAATGACTTAATATTTTAAAGTCCAGCATTCTTCTCTTATGTCAGGGGATACTGTAGTCTCCAAAGATTTCTAATTGGAAATCAATCAAAATGTAATGGAAAGACACATAGTTGACAGAAAAATGTTATATAGTGCGTTGCAAGCAAGTGGAATAAAAGATATCACTAAAGAACTATATGAGTGAAAAAGAATGGAAGCTGATCACATGTTGAGAGACAGATAATGGAACAGTTCTGTTTACTCTTTTAGTCTTTTTATGATATCAAGAGAAAAGTGAGAAAGTGTCTTGTACTTCTGGTGTACTCCCATGCTGAACTTCAGAGAACGGCAAATCTCATGGATGGTTTGTGATTGACATTGTTAGAGTATACCCACATGAATGAGATAACAGATATTTGAAAATATTTTTAATTTTGTGTATCAACTACTATTAGAAGAATACCATTTTCTACAATTTTTTTCATTACAGATGTACAATATTTCATTATTTTATGAGGTAAGTAGATTTTTGTGGACTGATCTAGTACTCTAATCCTCTTTTATCACATTCATTCATTCTGTTAGTAGAAAATGGGTCCTGAATTCCAAATCATTTGATTTATTAACATTAAGTGGTATTGGCCAAAGCTTGCAAGTTGAGGGCATCTGACATTTCATTTTCTCACCATGCTAATAGAGAGTTTACTATGAAGTGTTAAAACAAAACAAAAAAATAAACTTAATTGGTTTCTGAAGTACCAAATAGTCAGTGTTAAATATTAATAAGAGAACAGTGACATGGAAATCTTGAAAATAAGATATTGTGAACTGTGGGAGGTGTTTTCCTAAGAATATATGTTTAATTTAGTATTTTATTTTTTCCCCAATTACGTGTAAAAACAATTTCAACATTCTTTTTTTTCTTCAAATTTTGTCTTCCAGATTTTCTCCCTTCTTCCCTCTACTGCCCCTTATTGAGAAAGCAAGCAATTTGACATAGGTTATATACATATACAGTCATGCAAAACATATTTCCATGTAAGTCCTGCTGTGAAAGAAAACACAGAAAAAAAATCCCAAGAAAAGTAAAGGAAGTAAAGAAAAAGTATGCTTTGATCTGCATTCAGACTCCATCAGTTCTTTCTCTGGAGATGGATAACATTTTTCATCATAAATCCTTCAGAATTGTTTTGGAGCATTGTATTGCTGAGAATAGCTAAGTCATTCACAATTGTTCATCATACGATATTGCTGTTACTGTATACAATATTGTCTTGGTTTTGCTCATTTCACTTTGCATCAGTTCATGCAAGTTTTTCCAGGTTTTTCTGAGAGCATCTTGCTTGTCATTTCTCATAACATGGTAGTATTCCATCACAATCATATAAAACGTGTTCAGTCATTCCCCAATTGATGGATATTCCCTTAATTTCCAATTCTTTGCCACTACTAAAAGAATTGCTGTAAATATTTTGGTATTCATAGGTCCTTTTCCTTTTTTTTTTTTAATCTCTTTGGGATACAGATCGAATAGTGGTATTGCTTGGTCAAAGGGTATGCATGATTTTATGGACTTTTGGGCATAGTTCCAAGTTGCTCAGCAGAATGGTTGAAATTAGTATATAATTTCACTGCTAGTTGCATTAGGGTCTCAGTTTTTCCATATCCACTCCAACATTTGTCATTTTCCTTTTCTTTCATATTAGACAATATCAGTGTGGGGTAGTAGCTCAGAGTAGTTTTTATTTGAATTTCTCTTAATTAATAATGATTTAGAGCATTTTTCCATATGACTATAGAGAGCCTTGATTACTTTGTTTGGAAACTGCCTGTTCATATCCTTTGACCATTTATCAATTGGGGAGTGAGTGATTTGTATTTTTGTAAATTTGACTCAGTTCTCTAGATGTTTGAGAATTGAGGTCTTTATTAGAGAACTTACTGTAAAAATTTTTTTTCACCATAATGTTACTATGTATTTCCCTCCATCCCATTTCCCCCATTTATCCTACTCTTTCATTCTCCTTTCACCCTGCCCGTTTTCAAGAGTGTTTTGCTTCTGACTTTTACCTCCCCAATCCGCATTTCCTTCTTTCACTCCCTCTACCCAGCACCCCTTTGTAGCTCTTCCCCTCCTACTTCGGTATGGTAAAATAGTTTTCTACACCCAACTGATTATGTGTGTTATTCTCTCTTTGAGCCATTTCTGATGAGAGTAAGATTCATGTGGTCCTCTTGTTCTCATCTTTCCTTCCATTGTAAATTTTACCTCTTTTAATTTTGCATATTTTATGTCAAATAGTTTTCTCCATTCTACTTCTCCTCCCAATGCATTCTTTTTTTTCACCCCTTAATTTTGAATTTTTAGATAATGATCCATCATTCAACTCATATCTGTTTCCTCTATCTTTGTATACTCCTAATTGCTCTAAGAGAAAGATTTTTTTAAGATATTTTTTTAAATTTGGTTTTCAAAATTCTTTTCCACGAGATTTTGAGTTACAAATTTTCTCCCCGTCTTTCCCCTACCCCCACCCCAAGATAGCAAGCATACTGAATACCCTTTCCCCCAATCTGTTATGTCTTATATCCTCCACCTAACTTTCTAGTAGGGCAAGATGGATTTCTATACCCTAGTGCCTATATATCTTATTTCCCAGTTGCATGTAAAAAAATTTTTTTTTAACGTTTGTTTTTGAAACTTTGATTTCCATATTCTTTCTCTTCTCTCCTCCCCCACCTTCACTGGGAAGATAAGCAATTCAATATAGGTCATACATGTGTAGTTATGCAAAACATTTCCATAGTAATTATATTGTGAAAGACTAACTATATTTTCCTCCATCCTGTTCCTCCTCCCACTTATTCTGTTTTCTACTTTGACCTTGTCCCTTTTCAAAAGTGTGTGCTTCTAACTACCCTGCCCTACAATCTGCCCTCCCTTCTGTCATCCCCCTTCTTATCCCTTTTCCCCCTACTTTCCTGTAGGATCAGATACTCAGTTTAGTGTGTATGTTATTCCCTCCTTAAGCTAAATTCAGTGAGAGTAAGGTTGACCCCATTCCCTTTCACCTTCCTACTCTTCCCCTCCATTGTAACAGTTTTCTCTTGCCTCTTTTATATGAAATCATTTACCCTATTCTGTCTCTCCCTTTTTCCTTCTTCCAATATATTCCTCTCACCTCTTAATTATATTTTTTTAGATAACATCCCTTCCTATTCAACTGATCCTGTGCCTTCTGTCTATGTATACATGTACACACATATACACACATTCACATATCTATTTATACTCACATATACTCTCCTATACATACATATATGTTTCCTTCAACTATCCTCATGCTGAGAAAAGTCTCATGAGGTACAATTACCTTTTTTCCATGTAGGTATGTAGATAGTCCAACTTTAATAAGTTCCTTATGATTTCTTTTTCCTGTTTTCCTTCTCATGCTTCTCTTGCTTCTTGTATTTGAAGTAAGATTTTCTGTTTAGCTCTGGTTTTTTCATCAAGAATACTTGAAAGTTCTCTATTTCATTGAATGACCATATTTTCCCCTGAAACATTTTACTCATTTTTGCTGGGTAGGTCAAAGGTAGCTCCTTTGACCTCTGGAATATCATATTCCAAGCCCTTGTGTTATCCTTATTGTGTTTCCACAGTACTCAAATTGTTTCTTACTCAAATTGTTTCTTCCTGGCAGCTTGTAATATTTTCTCCTTGACCTGGGAACTCTGCAATTTGGGTATGATATTCCTAGGAGTTTTCTTTTTGGGATCTTTTTCAAGAGGGGATCGGTGAATTCTTTCCATTTCTATTTTGCCCTCTGGTTCTAGAATATCAGGACAATTTTCCTTGAGAATTTCTTGAAGGATGATTTCTAGGCTCTTTTTTGGATCATGGCTTTCAGGTAGTCCAATAATTTTTAAATTATCTCTTCCAGGTCAGTGTTTTTTCCAGTGAGATATTTCACATTGCCTTCTATTTTTTTCATTTGTTTGGATTTCTCAAAAAGTCATTAGCTTCCATTTGCTCCATTCTAATTTTGAAGGAATTATTCTCTTCAGTAAGTTTTTGAAATTCCTTTTCCATTTGGCAAATTAGGCTTTTTAAGGTATTCTTTTCATTAGCTTTTTGGGCCTCTTTTGCCATTTGAATTAATCTATTTTTTAAGGTGTTATTTTCTTCAGTATTTTTTTGTGTCTTCTTTAGCAGGCTGTTGACTCACTTTTCATGATTTTCTTGCATTGTTCTCATTTTTCTTCCCAATTTATCCTCCACTTCTCTTAATGGATTTTCAAAATTCTCCTTAAACTCTTCCAGGATGGCCTGAAATCAGTTCATATTTTTCTGGGAAGCTTTTGATGAAGTAGTTTTGACTTCATTGACTTCTTCTAGTCCCTTGTTTTGTTCCCAAAAAAGGATTCTATGGTCTGATTGCACTTTCTCTGCTTGCTCATTTTGCCAGCCAATTACTTGATTTTTGAGCTCTTTGCTATGGTAAAACTCTGCTTTCAGAGTGGAGAGAGCTTTGTCACAAATTGCTGGGGTTTTTGCAAATGTTGTCAGAGGTCTGAGCAGGGCACTGTCTTTGCAGCTACCACAAGCTCTGGCACACTGGCCACAAACCCAGGACTGTCACCCAAGACTGCAACTCAGATCCAAGCAGGTCAAAGCAAGAGCGATTACCGTCTCAATGGTCCCTCTATGATCTGTAGGCCAGGAGCTGCAGAGGCAGCCTCGAGGCAGCATCTGCAGCTGCCATGCCTCTGCCACCTCTTGCCCTGAGGGCAGGGGCCTGTCAGGGCTCTTCCATCACCCAGTTCCAACAGAGTTCCCCACTGACCTTTTACTTTCTCTTTGGCATTTATGGGTTGAGAAGTCTGGAAACCGCCATATCCGCTGGTGATTTACGCTCCTGAAATCTGCTCTGGTTGGTTGGGGCAGCCCCAGGGCTGGGCCCACGTGGCTCACACAGGACTGTGCTCAGCTCCCAGCTCAGTGCAATAGACCCTTCCTTCTGGACTGCCTTTCAGTGGGAGATTTGTTTCTCTCTGTCACTTTGTGAGTCGTGTGGCTCTAAAATTTGTTTAGAGTCATATTTTACAGGTATTGGAGGTGGTTGGAGGGGGAGCTCGTGCCTATTTCCTGCCTCTATTCTGTCATCTTGGCTCCACTCCCCAAGAGAAAGATTTTAGTAGTTACAGGTATCATTTTCTTCCCACGTGGGAATGTAAACAGTTTTACCTTATTGAATCCCATATGATTTCACTATACACTTTACCAATTTTTTTGCTTCTCTTGAGTCTTATATTTCAAAGTCAGATATTCTTTTCTGTTCTGGATTTTTTTTTACGTCAGGAATACTTGAAATTTTCGTTCTCTTTTTCATTGAATGTCCATTTTTCCCCCGCCTTACAAACATTATGCTGTTTTGCTGGGTAGGTGATTTCCTGGTTGTAATCCTAGCGCTTTTGCTCTCTAGAATATGATGCTCCAAGTTGTTTGATTCTTTAATGTAGAAGCAGCTAAGTCTCATGTTATTCTGGCTCCACAATATTTTTAATTGTTTCTTTTTACTTGCTTGCAATATTTTCTCCTTGAGCTTGGATTTCTAAAATTTGTCTATAATATTCCTGGGAGTTTTTATTTTGGGATCTCTTTCAGGAGGTGATTGGTGGATTCTTTCAGTTTCTATTTAACCCCTGGTTCTAGAATATCGTAGTAGTTTTCCTTGATAATTTCTTGATAGATGATATCTAAGCTTTTGTTTTTTTTTTTGATCATGGCTTTCAGGTGGTCTGATAATTCTTAAATTATTTCTCCTCAACCTATTTTCCAGGTCAGTTGTTTTTCCAGTGAGATGTTTCACATTTTCCTCAATTTTTTTTTATTTTGTTGATTTTGTTTTATTGTTTCTTGTTGTCTCATAGAGTCATTAACTTCCACTTGCCCAGTTCTAATTTTTAATTTTTTCTTCAGTGAGTTTTTTGTACCTCTTTTTTCATTTGGCCAATTCTGCTTTTTAAGGAGTTCTTTTCTTCATTGATTTTTTTTGTACCGCTTTTTCCATTTAGTCAGTTCAGCTTTTTTTGGGGGGGGGGCTTGCTGTTGTTAATGTTTTTGATTTTTTAAAAATATACATATATACACGTATATATTATATACAAAACATTTCTCCAAATTAACATGTTAAAATTATTTTTTAGCATTTTTCTCCCAGTGTTTTGAGTTCCAAATTCTTCCCTTTCCTCCTTTCTTTCTCTTCTCTCTGAGATGGAAAGAAATCAGTTATAGGTTATACATGTGCAATCATGTAAAACATTTCCATTTTAGAAATTTTTTATAAGAAAAGTAAAATTTTAAAAAAAGAATAAAAGAAAGAAAGTGAAAAAATAGTATGCTTCACTCTATTCAGACAGTATCACTTCTTTATCTAGAGGCAAATAGTATGCTTTATCCTGAGTCCTTTGGGATTGATTGTTTTGGATCATTGTATTGCTGAGAAGAGCTAAGTCATTCACAGTTCTTCATTGTGCTATATGGTTGTTACTGTATTGTACAGTGTTCTCCTTCTTTGTCTCACTTCCCTTTGTATCAGGTCATGTAAGTCTTTACAGGTTTTTCTAAAATCATCCTACTTGTCATTTCTTGTAGCACAATAATACTTCATCACAATCGTAGACCACAGTTTTTTTAGCCATTCCCCAGTTGGTGGGTATCCCTTTGATTTCCAGTTTTTCGCCACCAGAAAAAGAGATGCTATAAATACTTTTTGTACAAATAGGTCCTTTACCTTTTTTTTTAAATTTGTTTTTTGGATGTATTAACCTAGTAGTATTGCTGGATTAAAGAGGAGGCATACTTTTATAGTCCTTGGGGCATCATTCCAGATTGTTCTCCAAAATGGTCGGATCAGCTCACAGCTCCACTAATAGTTCATTAGTGTCCTGATTTTCCCACATCCTCTCCAAGATCCATCATTTTCCTTTTTTGTCCTTTTAGCCAATCTGATAGGTATGAGGTGTTTTGCACTAACAAAACCAATGCCATTCTGTTTTTTAAGGTATTTTTCTCTTCAGTGAATTTTTGTACATATTTTTCCATTTGGCCAATTCTCCTTTTCAAGGCATTCTTCTCTTCATTGGATTTTTGTGCCTCTTTTGCCATTTGGCCTATTCTGGTTTTTAAGGTATTGTTTTCTTCATTTTTTTTTTGCCTCCTTTACCAAGTTGTTGACTCTTTTTTCATGATTTTCTTGTATCACTCTCATTTCTCTTCCCTATTTTTTCTCTACCTCTCTAATTTGATTTTTAAAATCCTTTTTGAGCTCCTACATGGACTGAGCCCAATTCATATTTTTCTTTGAGGCTTTGGGTGTAGGTGTTTTAACTTTGTTCTCTTCTGACTTTTTGTTTTGATCTTGCCTGTCACCATAGTAATTTCCTATAGTCAGGATCTTTTTCTGCTGTTTGCTTGTTTTCCTAGCCCATTTCTTGCTTTTTATCTCTATGCTAAAGTAGGGCTCGGTTTTCAGAGTAGAGGAAACAGCTGTCACAAGCTTCAGGTTTTTTGTGCTGCTGTTTTCAGAGGTAATTCTGGGGACTTGTAAGTTTTTGGTTCTTCCAGAGAGGTATGGTCTAGGGAGAGATGTATTTACTATTCTTCTGTACTATGCAGTGGTGGTTGCTGAAGGTTGGGATAACTGGTAATTTCTTAAAATGAGAAAACGATGAAGTTTGCCGCATTGATTGACTCTTCCTTTCATGAAAGATTTCACAAGTGCTCTTTTCAACTCCTAGAACTGTGACCAGGGTCCTAGCTCCCCTGGGGTGCTAGTTCTCTTCCTTACCCTGGGACTGACCTGGGACTGCAACCCAGATTCAAATATGGGCAGTGCAGTAGAATCCTGCCCCTGCTGCTAGCAAAGAGACCCTTGTAATCTTCTTCTGACCAGTTGTTTGACCTCCTTAGTGTCTGTGGGTTAAGAGGTCTGCAAACTGCCACAGACACCACTGATTCAGTCAACCCCAGGCCTTCAGCTGGTTGGCTGGGGCTTGGCCTGTACTTTACTACGCTCCATTCTCACCTTGGTGCAGCAGACCTTTCCTGCTGACCTAAGCTGTCTTCAGCTGAAAATATTTCACTTGTCCTTTTATGGGTTCTGCTGCACTAGAATTTGTTTTGAGGCATTATTTAAAGTTGTTTGGAGGAATTTGGGGGAGAGCTTAGGTGAGTCCTTTCCTTTTCTCTGCTATTTTGGCTTTGCCTCTCCTGAAGTACATTTACATAGTATATATTTCATATTCCAAAATGATGCCATACTATGAAGGTTTGGTTATCCAGCTTCTTCAGTTCCACTGCTCAGCTCTTTCCTTGTTCCTCGTTCAATGCTAGATATGAACCTCATGTCAGATAGAAAAGAATCAATATAAAGTAGAGCTGAGTTTTTGAAAGGAGAGTTCTTTTAAGCCAAAACAAATTACTTAGCTGTGTAAGCTATGGGGTAATATCAGTGATATTTCCCCTAGATATTTATCTTTATAGAGTCAGTTAACCAGTATTTTCAATTAGACTGTGAATTAATTTAGTTCAACTTAACATTTGTTAAGTGCATCATAAACAGAACCTTGTGTTTGAGAAAGGATAAAAAATAAGGCACAATCCCACTCTCATGATATAAAATAGATCATGATAATTGCATATCAGTACAGGCATACCTTGGAGATATTATAGGTTCGCTTCCAGACCACCATGATAAAATGACTATCATGATGAATCACATCACACAAATTTTGGGGTTTCTCAATGCTTATAAAAGTTACATTCACACATTATACCGTAGTCTGTTTTAAGTGTGAAATAGTATTATACCTTAAAAAATGTACATACTTTAATTAAAAATACTTTATTGCTAAAAATGCTAACTATTATCTGAGCTTTGAATGAGTTATAGTCTTTTTGCTGGTGGAGGGTCTTGCCTTGATGTTGATGGCTGCTGACTAATCAGAGTGGTGGTTGCTGAAGGTTGGAGTGGCTGTGACAGTTTCTTAAAATAAGACAGCAATGAAGTTTGCTGCATCAATTGACCCTTCCTTTCATGAAATACTTCTCTGTAGCGTGTGATGCTGTTTCAAAATTAGAGACAATCCTCTCAAACCCTGCCACTGCTTTATCAACTAAGTTAATGTAATATTCAGTATATTTCGGTATTCAACATTGTTGTGTCTTAGGGAGGCCAAAGGAGAGGGATAAAGATGGAGGAGCAGTTGGTCAGTGAAGCAGTTAGAACACATGCAACATTTATTGATTGCTGTCTTTTATGCGTGTGATTCATGGGGCCCCCAAAACGATTACATTAGTAACATCAAAGATCACTGATCACAGATCACCATGAGAGATAAAATAATAATGGAAAAGTTCGAAATGTAAGAATTGCCAGAATATGACGCAGAGACATGGTGTGAACACATCCTGTTGGGAATATGGCCCTGATAGACTTGGTTGAGGCAGGATTGCCACAAACCTTCAGTTTGTTTAAAAAAAAAAGCAGCATCTGCAAAGTGTAGTAAGGCGAAGTACAATAAAATGAGGTATCCCTATATAAAGTACCCTTCAGGTCTGAGGATATATTACCATTGTATTTGTATAAGTCTGATTTGCCTATTTCCACAAGAACCGATACAACAGGTTTTCTAAAAAAGGGGAAGGAAACAAGCAATTTATATAGCTCCAAATATGTGCCGAGGACTGTGCTAATATTTTACAAGTATTATCTCATTTGATCCTCAGAACCCTGCAAAGTAGGTGCTTATCATCCCCATCTTACAGTTGAGGAGACTGAGGCAAACAGAGGTTTAAGTGACTTGTTCAGGGTCACACAGCTAATAAAGATCTGGGGTCACATTTGAACTCAGGACTTCTGGATCCTTCCATAGTGCTCTGTCCACTATACCACCCCATTATTCTAGTATATTACTTTTGGCTATAATATCTGCAGTATATAGTTTAAAAATTTAGTTATTCCCAGGATAAGAATTTATAGTGTGTTGGAACCAGGAATTTCTGTAAACCAATGCTGAGAGCATGTCTGTTCTTGAGTTGTAGGGAAGATCTGTAGCACTACTTCAAAGCATATATTTTCACTTTTTAAAAAATTTATTGATCTGAAAACTTATCATGCATAAACATCATAGTAAAAAGAGAATTAAAGCTTTAATAGTCTAATTAAACATCAGACTCCCTAACAGTTCAGTGTGATAGTGTGACTCAGGAAACAGCGTCAGAGAGTGAATTATCATATGCCACACCTCTTTCTTCTGCCTTTCTCATAAGAAGCTGATGGTGGTGACTTGATTAGAGAAAAAAGTATTTGGAGGAAAGAAGAACAAAATTACCTGGATAAATTCACACCTGAATGATAATGTCAGTTTGATGAATTGGATTGTATGCCAAGTGTTTTTTTACCCGTGTGAATGAATTCACTGTAGTCTCACCATTTGTTGTTGCTTAATTGTTTTTCGGTCATATCCACCTCTTTGTGACCGACCCTATTTGGAATTTTCTCAACAATTGGTTCGGCATTTCCTCTTCCAGCTAATTTTACAGATGAAGGTGTAGAAGCAACAGGGTAAAGTCACAGAGCTAGTAAATGACTGAGGCCTGGTTTAAACTCAGAAGGATAAAGCTTTTTGACTCTAGACCTGGCACTTTATCCACTGTGCCACCTGCCTGCCCCTTTTTTTAATAGAAAGGTTTTATATTTGGTTGATGTGGGTCTTCAGCATCATTTGTTTTATTTATTTTTCCAACCAAAACACAGTGTAAGTCTCTCATAAGTTTTACTTTATGGTAAATCCTGTCTTCATCAACTCTTGCTTTGTTGCCGTAAGCTTTGTTGATTCTAGACTAGAGTTGTGGAAATGCTGGCACTGAACAAATGTGTTTGGTAGTCAGTGCTTCATAAGAATGAATGTGGGGCAGGGAGAATGGCGGCTGGTACCAGGCTGGTTTTCCTGAGGTCTCACTTATAAAATGCTTAGGGGTGCAAAGGTTTCAGAATGATATTTTGCATTTGCTTTCATCTACATGGCTAAGTTTTCCTTGTTCTTACCCTAATTTTCCTAGGCTGTTGGCCAAACTGGACGTGCTTGCTTCCTTGGAACCCTCTTAGGACATTTATCGTATTTTGCATTATAAATAGTTATTTGTATACTTGTTATTCAGTGTCCTGTAATGGAAAAAAGCGTCAGACTTTGTGGTCAAAAGACCTAGCTTTGAACCCTTTCTTTCCCGTTTATGTATGTGCCCTCGAATGAGGATTTCATCTCATTTTGTTATTTCATTTGTCAAATAGGGATAATTTACGCGTTACCTAGCTCACAGGGGCATGAAGAGTAAAATGAGATAGTGCTTGGGAAAGTATTTTGTAAGTTGTGTGTTATAAAAAGTGCCGCTGAAAGGTACTTGAGATCAGTGTGCGTCTTGCTCGTCTCCTATGGCGTCTAGCATTGTGCTTTAAGTTACTGCAGGTATTTGATAAGTGTGTGTTGAATGTAATTAGGGTTGCCAAGTAACATTTAAGAGTTTTAGGGGACTTTAAGTGAGTAAATAATCTCTCTGATGAAACTTTAGAATTTAAAAAAGCCATCTTATGGAAATATTTCAAATAATTCTCCTTAATACCAGAGTTATTGTTATTTTTAGATACTTATACCCCAGAATTACTCCTTTTTAGTGATTTAATGGAATAATATATATGTATATATATATTTATTTATTTATTATTCTTTAATATTATTCAGAGAGACTAATTTTTTTTTTGGACAGACTGTCAGTAGCTCCAGTCAAAAGTCTTTCATGTTTATATCTCCTTATCAACAAATTGTATGAGTAAGCACATCTGTGAACACTTTAGTAATCACACTTAAGCTCATTGGTTGGAATTCAGTAGAAGAAAGAATAGTCTTAATCAGTTGTAGGAAACTCAAATAGTAAAGAATCCTTGTGTGCCCCATGTTGACTTAGAAAAACACAAATTATCTACCATGTATTGTTTTTTAAATTTATTTTGCTAAATTTTTCCTAATTATATTTTAATCTAGTTTGAGCCATTTGAGTGTTTTGCGTTTGACACTTCTCATCTTAATTGCTACACTGAAAAGCTTGTACCATTGTTCTTATCATCGTTGGTTGTTTTGGGGGGAGAGGGGCAGAGGGCACGGATTACTTTAGTGCCATTCGTTGAGTCAGGAACCAAACACCACCAGTTGACACAAAGACTCAGTTCTCATTTTGCCTTTGGAGAATGGTAGGTAATGGAGTTTGGATTCATGCATACTGATATTATTTTAACTGCCATATTTCACCACAGGCTCAGTCAGGACCGAGGCCTGCTGTGTAATGGCAAAGGATTTAAGACATCAGATGATAAAGATAAAAGTGCCATGGCTGGAATGGATGGTGGCAATTAAGACGATGTGCGGCATTTTGTCACACTTGTCAGCATTCTCAGTTTTTGAATAAGAGGGTGTATAATCGAGCAGTTTTGTCCTTGGAAAGGAATAATAGAGTTTCAGTCTTGATGCTGCAAATGTACCTTATCTCTGGGTAATATTATTATTGCAGGGTCCGTCTTGTGAACATGTGGACAGTTTTCAGATTCTTACATCTCATGATTACGTAATGTACTGTGGTATGTAATGTACTAAAGGAGAATAGATTCAGCAGAAGTATCAGTCTGGCACTGCAGGGTACTTTTGATTTCTTTTTAACAGAACATTTGATTTATTTTACTTAGAAAACAGAAAGAATTCGAGGAGTTGGAAAGAGAAAGGAAACGAGAAGAGAAGCTGCGTAAGAGAGAACAGAAACAAAAGGACCGCGAAGTCCGTCGGAATCAGAAAAAGCTAGAGAAGATACAAGCAGAGGAGCAGAAAAAATTACAAGAGAAGATAAAATTAGAGGAGAGAAAATTACTGTTGGCTCAAAGAAATCTTCAGTCAATAAGATTAATTGCAGAGCTACTAAGTAGAGCAAAGGTAATATTTTGTTGAACTTTCCGTGACAGTATTAAGTGCCCCTCTCACCAGCTGCCTTTTTGGTTTTTAATACTTTTTTCAGTTTGTCTGTAATGCAGAGATAAGGCAGGACAGCAGCATTTTCTTTTCTGTTTTTTTTCCTGTTACTTCAGCCCTGCTTTTAAGGAAGTTAGCGAATCTAAGCCGATGGAATAAATTCATTCTCCCTAGTAAAGAGGAAATGACAAAAAAAATGAGCGGATCTATTTCTGTGGATCTCAGTGTTCATCTCAATTGATAGTGTGTATTTTGGTTGATAAAGCTTGCATTTTTTTTATCACAGTAATTCTCAGTAGCACTGAGAGTAATTTTTAAGAAAAGGAATCTAAAGTCATGTTACCCAAAGACACATAGTACAGGTGGAAGACCTGGGTAATAGAATTTAGGTCTCATTGCCAGATAGGTTTGGAAATGGGTTGTGGTAGTGACAATAGTTGGTGATTTTTCAATATTAGAAACTTAGAATCTTACAGCTGAAAGCAGCCTAAGAGAGTAATTACAGTGTATCCTTGATAGCACGAAACACTAGACTGAGTAAATTATAGAAGCTTTTAAAATATTTTTTTACATGAAGATAATTTACCCTCTCCTTGTCCTCCATTTCAACCTTTTCTAACATTTAGGAAATTTTCACTTCCTTTGTTTCAGTCTTGTTGCACATTTTGTTAATGATTTTAAAAATGTGTTTCAGGAAAAGAAAATTTCTTTAAATTCAGGAAGTTGAGATAGTGAAGAAAGCTTTGTATTCCAATGCCTTTATAATATTAGCTTCTCATTTTTACAAACTTTTTTTACCCTGGTGAATGTTTATTACCCAACAAGCTTGATGTCTTATGGTGGTACATATTTTGGGAAGACTTAGATACAGAAGTAATTAGTCTTTAAAGCTACTAAAAGTAATGATTAAACACTAACACTTCAGGAAGGACAGAAGGAATCTCTTAGGTGTTAGCGTAGTGCTAGTATTAGCTCAGGAGAAGCTGTAACCGTTTTTATTTATGACATTGTGCTCTGGGCCAACATTTGTTAAAAATCAATTACAGGCCATTGAATAAATTTTGTCCTTTAAAATACATCTCTACAAATACCATCCGTACAGTAGGTTCTAGAATAATTTTTGTCTTCTAATTTAGTTTCTTCCTTCCCTTTATTGTTTTCAGGCAGTAAAATTACTAGAGCATGAGCAGAAAGAAGAAAAAATCCGCCTTCAACAACTTGAGGAGAGAAGACGTCTTCAGGAGGCTGAACTCAGACGGGTGGAGGAGGAAAAAGAGCGAGCTCTGGGACTCCAGAGGAAAGAGAAAGAACTAAGGGAGAGGCTATTAAATATTTTATTAAGCAAGAAAATAGATGAGACACAGCAGAACAAGGAAGAAGCAGTGGCGTCTCATTCTGCCCTCTTACAACCTGTTATAGATATTATACAGTCGGTGTCTTCAAGCTGTGTTACTTCTACCTCCTTGCATTCCCTCATGGGTCAGCCAGCTCAGATCTGTCAGAGAGAAATGCTATCAAATCAGGAGATTAATTTTAATTCCAAAAATGTGAATGGAAACTTAAGTGAAGAAGCTCAGTGCAAAGAAAGTCAGAAACTTAACTGTATTACAAGTGAAAGCTGTACAGAAAAAAAATGTTCGGGTGTGCTCTCTTGTATTCCTGCCAATAATCAGCAACAGAAGGGTACATCTAATTGTGACCAGAACATATCCAAAAAAGATTCATCCTCTGAACAAGACAAATGTAATAGAGAACCAAGTAAGGGAAAAAGTCGGTCCAGCAGAGACAGAAGTACTGAGGAGCGACATAAAAGGGAGAGGAGCAAGCATAGAAGGGATGCGAGTAAAGAGGATGAAAGACAAAGAAAAGAAAGACGACTCCATAGAAGACACTCTTACAAAGATTATAGCCCTCACCGCAGAAGTGTAAGCCCAGATCGATCTCGGTCCCGCAGGTCCTACAGCAGAGACAGATACAGTAGAAGAGAGAGAAGCCGGGATAGAAGAAGCGTGGGTAGGAAGCGCAGTCGGCGAGGGAGGTCCCGCTCCCTGAGCAAACACAGGAGTACTTGGAGCAGGTAGTGAAGGACTCTGCCTTTTTAAGGCCCACTTAGAGGATAGACCAGGACCAGCAAGAGGTTCTGAAGTTTTTGGCTTCTTGACCACCTTAAGAAAACTGAGTCTCTGCTTAGTGAATGTAAAGTGAACTCCTTTGTGAAAGGAAACGCAATTACATTGGAAATTTATTTTCTTTTTTTTAAGATTGCATAATTATTTGTGCTTCAGTTTCAGCTGTGTTGGTAATTTGTTTTTCATTAGCTCTCCTTTTTCCTTTTAAACATATTTTGATCTGATAGCTTTAATGTCACCAATCCTCTTTTAATCAGGAAAATGTATAGACTGACAGTTTAAGAATTCCAGGTCTACTACATAAATGTATGCAAAATTTCTTGACTAAAAATTCTTTATGCGCTCAATGAAGTCAATTTGTACTGCAGAAAAAGGGCAAATTTAATTGAACTTGAGATGAGCTGCCAAATGTTAAGTGTTATGAACAACCACAAAAACTTATAGGACATTTAAAAGAAAAAAAGAACTTGTTAGTTTGATATTATTTTATATTTAACTGATTCAGAAACATGGAGGTGGTGGTGGAAAGATGTGGGAACAGAATGATCATGGCATAGTAAGCCATATATGAAACATAGGTAGAATTCCTTTAAAATTGAAAATGCAAATGCACTATACTTTTTAAAGATTCCAGTAAGTGGGAGTATGAGACAGAGTGGTCTAGAGATGCTCCATTACTTCTGAAACATTGACTTTTTACAAATTAAAATAATTGAGAGTAAAAAGTTAGGTAAAAGCTTTTGTTTCTAGTACAAATTAGTGTGTGCGTGGTTTTTTTAAGAAGCTGTTTTGCTAAATTATTTTTACTTGCAATGTTTCAAACCAATTCAAGGCTGCAAACTTGTTCAATTTTATAATCTTTTGCTTCTCAAGATGAAGCTCAGGAATACTTTGAAGTAGTTGTAACCTTTGGGTTATAAAAGGTTGTGTTTATTCCAGTTTGCATTTTTATGGTGAAATAAAAGCCTTTTCCAGTGATCTGAAATTCCTGTGTTTATATTTTAAAAGATGATGAAGCTGCATTTCTGTTTATTCTTTGAGCAGTCAAGTACATTTTAAAAAAAAATCTCATTTTCATATTAATTGGAGTTTGTAGATAGTGTTGAAAGTATTTCAAATTATGAGTGATTATTAATACTCATTTATGCATCTGATGACATTACAATTCATCGTACTCAGTATTGTAAAATACATTTATGGATCCTCTTAGAATAATAACAGTTATTAGATCACATGTGACACTACACTTTACGAAGCGCTTCCTTCACAGTAATCCTGTGATATTCAGTTAATGGAATGTCAGTACAAAGCATTTATTAAACTTATTACCATTTCTTATTACCTTAAAATGTGTTAGAGTAATACAGGTTAACTCTTAAAAACTAGAAGTAGGAATGATTTCATTCGTCTGTATTTAATCAGCTCATTCTTTTCCTTTCCATTGTGGGGCTTGCATGTTCCTTTATAACTCGCACTTAGGCTTTTGAAAGTCAACCGGACAAGAAGATTAGAAGTGACCTGCTTATGTCATAATACAGATGCAATACAACATTTTAACTTTATAGTTTGTACTATTTGTTTGCAAGTGTAATTCCGGGTAAGATTTGGATATGTAACATGGCTGTGTCGATGCGGGTCTGTCTGACTACTTCAGAGATTATACTTCTCAGGACTCCAGTGATGAAGGCCCTTAATGTGTCTCAGCTGGTTAGTAGTTCTAAGCAAGTTCCAACATGCTAGACCAAATACAGGTTCCTTCTGGCAATATAAAAAACGAATCAGAGGCACATGTGAGTTACTGCAGTAGCAAATAACATCAAGAAACCCACGGTGAAATTGGAGAAATGAGGACACTGAAACTATAATCTGTACCCTAGGTCATTCTGACTTGCTTTTCTAGGCCTCAGGTGACCTGTCACTTTGGTTATGCAGAGGAAGATTATTTAGTTCCCTTAGGATTTTTGGTTCTTTTCTTTGGTACTTCATCATTGGGCATTCCATAATCATTAGCAATAAACAAGAGTATAAAAAGAGAGAAAGAGATTTACGTTAACTTTGCTACTGTTTAATGGGTATTTGGTACGGTGGAAAGAGTAGATAATTGGAAGCTGGGAGACTGGAGTTTTACTCCCGTCTCTGCCACTAACCAACTGTGTGATCTTGGGCAGATCATTCCATCTTTCTTAGCTTCCTTTCTTTTCAATAAAGTTTAGTTAAATTATTTTTGAGGTTGATGATTTTTAACGTCCTCTTCAACTCTCAGATTATGTGTTATGATTGTTTAATAGAATAAGCCCCTCAATTCAGCTTCTTGCCTCCCTTCTGCATTTACCGTTCTGTCACTTCATTATTAAGGTATTGCTGCTTTTCAAATAAATTGGGATTTAAGTTAGTTTTGAGGTGATTTTTAATTCTACTCGAGAAAAACTGGGGCATGAAGGAAGTAGTTGACAATCTCCTGTCAAGAGTGGGGGAATTTGCAGCCTTGAGGCCACACATGGCCCTCTAGGTCCTCAAGTGTGGCCCTTTAACTGAATCCAAACTTCACAGAACATTGTTGCCCACCCCTGTGACCTAACTTGTGTTTTTGGGAGATACTGAAGATACATTTTTTACACTGAATCCTCGGAATGTTGCCTTTAGTAGCTTTCCTGCTATATCTGAAGAATGTGAGCTTAATGTAATCTATCCTTTTTTCTCCAGCATCTTCTAATTTTGTCCTGTTAAAAGGAATCACTTTCAAGATAATTGATATCATGGTTAGAGTATATCAGGCCTACTCTGTTCTGTTTTGATTTCTGGCTAAACAGAAGATTGAATTACCTGCTTTTAGCTAAGAATGTGAAAAAGGATCATTGCATTGGTAGCCAGTGCTTCTCCTTCAGTAAAATTTCTGAACTTGGATAATATCTATAATAAAATATTTTTCTGGTGTGTGGGCTATCCGTTGTATAATCACCTCATTTGCCTATTAGGTTATTATCCAAAGTCCCTATATACCTATATGACTGGAGGAACTGTTAATTTCATTACTATGACTGTCCTGTTGGAGAAGTTTGGAACTGATTAATATAAACCCAAGTGTTTTTGGTACCTAAGGTCTGGATTGTTACTAGCACTATTACTCAGTCACCATGACTATAACATACCTACCTTCAAGAAGGCTCTGCTGACCATGGTGGGTTATGAGTTGATTAATGAAAATATGTAAAATATATTTGGAGAAACAAAACCCTGGAGGAAAAATATTGTGGAAATGCCCTTAAGCTGCTAGTCCATTCCATATGTATCTTTGGTCCAAGTATGGCAAAATTCACATGTCCTTAAGCTGCTGTTCCGTGCCCTATATATCTTGGACCCTGATATGCTAAAATACATACATAGCAAGTCATGGGGAAGAGAGAGAGAAAGGAGGTAAGAGTGCCAGAAGATGTAAGAGGGCCTTGAACTTGGTTGATGCGGTTGTGTGTGTTTTCATTTTTAATCTGTAAAGTTCCAGATCAGTCTTGCTGAACTTTCCTCTTCAACTGAGACAAGATGGGGATTAAAAAAAAGTTTATTAGGTAATTAATTGGGGGGGGGGGAAATGTTACAGAACCACGAAGCCTTATTATAAAGGCAGATACAAATTGCCGGTTTATTCTTGTTCAAGAAATTCCATTCTGTTCCATTTTTATGTCTTAATTTAACAATATGAAGCACCTACTATGTGTAGGGTCCAGTGTAGTGCTTAGAGAGTTGGCCTTGGCATCAGGAACATCTTGGCTGCAGTCTTGGGCAAGTTATAATACAGCCTCTTGGTACAACTCCTAAAAGTTTCTTGTGGTAAAGTGGGTGCTGAACTCCATTTGTAGAGGATGTTCCCTCGTTGAAAATTCCCTGAAACAACGATACCTCAGATGGAGGTTGGGGGGAGGCATTATACTAATTGTTGACAGTGTCCCCTCTCCAAAGAATTTACATTCTGTTGCAAGTGTATAAACAAATACATAGCATTAGATGCAGAAAGCTTTCCGTAATGCAATGGAAGTCTGAGATGACCCTTGAATGAATTCTTAGAAGTGGAAGTGAGGAGGAAATGCTTTCCAGGATTGGGGGAACAGATGGTATGCAGGGCATGGATGTGGTAGGTAGGCTGCTGAGTGGGGAATAGCAAGTACGGTATGCCATTTGGTGGGAATGTAGAGTGCCTCCACCAACAAGCATTAAATGTCTACTATATCTGAAGTAACGTGTAGATGCTAGCAATAAAATCCCCCCTGCCCCCCAAAATGGAATAATACCAACATTCAAGGGAGACATATGTGTGGGTGCTGCTTACGTTCAGAATAGAGTATATATACCAGAATAAGAGGTAGGGAGGGAAAGAGATAGCAGTAGGTGGAATTAGGAAAGGCTTTGTGGAGAAGGTGGTGGTTGAGTTATATCTCAATGGAAGGGATTCGTTGAGGCAAGGGTAAAGAAGGAGTGTATTTTAGGCATGAAAATGATGGCCAGTGTAAAACCCTGGAGATTGGGGATGAATTGTGTGAGAGACAGGCAGCCAGTTTGGCTGGATTGCACAGTGAGGGAGGGAGAGTAACAGAGAACAGAGACTGGAAAGATAGTTTGGGCCAAGTTGGGAAGGGCTTCAGAACTTGAGATGGGGTTTACATTTTGTCCTACAAATAATGGGGTAGTAGGAGTTTACTGAATAGGAAAATGTATGCATAAGAAAAATTACCTTGGCAGCTGTGTGAGATAGAGGATAAATTGGAATGGGTAATATTGAAGCAGGGAGACCTATTAAGAGGTTATTACAATAATGTATTTGGGAACTGATGAAGGCCTAAACTAAAGTGATAGCTATATAAGTACAGAGAAGAGGTCAGATGTGTGATGCTGTTGGAATGGCAGGATTTGGCCACATTGGATATGTGGGATGAAGGGGAGTAAAGAAAATGTTAGTTGAAAACCTGGGATACAAGAAGGATGGTGATAACTTCAGCAGAAGTAGAGACATTTGGAAGGGACTAGGTTTTGGGAGAGAGATAAGGAACTCTTATTTTGGACATGCGTAGTTTGAAATGGCTTTGGACTATCCAGTTAGAAATATGCAGTAGACAATTGGGTGTAGGACTGAGGCACAGAGGAAAGAGTGTGGCTGGGAGTCATCTGCATAGAGGTAATAGTTACAACCTGTGGGGACTGATGAGGTTACCAAGAGAGGGAGGAGTGTGTAGAAAGAAGAGGATCTAGGTCAGACCTTTGTGAAACACTTAACATGGAATTTAAAATGGATGATGTGCCTGCAAAGGAGGCTGATAAGGTGTGGTTAGAGAGGTAGAAGCAGAACAAGGGAGGAGTTTCAAGGAGGTGAGGCTGACCAGCAGTGCCAGATGTGGCAGATTGGTTGAGAAGTATGATGAGTAAAAAATTGCCATATGATTTGGCAATTAAGAGATCACTGGTAATTTTGGAGAGAGCAATTTCAGTCCAGTGTTGAGGGTGGAACCCAGATTGCAAAGCCTTGAGAAGCAAATGAGAAAAAAGAGGTAGAGGCAGCAAGTGTGCATACCTTTTTTGTAGGCGTGTCATTGAGAAAGGGAGAAATCTAAGATAATTTATGGTAGGGGTGGGGAACCTGCAGCCTCAAGGCCATACATGGCCTTCTGTGTCCAAACTTCACAGAATAAATCCCCTTAATAAAAGGATTTCTGTAAAATTTGGGTCAAAAGGATGCACCTGAGGACCTAGAAGTCCACAGGTTCCACACCCCTGGTTTAAGGTGATGGTACAGGATCAGGAGAGCCTAGTCAGTGCTACACAAGATGACTAGAGATATAGTGTCATTTGCAGGGAGCCGGGTCTCACGGAGGGGAAATAGATGGAGTATGAGAGAACGAGGTCCAGGACGAAGGGAAATTTGTCCACCATAGAACGGGAATGCTAGAAGGGGCAGGGAAAGAGTTTGGGACGTGGGTGGGATAATCAACTAGATGATTGAATAATTAAGGAATTGGAAGAGAATCCAGCAGAGAAAGTTTGTTAGCCTTAGGGATAATAGTGGATGGCAGATGAATAATAATATCTATAGTCTTAAAGGGGACTAATATACATTAATTGTTGAAAGGTAGACAGAACAGTTTGTGTTGGATTTTAAATGCTAATAATTTAATAATTTAAATATAATTTAGTATCAATATAAAATAAAATAAAAATATAGAACAATTTAAATAATAATAAATAGGAAGCCAATGATGTTTCCTGGTCAGGTAAGTGATACAGTCAGACTGGGGTTTTAGGAAGGTTTGTTATTTTGGCAGATTGGAAAGGGGTGAAACTGCCACTCTCCCTTTCCAGCTTTGTTTTCTGCTGTTCCCTTTCTCAGACTCTACACTTCAGCCTAACTTGGATTACTTGCTCTTTTTCGTACCCATTCCTGCTTGGCACATAGGAGTAATTTAATAAATGTTTATTGGCAGACATTGTGCTCCATGCATGGAATGCTTCCTCATCTTTTTCTCACAGCCACCTTCTGGATTTGACACTTCAAAGATCAGTGATTTCATTGGTGTGGATATTTCCTCCTGTGATCAATACAGATAGCCCCTTTAAACGTTGAAAGGTCTTTGAAAATTGTTGTAAGTGAAAAATAAATCATCCTGTGTCCAGGCCAGTGCTTATACTCTGTGAAACAGGCCAAGTCTCAGTCATTAGACAATACAGTCTCTTATTGGGCCTAAACTCGATCTCCTGCTTGATAGAACCTTATAGAACTTGCTCTTTGCTGGTATAGCCTTTGAGAACCTTGGTGTTCTTTATGCCATAATAAGTCCTTGGATTAAGATTTTAGTGATGGTAGAAATTTGTATCCAGCCTGAGTTTTTAAACATAGTACAGCTGAAGGGCCTGAAGTTGTCTAGACCTTTAAAGAGGCCTGTGATTCTGATAACTGATCTTCCTTTCCTTTACTTCTCCTTAGCCTGTTCTTCATCCTTACAATGAGCCATAGTCCTCCAACCCTCCTTGTTTTCTAGTCCGTCACCCCTCTGCTGGTATCGCTTTCCTTTCCTACAATTATGGCTCTTTCATTTACTATATGGTTCTACTGTGCACTGCCCCCAATTTTTGACTTCTTTGCTTGTACAGATTGTTGGTCTTCAAACCTGGGTCATTTCTTGCCTTCTGCCTAATCTCCTATACCCAAGTTGTGATGTGCTATTGAAAGAAGTCGTATAGCTGTGACTGCTGGGTTCACTTAAAAAAAATCATGTCTCAATGGGGTCCTGACTACTTTATGGCAATCTTTTTGATTTTTCATCATTGGCACTCCAATATGATTATAGCCATGGCTGTTCCAAGCCTTCTCTCTCTCCTCAAGCCTCCAATGCCATTTCTGTCCACCTCTTTTTTCAAGTTTTATTGGTTTTATTTTTCCATTACAAACATGCCTACTTCATAAGAAGTCTTTTGTTAGAAAGTAAAACAATTTAGTAAAACCAATAATACAATTACTTCATCTGAAAGTGCGCACCACATTTCACATCTGTAGCATCCCCTCAATTCTCTAGTAAAAAAGACAACAACAAACAGAAATCTGTTTTCTCTTCCTTCCACTCCAACTACATCCAAGAAAATGGGGAAAGAAAAACAGGTTTCTTTTAACAAATATGCATAGGCAAGTAAAACAAATTTCTTCAATGCCTATGTACAAAAATGGATGTTTTATTCTGTACCCTAAATCCATCAAGTCTCCAAGATTGCACATTTCATCATCAGTTCTCTGGAATCACGTATGGTCATTGTAAAGGTCACAGTTCTTATAGCTCTCAAAGTTATTTGCTTTTACAGTATTGTTACTATATAAATTATATTTCTGGTACTGCTAATTTAATTTTTTAGTAGTTTGTAATTTTTTTCTTCTGTTGCTGCTTACTGTACATCAGCTCACATAAATCTGTATCTTTTCCAAATCGTTGATCTCTTCATTTCTTTTTTTTTAAATTTTTTTGGAGAAGGCAAGGCAATTGGAGTTAAGTGACTTACCCAGGGTCACACAGCTAGTGTCAAGTGTCTGAGGTCACATTTGAACTCAGGTCCTCCTGACTCCAGGGCTGGTGCTCTATTCACTGCACCACCTAGCTTCCCTGATTTCCCCATTTCTTACAGCAATAGTTCTCCGTCACGTTCCTATATTACAACTTTTGCAGCCATTCCTTAATTGTTGAACATCTTAATTTTCAATTTTTTCCTACAACCAAAAGACCTGCCATAGATATTTTTGTATGTATAGGATCTTTCTCTTTTTCTTTGTTCTCTTTTGGGAGTAGACCTAGTAGTGGTATAGTTGGGTTATTAGCTTTGTGTGTATAATTCCAAAATGCTTTTCAGAATGGTTATGCCCATTCCAAGGTCAACCAAGAGGGAATCAAATGTTCCTGTTTTCCCACAGTTCCTCCAATCTTTATAATTTTCCTTTCTTGTCATCTTGTCATCATGCCACTCTGAAGGATATGATGTGGAATCTCAGAATTATTTTAATTTGCATTTTTCTGATTAGTTGTGATTTGGAGCACTTTTTCATATAGTTATAACCTGACTTTTCTTTCCTTGAGAAATGTCTTTTCATATTCTTAGACCATTTATCAATTAGGTAATGGTTCTTTTTTCTTATAAATTGGAATCAGTTCCTTAAAATGAGACCTTTTATCAAAGATAAGCTCTGAATTGGTATGTGACCTAGATATAAGAGCTTATGTCATAAATAAATCCATAGAACATGGAAAATATTACCTATCAGATCTATGTATAGGAGAACAGTTCATGACTACACAAGTAACAGAGAGGATCGCAGGAGATAAAATAATTTTGATTATATAAAATTAAAAACTTTTTACAGAAATAAACCTAATAAAACTAAAATGAAAAAGAGAAATGATTAACTGTTCATCTCTTAAAACAATAGACTCCCCTCATCTCTTATTTTACAAGGAAAAATAAAGCTATTTTTTCAACATGACCTCCTGTGCCTTTTCTATTCAGTGCCCCACAGCTCTGCTAATTCTTTACCTATCATTTCTCCATTAACTTCAGTATCTGAGAACAAACTGAGCCTACTTCTTGCCAAAGCCACCCTTGATGTCATCTACTTTTGTGTTCACTTGGAACTTGTCCCTTTGATTAGTACAAGGTCATTTAAATGGATTTGTCAGCCAATTCACAGTAGAGAGATCACAAGGATTAATGAAGCAACATTTTCTAACTTTTTACATTGAAAATTATAGTGGGATTGAAGCTTGAGAGAACACAAATAAGCATTATTGACCCAATTCTCTTTAATTTCACAGTTTCAGGCTATAACTCAAGGACCAGAACCAAAGCTCTGTACTTACACAGATGGGATTCAATCTTGAAGATATCTCATCATGGTACTATGGAGCTGGATCTTGAGTCAAAGGGCCTAGGTTCAAATTCTAACTCTGATACCTACTGCCTATGTAACTTGAGGCAAGTTACTACCCGCCTTGGCCTCAATTTCCTCATCTGTGAAAAAGAGGGGATTTAATTATGTCTTCTAAAGTCCCTTCCAGCTTTCAATCTTCATCCTAGGATCCTATGACTCTATATCCAAAAGTCTTTGACTCATTACCCTAACTATGGTTTCCTATGGGAACATGAAAATTTGGCTCATTTTGCCTTCACCCTGGGTTTCTTCTGGGAATTTTCTGAAATACTGAGGTCTCCAGAAAAAGGGAGAGAAGTCTCAAGCCAGAACATCAAGGAGTACACAAAAGGTAAATTCAGTGTTAATTAGATTATAAAGAATGAGGTCTATATTTTCATACTGATAATGCCTCCTTGACAAGATATGGACTTAACCTTGTCTTGGGAATTGGTTGGCCTATTATTTCCATACTAAAGGCATATAAACCAGTTTCAGCATATCTGGATTATGCTCTTGGATTTTTCCTTTAAAAAGAATGACCTGTTCAGTAGAAAATCACAAAACCATCATGTAGAGGATTAAACTGGGACCTTGCCCTCCCCTGGTACTGTGAGTACCCACATGTCACAAGTTAAGGCAACAGGGATTTTTCCTCTTGGGTGGTCTGAAGTATGGGCTCAAATCAAGATTGGTACTATAAGTTTGGAGGACTGCATAGGTCACTGACATATAAAGTCTCACTGCAGAGGAAGAAGAGGGGCTTTGAAAGTTTATGGGCTCAGGTATAAGACCTTTGTATTTTTTTGTCACATAAAATAAAGCCTCGGGGCAGCTAGGTGGCACAGTGAATAGAGCACCCACCCTGGAGTCAGGAGGACCTGAGTTCAGACACTTGACTCTTATTAGCTGTGTGCTGTTGGGCAAGTCACTAAAACCCCAATTGTCTTGCTTTCCCTCCTCAAAAAAAAAAAGCCTGTCCATGGATTAGTCCAAGTTAAGGTCATGTAGATAATCTGGTAAAGCACATGGAGCCCTTCTTCAGAATAATGTTTTTAAATGTATAAAGTAAAATACAGAGAATCACAAAGAAAAAAATGATGCCCGTCAGCTGGGGAATGGTTGAATAAGTGGTGGTATCTGATTGTGATGGAATCCTATTGTGCTATAAACACAACACAATGAAGACCAAAATGAGCAGAACCAAGAAAATTGTATATAGTAACAACAATATTGTTTTAAGAACAACTTTGAGTAAATAAGTCATTTTGACTATTAGAAATACCCAAGTTAACTACAAAGGACATATGAAGGAAGATGCTCTCTGCCTCCAAAGAAAGAACTGATAAATAGTAGTATGTATAGAATTATTTCACACATATATGTAAACATATATGTGTATATATGTATGCATATACATATGTATGTATACTTACACACATATTTGTGTCCAATGGTTGCCATCTCTAAGACAGGGAGGAGGGAAGGAAAAAAAAGGAAATTTACATCATAACTTTATTATATATTTAAAAAGGAATAGCAAGTTGTACATAACAGATTTATAGTTTCGTGTGTAATCATCTTTTTAAATTATACTATGTTATGGAAATGTTTGTTTTATTCCATAAATTAAAATAATAATAATAAAAGAAATATTGTTACCAAACATAGAAAAAGAAAAACAGGTTTGAAACCCAGGTCAAGAGCCAAGGCTTATGGATATCACCTCTGGCATACCTTCTCTGGCACTTGTCTTCTCTCCCCCTCTACAACTTCTGTCCTAGTTCAAATCCTCATCTCCTGCCTAAATTGTTTCAAAACCTCCTCATTGGTCTCCTTGCAGTTAGTCTCTCCCCTCTCGTTCCCCACTTATCTGCCAAGCCAATATTCCTAAAACACAGATTAACCAGGTCACTTCCCTACAGCAGACATCTTTAATGCCTTCAAATTGCCCCTAGGACAGGTTCTTAAACTGGGCTCAGTGGGCTAGTTATAAAAACTATTTTGATGATCATTTCAACAACATAATTAGTTTCCTTTTCAGTCCTATGTAGTTTACTTTACACTTCTGATTATTTTTTTTATTACATTATGACTTTGTGATATTATTGTAATATATATTACATTATATACTTTACTTCTCACCCTAGAATTTCAAGCCATTCACAGTCTAACTCCCACCTTTTAGATCCAATTTCCTATTATTGTACTTTATTATTCCTTCCAGGAGACCTGGGTTTTTTGTTTTTGTTTTTTTTTACTGTTCTTGGTACAAGGTATTCCTTTACAGAAATAGTTCCCCGTATCTTCTCTTTACCTTTTTGCTCTGCAGAATCCTATCAAAGCATGACTCAGTGATCCCTCAAATCAATCAATCATTGAGTCGACAAATCTTTATTAACTACCACTGCATTCAGGATCATCTCCAGTTACCCTGTCATAGCATGCCACTGAACCCAGATGACCTCGGTGGAGAAAGTGAGGCTGGAGACTTTGCACAGCCGTCCCTCACTTAAATCCAATTAACCTGCATTTCATAGCTTCCCTGATGTCATGGTCCTGTACAAAAATGAAGGACAAACAACAATAAAAACCCCCCACCTATTTGCTAGTACTCTAAGCACTGTGTTAGGTGTTGGGGATAAAAAGATAAAAATGAAACAGCCTATGCCTCTGAGGGGCTAACAATCTATATATAATCTCTATACAAAAACAACACCAGATAGTTACTGGGAAAAGGCTCTAGGAGTTGGGAGGGACAGGAAAGGATTCCTGCAAAAGGTGACCCTTGAATTGAACCTTGAAGAAACTAAGGAGTCTTCCTTCCCGGTAAAATTCTTTGGGACAAGGACTATTTCATGTATTCCAATCATTTGCGCAATAACCTACATGTAGTAAGCTTTAATGTTTGTTTAATAAAATTGAATTTATATAAAAGGAAGTGGTTGTTTTATGATTTCATTGGTATAGGAAATTTCCAATGAGGAAACTCGCTTTACCAATCGCACTCAGCAATTTATGTTAAAAGATTAACCCTTCATTAAGGAGCCACAGAGGAGAATTCAGAAGGGCCTTACCAGATTCTTCTCAGGCACATTCTTTATATTCTCCTCTTTAAAATATTACAATCCCTTCAAATTACATAAAGGTGCCTCTGGGAACATTGGCTTGCACCCCCACTCTGGATATCTCCCTGGAGACATGATAAATCTTCATAGTATCCAATAGCTCTGTCAGTGCAATAGCTACAGGGTCCTCTTGCCCATAAACCTTTCCTACTACTTTGCATCCCTCTCAGGAGTCCATCACAAAGTGTGAAGAGGGTTGGAGATGCCAAGAATATGCATGGATAATACAGCAATACAGAAATGGTTAATCCCTAGTATTTGAAATATTTCCATGTACTTTTAGGACCCTTTAGTACACTTCTTAAGATTATCAATCTTAAAGATTTTTTTTTTGAGAAGCCTAAATTAATCTGAACGAATTTGAGCAAAATTATGTGTTGGGCACTATGGTATTATTTACAGTAAGTGAGCTTCCTCTGGCAAGAAATATGAACCCTAAAAATGTTGAATTTGCTGCATTTATGTTGTTTAGAGTAACAGCTCTGTATGATTGGTTGGGGTATATGTATTTCGCTCATTCATCTTGTGATGTACTTAAAGTGAGTGCTTCAGAAGTGACAGATCCTAGCAGTAACTTTGTACCTTAAATATTGATCTACAATTTCTATTGCTTGTATGTTCAACACTGAATCTTATTACTTGAAGTAATCTCCTTAGTTGATTATCCAGAATAGACAACAGCAACAGCTGCTCATTTAGCTTCTCTAGAACATTGCTGTTGGTTTTTAATTAAATAAGTGTAATTTATTGTCTTCCCTTAACTCTTTTTGGATTGCTTTGAAATGTTGCCCCTGTTCTTGGGTCATTTTTATATGCAGCGTCCTGACTATAATATTTGGACTAACCTAACCTGGTGAGCTCTTTAAAAAAAAAAAGCAATACATTACCCAGAGATTCTGCAACTTTACCTCCCCCATAGATACAAATGAGAGAAAAAAATCACTATAGGTGGCCAGTTTTAGCTTTTAACTGAAACCGTTATCTTTTTTTCATGAATGAATTCCAGTTTTTCTTCAAGGTTTTTCTTTTGTGATAAGTATCCCTGATCTTTCACAGCATCACAGAATGCTGGAGTTGGAAAGAATCTCAGGGGTCATCTAGTTCAACCCAAACCTGAGAAAATATGCCCTTTTTAATATTTCCAATAAGTGGTCATCAGGCATTCATTCACCAGCAGACCCCCTCCTTGGATAGTCCATTCTACTTTTGGACAGCTCCAATTGTTAGGAATAATTTCTTTTCATTAAGTCTAAATTAAACAACAAAATACCAACCATAAACCAATTTACTTTCTCTTCCATATGAAAGCCTTTAAATTTTTGACGATACTTTTTTTTGATGAAACATCCCCAGTTCCTTCTACTGCTCATGGCATGGCATGGACCATATCCATTCACCATTCTGGTTGTCCTATTCCAGATGCTCTCCAGTGTATGATGTCCTTCCTAAACTGGGGCACACAGCAATGAACACAATATGTGGCCTGACCATGTTGGACTACAGAGGGAGGATGGTTCACTTAGTACAACTCAAAGTTTCATTTACTTTTTTGGTTGCCATTTTACCCTATTGACTCTTATTAAGCTTGCACTTCACCAAAACACTATTGATTCATTTGGATGTTGCTGTCCAGATCTTTTTCAGATAAATTGTTGTCTAACCATACCACTAAAATCTTGTGTTTGTAAAGCTGATTTAAAAAACAAACAAACCCTCAAATATGAGGTTTTAGGTTTAATCCTATTAAATTTCATCTTATTAGGTGTAGTTCAATCCTCTGTCTTTTTAATACCTTCTGAATCCTAAATCTGACATCCAGTGTGTTAGCTGTCCCACTTAGCTTGATGCAAAATTAAATAAGAATGCTATCTATGCCTTAATCTAACTCATTGACAAAAGTGTTAAACAGCACAGGACTATGCATAGATCCCTGTGCCGCTACATTGGAAACCTTCTTCAAAGCTGACATTGTGGTGGGTGAAAGATGAATGATTGAGGAAACAAAGATTTGATCTTCTGAACATGTTGATTTATTAAGCAATTCATTTTGTTGTTTAGTCATTTTCAGTCCTGTTTTATTCTTCATGACCTCATTTGGGGTTTTCCAGGCAGAAATACTGGAATGTTCTGCCACTTCCTTCTCCATCTCATTTTATAGATGAGGAATTGAGGCAAACAAGGTTAAGTGACTTATCCAGGGTCACAAGGCTAGTGAGTGTCTGAGACGGTATTTGAATTCAGGTCTTCCTGACCCCCAGCCTGGTGCACTTTCCACTGTGTCACCCACCTGCCAATCGTATAACAAACTGGGATGAGGACCTTTCCTCAGTTTAGGGCAGAATCCCAAATACAGGGGAAGACAGATTTTTATACATTAAAAACAATAAAATAAGGCCAACTAATTAAAAGGAAACAATACATTAGATAATCTGATTTCTAATTGGGTGAAAGATCAGGTACTTTCCAAATTGGGAGGGAGACAGTAAACAGGTGTAATTTCTTGAAATCAGAAAAGGAGGTATCCCACTCCCCAAAGTGTCTATAAACAATCAAAGCAATGTGGAAACAGTAACAGTATGGAGCCAGTTTTCAGATAAAACATGTGGGTTGCTTGAAATGTACAATCATGAGAAAGTTCCTTGCATCAAGTCTTTGTGTCTGTCTGGGTTTCTGGTCATCATAACCTAGGTCCTTAGTTAAGGGTCTCTGAGTAGCAGGCAGAGGTAGTCCAGCTTCCCAGCCATGCAGGGCTAAGGTTGAACAATATAAGAAGCTTTTCTCCCAATTTCCACAAATGAATAAAGTTTTCTCACAACAATTGACTAGAAAGGGGACTGAGCTAGCTTTAGAATTGAGTCATAAAATGGAGTCCTTGTGATTCACTCAATTCCCACAATTAACCACTTGCTTCCTAATCCCCTCATTCCCTCAAGACCCAACCATTAATGACTACTCTGGGAATCCATCCATTCAACCAGTTCTGAAGCCATCTAATGGTACTATCATCTAGCTCATATCTCTCCATTTTCTCTACAAGAATAGCATGAAATGCTTCACTAAAATGCTGTTCTAAAATCTAGGTAAGCTAGATCTCCAGCACTGATCTGACCTATCAGTTTAATAAGGCTGGTCATAAAGCAAATAAGGTGAATCAGTCATAGGCTACTTTTGCTTAAGGCATGCTGGTTTTCTGTGAACCATTCTTTCTTTTCTTTTTTTTTTTTTT
>CM053580.1:200032204-200080993 GCA_028627135.1 Pseudochirops cupreus | reverse complement strand
CGGCTTCAGGCCAGGCTGGTTTCGGTTCGCAGTGCTGACACGGTTCCTCGTAGCCGAGCTGACTTTAGTGGGAAGTATCTTTGTGTGCGTTTTGGAGTTCCAGGATTGGTTTAGAGTCCTATTTTATGGGTATTTTGGGGTGGCTATGTGAGAGCTGCGATGTGTTGCTTCTACGCCGCCATCTTGGCTCCGCCCCCACCCATTCTTTCTTTTCTAGATATTCACTAATCCATCTCTTTATTAAAGTATTTTCTTAGGATTGAAGTCAAGCTCACTGATCTAAAGTTAAAAGATTTAATTTCTTTTTTGAAAATTTTTTGGAAAAAATCAAGATATACTGAGGGGATGGAGGATGAAGTAATGACTGAACAAGTTATGGTACATAAATGTGGTGGAATACTGTTGTGCTATAAGAAATGATGAAGGGGATTGTTTCAGAAAAACCTGGGAAGACTTATATGAAATAATGCAAAGTAGAAAGAGCAGAACTAGGAGGACAATGTACACAGTAACAGTAATATTGTGAAGACGATCAACAATGAAAGCCTTGCCTTAGTACCTACAACAGTTCCAAAGGATTCACGATGAAAAATTCTGTCCACTTCCAGAGAATGATAGACTCATTGTAAGACTGAAGCATATGTATTTCCCCTCTCCTCCCCTCTTCTCCCCTCTTCTCCCCTCCCCTCCCTTCCTCTTCCCTCCTCTCCCTTCTCTTTCCCTCCCCTCCCCTTCTTTCCCCTCTCTTTCCCTCCCCTTTCCTCCCTTCCCCTCCCTTCCTCTCCTCTCTTTCCTTTCCTCAGACTTCTCCTCCTAAATTGATGCCTTGTCATGGCAGAGGGGTTTGCATAGCTCAATGAAACCATGTTCTGCAGGGTTACGGTATCTTTGCCAAGAAAACCCCCTGGACAGTATGAAGGGGCTGGTGTGCTCTGACCCATGGGATTGTGAAGACTTGAACATGGCTGAATGACTGAATAACAACAATGCAGGCATATCTTTTGCGTGACTTCATATGTATAATGGGTGTTTGTATTTCTTACCTTCTTAATGGGTTGGGATGGGGAGGAGGGAAGGAAATAATTTGGAACTGAAAATAAAAATAAACTTAATGAAAAAAAGTATAAGGAAAAATCAAGACACTTGCTTTTCTTCAGTTCTAATTTCTTTTTTGTTCTCTGCAGTCTTTAAACTATCATTGATAGTGGCTTAGCAATAATGTCCTCTAATTTCTTCAGTATTCATAGATATCATTCATCTAGGGCAGGTGACTTGACTGCATCAAGAATAGTTAAGTACTCTCTTATCATCTCCTTATTGATTTTGGGTATCAAATTCCTAGTAGCTGTTTTTTTTCTGTCCTCTTCAGGTCCTTAATAGAGGAAGGATAGGGTCAGTACCTATGATTTCACTGGTATTGGGAATGTCCAGGTAAGAAAACTCTCTACCAAAGCAAACTAGTCACTTTCTCTGCAGTTTATAGTCTTAGAGAATTTCCTAGAGGTTCAGTGACTTGCATAGGGTCACGCAGTTAGTTTGCTGTCAGAGACAGGTCTTGACTTCTGGTCTTTTTGGATTTGAGGCCAACTTTCTCTCTATCCCTTATTATATGAGGCCTCTCAATAGAGAGAGCAGATATAAAATAAAAATTAGGTCCCTCTACTTTCCTCTGTGGTGTGAGTTATCATCATCCCTGGTCAACAGTCTGTAATGCCATGTACCAGCAGATCCCCAAAAGAATGTAGTGAACATTCTGTTTATTCCATTACAAATCAAGGCAAACATTCACAACAAATCACAATACAATATTCACAACATTACATCTTATCACAGAAAATCACAATATAATGTTCATAACAGCTTAACATTAGAATGGTCACACAGTTTTCACTACAGTGGCCACAATATTTAGAACAAAGCATTCAATCAATTCACAATACAGTAATCAATCTTCCATTCATGGGGCAAATCAATACTTAATCATTCAATTAATTCACAATACAATAATCAGACTTCCACTCATGGGGCAACCATACATGAATTCAATCAGTCGTTAAATACAATCATTAGAAAACCACACAAACCCTCCACCCCTTGGTGTCCAGCAAACCTCAGTTTCATCCAAGGGGAGGCCTTTTCTTCTGGGTGGTCTCTCTGATTCCCTGGATCCCTTTCCATGGTTCCAGCTCCCTCCTGAATCCACCAGTCACCTGGATTCAGAAGCAGACAGCTCCCAGGTCCTCATCCAGTGCCCAGAGGTAGACAGCTCCCAGGTCCTTGTCCAGTCCTCAGGGCAATCCCTGGCACACACTGAAGTTCACAGGTCCAGCACATCTCAAACCCTTCACCACTTCTGTTGCTGGGAACTCAAGGATCAGCCAGGCCACAAACAGACAAAGTCTTATCCTGGTCATGCTTCTTCAGTCCTTCAACAGTTCCGTTGACCCTAGGACCTGGAATATCGGCCTTCCAGGTGGCCTTTCAGGCAAGCCCTCTCAGCCTTCCAGGTGGCCTTCACCAGATTCTGGTCTCAGGAAAACTCCATCTCAGTTCTCAGTCAGCTTCCAAATGCTGGGAGAGAAACTCTCTCTCTCTCAAGAAAAGTCCAACTCAGTTCTCAGCTTCCAGATGCTGGGAGAGAAACTCTCTCTCTCTCTCCCTTTCTCTCTCTCTCCCTTTCTCTCTCTCTCTCTCTCTCTCTCTCTCTCAGCCAGCTTTAGTCTCCAGGATTCTTCCTTCACCAGGAGCAATATTCCAATTCTGTCTCTCTATCTATAGAATTCTTGCTTATATACACACTGGCCTCCTTTCTCAGCTAGTCCCCTTCTTCCATGTCAATAGGGGAGTTCACACCCTCTCAATAGTGGGACAAAGTTTACACCTTCCACCCAAGTTACTAAGTGCTAAGTATCTGCCAAATTGATTGCTGTTACACAGTCCTATCACTTTTTTAATCTTCTGGTTTTTCCTCATATAATTCTCTCTATATATACATATATACACACATATATAAAAGATATACAATATATACTTATATAAAAGATATACATATAAGTATTATATATGTACATATACATATGTATATAATCTTTTTTGGGGTTGTATTTAGCTTTTCTTAGTGGCTTTAGCTCATTCTGAATTTTGCTTTCCTGGCATCATTCTAAGAGTATTATGCCATTCTTTTATATTTATAGCAGGGGTGATAAGGGCGTATTCAGGGGTTGATCAGGTGAATGCTTGATCCATTTTTTTAGTCCCTCTAACAACCTGATGAAATCCCAGGGCTTCAGGACTTTGTCAGAAGGGGACACTTCCCATGCAGCTAGACATCAATTCCAACTGCTTACTGAGTCATCAGTGACTAGGCCTTGGTCCCCAATGACTTTGACTGCCTCCTGATGAGTGATTGACTGGAGCTCAGTAGGACTGACTCTTGGTGAAGCTACACTTGCTGTAGTCTGTAAGAATGAACTGTGAAATGGTTCCATTCTGCTTATCCTTGAAATGGACTTAATTCACTTTTCCCCTTAGACTTCTGGGTTGGAGTACAAGCAGAGGGGGAAGGGACTCCCCTTCTCAACCTCCCAAAAATGTATAGCAAAGGCAATTTATACAGAAGCACATAGATAGTGTGGCCTCCGATTACTCCAGAGAGCCTGAGACTGGAGACCCAATCAATATCTCACAGTCCTTGTTGCCTTCTGTTTCTTTTTCTTTTCTCAAGATCACAAGGTCACCTCTAAGCCTGTATACCTCCACCTCAAGATAAATGTTTGGACTTCTAATTAGGAAAGGAAACAGAAAGAAGAAAGGGGAGCCAGGTAGCTAGGCTCAAGCTTCCTTGTTTGTCCTAGTTGCTTCATGGGATCAGTGGCCATGGAGTCTGGCAGAGAAGAACGATCACTTTTTCTCTCTCATTCCCCTAGAGAGAGTCTAGTGAAAGAGAATGACTTGCTGTGTGGGAGAGATGAAAGAAGAGACAGATGGGGCAGCATTGCTCCCCTTCTAAAGGTCTTCTGAGTTATGTGCTGTTTCTGCTCAGTGGCCCATAAAGGGATTGCTTCATCCTTTTAGAGCTCAGGTATCCCTCAGGGCTGAATTTCACATGGCTAGGGGCAGCCAGAGACTGCTCATCCCCCAAGTGCTCAAGCAGAAATGAAAGCTCTGGTCTTTGGCAAACCCTCCAGTCATATACAGCTTTGAAAAACCTAAGGTATTTGGTAACATCCCAGAGACATCAGTCTCTTTAGACAACTTTCATTTTTTATTCCCATAACTCTTTCCCTTTGTGTCTTCAGACAGTCCTTAGAGTTTTCTATCCCTCTTGATCTAACTTCCCCTCTAGAATTTTAGTCCATGGGATCCTACCAGTCCTTCTTTTAAACCCTTCGATATCAGCTGCCCAAGAATCCACAGTACATGTCAGACTATGCTAAAGCAAGAGCTAGAGCAAGAACCAATGGTTCTAGTGTGAGCATTTACATCTCAGAAATGGGCAAATGCTACAAATCAAGGCTGGATTTATTGTATTGTTGATTGTCCAGATTTGTGAAAGTTCTGGAAAAATATCAATGATGCCAATTAGATAGATGGATAGACAGACATAGATACCTGGTTGTTAAACATTTATCAGCACACCCTTGGACTATCCCCAGATTTCCTCTCTTTACTACAATCTCTATAAGGTAGTGGTCACTTTCACCTATGGGTTCCATCGTTTCCACACCAGCAAAGAAGTTCTTCCTTATAAATGAGACTCAGATCCTGAATGGAATGATAATAATGATAATAATAAAACTACCATTTATATAGGGCTTTAAAGTTTGTAAAACATATTACAAATGTTATCTCTTACCCTGGGAGGAAAGCTTGGTTATTATCCCTAATTTATAGATGAGGAAAGGGAAGCAAACAGAAAGTAAGTGGTTTGCCCAGGTCACATAGTTGCTAAGTGTCTAAGGTCAGGTCTCTCTGATTCCAGGTTCAGTGGTCCATCCACCACACTATCCAACTACCTAGAATTTCCCTCACTGGTTGCACCACTTTTTGAAGGATAAAATTTTCACCAATTCAAATAAATATGTTATTAGCTGTCTTGCTTTTGTCATAGAGAGAATGAATTCCAGTGCTATCTGGCTAATTGAAGTTCCCCATCCCCAGGTATGGTATCTATTCCCTTTAATTCTTATCTCTTCCTTCTTTCTATCTAGGTAGTCTGTAGCATGCTCTTATGATTAAATCCCTCCTGTCTTTCTCCACTGATCTTCTTTCAAAGGTTTTACACTGTACTTCTCCTTTTTCTTTTTTAAAAATTTCCCCTGGGGCAGCTAGGTGTGCAGTGAACTCCAGCCCTGAAGTCAGGAGGACCTGAGTTCAAATGCGGCCTCATACACTTAACACGCTTTCTAGCTGTGCGACCTTGGGTAAGTCACTTAAACCCAATTGCCTTGCCTTCCTTCCCCCCTCAAAAAAAATTTCCTCACATGAATGTACCTTCTCAGTATGCAATGCTGTTAAGAAGGTACATTTATGTGTACTCTCTCTTTTATCCATGCTGTTTCTTCTGAATACAATAGAGCCATCCAGAACTAAATTCTAGTCATGGGTCTTTTCCCAATAAGTTTCAGTGATACTTGTAACGTCAAAAATGCTTCCTAGCATTGACTTCTAGTTTATTTTGCATGTTGCCAAAATTTTGTGCGTTTGAATATAAACTTTTGACTCCATGCATTTTACTTTGGTTCCTTTCTTGGATTTTGTCTCCTTAAACTCCTGCACATCACAATGGCTGTTCTTCCTGCATAGTGATTACCCTTTATGGTATCCAGAATGGTGAACTTATACAGGCACTTATCTCCCTTCCCCATCTTTTTCAGTTTAAAGTCTTTTGAAAAATTAGATTTGTAAGACATCAGGCAAATACATTCTCAGAAATTTTGTCAAGTGCACAGAATTCATGTCCCGGAGTCTGTCAATTATGTATTTTAAGCCGTGATCTAGAAATCTAAATTTCATTTTGAGACACTGCCTTCTTAACCACTTGAGAAATTTTGCCAAACATTTTCTTAAAATTTAAAGTAAACTCTATCTACAGTATTCCCCTCACTGACTACTTTAGCATACTGTCAAGAAAGGGAAGGAATTTTAACAACATTTTTATTCCCAAAGCGTAATGGCATGCCTGGAGAAGTAATATTACTCGATATCTTTAATTAGAGTATCTTGTGGAGAAACTGTGTTGGGAAAGACTAGTACAGATTACAAAAATGCTAGTTGACAACCATGTTCCCTTTAATTCTGAGACTCTATAATTCAAATAACAATTTTTTTCCAGCAACCCTTTTCTAAAGTCCTCAGTTAATGGTGACCTATCTTCTTTTTGAAGAAAGTACTTAGTTGTTTTCGCTCTTACAAACTCTAAGATGGAGTGACGTTGTGTCAGGCTGATGAGCTGAATTCCTGTCTGTTTCCTCTTTTTGCCCAAAAGACCTGTGGGTATAATATCTCTTCTGTTTCTTACTTTAGAGTTCTTTACCCAAATATTCTCCAAAACGCTTTCCTTACTCTGAGTTTCTGCACATGATTCTGTCTTCTTGGTTTACAAAATGACCATGACTCTTTTGATAACTGTGATTTTTATGTTATTTGATGTAATATAATGATAGGATTCTAATATGGAATCACTTAGGTTAAGTGAGCATGATCCACAAAGCATACAGCAAAATGTAGACAAGATTGTACTTTTCCATCATTCTGAACTATGTTAATCCTGTTTCTGGCAGTTAATTTTCACATCTTCTGAACTCTTGGTCAACTCTTCCAATTTCTTGACCTGGTAAAGAAACTCTTTCTACCTGAGCCTTCCCAAGCATAATATTAAGTAACCATAAGAACTTCTCCACCACATCTTGGTGTGATTAGGAGTTTCCCCTTCCATGTCTGACACTGATTGTTCTCTACCAAACCTATTTTTAGGGCATGTAACTTCTCACAACCTGACCTTGTTCTGTCCTTGACATGTCTCCTTTCCCCTAATGCTGGGTGACTTTGTGGCATCTATGGGGGTGAGCTTCCATATGTCTATATTGCCATATGGTGTGCATTTATATATACCAGTGGTTCTCAACCTTCCTAATGCCGCGACCCTTTAATACAGTTCCTCATATTGTGGTGACCCCCAACCATAAAATTATTTTCGTTGCTACTTCATAACTATAATTTTGCTACTGTTATGAATTATAATGTAAATATCTGATATGCAGGATGTATTTTCATTGTTACAAATTGAACATAATCCACAGGTTGAGAACCACTGGTATATACTATAACTATGACTATTACTATTTCTTCTTTTCCTTCTTCTCTCTTTCCTTCTTCTCCTCCTCCTCCTCCTTTCTCTATTGCCTTCTTACTTGCTGAGTTGCATAATAATAAATCTCTTGTCTGTATCATCTTCCTGAATACTGATTTCCTGTAAATTCCTAAATTCAGGTCTTTGCTTTAACGCAAGCCATGAGGCCAAATAAAACAGGTCTCCATCCCCCCCTCCCTAGCTTTTACCTATTCTGTTTCTTTTGCAGAAGGTAAAGTTTTCTAGGATCATATTCCAGCCATCCCAATGATACCTATGAAGTCTAATTAATCTCCTTGCCATTTCTATCATCTAAGCTGTGACCTAGAAACACACATCTCATTCTTAGACACTATCTACTTTATTAGCTCTTCATTCATTTTTTGCTCAGGACTTCATTACCTTTAGCAATAGTTTCTTGGTTCCTTCTGTAAGTATCATTTTTCAGCTTTGTCAGTCACCAGAAATGAGACATATTTATCCAGTTTTACAAGTTTAGGGAAATTCTCTGTCACATATGACTTGCAGGGAAAACGTCCTATGTGTGTTATTTGTTTCTATTAGAGTATAAACTCCTTGAGAACAGGGACTGTATCACTTTTCTGTCTTTGTCTCCAGGACTTAGCACAGTGCTTCGCACATAGTAATTTGACAAATTCTTTGTTTATTCACTCATCTTGGAAATATACCACAGGAAGAAAGGAGAGCCTTCTTTTGTCATCATTTCAGTGAATAACTGTCACAGTATCCTTCAGCAGGTTGTCATTAACTATCATCCGCTATTTATCTTCTTCTGGCCCTTACTGGATGATGCCTCCTCTGAGAGCATCAGAGGATATAGATGGCCTCTCTTTGGAGAATAAGTATTGCTACCTCCTCAGACATAATTTACCTTCTCTTCTGGGAGGTTATGGAGGTATATAGAGAGGGACCTGTACTTCCCTTATCTGACCTGAGTTACCTCATTTTTAACCTGGTTTTCACTTGAATGTAAATGAGGAAACTCATTTACTGCTCTATGTCTAGGTTATAGCTCTATTTCATTTCCTCTATTAAGACTGAGCACATTGCAAAACAAAGTTGCCCTCTTCTCTCTACCCAGAGATCAATGACAGACTGGCAACCCTCTGTTCTCTCTCCCTGAACAAAACAAACTACACAATTTCCCTTCAAAGGCCAGCTGCAGACAGATTGTGATCCACTAAAACTATCCTTATTTTTCTCTTCATTTGTACTAGAAAGAGGTTGCTTGTTTATAGCTTCTTTGGCTGACAGAGAAAACCATCAGAGGATTTTGTCAAAGGAAGCTGTCAGTCAGTGTCTATCCCTGCCATGACTTGTAATAACAATATGAATTAAGCTTTTATTTGATTCATGCACTCAACCTTGAGCTATGGGCCTTTTGAAAAACAATAGTTTTCTTATTCACATAGAAAAATAGCTTAATTTTTGAACATAGACGTGAGAATTATGACATTGAAAGAGTACAGAATGCTAAATGCAGGCCATTGCAAAATTCATCCTTTTTTAAACTTACTCAAAGTGAGGACCTTAGTCCTTGTCTTTCTTTTTAAGTGGCTGCCCCATAGGACTATTGTGGCAAATTGCTCTTGGATATCATTTTCCTCTTCTTTTTGGCTCTCTTTTGACATTTTGACAAGGGAGCTAGATGGCATAATAGATATAGTGCCAGGTCTGGAGTCAGGAAGTTTCATCTTAATGAGTTAAAACATGGCCTCAGACACTTACTAGCCATGTGACCCTGGGCAAGTCACTTAGCCCTGTTTGCCTGAGTTCCTCATCTGTAAAATGAGTTGGAGAAGGAAATGACAAATCACTCCAGTATCTTTGCCAAGAAAACCCCAAATGGGCTCACAGAGAGTCGGACATGACTGAAACTTGACTGAACAATACTTTGATAGCCCTTTTTAATAATTCTTTTTTTTGCTTTTTGGAGGGCAGTTGGGATTAAGTGACCTACCCAAAGTCACACGGCTAGTAAGTGTGTTAAGTGTCTGAGGCCGGATTTGAACTCAGGTCCTCCTGACCCCAGGGCCGGTGCTCTATTCACTGTGCCACCTAGCCGCCCCCTTCTTTAATAATTCTTTATACTTTGACCATCACTATCAACTCTTCCTCTTCTCCCACTAATTTCTAACCTTCCATTACATTTTTTTCTTGTCTTATGAATTATTCTCTCCATCTTCTTGGGGCCTTATCTGTTTACTTTTTTCCCTCTTCTTTCAACTCATCTTTCTTTTTCTTTTGAAAATGATTTTATTCATATCTTTATTTTTTTCAACAATTTCATTTCCAAATAGATGTTTTCCTATTATTTCCCCTAGAAAGCCATCTTTTTGAAAAATAGTATTTTTTCAAATTTCATGTAAAGACAATTTTAACATTTATATTTTAAAAATTTTGAATTCCAGATTTTCTCCCTCCTTCCCTCACCATCTTCTCCCAAAGACAGTAAACAATTTGATATAGAATTTGTATGTGCATGTTATCATATTAGTTATGATAACAAAACATGTTATCATATTAGTCACGTTGTGAAAGAAGAAACAGGCCAAAAGAAAAGAACCACTAAAAAAAAAGAAAAGAAAATGAAAATAGTAAGCTTTGATCTGCATCCAGACTCCAGTTCTTTCTCTGGATATAGATAGCATTTTCCAGTCGTTTGGAATTGTCTTGGATCACTGTATTGCTGAGAAGAGCTAAGTCATTTATAGTTGATCATCGTATAATATTGCTCATACTGTGCACAATGTTTTCCTGTTTCTGCTCACTTCACTTTGCATCAGTTCACAGGTTTCTCTGAAATCCACTTGCTTATCATTTCTTATAGAACAATAGTATTCAATTACATTCATATACCACAACTTATTCAACCATTCCCAAATAATAGGCATCCCCTCAAATTCCAAATCTTTGCAACCACAAAAAGCTGCTCTAAATGTTTGTGTTCATGTAGGTCCTTTCCCCTGTTAAATGATTTCTTTGGGATACGACCTAGTAATTATATTGCTGGATGAAGGGGTATGATGGTTTGACTGCCTTTTAGGCATAGTTTTGAATTGCTCTCCAAAATAGCTTTCTCTTGTAAGAAGAATAACAAAGAAAGAGAGAAAAAAGAAAAAAAAAGTTCAGCAACACTCACACAACTAAATCTGTCCATGTATGCCGTGTTCTGTACCAATAGTCTACCCTTCCTTGTACAGTTACACGGCGTTAAGTCAATTTGTTCTTGGTTGTTTCCCTTTTTCATTTGTATTGTTGCCATCATTGTTTTCCTCAGTCTGTTTTACTTTACTCTTAGTTAATTCAAGTCTTCCCATGTTTTCTGTATTCTTTATATTCATCATGCTTCTTCTAGAGTCCTCGAACTTCTGCTATTCCTTCTCCTCTTCATTTTGTTCAAGTCTTTCTCCTGTTCCTCTTCAAATCCTTCTTTTCTCACTTCAAATCAGTTCAATCTCTTTCAGATCTTTAGCTTACAAACCTTCAATTTCATTTTATGTCCTTCTCTTTCAATCTCTTCTCAAGTTCTCCCTCACTTTTCCTCTGAATTCATTTTTCTGATTTTGACAGCTCTCGAATTCTCCAAATCAACTGCACAATTCTTTCACATTCTTCAAGGTCAAGCTCTTCTCTTTCTGTTTTCTATTGCACAGTCTTCTCCTTTGAAAGCTAGAAGTAGAGTCACATTCCTTTAAAAATCACAGTATAAGAGTTGCTACTAACCATGGCTAAGGAGGGTAGCAAGGTTCCTTTCAGATATTGATTTGCTACGTCAGCATCTAAAAATCTAAGAGTATAGTTGGGCAGGTAAGAGAGAGATCTTGCCCCCTAGGTTTGGCATTGTCTGTCTCTGCTTTTGTTCCTCTACTTATCTACATGAAAGAGTGGAAGGTACTTAGGGTTTGAAAATGGGAACCCCAAATCCTAAAGCTGTTTTCTAATTATTGGGCAAATTATCATTACCTGCTTTATGGTTTATAGTTTTGGGGGCAGTTTGTAGCTGTATTAGGAAGCACCCTAGCATATCCAGGATGGCTTGCTAGCGCAGGTTCTTTTGGTCTGCTTTTAAAGGAGTTAACAATACTACTTTAATTACAGAGAAAGAAGTGAGTATAGAAAATACAAGCAGAGAAATTAGCACAAAGACCAACAGACAGGGCTCCAGCTCTCTGAACATAGTAATATTGCTATACACTTTACATACACCACTGAATTGAGGGAGCACAGACATCTAAGCAGTCTGAACATATGGCTACTCAGAGTCTCGACCAGGAAATCAAAAGGTCCTTCTCATGAGTGAACCCCCAAAGCAAAATACTGACCTCCCAGAATACATAACAAAGACTCAGCATCTGATTGACTAGTGCCAAGGAGCTTGAAAATCTTTGTGCCTCAGCACTAAACTGGAAACTCCTCATAGCCCAGAGCCTGATTAGCTCTGGGCTGGTGCTCTATGTGCCTATTAATGGGCAGGAAAGATCTTCAAATTCCCTTAACATTATAGTTGCACGCTGGATAGAGTGCTGTGACTCAAGTGAGGAAGATTCATCTTCCTGAGTTCAAATCTGACCTCAGATACTTACTAGTTATGTGATCCTAGGTAAATCACTTAACACTGTTTGCCTCAGGTTCCACATTTGTAAAATAATCTGGAGAAGTAAATGGAATTCTATTTGTCAAGAAAACTCCAAAGGGGGTCATAAAGAGTTAGATGTCACTGACATGATGGAATAACAACTTTACAGTTTAGCCAAAAGAGATTTAAAATTGGGGAAAATATGGAGCACATTACAAGTAGGGTGAGGTCTGTTCATGTGTGCTTTTTGGCCATACATGTTTCCTATTTATTGCCTCTCTACGTATACATGCTGATTACATATGTTTCCTATGAATATGGATCTCCACACATATTTTCTCCATATATTCACTCTTGCTTTTGGAGTTGTGTGTATTTTGGGGAGAGATGATATAATGGTAATTAATTTAGCAGGTACTTAGCCCTTAGTAACTAAGGGCTAAGTACCTCTGTGAAAGAAACAGAAGGTGTGAACTCTGTCTCCTGTTGCTGACATAACAGAAAGGAGTTGGCTGAGACAGGAAGTCAATGTGTGTGTGTGTGTGTGTGTATTTAAGAAGGGCCCCAGAAGACTGAAGCAAAACAAGCTTTCGTTCTCTTTCATGTCTGGTTTTGTTTTGTTTTTTCTTTTCCTAGTGATCACTCATTGGTTACAACCCTTCTATATAACCAAACTATTGTACAGTGTGAAAGTATTTGCACATCCTATACATGATTGCACGCCACCATGTGGGGGGGGAAGGGAGGGGAGAAAATCTGAAACTGAAGTGAATGTGGAACAGAATCTTGTAAATTAAAAGTAAACAAACAAGTCAAAAAAAAAAGGGGCCCCAGAGAAGAGACAGTCAGAATCAAGCATTTTTACTCCTGGTGGAGGAAGCAGAATCTTCTCAGCATTGGGAGCTGGGCTGCTACTGGACTGAGAACTGAGTGAGGATTTCCTTGAGACCAGAATCTGGTGAAGGCTGAAGTTGGTGCCGAGAAAGCCACCTGGAAGGCTGAGATTTCTTCTTGGTCCTGGGGCCAGCTGAACTGTGGGAGGACTGAAGAAGCATGACCGGGATAAGACTTTGTTTGTTTGTGGCTCGGTTGATCCTTGAGTTCCTGGAAACAGAAGTTGTGAAGGTTTTGAGATGTGAACTTCAGTGTGTAACAAGAACTGCCTGGAAGACTGGACGAGAACCTGGGAGCTGTCTGCCTCTGAATCCAGGTGACTGTTTGGTGGATTCAGGTAGGAGCTGGGACCATGGAAGGGGATCCAGAGAATCTGAGAGACCACCCTGAGTCAAGATGAAGAAAAGGCTCCCCTTGGATATTAAATGAGTGATGAAATTAAAGTTTACTAGACCCCAAAGGGGTGGGTGCTTGTGTAGTTTTCTAATGATTGTATTTAGTGATTAATGATACTTAGTGACTGATTGCTAGATAAGTGACTGATTAAGTTAACCTATGATTGCCTCATGAGTAGAAGATTGATTATTGTATTGTGAGACGACTGAATGACTGAGTGAGGAGGCAAACCTCCTTAGGGATACCAGATGATTATTCTTTTGTTCTTTATTCTTAATACTGTGACTACTTTGGTGAAAACCATGTGGCCATTCTAATGTTCAGCTGTTGTGAACACTGTATTGTGATTTTGTGTGATAAGATGTAATGTTGTGAATATTATATTGTGATTTGTTGTGAGTGTTTGCCTTGATTTATAATGGAATAAATGGAGTATTCACTATACTGTGTAATCAGAACCTTAAAAGCTGTTCACAGTAGCATTCTTTTGGGAAGCTGCTTGTGCATGGCATTATAGATGACCTCAGGTTTATGGAAGAAATTGTATGTTGATCCTTTTATTGCTATGTTGTGGCATTACATACTTATGCTTTGAACTAATTTGGAATTTTGACTGTCTAATAAAGGCAAGTATGTCAATGGGGGAATCATAAATCATAGTTTTGGGAATGTGGACCCACAGCCTTGTACCTGGGGTAATTATTCACTTGAGGATTTGCTCAGGTACTATACAAGTGCTATGAGGGGCAAATATGCACTACAGACACGCTTGTTTCTTTTTATACAGAAATGGGTTACTAATGTGTCTTTTGCTGTTGTTTAGTCATTTCAGTGGTGTCTGACTCTTTTGAGTGATGCCATTTGGGGTTTTCTTGGAGTGTTTTGCTAATTCCTTCACCAGCTTATTTTACAAAAGAGAAAACTGAGGCATAGAGTTAAATGATTTGCCCAGGGTCACACAGCTAGTAAGTGTTGAGGCAGTTCTTCCTGACTCCAGACCTGGTTCTCTAACTACTGCATCATCTAGCTGCCAATAATTTATCTACCTGGCACAAAAACCTTCTGTAGCTTCCTAATGTCCTTTGGATGAAATATTTAGCCTTGCTTTTAAAGTGTTTCACAATCTAGCCCCAACATCCCTTTCTCGACTCATTTTAGCTTGCTTTCCTTCACACATTGTATGCTCTAGGCAGACAGATCTACTAGCTCTTCCTCTAACTCAGCATCTCATCTCCCACCACTATGCCCTTTCATATGCTTTCTGGAATGCCCAGACTTCCCCCCTCCTCACTTGCACCATTTAGAATCCTTAGCTTTCTTCAGGTCTCAGCCTAGATGTCACTTCCTATGGGAGGTCTTTCTGATGCCCTAGTCATTAGTGTTTTCTTCTTCCTCAAAGTATGTTGAATTTATTTTTCATCTGAAAGGTAAGGCCATTCAGAATTGCTTTTAGTACTCAAATTTTGCTAGCAAACTACTGAAGTCTTTTGTTCTGCTTGGGAATGTGATCTGCTACAATTCAGAATGATGTTGTTGTGTCCTTATCTGCAATATTTATCTCAGGTACAAGTTCTGCTTGGGAATGTGATCTGTTGCAATTCAAAATAATGTTGCTTTGTCTTTATCTGTGATATTTATCTCAGGTACAAGTATACACTGTGAGCTCCAGGATTTCAGCAAATTCCAGCTGCTGTCATTGTTGGTGAAACATGTAGGTAGGGGAGGGGGGTGAGAATAGCAGCTTTTTATTAGTAATTCTTGACAGTCTTTTTTGCTGTTGCTGATCGTGGTTATAGAAACACAAGATTTAGGACAGGAAGTAAACTCAGAGATAATCTAGTCCAACTCCATCATTTTACATGTGGAAAAAGAGATTGCGAGAAGTACAATGACTTGACCAAGATTATCCAGGTAGCAATTGGTATTTGAACACTGATCTTATGATCCTAAATGTCTAGTACAATTTCCACTATACTATGTTGGAATTTATAGTGTATAAATATTAAATTTTAAAAAATAGTTACTTTTATTTTGAATTTAACAATAATTAAAAAAGAACATTTTCAGATTAAAAGCAGGACAAAGAATATTTTATATAGCCATACATACATACATATATACACACACACATATATATATATATATATATATATATATATATATATATATATATATGTATGTATAAATGTAAAGCCTATTATTTAAAGCTTGCTTTAAAGAAAAAGTACATAGGGAGCCAAGACGGTGGATTAGGGGCAGCCACTAGCTGAACTCTCCCAACAATTCCCCTCCAAAAAACTTTAAAATAATGCCTCAAACAAAATTTTATAGTAGCAGAGCCAATAAAACATTGGGGTAAAACATTTTTCTGGCCCAAGAAAACTTAAGAGGTTGGCAGAAGAATTCTATGACATGGGATGGAGGCTTATCCAGAGCCCCAAAAGGCAGTGATGGTGATAAAAGGCAGCAGTAGCTTCAGAATCTTTAAGGCCAGAGGTGAGAAGGGATTCAGACTACTAGTGAGAAAGAGATGATAGAGGACTCTTTGCTGGCACTGGGTAGAGCTGGAACTGATGGGAAACTTTGTTGCCCATATGCAGTTTTATGCAGTTCCAGGGTAGAGAAGAAGAGCACTGACAGTTGGTCACAAGAGAGTAGGAGCCCTGGTCACAGTTCCAAAGCAAAGGGGAATGCTGACACATGTGGCTGCAGGGAACCAGGGCTCTTCCTGGGCAAAGATAAGAGTGCAGACCAAGAGGACAGTGACCACACTTCTCTCAGAATCATACTACCTTGAAAGCACCAAAAACGTGCAGATCAACAGAACTAACTCTGAAGACAGCAGCACAAAAAAAGCCTAAAGCTTGGGACAGTGCCTCCCCACCCCAAGATGAGCAGAGCCCAAACTTTAACATCAAGTTTAAAGTCAAGAAATAGGTTGGAAAAATGAGCAAACAACAACAGAAAAAGAATTTGACCCTAAAAAGCTAACACAGTGGCAGGGAAGACCAAGGCATAGACTCAGAAGAAAACAACAATGTGAAAAAAGCTATCAAAAAAAAAATCCCAGAGAAAAATGCTAATTGAACACAAGCCCAACAATTCCCTTGAAGAGTTGAAGAAAGAGTGGTAGAGGAAAAATTGGTGACAGAAAAGAGAGTGAGATAAGAAAATTAGCAAAAGAGAACTAATAGCTTGGCAAAAGAGATATTAAAAATGTTGAAGAAAATAATTCCATAAAAGAAATTGGAATTGACCAAATAGTAAAAGAGGGACAAAAATCCACTGAAGAGAAGAACTCCTTAAAAAGCAGAACTGGCCAAATAGAAAAAAGAGGTACAAAATCTTACTGAAAAAGATAGTTCCTTAAAAATTAGAATTAGGCAAATGGAAGTTAAAAACTCTATGAGAAATCAAGAAATAATGAAACAGTAAAAAGAATGGGAATAAACATTTAAGAAAGTATTAAATGTCTCATTGGAAAGCAACTGACCTGAAAAATATATTGAGAAGAGAGAATTTAAGAATTATTGTACTACCTGAAAGCCATGATAAAAAAAAAAGGGCCTAAACATCATATTTCAAGAAATTATAAAGGTAAACTGCCTCAATATATTAGTACCAGAGGGTAAGATATAAACTGAAAGAATCTACTTATCACCTCCTGAAAGAGATCCCAATATGAAATCTCCTAGGAATATTATAGCCAAATTCTAGAGCTCCTAGATCAGTGGTTCTCAACCTTCCTAATGCCACAACTCTTTAATACTTGTATGTGGGCGTATCTGCATGTGGGTGGACCCGCCTGGAGACGCGTAGAGGAGTAGTGTCTTGGTTCCTAAGACCATCAGAAATATGTGTTTTCTGATGGTCTTAGGTGACCCCTGTGACCCCTGTGAGAGGGTTGTTCGACCCCCAAAGGGGTTGTGACCCACAGGTTGAGAACCACTGTCCTCGATTGAAGAGAAAATATTGTAAGCAGCTGGAAAGAAACAATTCAAGTGTCATGGAGCTACAATCAGGATCACACAAGATTTAGTGACTTCCACTATAAATGCATGGAGGGCTTGGAATTCAGGAAGGCAAAGAAACTAGCATTACAAGCAAAACCGAATATAACCTTAAGGGGAAAAATGGATATTTAAGAGCTAAATAAAATTTTTGACATTCAAACACAGGAATTAAAAAGATAAATATGAAATAGTAATGACAAAGGACTCCATGAAGTTCAGTTATTTATATTTCTTCATGGGAAGATGATACGTGTAACTCTTAAGAACTTCAGTTAAAAAGAGTTTACATAGAGAGCATAGGTAAGAGTTGATTATGTTGTCATGTTCTCCAAAATAAATGAAGGGGTGAGAAAGAGGAATGTGCTGGGACATTGCACAGGAGAGGGGAGAGGTAGAACGGGAAGATTTTTCTCACATAAAACAGGCATTCAAAGAAGAACTTTCACCATGGAGAGGAAAATGGTGGGGGGAGGGAAGTGGGCAAGAAACACATTTACCTCACTCTCACTGGGATTCGCGCAAAGGTGAGAGACTGTATATGCCCACTCACTTGTGTATAGAATTTAACTTACCCAATAGAGAGCAGGAGAGGAAGGGGGAGAGAGAAGCACAGCGGAGTGAGAGAAGCCAGGAGATCATTGTGCACAGTAACAGCAATGTTGGAGTCACTGCCAACTGTGAAAGACTTGACTTGATCAACACAAGGATCCATGACAATTCCAAAGGAAACCTGATGAAAAAAATGCCTTCCACTTAAAGAGAGAGGAGTGATCAACTGAGTGCAAATTGAAGTATAGTTTTTTTTAATTTTTCCTTGCTTTTTGGGGACGTATATCTAATTGAGAAATATGTTGTGAATGATTTCACATGTATACTTGATATCAGATTACTTGCCTACCCAGTGGATGCGAGGGAGTTGTGAGGGAGGGAGAGAATTTGGAACTAAAAATTCAAAAAGAAAAGGATGTTAAAATACATAAATAATTACTTAAAATGTTTTTTTTAAAGTACATAAATTCAACATGCTACTTTCAAAGTTGTCTGGTTTGTCTGTGTTTCGCGTTGAACTTTATTCAGTTTTTTTCCTGTACTTTAAGAAAATATGGATTCAATGACCTTCTTTTCTCTTTTTTTCTGTGACTATTTTGCTAGCTTGCCCCTCTTACCCTACCTTTCTTCCTCTTACTATTTCTTCTCCTACAAAAGAGAGACACAATTCTTGTAACAAATGAAAATAGTCAAGCAAATCAAGCGGATGTTTCCTATTGTACTTTGAGTCCATCAAGTCCTCTGTGAGAAGACTGGGTGGTACGCTTTGTCATTAGTCCTCTGGAATTATGGTCAGTCATTCAAAGTTATTTTTCTTGGCAGTTTTATAGTTATTATAGAAATTGTTCTCCTGGCTCTACTCATTCACTTTTCATAAGTTCATAATAGTTTTTCTTATAGCACAATATTATTGTTATATTCATTTCCCATAATGTGTTCAGCCATTACCTAGTTGAAGGACACTCCCTTAGTTTCTAGTTCTTTGTTAAAACAAAAGTAAGCTACAAACATTTTCACTGATGTGAGTCTTTTTCTTTAATTTTTGGGGGTATGAGCCTAATTATGGTAATACTGAATTAAAAGATATATATGGTTTAGTGACTTGTGAGGTTTAGTTCCAAATTATATTCCAGAATGACTAGACCAATTCACAGTTCCACTACCAATGCATTAATGTGCCTGTTTTTCCCCAGTACCTTCAACAATTGTTATTATTTTCTTCCCCTCCCCTCCCCTTCCCTGCCCTTCCCTCCCTTTCCTTCCCCTCCTCTTCTCTTTCCTCCTTTTCCTCCACTTTCTTCTCTCCTCTGCCCTTTTTTGGTTATTAGGGTTACTTATTAGTAAGTGTCTAAGACAAGATTTGAACTCAGGTCTTCCTGAGGGTAGGAACTAAGGAGGTTTAGAGTTCAACTGGATAGAGATAAAAATATGGATAGAGTTAGCAGAGGAAAACTATTTTGAATATAAGAGAAATAGGTGGCACCAGGAGAAACAATCTTACCAGAAGGTAAAGTCATGAAGTTAAAGGACTCCTTACTCCATCCCTTGACTTTAACTGCCAGTTGTTCTCTCCTAAGGCTCTTTGTGAGATATGACATGCAGACCACAGCAATGGAGTGGCGCCTCTCTGTAAGGGAAAAAAAAAAGTGTGCCACTACTCACACCCACCAGATCTTTGTACCTGGAGCAAAGCACCTACTGCCTCACCCAAGTTATGGTTGTATCTTTAAGGTCCCTTCCAGGCACAATGATCCCTAGTACAATGGGACACCTTCAATATTTGTGTGGGAGCATAGGACTTGCAGTCTCTTAAAAAGTCATGGGTTCCTAAAAAGTAATATCTATTTCCTAATAAATCTCAAACCTTTCCTGCCAGATCTCTTAGCTAGTTATTTCTACGATATTCTCCTCCTAGATTACTTGAATAATATTTGAGAACAAACCATGCTACATTGAGAGTCTGCTTTATGATATCTACTTGAACAGATAGATGAGAGGATCATTAATTTAGAACTCAGAGGGGCCTTCGTGGGTCATCTAGTCCAGCTCCCCGATTTTACAGTAAGGAAAGTGAGACCCAGTAAGTTTAAGTGACTTGGTCACAGGTAATAGGTGAGAGTTAGCATATGAACCCAGGCTCAGACTTCATATCCAGCGATCATAGCACTATTATGCCATCGTTAGGCAAATGAGTTCAGATGGATAAGTGCTTAATGGACGCTATTAATTCATTCATTTGTTGTCTACTCAGAATACCCAGAATCAGTCATTTTGCTTTTCTGTAGGTCTTTTAAGGACCCTCATCTGAGGATACTGTTAATTTTTTGGTCCTTTGAAGAATGACCAGTTGTTATTTATTTCCTGGACAGATCTGAATATGTTTTGGGTTTTGGACCTAGAAGGTTTTATATGACTTTAGTCAACCCTGCATCTTTTTTTTTTCTTTTTTGCTGGGGGAAGGCAGGACAGTTGAGGTTAAGTGACTTAACCGAGGTCACACGGCAAGTAAGTATTGAGTATCTGAGGCTAGATTTCAACTCAGGTCCTCCTGACTTCAGGGCGGGTGCTCTATTCACTCCTCCAGCTAGCCGCCCCCAAACCCTCCATCTTTAGAACGCAGTGTTTGACTGTCGTCCCTTTTTTACAGTGATGATTTGTTAATGATAGGTGGCACTTCTTACCTCCATAAACACCACCAATGCGTATTTAATCAGAAGTTGTTGATGATGACATTTTAGCTAATCCATGCCCTTCTCTTCCTCTCTTCCCCTCTTTTTCCTTGCCCATATTTTGGACAGTTCATGCTGTTTGTCAGGGTATTCTCCATAAACCAATCATTCCCTTCCTCTCTTCTACCCCCTATCCAATAGGAGGGATGCCAATCTGTCAAATGCTGGTTCTGATTAGAACCTCTGAAAAAAGGTTTACTGGGAGAGGAGTTTGAAGCTAAAGGCTAAAATGAAGTTGGAGGATTATCCATGGATTTCATTTATCCCTACTCTCCCTGGGCCCTGGGGGCATCTCACAACCTCCTCTGTCTTCAGACTGGGCTTTTAAGAACTTTTCCCCTTATGCAAGTTTCCCTCAGGGGACCAAATTAATTCTGCTAATGAAGCAACAAGGTTATATGCATGGTAGCTTAAAGGACATAGAAGCAGGAAGGACAACTGTAATGTTGGAAATCCGTTCAAGGAGAGCCAGTGTGAGCCCATTAATAAGGTACACAGAGCATTCAGAATGATCTGCTTATGACTAACACCGGTGTGGCAGTGGGCTCTTGGAGGCAACCACAAAATGTTTTGTTGGCATGTGACCTTCTAATTTCCAAGAACTTATTTAAACGAGGACAAACAAGGCCTTTTCAACTCTGGCTAGTTCTGAGGAAAAAAAATGAGTTTTGCAGAGGACCCTGACTATGGCCTTTTCAATGAATACATGAATGGCTTCATGATCTCCAAGGTAAGAATGTTATATAACGTAAGAAATAACATGTTGGGAGGAAAACATTTTGTTTTGTAACTCTAGCTTGGCCAAGCTGTATCAGCATAACGGAGTAGTTGTACAATGCTTATTCTTTAACGGTGATCATAGTTATTTACTACAATTGGGAAAGAAAAAAAAAGAATAGCTGAGATGTGCTTAGTGGACTTTGGAACCTTTGCTTAGATGATGAGGCATGATGTATCCATACCTGTTGTTATCTGTCCAAGGGCCTTCCCTGAATTTGACTCAGTTATGGTAATAAGGCCAATTTGTTTTATTATGGATGCCAGTCAATGAATATTAAGTGCCTACTGTGTGCTAGACACTATGTTAAGCACAGAGGATATGAAGACAGGCAAAAGAGAGTCCTTGCCCTTGGGGAGTTCTCAATCTAATGGGGGATTGATGTGCAAACAACTATAAGTGCCAACAAGATGTATTCAGGATAAACTGGAAGGGATTAAAATTGAGAGGGATAGGGAAAGACTTTTGATAGAAAGTGAGGAAGTCAAGGAGTTGAGACAACAGAAATGAGGAAGGAGAGCATTGCTTGTGTGAGGAACAGCCAGTGCTAATGTGCAGGTGGGTGGATGGCAGCCTATTAATATGAATTTCTTTTTCCTTTCCTTTCCCTTTTTTTTTTCCTTCTTTGGACCTTCCCTCTGATTGTATAGCTACAGGGAGCTCCCTCTACCAATGGTGATCACATTCACTGTAACATAGACTTACAGAACTGCCTGTAGCACTGAGTTCAGTGACTCATCCATACTCATGTCTTATAGACAACATATGGCAAAGGTGGAACTTGGAGCCAGCTGGCTGGGGTCAGCTCTCTCTTCACTCTGCTGATGCTTCTTGATTATAGTTCTTATGAAATCAGAAGGTGATTAATGTAAAATGAAATCTGTTTCATGTAGAACCTTGGAAATAAAGATTGATTTTAGTGTCATTCAGCATCTGCAATAGGCAGAAAGAGGACACCAAATTTAGTGTGTAGGAGCAGACATTGGGATAGTCAGGCTCTCTTGTCATTGTCACAGATGAAGCCTATATTTTCATGACATTTCCCAAAAGCTTATTAGATTGATCTTCATGGGCAAAACTATGACACACAAACAGATAAAAAGGGTTGCCCCTTGCTTGATGTAACATCCATGGCTTAGTTATAGTAAAAAAACAAAATGGTTAAGACTTCGATAACTTGTAATAAGTTGGAACAAAAGAAGAAATTAAAATATAATGATTTTGTGAGCCAAGATATGCTTAAAGGCAACCACATAATATTACTCAGATATATGACTGCAGTTTCTTTTTGGCAAAAAATTTCTTTTGCCTGGAAGTTTTTCTATAATAAATTTGCCAATAATTCATTCCAATTGTAAGAAGTCCTTCAGGAATTTCACTGTCCAGTATCTTTCTCCTGCCTGAGCTGGTAATTTAAGATTTCATTTGTGATTCTGTGCCTGTGTGTTTTCCTCCTTGTCTTCACTCCATTAAGCCAGCAGTCCTGAAAGTGTAGACCCCTAGGAATTCACAAGGTCAAACTGGTTTTTACAATAACACTAAGGTATTTAAATTTCTAATACATTGGGATCCTCAATAATTTTAAAGCTTGTATAGGGGTCTTGAGACCAAAGGTTTGTGAATCACTGTCATAGGTGGTTTCAAGAATTATTTAAATGCTACTAGGGCTTGAAATAGGGAGGGAAGGTACCTGGGGAAACTTTGCCTGTTAAGATTTTCAGCTACTTCTTTTTGAGGCTTCCGTTTTCCTTTCTGCATTTATCATTGCAAGGTTTGTATTAGAAACAAAGAGGCAAATACACTGTCCTCCCTGTCTTGGCCCTGTCCCATCCCTGTTATCTGCAGCAAGATAGAATGGAGAAAACACTAAATTTGGAGTTGCCAGAACCCTGTTTGAGGACCTGTCTTTGCCACTTGCTAACCATGTGACCAAGGACTACTGTTTCCTTATCTAAAAACTGAGGGTAACCATAGTTTATTACCTAACTCGCAGGGATGTTACAGGAAAGCTAAGTGCTGGGGAAACAAGAGATGTTGTTGAAGATTTCTATTACCTCCCCTCCTTTTTCCCACAGCTGCTAATAACCCCATATCTTATGGACTAGTTCATTTTTCAGAGAGTATTCTAGTCTACATACAAAACTCATTGAAAAAGCATTATATTTCTTAACCCATTAAGCTCCCAATAAGTATTTTCTCCAGAAGAATAAAGCATCCTAACACTTTTTTTGCTTTGCTTATTATAAGGCTATGTTTACTGCCTGTGAATTGGGAGTGTTTGACCTCTTGGAATCTGAAGGGTTCCTGACCTTCGATGTCATTGCTGAACGCTTATGCACCAATTCCCAAGGAATGGAGCAATTACTTGATATCTGTGTGAGCCTGAAGCTATTAAAAGTGGAAATGAAGAGAGAAAAAGGTAAATATACTAGGAATAGGGTCCCCAAAGGAATGTCCTTATCATTTTAAATTACAGTGTCCTAAAGATGGGGAAGCAGCATGGTGCAATAGAAGAAGCACAGGATTTGTATTGAGAGTGTTTAAATTCAGGGGTGGGTATCCTGCTGCCTCAAGATCACATGTGGCCCTCTAGGTCCTCAAGTGTGGCCCTTTGACCAAACCCAAATTTCACAGAACAATTGGATTCAATTGAAAGGCCACAATTGAGGACCTAGAGGACCACATGTGGTCTTGAGGCCACAGGCCCCACCTCCAGTATGTTCATACCCTTTGATACTCTCTGTATGATCTTAGGAGATTCATTTAGTCTTCCTGTATCCCACTTGCATCACCTATGAAATGAGGGAGTTGGACTAGATGACTCTGAAGTTCTTCCTTCCCTGCATCTGTGATACTATAGTTTGGAAGGGCCATTTTTGCTAAGCCATACACAAGCAGGAATCCAGTTTACAGCATCACCAACAGGTGGTCATTTTTAGCATCAGTAGTGATGGGAAAATAAGAAGCTTAAAAAGAGATGGAATAGATGAGGGCTACCTTTTTAAGGTTTAGGGACCCCTAGTATTGAGCTTAGAGAAGTTCAGATAAGGGTGATAAGATTATTTAAAATATTATTTGAAACACATACTCTCAAGGCTCAGGAAGGTCTTGATTAAAGGAGAAGAATGAATAAATCTGGTCCTCAGTAGTAATAGTGGGGTTATACTGCTTATGAATGGAGCATACAATTACTGAGTTGTTTCTACTCTAATGGCAGACTTAGAACCAAGATAGTTTTGAACAGGACACAGATGGGCTACCTTGGACAACTGTATTCTGTAGGCTGAATTTTTGTTCATTTAAACGTCAAATTATCAAGGAATTCTGGGCCCGTGCCTGGCAAGGTTGTGTCTTGGAATAAGTTCATAGGGCATTCTTTAAAGATAATGTATACAAAATATGGTGCCAGATTCTATGAATTCTTGTATTATCTACCTCATAGGATAATCTTTCAGAAAGTGTCTTATAAATTGTAAAGCAATATTTAAATGTGAACTAATATTAAATATCTAGTAGGAAGTTAAGGTTATTTGATATCTTAAAGACAGCATAGCAGAGTGGTTAGAGAGACAACCTTGGAGTTAGGAAGACCAGGGTTAGAGTCTTACCTCTGTGATACACTAACTGGATGATCATTTTAGGTCACCTAATCTCTGAGGGCCCCAGATAACTCTTTAAGACTCTAAGTTACAGGTAACTTACTGGCATACCCAGGAGGGCTGCTAGCACAGGTTCTTAGATCTGCTTTACTAGGAAAGCTAGATGTTTCAGGGGTCAACAGTCTTTTAAAATTACATTCACTAGTTCAGGGGAAAAGTCAGCACCCTGAACTTTAGAGAAAAGAGAAGCAGAAAATAAAGACCAGCAGACAGGGCTCTGACTGCCTAACTCAAAGCAATATTGCTATACACTTTACGTACTTCCTTGGATCAAGAGAGCCTGTACATCTGAGAAGTCAGGGAGCTCTGAACATATGGCCACTCAGAGTCTCAACCAGGAAATCACAAGATCCTTCTTATAAGCAAGCCCATAAAGCAAAATACCAACTCAGAGTATATATACGCTTCTCAGAGCCAGAAGGCATCACAACCCTCTGTAGTGCCAATGCAATATTCATAGCACTTATGGTGACCACAAATATGCTGGCACAGTTCTCAATCACAATGCATAACAGACTCTTCATATAGAAGACAGAAGTAAAATGTTTATTCAGACACCAGAAAGCCAAATCCCAACACCAGGAAGCTGAATCCATCATAGCAACAAAGAAGTTAATAAGCCATAACACAGCAGGGAGCCACACTATCCTTTAGCCTTCCCACAAACACTGAGAAGCCTAGCGGTCTCCTAGGGTGCATCCTCTCTCCAGCTCTAGCTGCTCTGACTCCCAGCTTCCTGTGGACTCTGCTCCACCCTTCAGCAAATTCCTCCCACCATAGGCTCCGTGTGATTACATTTGGCCTACTGGGGCAGGGAAGATCTTCAAATCAGGGAAGATCCTCAAATTCCCATTCCCATTACACTCTCATGATTCAGTGCCTAATTAGTAATTAGCAAAAGGTATGAAAGCCTTCCTATAAGAAAGCCTCCCCTAAGCAAGTTTCCCTTATTGGGCTCCACTTAAAGCTGATTAATGGGTAGGGAAGATCTTCCTAACACATTAACATTACACTTGCTGATCTTCATGGGTGCAGGGAGTTTTTACGTGTTCAAACTATAAAAACAAAAAGAGTTATGACATTTAATATAAAGATATAGTAAAAGAACACTGTCTTTGATGAATTCAAGGCATCTGGCTCAGATATATTGCATCCTTAGGTACTGAAAGAAAGAATTTATGATTGCTGAGTCATTATCAGTGACATTTGAAAGATCATGGAGTAACTCAGCATTGGAGATTGGCAAATTTCTGATTTTCAAAAAAAGAGAATAGAGTTTGCAAAATGTAGGCCAGTGAACTTGACTTCAATTCCTGAAAAAAAATTCTGAGTAAATAAATAGTGAAGAAAATAGTGAAGAAATAGAAGTTATGATTGCAAAACATCAGCATGGCTTTAGCAAAAATAAATCATACTAGACTAATCTTATTTTCTTATTAAACTGATAGATCAAAGCAATGCGAATGTTATGATTTAACTAGGTTTTAGAAAAATGTTTGATAAAGAATGTCATGTTACTCTTTTGGACAATTGGAGAGATGTTGGCTGGATTCTCTGAGATACATTAAGAACCAGTTTGACAGTCAGACTCTGAAAGTAGTTGTTAATAGGTCAATGCCAATTTTGAAGTTGCCAGTGGAATTCTGAGTGATCTATGTCTGGTTCTTGGTTTTTTAACATTTTTATCAGTGACTTAGATACAAAATGTATTTGGGATGCTCCTCACATTTTCAGTGCCACAAAGCTGGGAGAAGCTTTGGACAGGATGATAAGGTGACAAAGACAGAATTCAAAAAGACCTTGACTGGCTATAATTTTGGACCAAATCTAATAAGGTGAAATTTGATAGGGCTAAATTTGAAGTCTTATACTTGTGCTCAAAATGCATCTACTTAATAAATACATTTTTGGAGATATTTGGTTGGACAGTAGTTTGGAAAAAGACCCTGGATGCCTTAGTAGAATGGAAACTCAAAGGATTCAACAAGGTGATGTGGTAGTCAAAAAAGAAAAGTGATCTTGGGCTATATGAAGAGATGAATATTTTCTAGAATTAAGGAAGTGGTAATACATCTCTGTCCAGGTCAGACCAGATGTGGAGTGTTGGGTTCAGTTTTAAGTATCACAGTTTTGGAAATACATTGATAAATTGGAGTGCAATCAGAGGAAGACAAATAAACTAAAGAAGAGCCTTCCATCTATGTAATAAGAGGAATGATGGAAAGAACTAAGGATTTTTAGCATAGTGTATAGGAGACTTAGGAGTACATGATAATTTTTTTTTAAGTATTTGGAATTTCATCATGTAGATGGTGCAGTGAATAGATTGCTGGCCCTGGAGTCAGGAAGACCTGAGTGCAAATCCTGCCTCAGATACTTACTGGCAGTGTGACTCTGGACAAATCAAATAACCCTGTTTGCCTCAGTTTCCTCATCTATAAAGTGACTTGGAGAGGGAAATGGCAAATCACTCTAGTATCTTTGCCAAGAAAATCCCAAATGGGTTCAAGAAGAGTCAGATGTGACTAAAGCAATTCAACAACAACAGTGTGGAAGAGGGTGTAGATTCGTTTTGTATAGTTCCAGAGGAAAGAACAAGAAACAAGAGGAAGTCACAAAAAGACCAATTTTAAGTTTTATGTACAGGAAAATTTGATAAATTGAAAGCTATTCACAAGTGAATGGCTTGTATGGTGGTTGGTAGGTTCTGTCTCATTGGATGTCTTCAAGTAAAGGTTGGATTTTCACTTTTTGTCATGTTGTGTTGGGATTATTCTTTGAGGATATAGATTGAACTACAAGTCCACTAAGGTCCCTTCCATATTCGAAATTCTATGTCTGATAATAATATAAAACTATTGCATAATCATTGGTTTCTGTTTTAATCCTGTAAATCCAGACTTTTAACACATTATGATGACTGTTTAAGAGAAGTTTTTTCTTAATATCATGTCTTCAATTTTATAGAGAACTTAGTATAGGACAAGAGAATTTCAGAGCTAGAAAGGAATTGGGGTGGGCATATGGCGTAAGGGAAAGAGTGAAGACCTTGGAATAAGATCTTGCCTCTGATACCTGTGAGATGTTTTGACTACGTCTAAATTGTTTATCCTCTCTGAACCTCAGTTTCCTCATCTTTAAAATGGGGACAATAGATTTAGAGCTGGAAGGGACTTTAGAAGTAATACTGAGAAAGAACTTAGCTTAAAAAGACCAAGGTCTCCCACTGCATCCAGGGCCAACACCAATCATCCTGACCTATGTCTTGCCCCTGGACTCTGATGACTCTGGAGGAGAGAGTGAGACTGATGACTTTGCACATCTCTGCCTCACTTAAATCCAGTTCACTTACATGTCAAGACATCAACCTCCTAATGTCACCGGTCTGCTTCAAGACCAAAAGATGGACAACAAACAACAGTAAGAATAATGACATCTGTAGTCCTACTTCATAAGGATGCTGTGATGATCAAATTAGATGCACATTACTTTGCCAGTCTTTAAGTGCTCCAAAATTGTCTGATATTATTCTTAATCTTCCTTTCCTTGTTCTTTAATCCCTGTGGCAAGAGAATTTACTGGTCTAGTCTCTAATGCACCATAGCTTGCTCTACCCCTTGTGTAGAGCTTAAGGTTTTATAAACCTGGGAAGACCGTAAAAATCTTTGGACTGAGTCTTGCTTACTTAGCTAAGTTGATGTTATTTGCCACTAAAATTCCCTGCTCAGTTTTTTAACAGGTCAAGATTCCACTCTCTCTTTTGCTTTCAATGCATCTTCTAGTGATGGCCAAAGCGGCATGTTTTCTTGGTCTTTTGGGATGTTTCAGAACACTGGGTTCAGTGGCTTCAGATAATGGCTTTTAATGATTTCCTGCTTATAACTTTCTTTGCTCTGTAAATGTGTTTCTTTACCTTAAATGAATAGTATATTGATGAGAATTTTTCAAACACTCTTATTTACCCCTTACTCTACTACTGACTTACTGTGCAGATGGTTTTCCCGGGATAAATATGCCTTCTCTGCTCTGAGAAGTAGTGTCAAAGAATCTGCAATTCTCTTTATTTTTTTGTTAGCTCTAAGTCCCAAGCCATGATAGCACTTTTGGCAAATATCTCAGTGTCAAATCTATCTCTATCACTATATCCCCAGTAAACACCTGAACCCCATTCCCAATAAGTACAATAAACAAATGCTGGTGGTTAACACTGTTTAGAGGGATATTTTTTTTAAACTTATTTACTTTTAATTTATAACATTGAGTTCCACAAGCTTTTGAGTTCCAAATTTCTCCCCCTCACTATTCTCCATGGCAACATGCAATCCTATATAGGTTCTACAAATACCTTCACATTAAACTTTAGTCCTATTGTAAATAAGGATTATAACCAATGGAATCAACAATCAGAAAGAAGAAACAAAACGAAACAAAAAAGAGAGTAAGTAGTTTGCTTCAATCTGCATTCAGACTCTATAATTCTTTCTCTAGATGTGGATAGCCTTTTCCATCATGAGTCCTTTGGAGTTGTCTTCTAACCTTGTGTTGCTGAGGGGAGCCTAGTCTATCAAAGTTAGTCATCACAAATACGATGTGTCTGTAATTGTGTACAGTGCTCTCCTGGTTCTGCTCACTTCACTTAGCATCAGTTCATATAAGTCTTTCCATGTGTTTCTGAAGTCTGCCTGCTCATCATTTCCTGTAGCACAGTAGTATTCCATTACATTCATATATCACAGCTTGTTCAGCCATTCCCCACTTGAAGGGCATTCCCTTGATTTCCAGTTCTTTGACACCACAAAAAGAGCTGCTATAAATATTTTTGTACTTATGGGTCCTTTTCCCACTTGTATGATCTCTTTGGGATACAGCCCTAGAAGTGGTATTACAGTGTCAAAGAGTATGCGCATTTTTATAGCCCTCTGGGCATAGTAGAAGGACATTTAAAACAAAGAAAGGCAAACAGACATACTCAGAGGAAAAGGCCTGAGTCTCCCGTTAAGGAGTGATAGGAAAGAAAGGAGGGCAGTAGGTGCTACAGTGGATAAAGTGCCAGGGAAGACTAATTTCCCTGAGTTCAAATCTGACCTCAGACACTGACTAGCTGGGCAAGTCACTTAACCCTGTTTGCCTCAGTTTCCTCATCTATACAATGAACTGGAGAAGGAAATGACAAACCTCTCTAATATCCTTCCCAAGAAAACTCCAGATGGGGTCACAGAGAGCCAGACGTGACTGAAATACCACTGAACACAGGAGAGAAAGGTGATACAAAATCACCACCTTTGGGTCCAGGGGTAGTTTAGCTCACAGCTCCTGTCCCAATGCATATCATACTGATTAGTCCCTCACAGAGTCCCAGCCCCTTTCTTTGGTGGTGTCCCTTCTCTAGGCTTCCTTTCTGCAAGCTGCATGCAGCCTGTCTATTACCTGAACTCAGTGCACTTTCCAAAGCCACCCAGAGCTGTGCCCTGTTATTCTTCATCCTTTATTGCTTTTTTTCTGATACGCTGAAGGGTCTAATTTGCACCTCATAAAAGGATCACCTAGTGAGGCTGAATTTTTATAGTTAATTTAACAACTCATTATCCCATCTCTTTTCTGTGATTAGGTCTGTGAAAAAGCCCCTTCCTTACACTTACATCAAGGTTCTTCTACCAATTCTGTTTCCTGACAGAACCATAGAATTTTAGAGCTTTCCTCAGATGCCATTTAGTCCAGTGGCATCAAACTCAGATAGCAAAAGGGGCCACTAAACTGCATGTAAAGATCTCTGTGTGTATATTGACTTAGAAAACCACATATTAAAATAATCTATGTTTCATTGCATTTTAATTTATTTTGTTAAATATATTTTAATTACATTTTAATCTGGTTTGGGGAGTTCTCAGGAGTGTTGTGGGCCACATTCAACCAGTGGGATGTGGTTTTTATCCATCTGGTCTCAACCACATCCCTTTAAAGATAGGAAACTGGTGTTCAGAGAGTTTAACTGGTAATTCAAGCCAGGAGCTAGATTCCAGTGCCTCTGACTCTCAATTCAGTGCTTTTCCTATGACAGCATATTGCTTTTTATAGACTTTCTATAGTTCTGCCTCACAGGCTTGACATACTGCTACCCAGAAGACTTGTGCCACCTATAACACTTAGAGATGTACTTTCTGTCTTTGAGATATTTTATTATTAAGATACTTTATTATTTCATTCATTCATTTATTTACTATTATTATTTATTTATATAAGATTTATAAGTAAATCTTTATTTATTATTAAGATACTTTATTATTAAGTATCTTACTGCTGAGACTTTATCTGGAGAAGTATGTGTTTATTCCTAATTTTAATTTTTTTTATCTCTATTTTCCTCCTCATGATAAAACACTGTCTTTATTCTTGAGGTGACGCATTTCATTAAAAAAAAGATTTATGTAAAGTTAGAAAAGTTAAACCTATGAGATTTATCTTGTTTATACATTTACTTCTTCCCTCCTTAGTAAATCTAATAAATTGATCAGACATGACTTTCCTACTAAATCCACAAAGCTATACCAGTTGATGTTAAGTTATCCTACCTTTTTTTTTTTAATAAATCAGCTTGGTTTTGATATTTTAAGTACCCAAAGGGGATAAATGAACTTAATACACTTATGATGATGATAGAGGCAATACTTTTATTTCCTTTTCAGCATTATATCAGAACACGGAACTTGCCACCCTGTATCTCACCAAGTCTAGCCCTAAATCCCAGTATAATATGTTACTCTACATGTCCAAAACTACCTACTCATGCTGGAATCACTTAACTGAAGCCATAAGGTAAGATAGGCAGGGTGTTTCAAATAGTGATAGCTTATTCTCTGATGTTTTATTCAGGCTTGTTTGACAACACTTGAAAAATGAAAAAAAAAATTACTAGGCTTCTTTTAATGATAACTTATTAAAGTAACCTGAAGTTGGTTTAAAACAATAGTTTACTTTCTCTTAGAGTAACACTTGGCTGAATTCAATAAGCTAGTGCCAGAAGAACAGGACACTTGAATTAAGTATAGAAATGCCTGTGTTACCTGTCAATCTTCAGAAAGCTATGCTAATGGAGGTGAGTGATGATATAGATGATTTAAAATGGGGGTGAAAGGGGAGATCCTAAATAATGTATATGGGCTTTTTATAATGTGTTTGTGTGTCCACCTAGACAATGTAACAGAATGTGAGATTTGGATCTGGAAAAACCTGAGTTCATATCCTGCCTCAGACATTTACTAGCTTTGTGATCCTGGACAAATTATTTAACCTCCCAGTCTTAGTTTTCTCATCTATAAAATGGAGCTATTAGGGTCATAGTGAGGACCAAATGAGATAACATAGGTAAAGCATTTTTCCAACTTTAAAGTGCTTTATAAACTCGAATTACCCTAATTCTGACTCTAGTTCTATCATAGTTTTTTTTGAATATAGTCATTTTGTAGGAAATTGTATTTAGATGTCTCATCGTGATATGGAGGTAAGCCATGGATTCTCAAAAATTATGCCAGCAAAGCACAATATCTGTGACTCTGTTATGCTGAAAAACTTCAGCTACACACCTGGTAACAGATGGAGTCTTGTCTGAGGACGAGCTTACCCAAGCACAGAGAAGTACCTTGCCGGGAGGTTGGCCGTTTGGATGGATTCTATGGCTACTGCAACTCTCGAAGCAAATGAAAATATAAATTGTCTGCCAGCACTTGTGCTTTTGCAGTGATAGCTGAAAAAAAGCTGGAAAAGGGGTCAGGGGCCACTATAAAAGTAAAGAAAAAATTTCAGGCCATCCATAAACTTGAATTTAACAGTTGGTGCTCTACATGCGATCTTTGTCCCGTGACTGAGGGGATAAATACTGGACGGTCGGAACCATAATAATCTTGACATTGTCAGTATGAATGAAAAAAAAATGAAGGCAATTATAGCTGAATGGAAGGATGAACTTCCTTCTTTCATTGTAGAGGCAAATAAGGAAACGGACTGAATAGCATTTTTTGGTGTGCCCAAAGGTAAGAAAAATCATTTCATGGATATTTGGTCCTCTTATATTGCAAATAAACAATGAGTATTTGCAAAAACTTCACCATGGGGTGGCTAGGTGGTGCAGTGAATAGAGCACTGGCCCTGGAGTCAGGAGGATCCAATTTCAAATTCAGCCTCAGACACTTAACACTTACTAGCCATGTGACCTTGGGAAAGTCACTTAACTCCAATTGCCCTGCGTTGCCACCTCAAAAAAGCAAAAAAAAAAAAGTTTACCATGCAAATAATAGTATATATTTTGCAGAGGATGAGGCGGTAAAGAAATTCTATGAAGAACTTTATAAAGCCCACCATATTAAATCAACACATACTTTGATATTATTTGGCTTCAGAGCAAAGCCAGGAGTAGGAGAGGATGGTGAGAAATATTTTGGAAAACAGGCATACTGAATCATGTAAGGAAAGAGAAAGTCTAAAGACTGGTAGCCTGTGTAGCAACTTCGCACTTATGTATGATGAATACCTTTTTCAAAAAAAAGTATTGGTAGGTGAAGGATATGTGGGGCACAAAATAATATCACACTCAAAAACTTATATCTTTAAATTCTTTTTGTAATTTTGAACTTGACAAGCACTAACAATCATGAATATTTTAATAAAAGAAAGAACAAAAATGAGAATTGTATATGAAATTGTAAATCCCCATTTCCTACAGTTTTTTAAGTATATGATAAATTCAGCTGTTAGTTCCATAGCTGTATCACTTGCCTGTTTCACTCTGAACATCCTATGGATTAAGGTTGCTGATTTCTTGTTCTTTTTTGGGGGAGGGGGGCTATTGTAGCCCAGGTGAGGTACTAGATACTGAATCACTGATACAGGAAATATCACCTTCCTGTATACATACCATCCAGCCTTGGTACCCTCACTCACTTTAATTTTCTCAGAGGTGACTCACTCACCCCAAATGCCTTCTCACTAGCAAATATTGGAATTTTCCCCAAAATGAGACTGACCTCAGTCATCACCTCTTGGCTATAATTTGCACCCTCTCAGAGTGCTAGGAGCATTCCTGGTGAGAAAAGGATACATTCTTAGTACTCAAAACCATAACTCCTGAGCCCCCAACAATATGCCTTCTGTTGACACAGAATCACAACCAGTGATACCATTGACTCTTAAATGCAAATCACTTACTAAGCAATAATGATCATAAACAGTAATGAACATAACTTAACTCAGTAAAAGGCAAACCAAAAATAATCAAAAAACCACAGTTATTCAACAGAAGACAGCAGCAGAAATTATCAAAACATCACAGTCCACCCAGAAACCTGGGTCACATTCTCTCAGTAATGTATGCAATGTCTGTGTAGGAGAGTGGGCACACTTACAGAAATCTGGGAGGAAGGCACATGAGAGGGAAAAACCATGTGCCTGGGGCAACCTGCAACTCTGTAATGCAAACTTGAAATCCTTGGTCTTCAGGAACAATCTACATTAGGTGAAACCATTTCTCTGCCAGCTGCTTCCCTTCTGATCTTCATTTTCTCTTGCTAGGCAAAACTGCTTCTCTTCTGTTCTCAAGCTGGTGAGAGTTCCAAATCCCCTGGAGGCTAAAAGACCCTAAAAATCTCCTTAATCAGCAAACATTTGACAAGCAGAAGGAGATGGCACTCAAAGACGTCACATCACCAGTTCAGAATATAAACATGTGTAAAATGTTATGGAGAAATAATGAATAGTGAAAAAGAGAGATAGAGAGACAGAGACAGAGATAGAGAGAGAACGAGAGAGAGAGAGAGACAGAGACAGAGAGAGAGATGGAGAAAGAGAGAGACAGAGAGACAGACAGAGAGACAGACAGAGAGAGAGAAAGTGAGAGAGAGAGAGAAAGTGAGAGAGAGAGAGAGAGAAAGTGAGAGAGAAAGAAGAGAGAGAGAGAGGGGGGGGGGGAGAGAAGCAATAGAGACTAAAACCAGTTGAAATACAGTTTGTGGGGAAGACTTAGTTCAACAAGCTGTCCCAAGAGCATTAAAGGATTAAAATGGAAGGAGGCCAGCAAATACTAGAAAGTGGAAAATGTCTGCAAAGTTTTAAGTTTGTTTCTTCTCTTCTTCAAAGACAGTGGAACCATCACACTTAGACTCAACTTCACCAACCCGAATTTGCTTACAGATGGTATAAAAATGACATTATGAAGAACAAAGAACTAGATCAAGTATACACAAAGGAGATCTACATGGGAGTCAACACAATTGTGAAGATATTATGGGATTTATTTACCAATTATCTAAAGGAAGGAAAGATTCCAAAGCTATGGAAAAATGTCAGACCTCATTAATACTGTAAAAAGGCAACCAAAAAAGCATCTACTAATATATATATATTAGTAATATAATTAGTAATATAATATATTAGTAATATAATAGTCCTGCTTTCCCAACTACATATAATTTTAAAGAAAATCATTTTCACACACTGAAAAAATCTTTGTTGAGGGCATTAGGAACATGTTGCCTTTGCAAACAATATTACATAATATAAGGCACCTATATTTTCATGTAATTTTGGAACATTGTAGATGGTACAACAACTCTCTGTGCTTATTGTTGATTGAATAAAAAATTTATTTGGTAGAGCAAATGTTTTCTAAAAGGCTTTCTTCCAATAATAAGCCTCCCATCCAAACATCACAGTTATTCAAGAAGCCTTAAATCATATGGTGACGGAGATCAGCATCTCTCTTTTAAAAAATATCACATGATGATATCACTTAAACCAGAAGTATACCTGCCAAAGATATTCATGATAGTAATGGAGATGGGCCTCCCATCTTCCATCTGTCTTATGTTTCCTTAAGATTGCTTTTAAGAATGTTTTTCAAACCCCGCTTTTTAGTGGCCTCTTACTGAGTATCTTCTTTGGCTCAACTTAGAGAACAGTGCTTGTTGAGGGAGTCTACAGTTGGGCATGTGTATTTATGAGCTCATTAAGAAAGGGTTTATATGTACTCAGGGCTCTGGAACATTTAGTAATATGCTGATGCTCAGTAAGCACACATAAGTAATAATAGCTTTTTCTCCCTCAGGGAAGGAAAAAATCAATATATGAGGACATTTGGCATCCCATCAGATGATCTTTTTGAAGCTATCTACAGGTAAAATGAGCACTCTGATGTTCTGTTCTCTTTATAATTACTGTAGGAGGGAGTAAGTAGAAATAAAAACACAAAGTGAAGCTGAGACTTGTGATTATTCAAATAATTTTAGCAATGCTGATAGTCAACTATATAATTCACGTCTATATGAAGTTTAAAATTATCTGACCTTCAATAAAAGAAACTGAGGCAGAGCTCTGAGCCAATGTCATTTTATTAAAGGGTCCGTGGTTCCCTCCAATTAAATGGACCTCAGATTTTTCTCACAACGAGATACCCCCTGATCTCCAGAACCTTGTTTTTATGGAGCTTGATACTCAAATATGCAAAAGAGGCATGATAAAATACAAAATTTCATTGGTTTATAGACCTAGCTCTTGAGGGCCATAAATGAAGTATCATCCAAAGAATGATATATCAGCTGGGGGTGTCACAGGTTGGGAGAAGCACAGGGTATCTTCACTAACTAAGTGGTCATAACCTGCTCATGTTGGATGAGAGAGTGGTTCAGAAGTGCAAAAATAAGTTGGAGGACTTTCCAAAATATCAAGGCATCTTACCCAAGCTAGAATGGGACATGGAATTTGAGCAAAATGGATAGAGATATCTTTGTCAGCATCTTTATGGTTGTGTAAGTGAGCATCATAACTGGTAAACAAGTAGTGTGTATTACATTAAAGTTTGAGGCCTATTATGAAGGCCTACCTTCATAATAACCTCTCTTATCGAATTATCCCTACGTGATTAATGTAAAATATCAAAGTGATTAATTCTAATTGAAATAGAGTAGGAGTCCAAATGAATCATTTCTTACTGACCATCTCAACTCATATTTGTGTCCTGAGTCACCTCAACATGAATATCTACTCCAATTAAAGCCCTAATCACTTCACTTTGAGTATACAGATACAGTCTAAAATCTACGTAAACAACTGAGGCGGCTAGATTTCTTATTTGGGGCTCAAGAATCCATAGAATTTTCCCCTTTGTCTTCGTGTATACATTTGTCATCATGCTTTGATATTTAATTTCTGTGAAAGTACTTTAGTCATTTGATGAAATGGAAATAAGTCCTCTTCAATGGTAATAAATGAGTTTCATTATATAAAAGTCATCAGGAGAAAATTACGGAAGGCTTATTGGATCATAAGATCTAATAAGACTAAAAAATGAATTATAAAAAAAAAAGAAGATTAAGGTTTGTTTCCTAACCTGGGCAAAATCTAATACATTACTGATATCCCATTTTTAAAAATTATTTTAGATAGGGATTGCCTTTAATCACTTTTCATAGTGATATATAGAATATTTAATGTAGTCTTTTTGTTCTTTTTCTTCTTATGTGATTTCATAAGTATAGTACATGACACTCCTGAAAAGGAACATTCTCTTTGTTGGGAGGCTTAGAGAATTGTTTGGGGGCACTGAGAGATTAAGTGACTGGATAATATAGCCAGTATTGTTAGAGGTGAGACTTGAACCCAGGTCTTTCTGACCCCAAGGTCTATCTTCACACTGTCTCCTGATATAACATGTGACATAAATATTATTTCAACTACTAGGTCAGAGGAAGAGCTGGTAAAATTCATGCATGGCCTGCATGAGATTTGGAGTATTAATGGCAGAGATGTGATTACTGCATTTGATCTCTCCTCTTTCCCTCTCATTTGTGATCTTGGTGGTAAGTATTAGCTGAAGAGTTAAGAATTGCTTCAAATTCACTTTAGATGAGTGCTGAGAACCAAGGGCTTTCATGGAGGATGAATAAAAATCATACCTGAGGATCAGAATCGTGCTATAACTCTAGGAAGGGGATAAGCATCTATATAATTCCTACTATATGCTAAGCACTGTGTGAAGGGTATCCCACAGCAACCCCATGAGGTAGGTGCTATAATTATCCCCATTTTATAGTTGAGGAAACTTGAGATGAACGGAGGTCAAGGGATTTGTCCAGGGTCACACAGCTAGTAAGTGTCTAAAGCTGGATTTGAACTCAGATCTTTCTGACTCAAGCCCCAAAGTTCTATCCACTGTATCACCAGCTGCTTCTAAGAAAAGGTAAGTTCCTTCTAGTTTGAGGCCTTCAAAACGACAATCGTTTAGAAATTCCTGAGCCCAAATATTTCCTCTACTTTATTGGCTCATTTATTAGGCATTTTAGACAGGGTAGGGTAATGTGTAGTGTTAAGTGACCTGAATCTAGAGTCTGGAGACCTGTGTTTCAATCCTAACTCTTAAGTGGCCTCAGTTGCCTCTTAGCATCAGTCTTTTCATCTGTAAAATGGCCAGATTAGACTACATGATTCCTAAGACCCCTTCCACATCTAAACTTTATATTCCTTAGTAGTTTGCCTCAAGGACTAAGACAATATTCATGATTTTATGGTCCAAGGAGCCTTATCTAGAGAGACTCATTGGTAGCCAGTGACCTTTCTCTGTGGAAGATTTCTTTTGATAAAGTCGAAGGAAAGATTTTACATCCAAGTATTTTGCTGTCTCTGACTTTGTCAGTCTTCTACCATCAAGTAAGCTAAGTAAGTGAATCGATCAAACAAGTAGTATTCGCTGTTGTGGTTCAGTGATTTATCAGTTGTGTGACCCCATTTTGGAGTTTTCTTGGCAGAGATACAGGAACGAGTTTGCCACTTATGTCTTCTGCTCATTTTACAGATGAAGAAACCAAGGCAAACAGGGTTAAGTGACTTACCCAGGGCCACACAGCTAGTAAATGTCTGAGGCTGGATTTGAACTCAGGAAGATGAGTCTTCCTGATTCCAAATCTAGTGCTCTATCTGCTGCACCACCTGGCTGCTGGTGCTATTTACTAAGCTTGGATGATATGTCAGGTGCTGGGGATATAAGCACAAAGAATGAAACAATCTCTAATCCCAAGGAGCCCACGTTTTAATGTGAGAGACAAGTACATATAAAATACATACAGTGTATATGTATATATGTTTTACATATAACACAAATAAATAAAGTAGTTAAATACAAGATAGTTTGGGAGAGAGAATTTTAGCAGTCATTGGGATCAGGAAAGATTTTATGTACAAGATGGTACCTAAACGGTTTCTTCTTTTTTTTTTTTTAAGGGGTAAGGCAAGGCAGTTGGGGTTAAGTGACTTGCCCAAGGTCACGCAGTTAGTACATGTCAATTGTTTGAGGCTAGATTTGAACTCAGGTCCTCCTGATTCCATGGCTGGTGCTCTATTCATTGTGCCACCTAGCTGCCCCACCCTAAACTGTTTCTTAAAGGAAGAGGGGGAATCTATGAGGAAGAGGTAAAGAGAGAGTGCATTCTAGGAATGGAAGGCAGCTAATGTAAAGGCACAGAGATAGGGGACGAAGGCTTGTGAAAGAAGAAAAGAGAGAAGGTCAATTTGGCTGGATTGCAGAGTATGTTAAGAGTAATGTCTCATGAGGATGAAAAATAGTTTAGAGTGAAGCTGTTTTGGGTTTTGAAGGCTAAACAGGAGTTTATATTTTATCCATAAGCAATGGAAAGCCACTGGAATTGGTTGAGTCAGATCTGTGCTTCAGGAAAATTACTTTGGCAGCAGAGGATTGGACTGGGACCAGCTTGAGGCAAGGCAGACAGTTAGGAGGCTGCTGCAATGATCTAGGCAGAGGTGATGACATAACAGTGTGGGTGAACAGAAGGGTCTGCATGCAGGAGATGCTATGAAGGTAGAACTGACAAGATTTGGTGAATGAATGGATGTGGGGGTGAAGAAAAATCAGGAGCATAGGTTGTTATTGAGGTTATGAACCTTCAGTATTGGAAATAATGGTGACAACAGAACTATTGTAATTTGGGAAAAGAGAGAACTTGGGGGGGGGTGCTCAATAGGGCTCAATTTTTGGCATGTTGAGTTTAAGATGCCTCTGAGACATCTAGTTTGAAATGTCCAGCCAACGATTTGCTTTCTGGAGACTGGGGCTGGATATGGATTTAGGAGTGATCTGTACAGAAATGATAGTGAACAAATACAAAAGATGGTTGAGGGCCATGGGAAAATACACTGTTGAATCTGTTTTAAAACCACTGGTATAGTCTTCCTTCTAAAACTGCATGTTTTGACAATTAAACCTGCACTACAACAGCGACATTAACAACAACAATAACAAGAAGTAGCCTAAGCTTAAGAACTCTCAGAGCAAAATACTCAACAGAAAAGGAATGGGAAAGAGGTGGCAGTGGAGGATTGATCAGGAGAGCTCAATCAGTTCATTTCCTGCCAGTCTAGCTGATGAAATTACAGAATGTTAAGGATCAGGGAACAGAGATATTGAATTGCAGAGGTCTTAAACAAAGTGCAGGAGAAGGTTTTATACTTTGTTAGGCCTTTATGAAGTGTGAAGAAGTTTTTCAATTAAACTTGATGGAATGATTAGGTTGCTTGAGAATGGCCACACTCTTGGCAGACCTTTAAAAATCAAGACATACTTCTAGGCAGAAAATAGTTCTGAGGAAATGTTCCCTCTGGTAGCAGAAAAGAAAGCTATCTATGGAGAAAAAACCCAGGTCTTGAGAGGAAATTATTCCTTGATTGGGTGAGGCGGTGCTCTTGAAGAAGGGATTTCTGTTCATAAAACATGAATTTACTCTCTCATTGGATGGAGTCATTACGTCCATCAGAGAGCAGGCCCTTAGTCAAGGCATAAGACTGGAAGAAGCTTGTACCTTGAGGTACTGTTAGACCTGGCCTTTGGAATTTCATCTTCAGAGAGGAACAGCCCCAGGTAACCCAGCTGAATGAGCTGCTCATGAGAGGGACTTTACCCAAGAGCAATAGCACCAGGACACCAGTAGAGGAGAAGGGGCATTAGGATCCCATAGTAGTGGAGCAGCAAATTGCCTTGGCCACCTTCCTTATGTGTGTGCACCTTTTAAATAATGTACTCTATGAATGAATGAATGAATAAAAAGACATATATTAAACACTTACTATCTACCAAGCTTTCTATTAGTAATGGAATAAAACAAGATAGTCCCTGCCCTCAAGGAGTTGACACACTGGGGCAAACCAAACGTATAAAAGAATCCAGCCGCCAGGGGAATGGCTAAACTTAGAGATCTCATCTAGCAACAAGATGGATTAGCGGGTCAGATGACCTAGAAAATCTGGAAGGCATAGTGGAAGGTCAACAGAGTGTTAGACATTTTAGTTTTCCTGGTCATCAGAAAGATTCCTGATCACCCAGATGTGGACTCATAACTCATCCGAGTGGTGTGGATGGCTATGTTGCTCTTATTGCCAGATCACCCTGAATGGGGTCTTGACAACTGTTAAAAGGTGAAGAGAAGGTGCAGGTTGGAAGGCTGTATCTGCTGGAGAGTCTCTCTCTTCTCATTGATGCCATATGCAGTTGTGGGAGAACTTGACTGTAGATTCATGGGGGTAATTTGTTACTATTGCTTTGCTATACCAACTCAGCAAATACTTTTGTTTTGTACTAATTCTGTCTACTGGCTAAGTAATTTAGGGTAAAACACCAGTTATTGATTCATGTGAAGTAGTTTTAGGAGAGTGGACCCAGAGAGTACCTTGAACTTTGTGGGTCCTCACTGTACCTAAAACCTAAGCCACTTATCTCCCACAAGACTGTAATGGTGATGGTAATTTGAAAATCTTCCCTGCCACTTAATAAGCCTAAGGGAATTTGAAGACCTTCCCTGCTTTGAAGATTTTCCCTGCCGTCTAATAGAGTGAATTTAATCACATGGAGTCTGTGGTGGGAGGAGTTTGCGGAAGAGTGGAGCAGAGCTTGCAGGAAGCTGGGAGTCAGAGCAGTTAGAATTGGAGGAAGGAGAGGATGCACCCAGGGAGACAGCTAGGCTTATGAGTGTTGGTTTGTGGGAAAGCTAAAGGATGGTGAGGCTCTCTGTGGTGTTATGGTGTATTAACTTCTTTGCTACTATGATGGATTCAACTTTCTGGTTTGGGGATTCGGTTTTCTGATGTTTGAATAAATGTTTTGCTTCTGTCTTCTGTATGGAGAGTCTCATATATTTTGTGATTGAGAACTATGCTAGCATATTTACAGTTGCCATTGGCACTGTGAATATTACATTGGTGCTACAAAGACCTAGCCTGTTAAGTGAGTATGAGTGGGGGGAGATAGCCCAGAAGGGATGCTACAGGAAACTGAAGACGGCAAAACAATGTAATGCCAAGATATGGCATCCTCCATCTTCCTAAATTTGCCATCTGTTTAATTCTATGTTGTGATAATATCTGCTCTGCAGCATCACACTGCCCTAAACTCACATTCAAAGGTTGGATTACTCAGTGGATAACTACACCCAAGTTCAAGGTACTCTGTGGGTCTACATGACCCTCCACCAATATATTTACCTTGAATAGACTTCTAGCAGACAGTTACTTCACAGAAAAAACATTTCCTGAGATGGTGTAAGGTGAATAGCAGTAATAATGTGAAGTAAGCAGAGCCATGAAAACAACATGCACAGTGACTATCACAATAGAAACAAAGAAAAACAGACAACAAAAAAATAAAAACTGAATGCTGCATCTGTATCACGACCAAGCTTGCTCCCAAAGAACAGACATGAAGATATCTCCCTCCATTTCTTTTCACATTAACTGCATCAAATATTTTTGATTTATTAATTAACTTTGCTAAACTTTGTCCCCTCCCTCGCTCTTTTTTATTCTTTAATATAAAGGATGGCTATCTAGGTGGGGAGGAAGGAGGAATATAGTGGAAAATGTAGTTGATATATAAAAAAAACATATCAATAATTTTTTTTTCTAAAAAAATGGGTAGATGTATCCTTTAGCTTTAAGGAATTTAGATTCCAATCAGAGGTAAGATGATGGCATAATCAGTGGAAACATATGGTGGAGATATGGCAGTTATAGATTGTTACATTAATCATTCATGCCATGTGAGATTTTGTCATCTCAAAGTTTCAGGCTTGGTTCATGAGCATCTGAGCCCCAGAGACAAGAAAATGGTGGTTTGATACACCTGGTTGGTTGTATTACTGTGAAGACAGACAGAAGGGTCAGCAAAGAGTCAAGGCATAATGGTCTATGTAGCCTTGGGCAAATAGCTGGAAATCTCTCAATTGTAAAATGAGGATTTTGGACTTGCTGAGCTCTGATATTCCTTCCAACTAAATCCTATGGTGCTATCATAGTCTGAAGGCATGAGATACTGTCCAGGAACTCTACTGAGCAGCATTAAGACTAGGGTTGAAAGGTTATGATAGAAGTGGTCTTTGGAGCCTTTGTAGTACCAGCAGCCAAAAGAGAAGTCTACGGCATGACAACTATCAGAGGGCTTTTGTTCATTTTTAAAATAAAGCAGAATAGAGCTCCTTGCTCAACTCCTCAGTGCCCCACCTCAGTAACCTAAACCTGAAGGGCTTTCAATGATCCACAACTAGGATTTATCAATGTCTGTATCTTTTGGCCAAATAGTGTGGGACCTTAGAATCTGATTCTCTCACTTCTCCTTAGAACCTGATTGAGGAGGGGGGTAGGGGCAGTATAGTACAGTAAACTCTTTTGTTCTTTGTCTTTCTATTCCTAGCACCTACTACAGTGCCTTGAACTTAAGAGATGTAAGATAAAGGTTGGAAAGTGGACTGGTTTTTCATGCATTAAGGAGAACTTGTTGTGCACCCTGGTTCTTAGTGCTTAACTGGCTTTGTGAATGTGGGCACTTCATTTATGCTCATTGAGTGTTTCTTTCCTAATCTGTAAAATGGGTATAATTATACTTGCACTGCCCATTTCTGAGGTTTCTTTTGAGGAAGGTGCTTTGTGCTATATGAGTTTTTGTCTTCTGAGCATGCAGAAACCATGATACAGAACAGAAGAAAAGATCAAGTCAGAGATTGTGTTGCAAGATTGGAAAATAAGTTGAATCAATTCAATTAAAAAATTTGACAGACATTATTAAGCACTTATTACATACAAGGTACTGTATTAGACTATAGCAGCTCAAGGATAAAAAAATAAAACACACATAAAATATGCTCCTATCCTTGGGTTTAAAACCTAGCAGATGGAATGAGACATGGAACTATGTTACAAGTCAGAAAATGATTATAAGAGGAAGTGAGGTGTAGTGGTGTGCAGACAGAATAGCCTGAGAAATGCAAGTGGGGAGGACTTATTTCTAGTTCTGGAGATCCCTGCAGGCATCCTGGTAGAAGTGTGCCACATGGGAAGGATCCCTGGATTTGGAGTCTGAGGCCTTGGGTTTGAATTCCGACTCTGATGGGCACTACCTATGTGGTGTTGAGTGCATCACTTGATCTTCCCAGGACTCAGTGTCCTCATCTGAAAAATAAGTAGAGTTGAACTAGATTACCTCTGAGGTCTCTTCTTGCTCTAAATCCATAATTCTACAAGGTGGGAGCTGGGGAAGACCTTGAAGCAGGGGAAAGATATCATTAGGCAGAGATGGGGCAAGGCCCAAGAAGTACATGGAGAAAGGGACATTTTCTGAATCCTGGATCTAGTGAAAAACTGAATGACTAAAAATAAAAGCAGTTAGCAAAAGGAAGAAGATGAAGATCTTGGACAATGAGTATTGTAAACAAAGGGCTCCTGAAGTTGACCAATTAGTGACGTCTGTGCAGCTGGTATGACCTCCTTCCATCCTTAGCTGAGATTCTTCCTTTATTTTTGTTTTTGAGGTTGTTCAGGTGCCCTAGCCAAGGAGTGTATCACCACATACCCTGAATGCCAAGTGACAATATTTGAAAAGGAGGAGGTGGCACATGTGGCAAGGAAGCATTTTCCCTTCCTAGAGGAACCTCGGATCAGTTTCCACATAGGTAGGTCTGGATATCCACAAGGAAAGACGGATATTGTTCAAGGGATAAGCTTCTTATTTTTTCTTAGTAAAGTATATTTGAAGCAATAGCTGACCATAGTATTCAGATCTGGCAGTTAACATTTTAATCATTTGTCTAAGCTCCTTATGTTACAGAAAAGGAAACTGAGGCCCAAGAGGTAAAGTAAAATTCATCACACAATTAAAGAGTTGCATAGATGGGAAGCCAAACCAGGTCCTCTGACTACAGAGCCACCACTGTTAACCTTAAATCAAGGCTGTCTCTCTTTGAAGGTTTTGTATTTTATCCTGGAGGAAATATGGAGCCATTAAGATTTGGTTTTTCTTCATATATTTAAAAAGGTTTTGCTTCTTCTTCTCCACTTGCAATGACCCCAATAGTACTCTCCCCACCCTGATAAAGGAAGAAACTCTGGAGAAGCTTCACTGTGCATTGAGTCATCATGTCACAGTAAGATCAACAGTAATGGCCCAAATCCCCCATTCCACTTTAAATATCAGCTAGTGGTGGTAGAAGAAATATTTTCCATTCCACTCCAGGAGTTGTCCATTCCTTCTCCCCTCCCCTTCTCTGTCCTATCATGAATTAGCAGCAGTTCCCAGGGCCAACCTTCTTGCTCCTTTCCCCTGAAGCCTGTTTTTGATGGACCCACATAAGAACCCTATAAAAGCCTAACAGACTTTACTGGGAGGGGGTGGCTCATTCTCTTTGAGGCCCCAGGTGTCCAGCAGACCTGACCTGTTGCTGAATGATCTTTATATTTTAAGCATATGCCCTTAATAAGACTGGTTTCCTGTACCATCTTGTGTTTCCCTGTAGTGGACTATGGCATTTAGAACCTTCCCAAGTATGCAGTAAGGTACCATAACACAGTCCTCTATTGAACCTTTTGAGAAAAGACTTAATCAGAGCTGGAGAATATTATGATTCCTTAGATGGACTCTCAGATCCTTTCAGGAAGGAACTATTTTGACCTTTGTCTTTCTATTCCCAGCTCCTGGGCACAGTGCCTTGCTTATCATAAGAGGTTACTAAGTATTTGTTGGATTAAATTGACCTTCAAAACACTTCAAACAATCTTACATTCACATAGAAGTTGTTTGTTATCTGAATCTTAGGTAAGCACCACTTGCAAAGATTCCAGGGGGTACCATGAAGCCAAGTGGCAGGGGAAAGAACCACAGATCTTTTGCTCAGAATCTAAGCGATATTCAGAAAGTCTACAGGACTTATATGATCTTTAAAAACATCTATATTGTTGCTTCATAATTAATTTTATGTTGTTTTCAATCATGACTGCAATATCACAAAATGAAACAAATATATGGGACTAGATTGCATGGGAAATTAGGGGGAAAATGATGGTATGGTTATAAACAGGGCTAAGAGGTATTTATCATTATTTTGTACTGGAAGATCAAGCCGAAAACACAAGTGGCAATTGAATGAAAACTTCCCCTTATTTAATCATCAGATTCTAGCTTTTCAGTTTTGCAATTATGCCTCGAGGGCCAAATACAAGTAATAATAACTTATATTTATATGATAGTTTGAGATTTCCAAAGATACTTTCCTAATAGCAGCCAATTTTATAGATGAGGAAATGGGAAACATGGTGCAGTGAAAAGACCATTGGACTTAGAGTCAGATGGCCTAGATTTGTGTTCCTTTTGCTGCTCTTTATTTCTTGTGTAACCATAGGCAAGTGCCTCACCCACGATGGACCTCAGTTTCCTCACCTGTAAAAAGAGAGGGTATACTAATTGATTTCCAAGTTCTCTTCCAGTGCTAAATCTTATGAATATCCTATTTCATATATATTCATAAAAGACCACAGAGGGGGTTAAATAGTTTACCAAGGGTCTGATGGCCAGTGGATGATCTAATGGGTACACACAAAGTACATGAATCTTTGCCTATGTTTAGAAGTTAGGATTTAAGCTCCTCTTTACGTATCCCCAGAGTTTAGCGCACTGACTGGCACATAGTAGGCACTTTATAAATGTTTCTGTTACCATTTTATTTTCTCCAGAGATCTCTCATATATAACTTTTCTAAGACTCTATTCACCTCCTTAGCTTCTTTCTTATTTGTTTTTTTGCTTAGTTTCATTTTGCTCTGAGAATGGAGAATTGAAGTCCCTCACTGTTGTAATTTTACTTTTTCCTCCTATAACTCATCTAATTTTTCTTTTAAGAATGTGGATGCTATGATATTTGGTGTATATATGTTTAATGTTAAGCTTACTTCATTGTCTAGGGTACCTTTTTTAGCGAAATGTAGTTTTCCTTCTCATCACTTTTAATTAGATCTGTTTTTGCCTTTGCTTTGTCAGAGATCCTGATTAGTATCCCTGCTTTTTTTTTAAACCTCGGTGGAAGTACAACTGATTCTGTTCCAGCTCTTTATTTTTATACTGTGTTGTGTGTCTCTCTGTTTCAAGTGTGTTTCTTGTAAACAATGTATTGTTGGATTTGGATTCTGGTTTTTAATTCATTCTGCTATTTGCTTTGATTTTGCATATAAATTCAACCCATTTACATTCCCAGTTATGATTACGATGTATTCCCTTCTTTCCTTCTCTCTCTCTCTCTCTCTCTTTTTCTGTGTGTGTCTCTCTCTATTCCCTCTCTTCTCTCTGTCTGTCTCTCTCTTCCCTCTCCTCTCTCTATCTTTCTGTCTCTCTCTGTGTCTGTCTCTCCCCCTCCATCCCTCCTTAAAAGTCTGTTTTACTTCTGAACACTCCCTACCTCCCTCCATTTATCTATCCTCCTTTCATTCAGCAACACGTCCCGTTCCCCCCATCCCTTTCCCCTCTTCCCTGTCGGTTAAGATAGATTTCTCTACTAAACTGAGTGTGTATATTATCCTCTCTTTGAACCAATTCTGATGAAAGTGAGGTTCAAGCATTGTTCATTCTCAATTTTCTCCTCCACTGTTGGGACTCTTCCTTGCATGCCTCTTTTATGTGAGATGATTTTTCCCATTATTCTTCTCTATTCCATCTTCTCCCAGTGCATCCTTCTTTCTCACCCTTTTTAAAATTAACTCATCATAATCAACTCATATCCATGTCCTCTATCTGTATATACTTCCTATAACCACCCTAATAATGATAAAATTTCCCTATGATTTCTCTTTCCTATTTATCTTTCTGTTCTTTTCTTGAGTCTTATGTTTGAATGACAAGTTTTCTATTCAGATCTGGTATTTTTATTAGAAATGCTTGAAAGCCCTCTATTTCATTAAATATCTATTCACATCTGCCCCCCCCCCCCTGAATTATATTCAATTTAACTGGACAGGTTATTCTCAGTTGTAATCCTAGTTCCTTTACCCTCTGAAATATCATATTCCAAGACCCCTGATCCTTTTAGGTAGAAGCTACTAAATCTTGTGTGATTGTGACTGAATCCATGATACTTGAATCTTTCCTTTCTGGTTGATTGCAATAGTTTCTCAAGCATTCTTGATGAAAAAACCAGAGCTGAACAGAAAATTTGACTTTCAAATACAAGAAGCAAGAGAAGCCCAAGAAGGTAAACAGGAAAAAGAAATCATAAGGAACTTACTAAAGTTGAACTATTTACATTCCTACATGGAAAAACAATAATTGTAACTCACAAGACTTTTCTCAGTATGAAGATAATTGAAGGGAATATATATGTGTGTTTATATATATATATATATATATATATATATATATGTGTGTGTGTGTGTGTGTGTGTGTGTGTGTATGTATACATACATATATATGTATGTATAGGAGGGTGTATGTGTTTATAAATATATATGTGAGTGTGGGCATATGTAT
>CM053580.1:199981295-200032104 GCA_028627135.1 Pseudochirops cupreus | reverse complement strand
GGGAGAAGGAGAAAGGGAGAGATAGATTAGGGTAAATTTCTCGTATAAAAGATGCAAGAGAAAACTGATACAATGGAGGGGAAGAGCAAGATGGTGAAAGGGAATGGGAAAACCTTATTCTCATTGAATTTGGCTTAAGGAGGGAATAACATACACACTCAATTGGGTATCTTATCCTACAGGAAAATGGGGGGTAGGGGAAAAGAGGAGGTATGATAGAAGGGAGGGCAGATTGGAGGAGAGGATAGTTAGAAGCAAAATTTTTCAAAAAGGATAGGGTCAAAAGAGAAAATGGAATAAGTGGGTGGTGGGATAGGATGGTGGGAAATACATTTGATCTTTCAAAATATGACAACTATGGAAATGATTTGGGTAACTGTACATGTACAACCTATATTGAATTGCTTGAATTCCCAGTGCGGGTGGGTGAAGAGGGAGGAAGGGAAAAAATCTGGAACTCAAAGTTTTAAAAACAAATGTTTTTTAAAAATGTGGTTTTTTTTACATGCAACTGGGAAATAAGATGTACAAGCACTGGGGTATAGAGATCCGTCTTGCCCTGCTTGAGAGTTAAGGGGGGGATGGGGGAGAATATAGGGGAGAATGGATTGGGGGAAGGGATATTCAGTAAGCTTGCTATTTTGGGGTGGGAGGTGGGGGAAAGAGAAAGAGAGAAAATTGTAACTCAAAATCTTGTGGAAATGAATGTTGAGAACTGTGCCCAGGGCCCCTGCTTCTTTACAGCCACCAGCAATAATATTCTTTTTTACCTTTAACTGTGACCTGGACCTGTGTATGGGCAATGCAACAGGGTCCTGCACCCAACAAAGAGTCTCATATAATTTCTTTCTGACCTGTTGTCTAACCCCCTTCCTGTCTCTGGGCTGAGAGATCCTAAAACTGCAGCTGTGGATGTCACAGATGCCTCTAAGACCTGCTGTTAGTGTTGTCATTGGCTTGGACTGTGCTCCTGGCCAACCCCCACTCTGATGTCACAGACATCTCTTGCTGACCTGCTGAGTTTTGAGGCTGGAAAGAATGTCTCTCCCTGACCTTTTCTTGACTCTGCCATTCCAGAGTTTGATATGAGGCATTATTTTAAAGTTGTTTGGAGGGGCATTTGGGAGAGTTCATCTGTGTTACTGCCTGAATTCTGCCATCTTGGTTTAACTCCCCAGTCACCCTTTTAAATTATAAGCAGAGTTATAAAGAGGAAAATTACTCAGCTACAGGAGGAATGGTATTTGCAAGGTAGAAAATGAAAGATTTCTAGCAACTGTGAGATTAAGAAGGCAAAATTTGGGAAGGACAACTGCAATTTAGTTCAATTCAAAAAACATTTATTAAATGACTTCTAAGATTACAAATTGTCAACCATAACCCCAAACTCTGGGTTTGTATGCATCAGGTTTCATATTGTGGACTCTAAAAAATCATAGATTTGTCTTGTCCCTATTCTTGGATTGTCTTTTTTTCTGGGAACCTCAGAATATAAATTATGACTAGATCTCTAAAGGCTAAGGTAAAAGAGCTTTCTTTCATCTCCCATGGGGGGGGGGGGAAGATATATTAAAAAAGGAAAATAAAGAGGGGGTCAGATCAATGAAAAGAAAAATCTAACAAAAGCACTGGGAGAAATTTGAGGATGGAGATAAAATTTTTACCTACCAGAGGGATGGGGTGAGATAGTCAGGGAAGGCTTGGTGGTACTTCTAAAGGAAGGGAAGGATTGACATTTTAGGTATGTGGGATTCCATGAACACAGACCTAGTTTTTATGTGTCTGAATGTCTTCCCCAAGCCCCTCTAACATATGATGGCAGTATTTACATATACAAGGAATTTGGGTGTGTAGGTATATTTATATTGTAACAATTTTGCGTGTTCAGATGCTGCCAAAGTCATACTAAATTACCACCCTTGGAATTTGTGCTATTTAGTATCATCAGATTTTATTTCATCTAGTTTAAGAATTTTCAAATGCATCTTTTTATTTAAGGATACCAGGAAGTATATTGCTTCCAGAATTTGAGCTGGTGCTTAAGCAGACACTGGAAAGCAGCCCAGGACATGGTCCAGTGGACAGGGTACCGGGCTGGAAACAATGAAGAACATTGCTTAATCTCTTAGTACTTTAGGTTCCTCACACATAAAATTAGGGGCTTGGATTAAATGTCTCTAGAGTCCCTTCCAGCTCAAAAGTCCTATGGGTCTTCATGTGGTTGTCTTGGAAGAGTTACTGCGATTGAACACTTGACATTGCAAGTATATGGCTACGTCATTGTTCTTTTCCTTTTCCCCACTGCAAAGGTTCAGTGCGTAACATGCAATTAATATTGTGGCAGGTTTGCTTAATATAGTGGAATTATTTGCTTTGAATGACAAAAGAAGGTTGTGTGGTTATTTATATGTGCATGGTATTCTCGATATGATGGATATGTGAATCATGGTTATGATCTGTAGGCACTTTTGTCTTGGAAAGCCTTCTGTTTAGATAAATGACTCAACTTCAAATTCTGAAGTATATTCTGTCTCATGGCACCTTCTGTCCTTAAGGAAAAATAGCCTACACTAGAACTTTAATTAGTGCAAGATGATTGAGGCTTTGCCTCAGCCTGCTAAAACTTAGAGGGTAGTAATAAAAATGTCCTGGAATTTACCTCTTCACAAGCTTCCTTCTCCACTGTGATCACATTCCACGTGAACTTCTTACCACCAAGTTCCACCACCCCCTTTCCCCAGCTTTGTCTCAGAGTACGCTTTTGTCTCCTCTCTCTCCTTAGCAGTAGCTAGTCCTTGAGCGAAGTTCAAATCTGATGGTGTCATTTGGCACTCTTTCTCCTCCTGAGTGGCAGAACCCCAAGTGATCTCTCTTCTCCCACCCCAAACTGCCTCCTCTTTGCTCAAGGCACAAAAATTCTTAGTTACATCTCTGACCTTCACACCGCCAACAGATTTATTATCGTTCAGTGTTTCCAAACGTATTTTATTGAGGGTTGTGACTGCATCATCAGAGGCAGCTCAACAAAGGGTTTTACTTCCCATGAATCCTTGCAGTTGGTCTAACATGGGATTTTTTTGACATAGTTCAGGTTTGTCCAAATAGAATTGAATTGCTGGATTACCTCAGGCCATTCACTTTTGTATTTCAGGGGACTTTTTCAGAGATCCCATTCCTGAAGCTGATCTGTATATTTTAGCTAGGATCCTCCATGATTGGGCAGATAATAAATGCATACAATTGCTAACAAACATCCACCAAGCCTGTAAACCAGGTATGTGTATTTTTGTTTTGTTTGCTTTCAGAATTGTGAACTAAGACACATTTATATTTTAACAAATAACAAAATATACTTTAACAAAGACAATAGTCTTTGTTTAATCATTCTATTGTGTCCAACTTTCCATGATGACCCTGTGGACCATACTGTCTGTGGGATTTTCTTGGCAAAGACGCTGCAACTTCCTTCTGCAGTGAATTAAGGCAAACACAGGTTGAATCACCCAGGGACACACAGCTAGTAAGCGTCTGAGGTTGGATTTGAACTCACATCTTCCCAACTCCAGGTCCAGTGCTCTATTTACTGATCCTCATAGTTGCCTCCTAAAAGGATTATAGATTTAGATTTTAGAACAGACCTTGTTCTTGTTGTTCAGTCATTTCCCACTCTTTGTGACCCCATTTGAGGTTTTCTTGGCAAAGATACTGATGCAGCTTGCCGTTTCCTTCTCCAGCTCATTTTACAAATGAGAAAACAGAAGCAACCAGGGTTGTTAAGTGACTTGCCCAGGGTCATGCAACTAATGTCTGAGGCTGGATTTGAACTCATGGAGATGGTTCTTCCTGACTCTAGACCCTCTTCTTCATCCATTGTGCCACCTAGTTGCCCCTTATATTCTGTACAATGTACGAAAACATAGCTTTGGAACTTGCAGGCAGGAAACATGGGTTTAGAAATAGCCTCTGACATATCCTAGTTCTGTGACCCTGGGCAAGACACTTAACCTCTGTTAGCATCAGTTTCCTCATCTTGTGGGAAAGAGCAGTGAATTTGGAATCTGATCTGAGTTCAAATCCTGGTTCACTTAATCCTTTACAAGGACAAAGGACAAACAACAACAACAACAATGATCTTAGACAAATCACAAAGTCTATAATGCTCTGCTGATCAGGTTAAACTAAATGATTTTAAAAGTACTTCCAGCTCTAAAGCAATGCTCTTTTGATCTATAAAAAAAGGATTATTATCCTCATTAAAAAAAAAAACTTCATGGAAATCCATCTCCCTGGGTCTCAGTTTCTTCATCTATAAAATGGGAATGTTGGACTAGATGATCCTTTTGGCTCTAAGCTTCTGATCTTATGATGCTGTTACTTAGTGAGATAATGACCTGAATCTATATCTCCTGAACCTCAGCTGACTTCAGTTGTGCTACATCTTATTGCCTGTAATCTTCCACGGACAGAAGCAAGTTTAGTTTACCTTATTTGGGAAAGTGTGTTGTGGGCCGCTCCGTGTCCAGCACTAAGCATGGTCGGAAATGTGAATAAGAAATGACCAGACCATGTGGGTAGTTCAAGGGAGAACCAGGAACTCCATTTAATGATTCTTTGAACAAGGTTTTTATAGAGCAAAATGATACAAAGGAAAAAAGGATTCAAGTTTTACTATCATTATCTTTAGCCTGTTATATCATGGAAGTAACACAGAATGGATAATTTGATAAGGAATATGTTCTTTAGGTGCCTGAAGTCTGGGGGTAAAGGCTTTGATCTCAAGATTACAGATAAAAGGTCCTTTTAGGTGTAGCTGGGCGGGGGGGGGGGGGGGGGAGGCTTGGCCAGCCTAAAGCGCCAAGCAGCATTGCAAAAGGTCCCCTAATTAGGGCACACTGTCAAGATTTTTATCTGAGACCTGGATCAGGCCTCCTTGGCTCCCCACAAAAGTGAGCATGTAGTGGAAAGAACATAGACATGGGAACTGGGAGACTTTTATTGTACCTTTGACCTGTCAAAACCTACATCACAAGATCATAGAGCTATAAAGGACTCCAGAGGTCATCAGGTTCCCCCCTAACTCCCACCATGGGCTTCACCATGAGGAAACTGTGGCCCAAAGAAAAGTGAGTTGACTAATGCAATCAATGAATTAGTTAATGAACATTTATTTAGTACCTACTATGTTTGAAGGATACAAAAACAAGGAATGAAATGATTTAGTCTTAAGGAATTCACTGTCTTAGGGAGACAAGTACATATATAAGTGTAGATGCATCAGACCATTTATCCTCTCAGAGTTACACATACTTCCTTGGTAAAATGAAAATGGGACCTTCTAGATCTCTTCTAGATACAGAGTAAATAGTTTCATGCTTAGGGGTATGAGTTGGGGACTACCTTCATTTAAATGACCCCTCCCCCACAGTGATTTCATTGAAATATAAGGTATTTGGTGCCACTCTTTAGAGAACTGTGCATTAAAAGTTGTTGAGTTGTATTGTTTTTGGTTTTTTTTTTTTTTTTGGAATGGAAATGCCTTTATCCCTACAAACATTTTCTCAATCTAATAGCACTGCTCTGGTCCCGCTGGTATTCTTATGTCTAATTTTAAATAAGGTCAAGTGACTAAAAAGTTTATATTCCTCCATACACACTTTTCTTCTCTCCAGTGACTTCAAAAAAATATAGGTAATAAAATAAGCATTTTCATAACATGGTACAATAAAAAATATGATTGCACATGAAGCTATAAATCTATTATGAACAACTTCCTTTCAAATATACAACAAAATTATCATATACATTTTTTTCCCTTTTTTCTTCTTCCCCCCATCCCAGCCACCCCAGAGTTGGCTTCCATTAGACACAAATAGGTATATATACCTATATAGGTATATATATGTGTGTATATATCTATATCTATATCTATCTATATCTATATATAGATATAGATATAGATAGATATAGATATAGATATAGATAGGTATATATATAGATATATATAGATATATATACATATACCTGCATAGGTATAGGGAGCTCACCATATTAATGCCAGACTCAATGCAGACACTCAATTGGCTTAGCCCATTGCCTCTCAGAGTTCTTGAGATCCACCAGCTTAATTGTAGCATTGGAGGGAAGAGGAGGAGGAAGAAGAAGAGGAAGAGGAGGGGGAGGAGGAAAAGGAAGAAAAAGTTCCTGGTCCATGAGGCCAAGGAAAGATAAAAGAGAGGAGAGGTTTTTTGGGGGAGGACTGCTACAGAGATTGGTCTTTCCCTACCTTTTCTTTTTTTTGGACAAAGAAAGTAAGACCTAGAGAGAAAGAAGTTAAGTGACTTGTCTAATGTAACATACGTAAGTTGTAGAGTTAGGATTTGAACTCAGATTTTGTAGTTCCAAGTTCTCCATTTGTCTATTTCTTCCTTGATACTTCCATGAATTAAAATTTCCAAGACCCTTAATGCAAAGCTAAAGCACAAGGAAAAGATAGCACTTTGTCTTCATCTTAGTCCAAGGTCCAAAGCAGAGGTTGAAAGTTGGACATAAATTAGAGATTGCAGCAGAAGTAGGCATCCTAGTACATAATGGCATGAAGGTTGAACCACCACATATGCTGATCTTCATGCACTAATTGGCATAGGCTTGGTTGACATTTCACTTTGAGGAAAACCCAAACATGATGGAATAGAGCTGACCTGGAAGCAGACATGTCTCTAGACAGACTGATTACTCTGGACAATATACCCTTGCTGTGTTTTTGAATGAAAGTAGAGCTAAGGCCCTCTGAGTACTATATGTTCATTTTTTTATTTTTATGCTGAAAGGAACTTGGCATCTTCACTGCATCCAGACTTATAATAAGGGAAAGACTGATCTCCATGCTCACCTGAAAACATGCCCTGTGTATTTCCCATGGCCAGCCCCAAAACTGGGTCCATCTCTGGGAAGGGGAGAGAACAAGAGACAACGAGGCAGAAACCTGTTTGCTGCTGGTCCGGCCCAGCTAACACTTGCTTTGTTTCTCTCTAGGCTGTGGTATTTTACTAGTTGAAACCCTTTTGGATGAAGATAAGAGGGGGCCTTTGACAAGCCAGCTCTATTCTATGAACATGCTGGTACAGACTGAAGGAAAGGAGAGAACTCCAACAGAGTACCAAAAGATCTTCACTCAGGCTGGTTTTCAAGACTTTCAGTTCAAGAAAACTGGAAAAATCTATGATACTATTTTAGCTAGGAAATAATGATTTCTTATCCCACAGCTGTCATTAAATATTTGAAGTAATTTGATTAGTCTTTGTGAACATACAATATAACCTACAGCCTGGCTCAGTGAATGATGGCAGAACACTATAGGAACCAAGTTCTTCCCTCCAAAGGGAGTGAAGATCATGTAATATTCTTGTATAACAGATTCTCAGAATTGGAAGGGAAGGTAGATGTCATCTAGGCCAATCCTTGCCTGCAGAATGGATGCACCATTCTTGATAGGAAGCTATTCATTCTTATACGTATCCTCTTGCCTATTGCTCCTCCACTCCCCACCTAGATATACTGATAAAAGAAGACGTGACGGTATCATAGAAAAAAGTGAATTACAGAATCCTAGAGCTGGAAGGTCTCAGAGGCCACCAAGTACAAGGCATACCTGAATAAGGCTCCTCTGTACAGTAGATCAGAGAAGAAGTCATCCCCTCTTTACCTAAGACCTTGACTGAGGGGAAACTCATTATCTCCCAAGGTGGTCCATTACATTTTTGGATAGCTCTAACTGTTGTGAATCTGGTCCTTCACTCTTTTTACTCCTTTCTCATATCTTTTTACTTAACATTTTTTTGTGGGTCTCTCATTTGTGAAACAATCTTAGCTTATTGAATACAGGAAAATGATAAATGCTATGGATTATTTTTCTTTAATCCTACTTGCACCAAGAGAAGAGAAAATTAAGGCATTTTTCCGAGAAAGTCTTACAACAGAAGATATGCTATATGTGTAAAGAGAGATCTGTCCCAGTGGAAGAAACAGTGAGGTGACAATATGACCTACAGATATGAATTTGTAGCCCTGACGTCTAGCCCCCTTATTTTACTGATGAAGAAACAGAGGTTGAGTGAGATTAAGTGACTTGCCCAAGGTCACATAGCTAGTAAGTATCCAAGGTAAGATTTGAACCGTTGTCCTTATCACTCCAAATTCAGCTATCTCTCTCCTGCTCCACCTAGTTAGGAATGGAAGGATAGGAAACAAATATTTTTTAAATGTGCTGTCACCAGGTGCTGTACTAGGCAATCATGTTATGAATACAAAAAATGAAATAATCTTCAATCTCAAGGAATTTATAGTCTAAAAGTAATTTGCTTAGCATAACCATTGACTTAGAGAAAGATAAAAAATATCCAACCTACTTCACAATTCAAAAATAAATATTAGAAAATATGTTTGAAAAGCTAATAAATTTAACAATGTAAGAAGGGAAAGTGACATTTTTTCCCATGTTTCAATTTGTTTTATTGCTTGTTAAACCCCAAACAAAAGATATACATGTTGACTTTAATGCAACAATCACCAAATTGTCCTCCTTATTTCTCTTTTTTTAAAGTTTTGTTTGTTTTCCCCAGTTACATGTAAAAAACAACTTTTTAACATTCGTTTATAAAACTTTGAGTTCCAAATTCTCTCCTTTGCTTCCTCCCCACCTCCCTCTCATTGAGAAGGCAAACAGTTCAATGCAGGTTACACATGTGTACTCATGTAAAACATATCTATAACAGTCATGCAAAAGAAAACATAAGCAAAAAAAATAAAACAAGAAAAAATAAAGGAAAAAATATGCTTTAATCTATATTAAAGTGACCATCATTTCTTTCTCTGGGGATGAATAGCATTTTTTATCATAAGTCTTTCAGAGTGGAAATGACATTTATTTAAGGAAGATATCAGACAACTTTTCATCCAGTTTAGAGTTTAAGAAAGTATTAAAAATCAAATAAGAGGTAAAATGGATAATTTTTATTATGTAAAGTTAAAAAGGTTTTGCGCAAACAAAACCAATGCAGCCCAAATCAGAGGAAAATTAGGAAACTGGGGGAAATTTTGCAACAAGGTTCTTTGGTAGAGGTCTCATTTCTCAAATATATGGAGAAATTAGCCAAATTTATAAGAAACACGAGCCATTTGCCAACTGATAAGTAGTCAAGGGATATGAACATGTAATTTTCAGAGGAAGAAATCAAAGCTATCAATAGTCACAAGGAAAAATGCTCTAAATCACTACTGATTAGAGAAATGGAAATTAAAACAGCTCTAAGGTACCACATCATACCCATCAGATTCAGTAAGATTATAGAAAAAGAAACTGACAAATGTTGTAGGGGATGTGGAAAAATTGGGACACTAATGCACTATTGGTAGAGTTGTAAATTTATTCAACCATTCTGGAAAATATTTTGGAACTATGTCCAAAAAATTAGAAAACTGTGCATCCTTTGAACAGTACCTCTTCTATGTCTATGTCCCAAAGAGATTAAAGAAAAGGAAAAGGATCTATATATACAAGAATATTTTAGCTCTTTCTGTGGTGGCAAAGAGTTGGAAATTGAGGGTATGTCTATCAAGTAGGGAATGGCCAAACAAATTATGGTATATGAATGTGATGAAATAATGTGTGGTAAGAAATGATGAAGAGGATAGTTTCCAGAAAAGAAAAAAATAAACCCTGAGAATATTTGTATGAATTGATGTGGAGGACAAATTTATACATTAACAGCAATACTGGAAAGATAATCAACTGTGAAGGGCTTAGTAACTCTACTCAATGCAATGATCCACTATATCTCCGAAGGACACATGATATAATTTGCTCTCAAGCTCCAGATAGAGAACTGGTGATCACAGAGTGTAGGCTGAAGTATATTTTCCTTCTTTCCTAATATTCATTGCTTTTTGGGGGGGGAGGTGGGAGGTAATATGCTAATGTTGAAATATGTTTTTCATGACTTTATATGTGTAATAGGTATCATATCTCTTGCCTTCTCAAAGGCGGGAGAAAAGGTAGAGAACTTGGAACTGAAAATAAAAATTAAATTAAAGAAAATGCACAGACTTTAGTTTTCTTAAAAAGGAAATAGTTCATATGCCATAATTTAGACCTCAGCCTTAAAATTCAATTTTTATAAACTCATCTAGATGAGATCATGCCTTGGCAAACTGATTCCTGAAATCCAAACACAAAGAATCTTTATTTGTAACCCAGAATGATGATTTATTAATTTATAGTTAGAATTCTGTCAAACAGATGATATTCTCATTTACCTTCCAGTCAACACACTTTCTTCCTAATTGAGAAAACTATTTGGAAGCCAAAATAAGCAAGGGTTTAAAAAACAAAACAAAACAGAAAACCACTAACCACTTGAATTAAGGACTTAAACTCAAGTCTTCCTGGATTGGAGACCAATTCCTTTTAATTAAGTGCCTTCTGAGAATTACTATGGAGGAGAATTGTTTGGTTTTTGTTTTTTCATCAGTGCATTCATCAGTGTCTGAGAGACTGTCCTCTGAGAGACAGAGAGAGGTTAAATAACTTGCCCCTGGTCATACAGTCAGTATCTATCAGAAGCAAACCCATTCCTAGTCTTCCTGCCTTTCCCTCCTACTATATCAAACTACCTCACAATAAGATGTATACCAAAATCAAATTGTGCCTACTATATGGTTTTATCTGCCCCTGAGTTTGTGAGCCCAGACTATAAAACATGAACTCAAAGACTGCATGGCAGGATGGATGGAATACAAATGAATTTGTCCTTTATAACCACTAAATAAATATGTACATTTTGATTTGTTGGTCAAATAGACTTTTTTTAGTTGATGACCCATGGGCCACATAGCCCTGAGGATGAAGGAATAGAAAAGTCCTTAGGACATGGATTCATAAGTATGACTAGGTCTCTTTTCACCTCTCCCTATTTGGAAATTCTTGTATTCTTGACAAGTATAGTTTTATTCTTATTTTCATCACTCTTCAAATATGGAATTGAATTTATGCCCTCAGTGGGTGTGAATAAGCCCTATTTAATAATAGGAAAAAGGATGTCATACATAGGTTATATAAGTAATACTTGATAAATGTAACTCACATTAAATGCAATTGTATTTTTTTAATGACTCAGAATTCACTATATGCTGATGTTTTTCTGCTCAAAAATCTTTAATAGCTTCTTATCATCTCTAGGACAGAATGCAAGTTCCTCAGCTTAGCGTTTAAAGCTCTCCACTTTTTAGATCTCTTTTATTAAAGGTAGTATTTACCTACTTCAGTATTCCCCTTTATGTACTCTATTTCAACTCAACATTCCACCACCCATCTCTGGAGCTTTGAAAAACCTGTCCTCCATGCCTGGAGTGCTCTCCCTTTTCTCTTCCCCTGCTTAGGAACCTACCTTCCTTCAAAGCTTAGCTTCTGCTTAGAGTCTTTCCTAAGCACCTCCCCACATGCATCCCTTGCCCTCCTTGATCTTCGTCTCTTCATCTTGCCTTGTTTTTGTTTCTGTATATGTTGTACCTACCCCTCAAGAATGTAAATTCTTTGAAAGCAGAGCTTGTTTTATTTTTGTCTGTTTAATCTTCACAGTCAGGCAGAAGAATTTGGATATAGTAGGCACTTAAGATTTGTTGTGTTGGATTGAATATGAAAATGACTTCAGCTTTTTCAAAAGCTATGCCAATGAGATACAAGCTTTGACATATCCTATTCAGCTGGAAAGTATTTCAGGAATGGGGCCAGAAGTGTCTCAGGTTTGGGGGCCAGCCTATATAAGTTTATATAAGATTATCACTAGCAGGTTGTTGATGATGATTTTTAAAAAATTTGCTGCAATTTATAAAATTTATAAAATCTTTCTTTTAAGGCAAAGAGGGTCTCTTCATGAAATAATTGTGGATCCTTGGAGTTTTTTAATGTAGTTCTTATAAGTTCTGAAGATCCTCATCTTAACTCCCAATCATATGGATAAGTCAGATTCCTGATAGCAAGGCTAACTGTATTGCTCCTCAAGGGGCATCCCTAAGGAGTTGAGGGGGGTGTCTTCCCGAATGCTATTGTCTTTAGCTTCCATTTGGTTGCATGCTTTCTAATGTCAATCACCAGTGATTAGAACCAATTAGCTTTTATAAAGGAATATTTAGTGAGAAGATATAGAAAGAACCATGTAATGTGGGAGTTGAAGATCTTCCCTGCCCATTAATGGGCCTCACATGGAGCCCAACAAGAGAAACTTGATTAGGGGAGGCTTGTTTTTCATAAGGCCCACACTTTTTATTACTTTGTAATTAGGCAGTGGGTCATGAGGGTTATAATGCCCTTTGACCCTGAATATACACTCTGAGGTTAACATTTTGCTTTGGGGCTCACTCATTGGAAGAGTGTTTGTGTGATTTGTCCAGATTAGTCTCTGGATAGCCTTTGAAGAGCCCCCCAGCTTTAAAAACCCAGATGTTGGTGTTTCTCTCTCTGGTAACTATATATGTATGTAGTGGTCAGACAGCTGGACCTGTCTGTTGATCTGTGCTGTATGCATTATTTAGTCAAATGGTTAGAAGCCCTGTCTGTTGGTCTTCATGCTGTTACTTCTGCTTGTAATTTCTGTTGGTATTTTCTCTGAAGTTCAGGGTGCTGACTTTCTCCCTTGAACTAAGTAAATGATATATATGTTTGATTAAAGTAAGATTGTTGACCCCTTTTGAGTTGCTTTCCTTTAGAAAAGCAGATCAAAGAACCTGTGTTAGCTGCCCTCCTGTGTGCTATTGTTCTTGGTCTTATACCCCACAGCAGCTGCAGGTAGCATTGTTATTACAAACAGAAGCACAAACATTTTCCCTCAACATCTGGAAGGCATATTCTTCTATATACTACCTCAGTCCCTGGGAAGGATATGTTCATACTTTAACTAGATGGTAAAGACAAGGGTGGGGTCTTCACAATAAAATCATATTCAGATATAAAAAGGGGGTTGGTCTGATACCTGTAGAGTTAAACTATATTTTATTGGTTATATAGCTGGCAAGATATCAAATTCTAAGTCAGAGGGAAATGTGAGCAATTTTACCTATCATATAAATGAAATTTGAATACATGCAGTATGGCAGGTGCTTTCCAAGTAGCAGACACTTAGATAAATAGATGAAAAGATCCATTACTAAGATTTCTACGTAGTGCCTTCTTTTGACTTTTTCTCTTATCTTTTTCTTTATGCCCTTGGTGGTAAGGACTAACACTAGGATAATACAAATTAAGAAGAACTTTTACTGAGCGTCCATTGTTTTCAAAAAGATATACAAAACAAATGCAAGACTTTGGAGTCTCTGCCCTTGAGAGACAGTCTATTTTAGTAGAAAGAACAATGAATTTGTAATTACCATATGTGGATTTGAGGGCTGGCTCTGTCACTTATCGAGTGAGAATTGAATGTCCTTTAACTTCTCTTAATCTCTTTCTCATCCATGAATTGGTGGTATAACACTTATATCATCTACCTCCAAACACTGGTTTTACAGTCAGAAGACTGAGGTTCAAGTCAATTCAATTGAGTGTAAAGAATACATTTCAAGCATACATAAATCCCAGAGTCCTATAGGATACCTTTTGGCTTCTGGTATAGGAATATGATGTGTAAACACTGAGAATGGAAAGAAAGTAGACAATATTAATATCAGCTAATACATTACCATGACAGAATAATCTACCAGAACAAAGCTACCATTGTTAAGAGGTTTCTCATACCATTTTGTTACCTTCTAAGTATTTGAAGGCTGAGTAGAAACAATGAGATTGTTCAGTCTTCTCTCCAACTGCAGATAGGAAAAAGTAGATTGTTACAAAAATCTCATGTCAGCATGAGCCATAGAATTGTATTTCAGAGGCAACCTTTTCTGCTTTTACAGGGTATGACCTTATTTATTCCAAAGCAACATGTTCTTTAAAACTGGGCACCATCCCCAGTGACCATGAAATCTGACATAGAACTTGAAATGCACAAGATGTGATTTTGTTTTCTACTGTAACAGGGATCTGAGGAACTGGCAGTAGAGAGCCAAACAAGTGGGAGAATAATTTTTGCTGTATTTTCACAGATGACTATACTGGAGATAATGGGAAGGATATAGGGAAGATGCGCATGAGACTTCCCCTTTCTCCCCTTTAGCAGGCAAAAGAGAATCTCTGCCCTCTCTCTCTCTCTCTCTCTCTCTCTCTCTTTCTCTCCATCTGTCACTCTCTCTTTTTCTCTCTTCCTCCCCCCCACTCCCACCTGTTGGACTGTATCATGTAAGCACAATGGGACCCAGAGAGGGTACTAATAGATAAGATAATCCTATTTTGCAGGAATACTTATGTGTCTGTTTTTAGTGTTATTGTTAAAATTATGTCCTAAATTTATAAATGCCTTGTGATAGATTTACATATTTGTGTTGTTCTAGACATTTCTCTGAAATTCTATGCATTTAAAAGTTTTTATGTAACACTCCACTCCCTCCCTCCTTCATTAGGAAAATTATATCCATTTTTTGTTTGTTTTGTTTTTGGTGTGAAATGTATGTACTTGGCCCAAATGATATTGTCTCCTCAGATATTTATTTCTCTTTGGGTGAATTTTGAGATGAATGAGCCAACTGGCAAATTATATATCAACTAGTGCCATAAAAAATGAATTATAGAATCATAGAATTATAGAGTTGGAAGGAACCTTGTTGGCCCTCTAGTCCAACCTATTTCTAAAAAAAAATATTTCCTGTTATAATATTCTTAGAAAAGTGACTGTCCTATCTCTGCTTAAAGACCCCAAAGCATATCACCTCTAAAGGCAGCTCTTTCTGCTTTTGGATTGTCAAGAATTTTTTAAAAATTAAGCTTAAATTTGCTTAATTTGTCTGGTTCTATCCTGTAGAACCAAATAGAAAAAGTCTAATCCCTCTTCCAACAAGAAAACCCTTGAAATGTTTGCATAGGGTTATCATATTTCCTCTCTACTTTCTCTTCTCTAGGGTAAACACTCCCATTTCCTTTAACCAAACACCACATGATATGGAATCAAAATCTTTTATCCTGGTTGCCGATCTCTGGATAGTCTCTAGTTTATCAATGTCTTTCTTAAACTTCAGAACGTAGAATTGAGCAGAATACTCCAAATGTGATTTGACTGGGGCAGAGTACATAGTATTACTTCCTTGTTCTTGCCTCTCTTAATGTAGCCCTGAATTCCATTAGCTTTTCTGTCTGTTGTATTACACTGTTAATTCATATTAAGCTTATAAAGTACTCATAAACAGGGGGTGGGTGGTGGAGCCAATATGGCAGAATAAAAGCAGGGACTTGCTTGAGCTTTCCCTGAAACTCCTCCAGATACCTATTAAAAAAATGACTTAAAAAGAGGAGCGGGGGCACAGCTACGTGGCACAGTGAATAAAGCACCAGCCCTGGAGTCAGGAAGACCTGAGTTCAAATCCAGCCTCAGACACTTGACACATTTACTAGCTGTGTCACCTTGGGCAAGTCATTTAACCTCAATTGCCTTGCCTTCCCCCTCCAAAAAAAATGACTAAACAAAGTCTAAAGTAGCAGAACCCACAAAATGACAGAGTGAAACAAATTTCCAGCCCAAGACAACCTGGAAGGTCAACAGGAAAGGTCTGTTGCACCAGTCTGAGAGAGGAGCACAGTCTAGTGTGGACCATTCCTGCACAGACTGGGTCCCCCAGCAAACCTGGAGCAGGGCTCAGGGGACTGAATCACTGGCAGCTATGGCAGTTTCCAGACTTCTCAACTCACAAACACCAAAGACAACTTAGATAAGTAGGGAAGGTCTGTAGGATCTGGGTGATAGAGAAGTGTAGTTTGGCCCTAGCCCTCGGGGTGGTGGTGGTGATAGTGATGGCAGCAGCTGCTTCCACAGCTTTCAGCCCACAGTCAGTGGGGGGATGGAGAAGCTGATTATAGGAAGATTGTGGGGATCTCTTTGCTGGCACTAAAACAGCTTTCTCTTACTTTGCCCTGCTTGGATCTGGGTCACAGTCTTGGGTGACTGTCTTGGGGCAAGGAGGAGTGCTGATTATGATAGAACCTGTAGTGGCAGTGGAGAGGGAATCCTCTTCACAGTTGCAAGACAGAAAAGAGTACTTGTGGTCACACATAGACCAGGAGAGGAATAAACACCTCTCCCTTGATCATATCACCTTGGAAGAACTGAAAATTTACAGGTCCCTTGAAATATTTCTGAATACTGTCCCTGAAGCTTGGGACAGTACACCCCTATACTGGAAGCAGAGTCCTACTTTAACAGTGCTAAAAAATCAAGTAATTGGCTGGGAATATGAGCAAACAGAAAAAAAAACAGATGATAAAGTACTCATCCTGATTTTTCAAACCTAAGTGTAAGACCTTACTTTTATCCCTATTCTCTGTCATTCAGTATATTAGCAATCCCTCCAAGCTTTGCATCATATGCAAATTTGATAAACATGCCAAACATACCTATATTCAAGTCATTGACAAAAAATGTTAACTAGCCCAAGGCAAAGAAGAAATTGGCAGAGTACTCTAGTACTGACCTCTTATCAAGTTGACGGTGAATATTAACAACTGTTCCTTGAATGTGGACATTCATTTAATTCTGCATTCCATTTAATTGTCTTACAAATAAGTGTGGAAATACCTAGGTTGGACCATTACTAAATTGTGCTTCCACTACAATTTGAAGCTGGGTGAGAATTTCAAATTAGAACTCACAATTAGGTATGGCTGAGTTATTTTTTCTAGATACTATTTATCCCACTTAAGCAGTGCTATTACCTCAATTTTAGAATCTTTCTTAGAGAAATTAGATTGTATAATTTGTTTGATTATGTGACCATCCTATTATGTTCTTTAGAGTGTGATTAGTAGAATTGTTTCCTATACTACTTTCTTAAATAAATGTAAACAAGAAGACTTTTCAAGGGAAGAAATTTCTCTAATAAAGGTTATTTATTGATGCATCAGTTACATTGGCTCCACTAGGCTGGATGTAAAATATTTCTCCAGGATGCATTCATAATTTTTTTTTTGGAAAATTGTGATATAACTTGATGGTTACTTTAGGTAGAACTTGAATACTAGTGAAGAAAGTCTCCATTGTTTAGACTCTGGGGAAATCTACATTTCCACTCAGTTTAATAAAATCAAGGTAGATTATGGGAGAAAGAAGATGAAAATGCCATATTGTGTCTAGGCAAGAAAACTTCAGGTTGCAGAAAAACAAGTTAGCGAAGAAAATACGGTAAGTTACAACATCCAAAATCTTCTGATATAATGTATTTTGCAGAATGTTATCTAAGTAAATAGAATAACTCTTTTAGTTACTCCAGTAAAGAACCACCTGCTTCATTTGGTTAAAGGTTACTTTTTTGGAGGGCAGGTGGGCAAAATGAGGAAGGATCTTCTCTAGGGCTATTCCATGAACTCCTCTACACTTGTTTGGGAAAAGAACAGAGAGAGGCCCAAACCACAGAGGCTTTTCCTTTTGAAAATTTCATTCTAGAAACTAGGTAACCCCAGGCTTATTTATTATCTGATCCCAACCTTCTGGATGGAATCATTGTCCTTAAATGGCCAAAGAGGGAAGGATGCAAGATCATTTCAGACTGAGGAAAACTGGTTCAGACCAAATGCATATCCTAGGCTTTCAGAGGGTTTTGGTCTGTGATTAAGAAGTGCCTCTTACATAGCAAGGCCAAAAACAGTTTTTGCTGTTACTTTATATACAAAGAAGCATCCATTACCTGACTGACTCTCTTTGGATTTATCTTTGTAACTAACCCATTTTATTTACTGCTGTTTATTGTCAGATATTTGAACTAAGACAAAATCTGGGACAAAGCTAAGTACTGCGCTTTCAGAAGTTACTGTTCGAGTTTTTTTATAGAAAGATTTATATATGGATTCTGTCTTTTCTCTTCCTCTCCAGGTCATTTTATTAAAAGGTGGGGATCTAGTGATTGAAAGTGTTTTCAATGAAGGAAGATTTGGTCACTCACAAGGTCGATATAATTCCTATCCATGTAATTACTTGAAGGACAAGAATGTATGCTCACTCATTCAATCAACTCTTTCAATAAGCATTTCTTAAGCACCTAATGCATACCATGCCTGGATGTGCTGGGTGCTAGGTGTTGAGGACACAACAATAATACAAAGAATATATTCTAATAGGGGAGATATCAAGTGCATCGTAGAAATAGATATTTTATATATATACACATATATATAGTATATATTTAAAGTTAATATATACAAATATATACAAAGTAGTTAAATATCTGGTATTTTGGGTGGAAAGGCACTAGCATTTTGGAGAGGAGTGGTCAGGAAAGTCTTCATGTAGCAGTTCGAGTTGTGTTCTAAAAGCTCTCCTTAGATAATGAGTTGCAGGCATATGAGAGGACAAATGAAAAGGCGCTAAGGCAGGAGATGGGAAATCTTGTGTGAAAAACAGAGAGAAGACCAGTTTGGCTGGACTGTAAAATATGGGAGGAAGACCAAAGTACAAATGTAGAGGTATAGGATTAAGGTTGCAGGAGACCCCAGAATACCAACACACTGGGTTCTGTTGAATGAATTCCTTTCAAGTCTTCTCTCACCCAAAGAAAGGCAGTTTGTTAAAGGTTCACCATAATGGGCAGACTCTTAAGGAGCTTCGGTACCTGTGACACTTGTACTGGACAAATGGGCCAGAATGATCCGACACAGAGTGAATCTACTAGATTATTCTCCGATTTTTCTTTCTCATGGAGGCAAGATGGGGTCTTATATACAGAAAGGTTGTGGGAGAAATCTAGGGGTGATCTAGAGGAGGAGTTTTGGGAGGGTCTTTAGGAGGAGTCAAATGAAGTCATACACCAGTAATGAGATTAATGGTGAGAAGTAGCTGGAGGCTACCTGGAGATGACAGACAATGGAGGGCTAGGCTAGTTTCAGGGTGTAACAGATTTGGGTATAAATATTTTGGGAGTATCAAGGGTGGGGGCTAGCTGGAGAATGGAGGGCTAGGCTAGTAACAAGAGATTTGGGTGGAGCTATAATGAAAGGCTTATGGCCACAGGCAAATGCCTCATCAAATGGGAAGATTTAAAGAGAGTTCAAGGGGGTTCCCAGAGCCTGTTCCTCATCACAAGGAGGCTGGAAAGATATGTTGTGGCCCGTTTAAGACTTTAAATAGAAGGATTTATGTTTTCACCTAGAGGCAACAGGAATCCATTGGAGTCGATTTTCTTTTAGAATACTGGAAAACTAATTCCTGAGGTTGGTTGCAAAGTTAAAGTTAGTTTAAAAAACAAACAAATTGGAAAGCTTTATAAGATAGCTTTTGGAAGGAAATAATTGTTTCTGTACTTATACTTATTCTACATAAAACTAATACATCTTAATTAAGTTGGAGCCTTTTCTAGGTTAGAGTAATAAATGAGAGAAATTATTATTTCTCTCTTATATTAATAGCCAATCCAGGATTTTCCCCTTCTTATCCATATATTCATAAATCAGTCCCTTGTAGGTTATTCAGCCAGCATCTGAAGGACATTATTGATAATGAGATTGGATTAACTTTTTCCTCAATCAGATTCAGACCCCACCCAAGTGGGGAAGCCCATAGTGTTCTACTCAGGCTTGTGTGTGTGTGTGGGGGGGGGGGGGGGGTAGATCCTTTGTTTAGATTGCCCAAAGCTGGTGGTGGTCTGGGAGTAAGAGTGAAATAATCAGCCACATCCCTCAGTCTTTCATTAGAATAGGTACAACTCTTATTATAATATGCATTCTCTCCTTAATTATTTACCAATTAGAGATGATTGCCACCTGTTTGGAATATCCACTCTTCCACAGACATACAAGCATCAAGAAACTGCTATGATCCATCTTTGATTCACAAAAGATGGCTAAATGACCAATCCTTTTATTAATTATCCACTAGCAATAATTAATAAAATGATTAATTACCCAGAATCTATGTCTCTTGAACTTTTTATATGTCACACAAACATACTTTACCTTGCATATTACAGAACAAAACAAAATTTTGTAGAAGACTATTGGAAAATAGAAAGGTCCATGACTAGTTTTGATACATGGTCTTGAGAAAGTCTCCCTCCTGTTTTGGGCTTTATTTTCTCCATTTGTCAGAGGAGAGGACTGGCCCAGATGGTTTTCAATATTTCTTCCTGTTTTAATATTCTATGATGTTGTTGGATTGCTTTTTGTTAGACTTTGGATTGAAATGTAAAGTATTCATTAAAGAAATCATCTTCTGAAGTGATGGGGGGGGAGGGGAGTGGAGAGACAGACAGAGGGAATGAGGATAATTTAATTAGTGTTATTAACTTTGCCAGCCATGGAACTCAATAAGTACATCCATTGGAATGAACATGAGATGAGAGATGAAAATCTGTTGTTTCTTCAGCTAGTCCCCAGGTGTTTCTCCTAATGCAAGCTTCTGCATAAATCCTGGTGTTATTCTGGAACTTCCTCTTCTTTACACTCACAGATAGACTATTCATTCCATTTAAACTTGTAGAGCTTTTGAGACAGACAACTTTAACTGACCTTCTTGGTCAGTCAATAAACAGTTATTAAGTACCTACTATGTGCCAGGCATTGTATTAAGTGACCGGGTGCAAAAAGGTGCAAAAGACAGTCCCTGACCTTAAGGAGCTTATAATCTAATTAGAGAGCCAACATCTAACAAATATGTACAAACAAACTATACACAGGATTAATCAGAAGTAATTAAAAGAGAGAAGGCACTAGAAAGTCATCTAGAACCCTCTAATATTCATTTGCACTTTCTTGTGTCTTTTGCCTCATGATGGAGTAAACAAGAAGAAAATAATTCTTTAGAGTGATCACCCTCTAATACAATTCTCTTTAAATCATTAGCTTCTTTGCCAGATAAATCTTTAACCATTTTTGTTTTCTATTTAAGTAGAAGTTCTGACTCTTCCCTCCTTCCTGTTTAGTAATTTAACTGGGTGTGGGGAAAAACAAAATGGATATTCGTTACCACAGAGTTATTATAGATTCATATGCTCTTTGATACAGACCGTTGTCATTTAAAGAAACCATAGCTTTTCCAGCTGTAACTGTTTAAAGATGGGACACTTAGAGACTTTTTAAGGGTAATTATGACTATATGTGATTTTAACTTTAAATGTTCATTGGTGTTAGGAACCTAACCATCTCATAAGTTATGACTGCTCTGTATATATCATGGAAATTAACAAAGAAGAGTACCACATATGGGTTCTATCTGATTTCAATGGAAAGGAAAAATAGGGATAAGTAGAAGAACAAACTGAATAAAGAATAAATTAGAAAGTTGTGGTGGTGCAAGATGAAGAGCAGTAGAAAACCAATAACCAGACTTACACAGTTCACTCAGGGAATGTCAAGTTCCTTGACCTTCACCTGAACATCAGATTCTAAGGCAGCGGTTCTCAACCTGTGGGTTGTGACCCCTTTGGGGGTCAAATGACCCTTTCACAGGGGTCACAGGGGTCGCCTAAGACCATCAGAAAACACATATTTCTGATGGTCTTAGGAACCAAGACACCACTCCTCTATCCTATTCCAGGCCGGTCCCTGCACAGGCAGAATACGCCCACATAAGAGTATTAAAGGGTCACTATTCTATGGCATATCTAATCCCTTTGTGTGGTAAGAGGCAAGTCATTAAACTGCTGTAAGACCAACTGTCTTCACCTGTAAAATGAAAATGATAATGCTTGTATCACCTGACACTAAGAAAATGCTTTGTAAACCTCAAAGAGCTATAGAAACATGGATAATTTTATTGTTGCCCGGAAATTTCAAAGAAGCAGTTCCATTCAGGGAGTTAGCAATATGGTGAAGGAATAGGCAGATAATTTATGACATTAATTATTAGTAATCAGTAGTACAAATTGGGTATATTGTAATAGGAATCCAAATCAATTCTGTAATCACATATTACTTCAGTTCAGTATGGGAAGAAATATGGCTTGAACCCCCGTTCAATACCTACTCTACCAACAGAGCAAGAAAGAACCATAAATCATAGTGATGAAAATAACAAATTATTCAATTAAAACAGAATTGCAAAGTAAATGTCAGGAAAAATTCTAAAGTAAGATAAATCTCAGTCCCTCACAATGAAATGTGTAGATTCCTACACTGGTGGGAAAGAAAACAGCTTTCTAGAAAACTCATGCTTTTAGGCAAAGAAATGCTTCATAGAATCACTGAGTTGTAGAATTTTGAATTGGAAAGGACCTTAGAAATGATCAGGTCTGTCTGACCACATGAACAAGGAGTTTCTTTTGCATTCTTGAAGAGGAGTCATCCAGCCTTTCCTGGAAGACTTCCAGCAAGAGGCAGTTGATTATCAGCTGAGGCAGCTGGGTCTACTTGTGGATAGATAGCTCAGTCAGCAAGATTTTCCTTATATTAAGGCTAAATTTGCCTCTTTGCAGCTTCATCTATTGCTTTAGCTCATCCTTCTGGGACCAAAGAGAATGAGTCTAATCCGTCCATATGATTGCCCTTCAAAGGCTTTCAGAAAACTATAAGCTATTCCATGTTTTATCTTCATTGCTAAACATACCTAGTTCCTTCAGCCAGTCTTCATTTGGGACAATCTCATGGACCTTTATTATGAGGTGCCCTTTTCTTAGTACTCTTTAGCTTATCAATGATCTTCATGAAACTCTAGATGTAGTCTGATCAAAACAGAGTAGAATAGGACTATCAATTGCCTAGTCCTGGACAATAATGCTTTTTCATCCAAATACTCAAATGGATCTGTGATTCTATTGATTGGAGGGTGCTCCTGAGATGTAGATTGCAGCTTGTCAATGCTTGCTTAACATGTGCAATTCTTGTCCATGTTCTGCTAAAAATTCACTACAGAGGGTCCACTCAATGTGCTGAAGGCCTTCTTCACTTATTTCTGTTTTTGAGAGGGTGCTGGTGGAACATTCTTGCTCTCCACCTTTCACACCTTACTCTTGCCATGTAAGTAGTTCATCTTATTTTCCCATTATACAGTTCCTTGATGACATCCTTTATTCCTATTCTTCTTCAGACTTCTTCACTGGTTATAAGTTGCAGTCTGTATACACTAACCATTTGTTTCTTCATTGTCCTCCATGTGGTGCTCATTTTTAGCTTTTCATAGTCAGAAGTATTCCCTGTTTCATTGCCTAATAATCACTCCAGTAAAATATTGCAACTTAATTTTGTATTAGACTTTTTTTTTCCTGGCAAAATATTCCATTGAATCACATTGAGATTGTAGCCCACTAAATTCTCAGATTGCTTTTTTAAAAAAAAAACCAAACCTTTCTTTTTTTTCCTTTTAAATTTATTGTAAATTTAACAATAATCATCAATTACAAGTATTCTAATACTCATGGAAGAACAACACAATATTATGTATGAAGCCATGGATTTTTGTTGCATATGTTTTGTTTTTCAAAATTGCATGTTAAATTTAACAAGGTAGTAATGAAGTTGACCTATTGTGTGCTCTTCTGAATTACTTTTTATTTCATTATGTCTGTTTCAAAATATTTTATTATGTTTTCTTTCTTTTGTATCTATTACTTCCCACTAACTCTCATCTTCTAACCCTAAGTAAAAGTCCCTCCTTGTGACAAATAAATACAGAATCCTTTTGAGGCTACTCACCCAGATTGCAATTTAACTTTCTGAGTCCCTGTAAATCAGCTGACTGTTCTTCCCTCACTGTTTTTAGGGCAACCCTGAGGGGTTGTGGATAATACTGACTTTCTCACGCGTGCGCTCGCACGCGCACACACACACACACACACACACACACACACATCTTCAGAGTTTTTGCCCAATGATTATCAGGCTGGCTTAATACACTTTTAGAAAAATGCCATCATCCTCTGTTGCTACATGGAAACTGCTACCAAAAGTTGATGGGACCTCTAGACCTTCTTAGCTTTTGATATCGATAATCTCACAGTCTGATCAATTCCACATCTGCAACCTTGGTTGCTTAAGATCAGGAAATAACAAAGAGACAGAGGTGGCCATGTGCTCACAGCCACCATTAGGTCTGAGTGGGAGATAAGGGCACCACTGTTGTTCTCCTTTGACTCCTCCAGGGTATCCTCTCTGAATCTTGTCACTTTCTAGATAAAAGGCAGAAAAACAGAGTCTCCTTTCTTGAGTGGCCTTCAGTTTGTTCTTTGTATGTCTTTTGGGCTCTTAACTAGATGAGTCACATCCCACTGATTCAGTCTCTCCATTAACAGGGTCAGTGGTGGAATGTAATATGAGTCTGAGTTCATTCTCTCCACCCTCCTTGCTATCCTCCAGTAAAGGTGCAAAGGCTTTGCTTCTTTAGCTTCTGAAATGATGAATTTTCAGATTTGAGACACTTCACTGATGGACTGAATCACCTGTAAACTCAGCTGATGTCTTTATACATACATGGAGGCATGAATGACTCAGTCCATCACAAAATATTTCCTATGTGGTATCATCTGATTTCAAAAATTTCACAACTTTATAATCCTCTCAATTTAAGGACTTTTCCATACATCATAAGAAAATTCTTTTTAATCTAATATTTTTGATTAGTTTGATTATCTCACTGATTCTCTTACTATCTTCCTTGAGGTTTATAGACCTTAAATTGGAGTAGAAAATGTGGAGACCCAACCCTTAGAAGAGTTGAGCAAAATGATTTAAAAAAAAATGGTCACATTTGAAAACCTGTGTCTCTTTCTGATCCTTCTGTCTATGTCTTCTTTTTAAGAGGTGGTGGGTGGCATGCTTCATCACCAATCTTCTGAAGTCGTTATTGCTTACCACACTGATCAGCGTTCTAAAGTCTTTCAAATTTGTTTTCTTTTACTTTATTGTGGCCGTCCTATTAATTGTTCATCTGCATTTGTTCATTTCATTTGGCATCAGTTTGTAGAAATCTTTTCAAATTTCTCTGAATTCTTCATATTTGTCATATATGCTCAGTAATAGTTTATTTCATTCATTCTCCACAATTTATTTAGCCCTTTCCTAATTAATCAATACCCGTTTTGTTCCAGTTCTTTGTCACATACATTTCCCTTTGTCTTTGACCTTTTAACTCCCAAGTCTTTTACAGAAAAACAGATACATATCTGTAGTGCTCCAGCTTTATACATATGGAATTGGATTTTTGAACCCAGTGTAAGACTCAATATTTATCCCTATTAAATTTATTTTCCCCATTCTGTAGCTTGGTGAGAACATTTTGGATCTTTATGACATTTGCAAATTTGGTAAATATGATACTTTTTCCTTGCCTGAAGTTATAAATACAGTGGTTATAAGCAGAGATTCCCAGGTATTCCATTACAGAACCTCTTTCAAGTTGACATTGACCCATTAATGATTTCTTTTGACCTGATCATTCAAATCAGTCTAATCATGTAATCACATAATCTCCTTTAACAACAATGCAATATTCACAATGCCCATGGTGACTATAAATATGCTGGTGTAGTTGTAAATCAAAAATGTAACAGGCTCTCTACATGGAGGAGCATTTATTCAAAGCATTTATTCAAATACCAGAGAGCCAAGTCCCAAAAACAGAAAGTCAAAGTCATCATAGTAGCCACAAAGTTGGGACAAATAGTTAATGCAGTGAACACCCACATTCCCAAGCCTTCAAAAGAAAACAGGCCCCCTCAGGCAAAGATCCTCCTCTCCTCAATCACAGTAGCTGCTCAGCCTCCACGCTGCTTACTCTCAGTAGTTCCGGCTCCTAGCAGTTCTTGTCCCTGGCAGTTCCCAGCAAAAGTCCTCAGCAAAAGTTCTGGCTGGCTCTCAGAAGAACGTCTGCCACCACCAGTTCTGTTCTCAAAATCTCTTCCCTGCCCCACCCCTTCCTGCTATCCCACTGTGATTCACAAGTTCTGGGTCTTAATACTGGACACAATTATGAACTTCAAACTAAGTGTTAAGTACCTGTTAGCTTGCCAATACAAGGGGCATGGAAGATCTTCAAATCCCGTTAACATTACACCTCCATCTTCCATTTTTTCCCCCCAAGAATTTCATGAGACATTGTCAAATACTTCACTAAAATCTGGGAAAACTATAATTGTAGCATTCTTCACATCTATAATTTAACAACCATACAAAAAATGAATAATTGTGGTTAAGCTGGAACATCTTTTTCTGAATGAAATCCCACCAGACCTCTTGGGATCATCTCTTCTTTCTCTCGATGCTCACAAATTTTCTTTGTAGGCTTTTTCCAGGGACTAAGGTCAAGATCACTCACTGGTCTCTAGTTTGTAGTCTCCACTTTCTTTTCTCTATTCTTTCTTGAAAATCAGGATATTTGCTCACATCAGGGGAAAATCTATAAAAATATTACCATAAACACCCTCTCTTCCTCTTCAGGCTTTTGAAGATCATTGACAAAGGCTCGGCAGTCACATATTTCAGTCCATTCTATACCCTCCAATAATTTATCTGAACCTGTTTACTTAAATCCACTGAGGATAACTAAGTGCTTTTGTTGTTGTTGTTCATTGATCAGTCGTGTATGATTCTTTGTGATGCCATTTGGGGTTTTCCTGGCAAAGATACTGGAGTGGTTTACCATTTTCTTTTCCAGCTCATTTTACAGATGAGGAAACTGAGGCAAACAGGGTTAAAATGACTTGCCCTGGGTCACACAGCTACTGAGTGTCTGAGATCTAAAAAGATCTCAGACTAAACTAAAAAGATGAATCTTCCTGATTCCAGTTCTGGTCCTCTATTCACCATATCCCCCAGGTAAGTGCTACCTTCTTCTTTTGTAAGCTGGTAAGTGGCACAGTAGATAGAGTACTGGATTTGAAGTCAGAGAGATCTTAGTTAAAATCTTACCTTAGACACTTAACAATATGTATGACCCTGGGCAAATCACTTAAGCTCAGTCTCCCTCAATTTCCTCATCTGTAAAATGGAGATTAACAATAGCACCTACCTTCTAGAGTTTTTTTATTTTAAATTTATTTATTTTTAGTTTTCCACAAGATTTTGAGTTATAATTTTTCTCTCCCCATCTTTCCCCTACCTCCACACCAAAATAACAAGCCTACTGAATACCCCTTTCCCTAATCTGTTCTCTCTCGTATCCTTCCCCTTGACCCCCCCCTAACTTTCTAGTAGGGCAAGATGGGTTTCTATACCCCAGTACCTGTGTATTTTATTTCCCAGTTGCATGTAAAAAAATTTTTTTTTAAACATTTGTTTTTAAAACTTTTAGTCCCAGATTTTTTTCCCTTCTTCCCTCCTCACCCACCCCCACCGGGAAGATAAGCAATACAATAGATTGTACATGTGTAGTTACCCAAATCATTTCCATAGTGGTTATATTGTGGTAGATTAACTATATTTCCCTCCATCCTATCCCACCCCCCACTTATTCTATTTTCTCCTTTGACCCTATCCTTTTCAAAAACGTTTACTTCTAACTACCTTCTCCCCCAATCTGCCCTCCTTTCTATCCCTACCCCCCTTTTTTCCCATAGGGTAAGATATCCAATTGAGTGTGTATGTTATTCCCTCCTTAGGCCAAACTCAATGAGAATCAGATTATCCCATTCCCTTTCACCTTCCTGTTCTTCCCCTCCATTGTAACAGTTTTCTCTTGCCTCTTTTATATGAGACAATTTACCCTAATCTATCTCTCCCTTTCTTCTTCTCCCAATAAATTCCTCTCTCACCTCTTAATTTATTTTTTTAGATATTGTCCCTTCATATTCAACTCATCCTGTGCCCTCTGTCTATGTATACATGAACATACAAATGCCCACACTCACATATATATTTATATACACATACATCCTCCTATACATACATACATAAATACATATATACATATACATATACACACACATATACATTCCCTTCAGCTATTTTCATACTGAGAAAAGTCTTATGAGTTAGAAATATTGTTTTGCCATGTAGGAATGTAAATAGTTCAGCTTTAATAAGTTTCTTATGATTTCTTTTTCCTATTTACCATTTCATGCTTCTTGTATTTGAAAGTCAAATTTTCTGTTTGGCTCAGATTTTTTCATCAGGAATACTTGAAAGTCCTCTATTTCATTGAACGACCACATTTTCCCCTGAATCATTATATCCTGTTTTGCTGGGTAGGTGATTCTTGGTTTTAGTCCTAGGTCCTTTGCCCTCCAGAATATCATATTCCAAGCCTTTTGATCTCTTAATGTAGAAGCTGATAGGTCTTGTGTTATCTTGATTATATTTGCACAATACTCAAATTGTTTCTTCCTGATTGCTTGCAGTATTTTCTCCTTGACCTGGGAACTCTGGAATTTGGCTATAATATTCCTAGGAGTTTTCTTTTGGGAATCTTTTTCAAGAGGTATTTGGTGAATTCTTTCAATGTCTATTTTGCCCTCTGGTTCTAGACCAGCGGTTCTCAACCTGTGAATTGCAACCCCTTTGGGGGTCAAACGACCCTTTCGCAGGAGTCACAGGGGTCCCTAAAACCATCGGAAAACACATATTTCCGATGGTCTTAAGAACCAGGACACCACTCCTCTATCCATCTCCAGGTGCGTCCACCCACATGCAGATATGCCCACATACGAGTATTAAAGGGTCGCGGCATTAGGAAGGTTGAGAACCACTGTTCTAGACTATGAGGGCAATTTTGCTTGGTAATTTCTTGAAAAATGGTGTCTAGACTTTTTTTGATCATGGCTTTCAGGTAGACCAATAATTTTTAAATTATCTCTCCTGGATCTGTTTTCCAGGTCAGTGGTTTTTCAATGAGATATTTCACATTGCCTTCTATTTTTTCATTTGTTTGGATCTGTTTTATAGTATCTTGATTTCTCATAAAGTCATTAGCTTCCTATTGCTCCAGTCTAATTTTGAAGGGGTTATTCTCTTCAGCAAGTTTTTGAAATTTCTTTTCCATCTGGCCAATTTGGCTTTTTAAAGCATTTTTCTTCTCATTGGCTTTTTGGGCCTCTTTTGCCATTTGATTTAGTCTATTTTTTAAGGTGTTATTTTCTTCAGTATTTTTTTGGGTCTCCTTTAGCAGGCTGTTGACTCACTTTTCATGATTTCTTTGCATCATTCTTATTTCTCTTCCCAGTTTTTCTTCCAACTCTCTTACTTGATTTTCAAAATCCTTCTTGAACTCCTCCATGGCCTATAATCAGTTCATATTTTTCTTGGATACTTTTGATGCAGAAGTTCTGATTTGGATGTCTTCCTCCCACTCCATGCCTTGATCCTTTTTTGTTTCCCAAAAAGCATTCTATCATCTGTGCTTCGGTTGCTTGCTCAAATTGGCAGCCAATTCCTTAACTTTTTTGGGGGGGGAGGGCAATTGGGGTTAAGTGACTTGCCCAAGGTCACGTGGCTAGTTTTTTTGTGTTGAGTGTCTGAGGCCAGATTTGAACTCAGGTCCTCCTAACTCCAGGGCCAGTGCTCTATTCACTGTGCCACTTAGCCACCCCAATTACTTAACTTTTGAGCTCTTTGCCATGATAGAACTCTGCTTCCAAAATGGAGAGAGCTATGTCCCAAATAGCTGGGGTTTTTACAGCTTCTGGAACTATTAGATGGGCACCCCACATGCTCTGGCTCACTGGTCACACACCCCAGGACTACCACCCAAGACTGTGATCTGGATCCAAGCAGGTCAAAGCAAGAGCAATTACCCTCTGAATAGTCGCCTGGTCCCCCTACGATCTGCAGGCCAGGAGCTCTGGAAGCAGCCACCATGCCTCCTGTGTTTCACACTGCAGGGGTAGCAGCTGGACTGTGCTCCCCCTGTTTGAACAAAGTTCTACACTCAACTTTTACTTTGTCTTTAGCATTTGTGGATTGAGAAGTCTAGAAACCCCCACAGTTGCTGGTGATCCACTCTCCTGAAGTCCACTCCAGTCACCTCTGGTTGGGGCCACCCTGGGGCTAAAACTATGGCTCAGTCAGAGCTGTGCTCATCTCCCAGGGTGCTGTGATGGACCCTTCCTGCTGGCCTTACTTCAGTGGGAGATTTGTTTCTCTCTGTCACTTTGTGGGTTCTGTAGCTCTAAAGTTTGTTTAGAGTAATTTTTTACATGTATTCACTGGAAGTCCTGTTTCTACTCAGCCATATTGTCTCTGCTCCCCCAGGCACCCTAGAGAATTTTTGAGGGTGAAATGAGATATCTATAAACCTCTTAGGATAGTGAGTGGAGCATAGCAAACACTTAAAAAAATGATTGTTTCCTTCCTAGATATTATTATCTACTTTCATATCCCTGTTAATCATTTTCATTCTTTATTTTGTGGTAAAAATATAATTTTCCTTGGTGGAGAAAATAAGAGATAAGAATTGAATGACCCTGATTTTGGTTCCTTGTCTTTATGTTATTGTCTCATCCTTTCTGATTTCTTACTTTTCCCCTATGTAGTTTAAAAAACAGTGTTTGGTTTTTTAAAAAATATGCCATAGGTTTTTGTTTTGTTTTTTTTATCATCTCAGCTCATTCTGAGTTCCTGCCTTTGTTACCATCCTTTGGCTTTGGACTGACTGGATGTGCATATGAATGGCCCAGAAAAGTGATTGGGTACTAGGAGAAAATCTTGCCCTATGTGCTTAGCTACCTTTATGTAGGCCTCTTCCCCACCTTCCAATTTATAAGGTATTTCTAAAATTTTCCCTCCTCACATTTAATCTCTGGTCTTCACAACTTCCAAACTATCAGGATATCACAGATCTAGACAAATGATTAAGTAATTTAACATTCTTTCTCTTTTGCCTCCTTTTCTTTCTTTTTATTCAGATTCAAACTTTTTCTCATTCTTTATTCTATAGAACCTTCTTCTGTCTAGCTTCAAAGTCAAATAACATTTGACTTGCCTCTGTAAGGTTCGCCCATATTGTGCCTGGGAAGACCTAGTACTAATGTCTCAGTCTCTTGGTAATTAGCCATATCTTTCTGTTGCTGCTGACTGTCTGCCTATTCCATCCCCTTCACTCTCTAAGGTCCTGTATTGTTTCCTTGCCATTTCTTCACCACTACCACCCCTCTTGCCCTTTTCAGCCAAAACTCTGGCCTCTGCTGCTGTTCCTTCCATGGAGGTTTTATCCACTACTTCTCCAGGTTACTGTTGCTGATTTATGTTGAATTGCCTCCTTCTTTCTCTGCTTCCCTTCTCACTGATCGTGTTCTTTTTTAGGGAAAAAGTCACTTGTATTTTTCCACTAGTGGTTCTGCTTGCTTTTGGCTCCATGGAATATCATGCCTCTCCTAGGATAACCTAATCACCTTGAAACCTCATTACCTTTCAGACAGACTCTGTTTTTATACTCAACATCCTCTCAGCTTCCCCAGTTGCCTCTGACTAGAAGGCTAGAAATTGAAGCATTAAAATCATCCCCAAACTTCCTTTATAGAGGGTTCAGAACTTTTCAGACAACTTTCCATTTTCCATCAGCAACTTTACTTTGTTTTGACATTCTGGAACATCATTGTCTTTACCCTCCTCCTTAGCACAGTTCCCAACACATAATAGGCACTTAAAAAGGTTTGTTGATAACCAAAGTTTAACAAGAGAAGTCTATCTGTCTGTGGGTATAGGCTTTTGTTTAAAGACCAACACCAGAAAGAAGATGCAAGACAAAAACCATTTCATCTGTGGAAGTGAATGTCTAAATATTTTACACATGTTAATGGGAATATCAAAGAATAGGTTGTATCTCCATTGTAGCACTGATTTTCTTTGTAAACTCAGCTTTCCATATATAAAAACAAGTGGAAGAAAAGTCCTTTTTAAATCTTTAATTATCATGGCTCAAAGAAACACAAAGCACCTCTGAGCAAGTGATGGGGTACAGGCTTTTGGAAACCCCTAGAATTCTGACTGAATCTTTGCACTTGATGAGGCATTTGCCTGAGGCCATAAGCCTTTCATTAACCTAGACCCAAATCTTTGTTACTCTTAACCTAGTCTAGCCCTCCATTGTCCAGCTACTTCCCACCCTTGATCCAATCAAAATATCTAGATCCAAATCTGTTACCCTTAAACTAGCCTAGCTCTCCGTTGTCAGTCATCTCCAGGTAGCCTTCAGCTATTTCCCACCCTTAATCGCATTCCTGGAGTCTGACTTCAATCCCAGCAAAATCCTCTTCAGACTCCTCCTCAAGGCCTTCACCAAACTCCTCCTGCAGACCACCCCTAAATCCTCCCACAATATTTCTATATATAAGATCTTTCTTGCCTCTAAGAAGGGGCTGACATTAATCTAGTTCAGACTCACTCTGTCTCAGATTATTCTGGCTTTACAAGTATCACAAAGGCTTAGGCTCCTTAAGAGTCTACCTGTTATGGCGAATCTTTTTTTTTTAAAAATTAATTAATTTATTTTCTTGTTTACATCATTCATTTCCACGAGATTTTGAGTTACAAATTTTCTCCCCATCTTTCCCCTACCCAGCACCTCAAAACAGCCATCTACAGCGAATCTTTAATAAACTTTGCTTTACTTTTGTTGAGAGAAGAGTTGAGTCAAATTCATTTGGCAGGACGCGGCATGTTGATATTTTGGGGTCTCAAGCACCCCTAAACTCTAAACCTCAACATCAAGGACAAGTATTATATAAGATTTATACACACACACACACATATACATGAATGCACACATGTATGCATGTGTACACACACATGCATGTGCGTGCGGACACACACACACACAGACACACTGATTTGAAATTAAATTCATATAAAGATTGAGACAAATGACCATACTGGAAACTCACTAAATTTGAAACCAAGAAAATAAGATTGGTCAAAAGAAAAGAGGATATACTCTATCTGATCTGTCACTGTTGTTAATTGGAGGTTCACTGTCCAAAGCCACTTGGTTGATTCAGTATAATGGACTGAAATGCTCCGTTAGCATTAAATTCCTTGACAAAAATGGCCTAGTTTTGTTAAAAAAAATTACTGTGAAGTAGAAATAATCACCTTTTTTTTTCATTTTGCTTCTTTGGTAAAGAGAACTGAAGAACTAATGTGATACAAAACTTCACAGCCAAGAAGCAAGCCCTGTCTTGTTAAAATACTGATTCTCCTCAGTTTTATTTTTCTGATATATGAAATGGGTCCCTTGGAGTTACTAAACCACACTGGTCCAGGACATTCTTATCAGAATTCCAAAGGCATCCAACTGAGAGTCTACCTATCAATATATACAGAAGAATTACATAGGCAGCTAGACGGTACAGTAGGTAGATTCCTGAATTGAGAGTCAGGAAGATCTCAGTCCAAATCCAGCCTCAGATATTTGCTAGCAGTGTGGTTCTAGGCAAATTGTATAACCTCATTTTCCTTGTCTGCAAAATCAGGATAATAGTAGCATATACCTTCCAGGGTTGTTGTGAAAGTAAAATTAGATAATATAGATAAAAACACTTTTAAATCACTATGTAAATGTTTTCTATTATTAAATATCACTTCAAAACTCTTTATAGAAATACAAACCTAAGTAATGAGAAGTATCATGAGTATGAGGCAATATAATAAAATTGACAATACTACCTAAATTAAATTATTCAGGATCATACTAACCAGACTAATAAAGGAATAATTTATTGAAATAGAAACATAATAATAAAATTCAAATGGAGGCACAAAAGATCAAGAAACTCAAAATGGTTAATAAAAAATAATAGTTAATATTTATATAACACTTATCATCAACCAAGTTCTTTACAATTATTATCTCATTTGATTCTCCCTAAACCCCTGGAAATTAGATGCTATTATTAATCCTCATTTTACAGATGAGAGCATTGAGACAAATAAGGTGTCCAGGGTCACACAGCTGGGAAGTGTCTGAGGTTGGATTGGAAATCGAGTCTATCTGACTGCATGATGAGAAACACAAGTCAAAGCAATTCTGAGGTTCCCCTTCACACTCATCATATTTCCAAAGATGACAAAAGAAGAAAATGATAGATGTTGGAAGGAAGGGCCCATTGATGAGAAAATAGGCCCACTGATGCACTGTCTGTGGAACGGTGAATGGGTCCAACTACCCCGGAAAGCAATTTGAAATTCTTCACAAAAATTACTAAATATTCATGTTATTTGACCCATATATGTCATTGCTAAGACTAAATCACAAAGAGATCAAAGAGAAAAGGTCATTTATGTGCAAAAATATTTATAGTATTTCTTTTTGGGATGACAAAAATGGAAACTAAGGAGCTGAACAAATTCTGTCATATGAATGTAATAGGATATTATTGTACTATATAAAATGAAAAAAAAATCAAAGACATGGAAATACTTGAATGAACTGATGCAGAGTGAAGTGAGCATAACCAGAAGAATGATTCATACCGTAATATCAATACTACTAAAATGAACAATTTTTAAAGACTTAAAGAGCTCTGATCAGTTAAGTGATCAGCCATGATTCTGAGGGGCTGATGAAGAAAGCCACCTATTTCATGACAAATAGACCAGTATATGGAATAAGAAATGCATTTTCGACATGACTACTGTGGAAATTTGTTTTGCATGACTGTTTATAAATATATAGAGTCCCTTCCTTCCTCCCTCCCTATCTCTATTGCATTTTCCTTCCTTCCTTCCCTCCTTCCTTACTTCCTTCCCTCCTTCCTACCTTCCCTCCTTCCTTCCCTCCTTCCTTCCTTCCTTCCTTCCTACCTTCTTTCCTTCCTTCCTTCCCTCCTTCCTTCCTTCCTTCCTACCTTCTTTCCTTCCTTCCTTCCCTCCTTCCTTCCTTCCTTCCTTCCTTCCTTCCCTCCTTCCCTCCTTCCTTCCTTCCTTCTTTCCTTCCTTCCTTCTTTCCTTCTTTTCCTCCTTCCTTCTGATAGTAAGGAGAAAAAAGGAAAAGTCTGAATACTTGATAATTAAGAAACAAAGAATAATATTTTGAAGAAAAGTTGATGAAATTGGAAGTATGGCCAAATCTATCCATATTTGTGACCTGGATTTGTGGTCTGTGTTTATGGAACATATTTTCTGGTCTAGTCTTACCTTTTTTGTACTTAGCGACTTTAATTGACTGAGTGTATGACAAATTCTCTCCAAAAAGATTTTGAGAAAACAGTCTATACAAAACAGTCTGTTGAAAAAAGAAATAGAAGGATTTTTTTGGAGAAAACCAAATGAGAGAAAATGAAGCAATTGGACATTTCCAAAATATCAGGGAATATAGCCTGAAACAAGATATAATGGATTTCATAAGCTAGTAGGGACCTCAGAAGTCATCTAGTCCAATTCTGCAGGTATGAAAACTGAGACTTAGGGAAGTTAATTGACTTGTCTAAGGTCACACAAGAAAGGTGAAATTTGAACCCCGGTCCTCTGGCTTTGGAGTCAGTGCTCATTCCACTGCAATCCCATTGATTTCCTTAGGAGTTAGAGAAATATCAGACTTTGACTTAACCCTTAAACCTGGAGCTTTCAAATCAGAGACTATTTTGAAAAGTTCCTGGATCATAATCTGATAGCAGATTTGCCAGCACCCAAAGTCTGGAACTGTATATTCCAGGGGCTTCCTCATTCACTCCTTTAATGACAAAGTAGGAAGACAAACTTATGGTGCTGTGTCAGTAATACCAGACACAAGTAAACATGGAAAATAACTTAAAACTAGGGAGTGAGTTGAAGAAAGGGCAGATTGCTCTAGAAAGGACAGATTGCTCTAGAAAGGACCTTTTTGCCAAAATCACTGAGTCCAACCCACTCGTTTTACACATGAGGAAACTGAAACCCAGAGAAAAGGAAGCAGGTTGCCTAAGATCTTAGAGGTAGCAAGTAACAGCTGAGATTAAAAACTATGTCCAGTATTAATATGTTATGAAAAAAAAACCCTATAATCTTTTTAGATTTCCATATTGAACCATAAAATGATGAAGTGAATTCACTGTAGTGAACTCATGCTTTCTCTACTTATTGCTGTGGTGTTTTCTGTCTGTCATTCCTCTGAGCCAGGGTGATTTACCAGACCTGATTCAAATTCCATGCTGTTGATTTCTACATAAAATGCAGACATCAGATCACTCTTATATTCCCTATGACTCATGCTTTCACAGACAAACACCCTTTGATCCCCCTTGACAACTATCACTCTCTTCATTCTTTGCTAATCCCTCTGAAGTGATGACCCAGGATGATGGGAAAATATTTTCTTACATCATTGAAACATCACACTGTTTCTGTAATTTTTGCACATTTTACCTGGAATGACTGTTCTAGAATGCGTCCTATAAGGGTCACCTTATAGGAATCTGGTCCTGTTTTGGCTAAGTTTTATATGTGTTTATATATCTATATATGATATAGCAATATATATACGTATACACATGTATACATACATACCCACCACATATATTATATATCTACCTTATATATCAATATGCGTATCCTGTATGTATATTTATTTAAATTATGATATGTATATATATATATATATGCTGTATATGTATGTGTATGTACACATACACAAATTGTGCTCTCTGTTTGTAGGCTCTTCTGTCTATGAAAAACTTGTGTTTGTCTAGGGGTATGATTATGGTACTTTTTTTTTTTGCATTATGAAAAATCCAAATGAGATTAATGTCTACATCCAGAGGTGGGGTAACTGCAGCCTTGAGGCCACCTGCTGCCCTCTAGGTCCTCAAGTGTGGCCCTTTGAATCCAAACTTCATAGAACAGATCCTTAGAGTCAGAGGGACTGGATTCAAATCCCAGTTCTATTAGTCACTATCTGAATGGTCTTTAAAAAGTAATTTACTTTCTGAGGCTGTTTCCAGATCTATAAAATGAAAAGTATGTACTATGTGGTCTTTAAGACAACCACCAGTCTTGAATAAGATAATCTAGGCATCTTAGATCTATGTTAAAAATTATAATTGTACACAGGAAGGCAGGGTGATTTTTTTTATGGCCACAAGAATTTAATGATAGTTGGCATTGTTATAATATGTATTATCTCATGTGATCCTTACAATAATTCAGTGAGATAGGTTTCTGGTTCTCTGGACTTCTTGTACCAATCTGTTAAAATGTTTGAGAACACTGATGCAATTTGGGGGGTGCTGACTGGTGGGGGATTTGAGAGGGGGATATATGAAAGTGTAGGCTTTGGGGTCTAAGTAATGGGCGACAGGAGAGAAAACAGAAATGAGGAATGCTAAAGCCATCTTCAACTTTGAAAAGGAGAAACTAACCAAAACACAGTTTTAAGATCTCAGTTCTGATAACTTCTTTAAAAAAACAAACAAGGATGTACGAAAATATTTATAATAGCTCCTTTTGTGTCAGCAAAGAATTGGAAATTGAGGGAATGCCCATCAGTTGGGGAATGGCTGAATAAGTTGTGGCATATGAATATAATTGAATACTATTGTGCTATAAGAAATGATGAGTGGGAGGATTTTGGAAAACCCTGGAAAAACTTGAATGAACTGATGCTGAGTGAAGTGAGCAGAACCAGAACATTGTACATGGTAATAGCAACATTGTCAACCATGATTGACTTACCTCTTTTCAGTAATACAATGATCTGAGACAACATCAAAAGACTCATGATGGACAATGCTATCAATATCCAGAGAAAGAACTGATAGCATCTGAATATAGATCAGAACATACTTACTTTTTTTTTTGGAATTTTTTCCTTTTGTTCTGTTTCTTCTTTCACAAGATAACTAATATGGAAAAATGTTTTACGTGATTGCACATGTATTACCTTTATTAAACTGGTTGCTTTTTTAGGGAGAAGGGAGGGGGAAGAAGACTTGCAATAATCTATTATTTCTGCACATGCTTATGTAGTACAGCCAACATTCTTTTAAATTTAAAGGTCTCTTAACAGAACCCAATACTGGCTGAATGAAAAATGTCAGTGTTTTGAATGCACACACACGCATACACACACACACACACACACACACACACACACACACACACACACACACAATCCTGGGCTTCTGTTAATCAGTCAGATTTAGAGACATCTCCACTCCAGATGTTCCTGTGGACTATTTGTACCCCGACCTGTGATAAAGCCTTCCAAGTTCATGTTGGTCTGATCAGCCACAGTCAGACACACAGTCCCTTTACTCCAACATAGTAATGTCATTTTGGTCCTCTTTGAGAAAGAAAGACAACAACCATTATCAGTCAAACTCGTCACAATGGTGACCTATGTGTGACCTACTCTATGATTTCATATTTTAAGAAGAAAGATAGAAAATTTTTGAAATAATTGGAATTTATGTAGGATTTTATAGATTCCAAAGCATTTTACATATATTATCTCATTTGAGCCTCATGTTAATCCTTTAATGTAGAAAGTATGGGTATTGTTATATCTTTTTTCTCTCTCTCCTTTTTTAGAGGCAATCAAGCTATTATCCCCATTTTTACAGATGAGGAAACTGAGGTAAAGGAGTTATGACTTGACCAAGGTCATATAGTTAGGAAGTATTTGAGGCAAAATTGAAATCAGGTCTTCCTGACTCCAGGCTTGGTGCTCCATCCACTGCACCACCCAGCAATGTTATGTTCTACGTGTCACAGGAATGTGGACAGTATAATACTATTATTAGACAATATTTGACTCATGTCATCAAGCAGGTGCAGATTCAGGATCTCTCTGGACTTGGGACTCAGCTTCTCCTTTCTTCTGGCATAGAACATGAGACTGGGTACAGACTGAACCTCCTAAAAGGGATGCTTTTCCATGGAGTGTCCTGTCACTTGCAGAGAGCTCCAAACGCTTCTCCTGGAAGCCAGCCAATTGCTTATGGTACAGGAAGAGCGAATGAAACAACTTTGTTTTGTTGTGTCCCGAAGTGCCACAAAGAAACAAGCAGCTTGCTGTCATTCCATGCTGGTTTCTCTGTCTGACTCTGAGCCATTCAGTTGCTGCTTTGGGTGACTGGGTTAGAGGTGCTATTCTTTTAATTTCTCTAAGTCCAAATGACGTTGTCTTTTGCTTCCATGTTTGATCACCTCCCCTTGCCCACTTCCTCTCTCATTGTCCACAAGCAGGCAAAGTCACACCCCATTCCTCACTAGCAGAAGGGAAAGAAGACGGGGTTAGAGGAGCACTATATAATTCTAGAATAGATTTCAAGTAAAAAAGATCTTGAGAAAAAGAATCACCATTTGCCTTTATACTTCCCGGATTTGACCTGGGTGTAGAGTTCCCGTGGGGAATAACTGTTGGACACTGTCATATGCATCAGGGAACTACCTCTAAAGTGGAACGAAGGGGTCTTCTTTGTTCTTTAAAAAATACTGTTTTATCAAAAATGACAATGAGATTTTGAGCCACTTGTTCTCTCCCAGCTCTGGGAATTTTTACTGTCTATCCCCCATGTCTAGAACCTTTTCCCCTTTCATCTCAGCCCCTCAGTTTCCCTATCTTCCTTCAGGTCTTAGCTTAATTCCTACTTTCTGGAGGAAGCTTTTCTCCGTTCTCCCTCTGGGCTGATCTGCAAATTATTCTGTAAATAATTTCTTTATAAATGTTATTTGCATTTTCTCTCCCCCATTAGACTGTGAGCTCCTTGAAAGTAGGAACTGATTTTTTTTCTTTCTTTGTTATCCTCAGTTCTTAGCACAGTACTTGGCACTTAATAAATGATTGTTGGCTTACCTTGGCTTCTCCCACTTTCAGGAGCTTGGGGAAATTGAAGTTTTCATACTGGCCATTAGATGGAGCTATGGTTTAGCTTTACAGAATGAGATGTATTAGTTTATCACACAGCCCACTTGAAGGGATGAATTGAGGTCATCCTGTTCAGCTTCGAGAGAACACAAGGAAGTAGTTCCAGACAGATAAGAAATTACTTATACATCCATACATATAATGTGAGCGGTTTCATTTCTACTTTCATAAAGGGCTGATATGGAAGTAGATTCTATAACCTTTCTCCATGGAATCCAATGGATTCCTTGCAATGCTCCTACCTACCAGGACATTTTCACCAGCATCCTTCCGAAGTCCTTGAAGTGCCTCCCCCCATTTGTTTCTAGAATTTAGATTGTGTGGTACATCTTCATGGAATCTTCCTTTCTGAAGCCTTTTCATGAAAGACAGTACCTTTGCTATCATGCAAGTATTTTTATTTCGTCAGAAAAATCACTGAATTCCTTGTTTTTCAAACATGTTTGAATGTGCTTCATAAACTTCATATATATTACATTTTTAAAATGTAAAATGGCTAAGGCCTTTTTTTTTTTCTAGAGTAGGTGGAGAATTGATGATTCATTCCTGCCAGACTGAGCCACAGACTAGGAAAATAAGAGGCGATAAAACAGATGGACAAAATCAAGTTCATTTTTAAAAATGGATTTTGGTGTTATTAATGCACATTGCTTCTCTGTTTATTCCTTAGCTTTATGAGAAGTCAAAGTCATTAGGCCCCCAAATACAGCTTATACATAATTGATTCAATTATGTATGATGTATGTATAATATAAACACATAAAACTATATATATTGCTTGATACATTATACGCATACTATATATAACAATATTTATATGTGTATGTTATACATATATCATATATATATGATTAATATATGGAATATTTGATTCATATCATACATACATAATCTTTACAGTATTTTCATGGATGTATATTACTAGAAAGAATCATCATTCTAACCTAATAGAGGAGAATGGTAAGACATAGAGAAAGTAGTTGCCAAATAAATGTCTCAAAGGGAGATTAGGGAATTTCTATTGCTTTATACACAGGGTGAGCTTGAGGCAAAATTTTTAAATAAAAGAAGTTTATCTTCCTTTTTTTTTTCATTCTCTTAGAATGGCATTGGCTTTCAGACCTGAGGGTGCTAGTGCCCAGAACAAAAACAAGTCTGGGAAAACTGGGACTTTGCTTCAGGGAACTGAAACCTAGAGTGCTCTGATAGACCTAATTTTGTTTTATTAATACATAAACAACTGAAAATATATTTGGCAAGAATTATTCCTTAAATGAACAAGTTACCAGGTACTTCAATTCTACTTTATTCCCTAGCTCTGTTTCTCCCATCCCACCAAGGGGCTTTACATCTGTAGATCTTTCCCAGCCCTTCCCTCCCAAATGAATTTGTTTTAAAAAGATTGCTTTGAAGACATGTTTCACTCGGTCTGCCCCAGGCACCAAAATTACTAGTTATGTCAATGGCTGTTATTTTTTTGTACTATTCTCCCTTAAAATCCCTCCACCGAGACTAGATTCTCCAAAAGGCAACAACTTCAAGTCAGAGGGTTAGATTCAGATTCCCTCTCTGTTACTTTGACTCTATGTTCTTGGTGAACCTATTTAATTTCTTCTCGATTAAGCTCATCTGTAAAATGCAGAAAATGATTTCTAAGGGGCCTTCCAATCTGAAATTCTTTGACCATGCAGAGCTTAGATTTCTAGGGAGGGTATTTCAGTTTCAAGTTTCACTTCCAATTGTGGAATGAACTCCACCCAACAACCATTTATAAAGCATCTATGTCTAAGGCACTGAATTAGCTCCAGGAGTTTCAAATATGAAAAGAAAATGGTGGCTCTCTTTAAATAAGTTTTCAAATATCAAGGAGGTAGGGAAGACAGCTAGGATGGGGGCAGTGCATGAAATCACATCCTCTAAGTAGCCAAGAAGTCGTGTTTTTTTTTGTAATCAGCCTGTCCTCAAAACCCAAGGCAAAGCAGGCACTTCAGAGGCTGCGGTTCATACTGGCTTCCTGCCTTGAGAGAGAGGATTTGAAATGGGGCCCCTAGGATTCAGCAGTATGCTAAGCTCTAGCAGCTCTCCTGCTCATAGCGATTTAATTAGAGCAGTGATGGCTCCGCATGTTGCCTGGCATATTTCAGGCCCTCTCCAAGTGCCAGAAGAGAGATACTTGTGGCTTTCTGGAAAGCCTACTGGGACAGGCAGGCTTGGCCACTGTTTGGATTTTGATCAGAGAATCCTCTGGAGTGCTCAGTCCCTCCAGCAGTCTGGATGCATGAGACTATGTTAATCACTGAAGAATGAAGCATAAGAGATCATTGTACTGTCCTCTCTTTCTTAGGTTCCCTTTTTAATTTTCTTTTTTTTTTCAATTAACAAGCATTTATTTACTTTCCCTTCCATCCTCACCTCCATTAGAAAAAAAAACAAAGAAAACCTAGGCAGCAAATTCTCACATTGGCTGTGTGTGAAATTCAAGTTCTCATTTTGCGCCTTGACTCTATCACCTCTCAGTCAGGGAGCGGGCAGCATGTATCATCGTTGGTCCTCTAGTATTTTTTTTGGTCATTTTATTGATCATAATTCTCAAGTCTTTCAAAGTTGAATGTCTTTACAATATTGTAGTTGTTGGACATGTTCTCCTGGTTCTGCCCCCTTCACTCTTTCAACGAGTCTTTCCAGGTCTCTCCAAAGCTGTCATTTTGGTCATTTCTTATTGGACAATAATATTCCGTTACATTTATCAGCCCTAATTTATTCAGTCGTTTCCCATTTGGTAGACACTCCCTTGGTTTCCAGTTCTCTGTGACTATAAAACAAGATGCTATAGATATTTTTACTACAGTGAGTTCTTTCCCTCTTTCTTTGATCTCTTGCAGCGGTAGCATCCGGTCAAAGGATAATCACAGGTGAGTGACTTGGGCGGGGCAAAGTTCCAAATTGCTTTCCAGAAAGGTTGGATCCATTCACAGATCTCTAGAACCATTCTTTCCTCACAGAACTTGTGTGTGTGGGAGGGGCACTAATTAATTGCAAATCCTTTTGAGGGCTTTTTTAAAGCTAAGTATCAGGAATGCATCTAGGATGCATTACCAAGAGTGTGATGGACCATCTAATATACAATGGCCAGTTCACATGTACTATAGATGTATGTACTTAAACATGATCTTGGATCTGGCACACCCTGTCTCTGAGGAAGACTAGAATTTTTGCCTTTGTAAGGCGGAAGAGCAGGAAGGTTGTAATTGGTCACTCCTTCCTTCACTGTCCTATCATCAAGAGTAGTATTAGGCTTGAATTAGGTCTCCCACAACTCAAACATTTCTAGTGTAGCTTTTTTCTGGAGGGGGGAATGCAGGGCAATTGGGATTAAGTGATTTGCCCAAGGTCACATGGCTAGTAATCCGAGGCAGAATTTGAACTCAGGTCCTCCAGACTCCAGGGCTGGTGCTCTGTTCACTGCCCCACCTAGCTGCCCCCAGTGTTTTCTAAACTATTTGAAATAAGTATTTTCCCTAGTTACTCCAGGTAGAAAATAATTCTATTCCAGACTGAGTCAGAAACAGATCACAAAGGTTGGAAAAGGCTAAGCAGGAATGTGATGGCTACTGCTTTGATCCTCATACAGAGAATGAGGGTTTGGTTTTTTGTTTTAAAATCAAATAAACTTTTTTCTCAGGTTCTGTGAGGTATACGGTGCTGCTCAGTCTTTTCATTCGTGTGTGACTCTTTGCGACCCGATTTAGGATTTTCTTGGACAAGATACTGGCGATGTTTGTCATGTCCTTCTTCTCCAATTCACTTCATAGATGAGGAACTGAGGCAAACAGGGTAGAGTGACTTGCCCAGGATCTCTCAGATGGTAAATGCTTGAGGCTGGATTTGAATTCATGGATTATTTTTAGTCAGCTTAGCTCCTTCTCACTAAACATACATGTGTATATGTTTGTATGTTTGAGTGAGTTTTTTAAGTGTATGGTATAGTGCCAAGGCAATATTTACAGCACCCATGATCACAATAAAGTCTGTGACTATAAATATCTCATGACATTCGATCACAAAATGTAACAGATTATCCAGGTAGAGGACAGAACTGAAGCATTTATTTAGACACCAGAAAACCAAATCCCAAAACCAGTAAGCTGATTCCATCATAATAACAAAGATATTCAGAAGCCATAATAACGCTGAGAGCCACAGCATCCTTCAGCCTTCCCACAAACCAATACAAGATCAATATTTACTCACAAGCTTATCTGACTCCTTGGCTTAGTGTTCTCTCTCTCCCTCACCCATCTGGCTAGCTCTGGCTCCCAGCTTCCTGTGAGCTCTGCTTCCCTTCAGCAAACTCCTCCCACCACAGGCTCCATGTGACTACATTCAGCCTATTAGGGGCAGAGTTTACTTTCAAAGCAGGGGAGGTCTTCAAACTCCCCTCTAGGTCTCTTAAGGGGAAGGGAAGATCTTCAAATCCCCATTCCCATTACAGATGGCTACGTACAAAAGTTGGATGTCAACATACATACAAAACAGTCCCAAGTCCAAACAAATCCACTTCTCCAAACAAACAATGAAGAGAAATTGGGGAAGTTTTATAATATAACACTCAAGAGTAGATTAGGTCCACCTTGGGAGAAAAATAAAGATCTCAGCTCAGTGAGAGTGCGGATCTCACCGGGAAGTCTCTGGGAGGGCAGATATTGAAGCTAAGGAACATGATGCAGACCGGCTTCCTCACATGTCTTTGGCTGTAAGACCTCCCATCCAAGCTCACTTCTCTTTCTTCTCTCCAGAATCTCTCCAAGCTCACACAGTTCTGTGAGCTCAGATTTCTCTGAGTCCATCAAGTATCCTGCATTTCCATATATACAACATGTAGTCACCGAGGAGCCACCCTATGCCCTGGTGGGGTTATAAACAAAGTAAACAAAGTAAACAAAACAAGCTAAGTAAACAAAGGTCCAGAGATGATAGATGATTTACTCCAGGATACACAGATGTAGACTTCTAAGCCCGGATCTTTAAATCCAGTACTCTTTGGAATATTCCCATAACCTCAGAAGTACTTCTAAGCCAAGTCTTTCTCTTAAGAAAAAGAGGTTATTATTCCAAAGGATATAATTTTAAAAATTAAATAGCTATCATGATTAAAATAAATATTCCCAAACCCCATGGAATCTAGGATAGGTTGAAGCAAGAATCAAGACTTTTATTTGAAAGCCTGATATGTTTAACATTGTGCCAAGAATAGAATTTTATCCGTGTACCCCAGGGCCACTTAGAGGCTTAAACTCAAACACAAATTTTCCCTTTCAGCCTTATTATTGCTAGTCTACTGTGAGTATGCCTGTCAGTTCCCTAAATCCATGTTTCCTCATTAGAACTTGGCTTTGATCATAAGTCAGTGTAACATAGTGGGAAAGGGACTGGACAAGGTTACAGAAGCTAGTTTTAGTCGGTCTTTATTATTAGCTATTGACCTTGAGCATGTCATATACCTACCTATCCATACCTCAGTTCTTCACCTTTCAAATGAGTCATGTAAGGCAATGGATTTAGAGACAGAAGACTGAGATCAAATATTAGTTCTGCTATGAACCAGCTGTTTACTAGCCAATGTGAAAAACTGGCAATAACTCTGGGCCCCATCACAAATCTTTATTTATTTTAATAATTATGATCACATTTAGTTAACACACAAAACAAATAAAACAACATATTATATGCATAAAGTACTACACGCATAAAAAATTCAGTTTCTCCACAATAGAGAGTAGTATCTCTAACCCTATGTAGGGTCTACACAGCCACGGGTAGAGCTGCCACAACTGCTTCATGGATTTCCTTCTACAAAAAAAACCACAAGATACAATGATCACTCAGGATCATGTGACTGAATCTGGATGGTAGAGAGACAAAGAAGATTCCTAATGAGGGTGTATAGCCCATAGTTCTTCAGTGCACTTAAGCTTTTAACAAAATTTAACTGCTTATAATAAATTTATATATCTATGCATATGATAGTAAATGATAAAATAGATCAATAATATACAGTATTTATGACTTACTAAATTAAAAACAAAATTTCTTACATACTTGTGTAGTACATCATAAATCTCCAAATATTCTAATTCAATTACCAGTGACCAACCTCTGAATAACCAAAATCATGAAGGTAAAACCCACAAATTCCCAGGGATGCTTATATTATGGCAGCAGTTCTCAACCTGTGGATTGCGACCCCTTTGGGGGTCAAACGACCCTTTCACAGGGGTCACAGGGGTAGCCTAAAACCATCAGAAACCACATATTTCCGATGGTCTTAGGAACCGAGACACCGCTGCTCTGTCTCCAGGCAGGTCCGCCCACACGCAGATATACGAGGATTAAAGGGTTGCGGCATTTGGAAGGTTGAGAACCACTATTATGGCCAGTGTTGGTAGCCAAGTGCTGGGCATTCCCTGTTCTCAGAGAGAGGAGGATATCTTGGCTTCCAGTGTTAGCTACAAGTCACTACAGCTAACTCCAGTTTACTGCTGTTTCAGTAACTCTTTGGAATCATGGGGAAGGTGGCATGGACTACATGGCACCACAATGACACTAAGAGGGCATTAAGATGTAGGCTCTTTAGGAAGAAGATGCTTTGCCTGTTTCTCTTTTTAGGGACATTGCCGAAAGCCATGATTCTTCAGTGCATGACCATGAATACTGAATCGTTAATAACTTTCTCCTCCAGGGTGAAATCAGAGGTCAAACAAGGTAGAGCTTTATTGTCAATCACCTGGGTGGCATTGTGGCTGAAGCATAGAACTTGGAATCCGGAAGACCTGAATTCAGATCCATGTCAGACACTTACTAGCTATATGGGGCTAGTCGTTTATGCCTCAGTTTCTTCAACTGTAAAATGGAGATAATGATAATATTTACACCATAGGGTTGTGAGGATAAAACGAGACATTGGTAAAACATTTTTACAGACCTTGGAGTGCTATGTAATTGCTAGCTACTATTATTGTACTCATCAAAAGGCATTGACAGCCTTATTGAATATGGTGCTGTACCAGGCACCATAGAAAATGTGTAAGTGGAAGGAAAGTCTGTACCCTCTGGATTCTTATGAGCTAAATCTAGCAGTGACTCAATAAAACATAAAACATATAGGTAAAAGAATAAAAACATTAAATCAGCATAGCAGCAAGCAACAAAAATCACCTGTGACCATAAATAAGGACACCGGCTTTTGAACAAATGCACAGAATCACAGAATCCTCAAGCTTGAAGGTAGCTTAGAAATAACATTTGCCAACTTTCTCACTATACAGGTGAGGAGATTGAGGACCAAAGAGGTTCACTAACATGTTGATACGCTAGTAAATGATAGCAATTTAGCACAGCGAATAGAGCACCAGCCCTGGAGTCAGGAGGACCTGAGTTCAAATCTGGCCTCAGACATTCAACACAAAACCAGCTGTGTGACCTTGGGCAAGTCACTTAACCCCAATTCCCTACCTTCTCCCCTCCAAAAAAGCAAAATTTTAAAAAATGATAGCTATTTAGTGGCACACTCAATGTCACAACCCAGTTTTCCTTACTGGACAACAAGGATCCACCTTGTCCTAAGAATTCATCATGTCATAGAAGCATTATAGCCAAATGAGTTGGCCTTCAAAGCAGTCTCTGTGGGAAACTATACATTTATTCCAGTGAAATTGCCACTTTTAGAATTTCAACCCCTCTCCTAGAATTGCCATCACAGCCAGTTTAGGAGTCTTACATGAAAATAACCTCATTACTTTATGTCCACCTTGTTTTGGTTACCAAGCAGCACTATATAGCTTTATCATTTACTTTTTTAGCCTGTCTTGGTAGAATTGTAACTAGGTCAGGGCCAGTGGGCTTTTATCCCAGAGCTCAAAATGCAGAGGGCTCCAAATTTAGCAATTCAGTTCTTCAACAGAACAGACAGAGACGAGGGGATCTTTAGGTGAGCCCCTGATCACAAAGTGGAGAAAATGAGGTTTGAGTTTTAGAAGATTGTGTGGTTCTCAGACTAACCTTTTTACCGTTTCCCTTTGATCCCCCAAAGAAACTATCCTTCACTCTATCTTTAACCCCCACCCTGGTACTTTATATTTCTTCTTTTATTTCTAGGTAGACCAGCTTCTTACCCCCCCCCCCCGCCCCCCCCGGCAGTGATTCTTTACCCTCTTCCTAGAGAGAATAATAATCATTTTGCTACAGACCGTCCCCTATGTTGTGTGGAAAGAGAATCTTGCCAAGGCATCTCTCCAGGAGTATAAATAGTTTGGGACTCTAAATCCTCTGGGTTGGCTGCTAGATCTGTATCCCAAAGAGACAAATAAAGGGAAAAGGACCTATTTGTACGAAAGTATTTATAGCAGCTTTTTTTGTAGTGGCTAAGAATTGGAAATTGAGGAAATACCCATCAAGGGGGAATGGCTGAACAAGCTATGCCATATGATTGTGATGGAATATTATTGTGCTATAAGAAATGACAAGAAGGATGATTTCAGAAAAAAACCTGGAAAGATTTACATGAACTGATACAAAATGAAGTGAGCACAGCCAAGAGAACATCATACACAGCAACAGTAGATTGTACAATGAAAAATTGTGAATGACTTAGCTGTTCTCAGCAGTACAACGATCCAAGAAAATCCCAAAGGACACATAATGAAAAAGCTTTCTCCCTCTGGAGAAAGAACTGATATTGTCTGAATACACACTGAAGCATGCTATTTTCCTTCCTTCCTTCCTTCCTTCCTTCCTTCCCTCCCTTCCTTTTTTCCATCCTTTCTTCCCTCCTTCCTTCCCTCCTTCCTTCCTTCCTTCTATCCATCCATCCGTCCTTCCTTCCTCCCTTCCTTCCTTCCTCCCTTCCTTCCTTCTATCCATCCATCCTTCCTCTCTCCCTTCCTTCCTTCCTCCCTTCCTTCTCTCTCTTTGAGTCTTCTTGTACAAAATGACTAATACAAAGATGTTTTATGTGATAGCACATGTATAATCCATATCAGATTGCTTACCATCTCAGTGAGGGGTCAGGGGTGGGGTAGGGAGAGATAGAATTAGGAATTTAAAACTTAAAAATAAACCAACATATGTTAACAATTGTTTTAAAATGTAATCGGGGAAAAATAATATATAATTTTAAAAATCCTATGGGTTGTAATAAATGACCTTTTAGGTCCCTTCCAACTCTGAGATTCTATCCCCTCTGCCACTATAGTAACTAATTCTCTCTCCCACTCAACTGAATCTCTCATCACTACCTGTGTTATTTTCACTTCCTGAATTACAAAGTTGATTTGAGGGCACCTTTGATGCCATGTGCCACAGCTGGTGCTGTTTGCTTTGGGCAACTGTTGCCCCAGGATCCAAAATTGTTAGTTACAGTTAGGTGCCTTGGTTCAGAATAACTTCTGACTGTTACCAAACATTAAATCAACCATTAAAGAATGAAGATTTGCAACCCTAAAAGAGATTTTGAAGAATATGCCATGGACTCTGAAAACAATTTTAAATGAAGATCTTCAAAACATTGGGAACAACATTTTAAGAATCAAAGTTTACTCTTGAAAGATGACTCCTTGGAAGGGACGAGTTAATTTAGATATGAGTAATAATGCTTATAAAATATTTTAAAGCTTATGAAGCAGTATCCATACATTTTCTCTTTTTGAGTCTCAACAACCCCACTAGGTAAGAACTTATAAGTTTTATTATCTCCATTTTATAGGTAAGGAAACAGAAATTCAGTGATTTGCCCATGGTTGAACAGCTAGTTAAGTATGTTATATATTTGGGAAGGTAACAGATTGCATAGAGCACCAGCCCTGGAGTCAGGAAGACTCATCTTTCTGAGTTCAAATCTGGCCTCAGACACTTAGAAGTGTGACCCTGGGCATGTCGCTTAACCCTGTTTGCCTCAGTTCTTCATCTGTAAAATGATCTCAAGAAGGACATGGCAAACCACTCCTATATCTTTACCAAGAAAACTCTGAATGGGGTCATAAAACAGAAAAGACTGAACCACAACAAAGGACCCTTTACTGGATTCTGACTTCAGGTTGACAGTGGTCCATATTTTTTTCTAAGTTACCCACAGTGACAATGTGAGAATTTATAAAATGCTTTGCTGAAATCCAAATAGTGTTTTTTTTTTCATTTTCTTTGATCTACCAGTTTAGCAGCACTATCAAAAGAAGGAAATGAGGTTATTCTGACATGACTTGCCCTTGATAAACCTAAGGTTATAGTAGCCCTGTCCTGTCCTATAAGGCTCAATATATATGGGGAATTACTGGGTGATTAATACTGGGTGAGGAGAAAGTCCACAGAGTCATTAGAGGGGGCATGATCTAATTTTTTTGTGTGTGTGGTGCTATGAAGCAATGAATTTACCAGATAGTTTTAATTTCTTCTAAAATAGATGAGATAATTTTCCTTCATGGATCTTTCACGTTCATACTGCACTAATAAGGCTTGCTTTTCTAGTCAGTTATGTGCTAAATGTCTGTAATTTGAAAACACAGCATAAGATGCTTTAAATTCTTGAAATAAGAGAGCACAAGTTTCTATGCCAAAGAACCACTAGAAAATAAACAGGCAGAATAAAATATATCATAATCCTGTAGACATGTAAGAGACATTGAAAGACATCTTGAATAACACAACGATAATCACCAACAATAAACCTTTAAAATAAACTATGCAAATAAGGAACATTATTTGATGATGACAAAGATCATGGTATTTTAAGACCATAGATTTAGAGATGACCCCTGATCTTCCAGGTAACATAGTAAACCTCCATAGAGATGAGGAGATCGAGGCCCAGAGAGGTTAAATTCTTTACCCAAGATCACATATGTAGTCAATATCAAGATTTGAACTCAGATCTCTGACTCCAAATTCAGCAACCCTTCTACTACATCATGATGATGGTAAATGTGTGGAGGTTTTTTTTT
>CM053580.1:199936185-199980795 GCA_028627135.1 Pseudochirops cupreus | reverse complement strand
CATGTAGATTGCTTCAGTCTCCATTTAAACTCTGGTCTTTCTAGATCTTTCTCTGATTGTAGGTATCTCCTTCCATCCTGAGACTTGTAGAGTTGTCTTATAGCTGTGCATTGCTGAGAAGAGTCCAGTTTATCAAGGTTGGTCATCACACATACGATGTGTCTGTGATTGTGTACAGGTTTTGCCTGGTTCTGCTCTTCTCACTTAGCATCAGTTTGTATAAGCCTCTCTAGGTGAATATGAAGATTGGCTCCTCCCCATTTCTTATAGCACAATAGTATTCCATTACATTCATATACCACAACTTGTTTAGCCATTCCCTTATTAGACATCCCCTTAATTTCCAGTTTTTTGCCACCACAAAGAGAGCTGCAATAAATATTTTTGTACATATGGGTCTTCCTCCCACTTCTATGATCTCTTTGGGATACAACCCCAGAAGTGGTATTACTGGGACATGATCTAATTTTAAACGAAATGTCATGTTTCAGGGAATCAAGAAAAAAAGTTGTAAATAGTCTGTAGGTCAAAGTCACCAGACTATGATATATTGGTACATTGGAGATGATGATGTGGGTTAAGTGGAGGAATATATGCAAAGCTGGAGGTGAAGGAGATATCTGTTTACACAAAGCAAAGTCAGGAAAACGACATGGCAGAAGGGCAGTGGGGCTCTGACTAGTGATGATTTGCTTCATGCAGAGAAACAGTTCACCACCTTTCTCAGCTGAAGGCAATGCAACTGCAGATACAGGCACTACCTTTTCTCCTAATGGGATATTGCCCATGGAAACATCCCACCAACTCCAAGTATTTTATATATGGATTTCCTTGGACTCATTGCTTTCCACATCTACCAGGTACCAGAGGTGGTCTTGTCACATCTGTGAATCCCTGGTCTCCCAAGCCAAGTATTTCTCTTGTCTGTTTAAGATTAATGGAAATAGGCCAGAGTTTTATATGTGAAGTTCAGTTCTGAGATATTTATCAATACCTGATAAAGCAGATAATCCTAATGAGTAAGCTGAGGGGCTCATCATACATAAGAAGGGACCTATAGCCATGTCAACTAGTCTCCTGAAAGGTCTTTCAGTAGATCAATTTTGAAAGTCCTACCAGCCCTGATCTCTGACTTTTAAGGAATGTCAGGGAGTGTGATGGAGGTCAGTTTCCCATTTTCTCTGCAGCTTTGGCTGCTCATAGGGTATATCACAAGTTACTTTGGGATCCTTCAGCTGCCCTAAATATTTGATGATGGCTGAAACAACAGAGCAAATTATGAGTGCGGGGAATAATCGTGAATGAAGACATAAGTTCACAAAAAAGGAAGCACTTTTGGTGGATGAATGATGACTCCATTATAGCAAAACGCTGCTGTGAGCAGTACAATACAATGGTCATTTTGGTTATATGCTTTTAAAGAGCCTGTGACACTTTTCAAGAGTCTAGTTAGTGAACTCTGTGTATGCATAGAATTCTGAGTAATATACAATAGAGAGGGGGAATTTTTACAAATTGGGGCTCTGAATTGTGAGATAATATATAATCCTTGATCAGAGGTGAAATGTGAAGAAAGAAAATAAAACCAGACATTTTTTCTTCCTTCCTTCTTTCCTTCCTTCCTTCCTTCCTTCCTTCCTTCCTTCCTTCCTTCCTTCTTCATATGTGTGTGTGTGTGTGTGTGTGTGTGTGTGTGTGTGTGTGTATTTATATGTGAGAGTTACCTTTAGATGGAAATGAAGCTTCACTCTAGAAACTCAGGGATTTGGTTTCATGTTTCATTCATGTCATTGGTTTCCTTTGATACTGATAAAAAAAAGGCCTTTGTTAAACATTTCAACTAATGCAGCAAATGCTGCAATATGGAATAGGAGTACTTGCTCTTCCTGAATAAGAACTGAGTGCATACAGTTCACAGGGTAACTTAACCAAGTGAATATTTTCTTATCCATAAGAATATTTGGCATTATACTTTAGCTCTCCTTGGAATGTAGTCTGGTGTCTTCTGTGTTCATGGGCTCTCCAGTGTCAAGTCTTATGCTATAGCCTTGTGGACATGAGGAATGCTGGAGAGACCACAATAATTTAGAATTTTATTGGAATTTTTTTTTTAATGAGTATACTAATGATTGATTGCTGGTAATATTTAAATATAGAAAGGATCATTGTAAGGCTCTTCAATTTCTAACACAATGACTACCTTTATCTTGGTTAATTCTGTTAAGGAACAGGCAACTTTCAGCCCTTTCTAATCCTTAATGAGGATATTTCCTTCACTGGTACAAATTGCAATCCATTCATGCTTTCTCTTCATGTGTGACTCTTATGCATGTCCTTCCATAAGATCTATCTAATCTTCCGTAAGATCTAATCTAATATCCTCCAGATAGTATTATAGTTTGTGGGCACCAGTGCTTTACTTGGTCTGTACTTCTGTTACTCACACTCTCATTACATAATCATCTCACCTCTTTTACTGATTATACATTTCCTGGATAAAATTCCTTTTACCTCTCTTGCAAGTAGGTCATTTTTGGAAAAATGTTCTAGTCTATGTATAACCACCACGCACCTCTTCCTGTCGCCCTTTGGGTAACCCACAACTTGGATTCCTCAGATATTGTGATATTTTGAGATTTACAACTATACGCCATCACTGAAAGAGAATTGATGAAGAAGATAGCTTTTGTATCAGAGAATAGCTGGCACTTAAAAGTACCATGCAGTTTTTCACATTGAATTCATCTCAACTCAAACCTTTTTCCTGTTCCTTTCTGGGCCCAGGACCAGATCAGCCAACCAAATTTGCTTGATCAAAGCAAGTACATTTTACACTAAATCCTTGCTTAGGTCCTTAAAGGAGCTGATGTACTCTATCATGGCCTGTTGCTCCTGTCTAAGCCAACAAATCTAATAGGTGCTTATTTTGAATAAGTGGAGATACATTTGAACATAGTGAATGTCCTGTGACTATTTCTAAAGCTACCTCTCCCCCAATCAAATTTCTAGGCTAAAATTTGAAAAGGTAATCTCAGTAATAGGAGATTTTTATATGGTATAGTGGAAAGAGAGCTGAATTTGAATCACTTCTTTAACACTTTTTCATTCTGTGACTGTAGACAGACAACCTTTCTGACTCTTAATTTCTTCACCTGTAAATTTAAACAAAATACCTAGAGTGGTTTTGTGATAGGATTGTTCTGAAGATTAAGTGAGATAAGGAATGTAAATAATTTTGCAAAATTAAGCTATTATTATTATTTTTTCTTTTTGGAGGGCAATTGGGATTAAGTGACTTGCCCAAGGTCCCATGGTTAGTTTTTATGTTAAATATCTGAGGCCAGATTTGAACTCAGGTCCTCCTGACTCCAGGGCTGGTGCTCTATTCACTGAGTCACCTAGCCACCCCCTTAAGCTATTATTATTATCCCCAAAGTTCCTTATGTTGGAGGAGAGATTAACATCTCTTTCTAGTGGAGATCTTCCCTATCTGCACTCCCACCTACTCATTAGAAGGTACAGGATTTTGAACATGAAGGTGCCTTAGAGATGAAGGATAATGAGGGGTGGAGATGAATCATAAGATGAATCATAAGATCTCATGGGGATATAGGGTAACCACTCAAGGTAAGGGGATGAGTTAGCTGCAAAACTCTCTGGCATTTCCTAGTTCAGGAAGAGAGGAAAGTAGTTTGAGACAAGCCCCTGAATGGAGTAGGGGAGAGGAGTTTTGACAATTACAGATCATGGGGGACGTGACAATGAAGGACAGAAAGGCAGATGGCAACAGCATAACCATGTGTCCAAGATACCTGCAATGTCCTTTTAAAGAGATATGGGATGCAATCTCTTCATGAACAAGTGGAGGTTTTTATTGGGTGTTCATTTCAGTAGAAGGAATGTTGAGAGAAAATCTGATAATGGAAAAGAATGGGCCTTACCTATCTTCTTTCTGCTTAACTGTGTGTTTTAATTTGTTAGAAGACTAAATTTGCTGGATTTTTAGTATTAATTTTGTAGGCACTTGTGGCTGATGTTGTTTTTAGACTGCCTGGTGCTTTTTTTTTGCTTCTCTTAGTACAGGGCCAGAAGCTAAAACCCTTGCCTTTTGTTAGAGTTCTACTGTCTCACTGTGGCCATATGCAAGAACCATTTCATGACTGTGAAATTGTTACAAATATGAGTCCCATTGCATAAATTTCCCTCACAGATTTGAGCCAACACAATAATAGGATCATAGATTTAGAGCTGGAAGTGACAGGGTACAAGCCCAAGCCTAGACCTTTGCCCCTTACACCAAAAGAGTTTGGGTCCTATTTGTCTAAGGAACCTGAAAAATCCCACTTTGAAATCTCCTTGGATTTCCCCACTTGATCTGGCACTCCCTTGAAGCCATAAGCCTTTCATTATCCCTATGCCCAAATCTCTGTTCAGCTACTTCCCACCCTAATCCCATTCTCCAGATTACTGTCCACTTCCATCAAGATCCTCCCTAGATTTGACTTCTAGTCATCTCAGGCTACTGACCACTCCCATCAAGACCCTCCCTAGATCCTCCACCCCTCCTGCAGACACCCCAGACCACTTGACCACCCTTGGATTCCTCCCTTAGTCTCTCTGTATATAAGATCCATCTTGTTTCCATCAAAGTGCTCCGATTAATCCTGGCCACTTGTTGATACAAGTGTCACAGAGGCTCAAATTCAATCTGGCCTGCTGGCATTAGCAATACAAGTGCTCAGATTCCTTAAGAGTCTAGCTAATGCTGAGATTCCTTTAGAGTCTACCCAATGTGGCAGATTTTAACACATTTTGTTTTTCTTTGGCTGAAAGAAAACTTGGGTTGAAGTCATTTGGGCAGGACCCGGTGGGTCACTATTTTGGGGTCCCAGCATCCCTAAACCTCAACAGAAGGAAGGAAAGGAAATGAATATTTTCAAAAATTATCTCAATTGAGCCTTACAACAATGCTGTGAGGTAGGTACTATTATTATTCCTGTTTTACAGTTGAGGAAACTGAGGTAGTTTGTAACTTGCCCAGTGTCACATAGCCGGTAAATATCTTAGGTTACATTTGAACTCAGGTCTTTCTGACTCCAGATCTAGAGCTCTATTCACTGTACCACCTACCAGCCTCTGGCAGGGACTTTATACCAGCATAACTCCCTTATATTACAGATGAAAGAACTGAGTTGATTTATAAAGTACTGAAGTGTTTACTATGTGCCAGACATTGTAGTAAGTGTTGGGGATATAAAAATAAGTTAACAAGATGGTTTCAGGTAGCTTCTAGTGTAATCCGGGTGGGGGGGAACAGAGGAGGGGAAAAAAGGGGAGAAGAGTCTGTGTATGTTGGTATATTGGGGAAATAAAGGCAAAATGAGGTCGTCCTGGTTCTAGACAAATTAAAGTGAAAGATACCTATCAGAGCCCATGGTCTCCAAGGCAGAGTCCCAAGGGGGATGAAGAGGATTGAGGAAGGGGTCCAGAGGTGTTAATGACCTGACTTAAGGCTACATAGAGAGCAAAAAGCAGAGGTAGGATTGTCACCCAGCTTCTCTGATTCCAGATTCAATGAACTTTCTGCTGCATCATGAGACTAAGCCTATTCTGGAATATAGTCTAGGGTATGTTGCCAATGTAGGTTATGTGTTTGCCTCCATAGATTTGTCTAAAGTGGCTCATAGGGAGGGATGAATAAATATTTATTCTCTTTGATTCCTACCTAGAGCAAAACAGGAGTTTGGGGCCAAAGGTTAACTGTTCAGCTCTCCTCAAAGAGACAGTGCTGGCCTAGAATTATTCCTGCCCGCCCCTTCTAAATATTGTTAGTCTGGGGAAAATAAGTTTTAGTTTTCAAGCTACTTTCCTTAAAGGGAAAGGAGTGACCCAACTTATATCTGAAGGCTTGAGTCCCTTCTCACCAAATGCTAATTACACAAAAGTGTATCACAAATAGTGAATGGCAAATAAATTCATTTCTCCAAGCAGATAGCAAACTAAAGTTAGAGAAGTGATACAGGTTATAATACACTAGACAATTCATGGAGTGAATAAACTTTCCTACTGGGAGTAAAATATTTCAGCTTCCTCAAGAGAGTAGTCTGTCTCACCCATGGTGAAATTTCCCAAAGCTGCAAGGAAACAAACTGAAAACTAAATGTTGACAACTTGCCAATGTTTCTTTTTCTCCTCTCTCCAAGGATCTCTCTGAAGAGAACCTGGAATCATTTGTGTCCTCCAAATATATTGCTAGCTCTCACCAATAAGTTCATTTCTTTTTTTTCTTTTTGGAGGGGAGAAGGTAGGGCAATTGGGGTTAAGTGACTTGCCCAAGGTCACATGTCTAGTTTTGTGTTAAGTGTCTAAGGCTGGATTTGAACTCAGATTCTCCTGATTCCAGGGCCGGCTGCCCCCAATAAGTTCATTTGTATGGAATGTATTTTGTGCGAATGATTAAGGATTTCCTGTGTCATCTGAGCTGTTTCAGAAAAAAAAGTAGTATTTTCAGATTCAAAGAAAATTGGAGCTTTCAACAAAAAGTAGGTTCAATAAAGGAGAAAAACACTGTTATACACAAAGTCAAGAGGAAATCATCCAAGGATTTAACAATAACATCTCTTTAAATATTCCTAGAAAACACTACTTTCAAAAGAGTCTCAAGAGAAATGAATGTGTGGATTCTTTGTTGTTGTTTTTAATCAAATCCAGGAAGAAATATGGTGTTCCACTGTTATAATTTGTTTATAATGGGGCCCTTTTTCTCAACAAGTTATTTAAAAATTTGTTTTATTCAATTTAATTCAACAAACTTCTATTTAAGAATCCATTCTGCAAGGTACCTGAGATACAAAGACAAAAGGAAAGACAATTCCTACCCTCAAGAAACTTATATTCTACTAGGGAACTGCATCTAGTGAGATCAAAGTAGATACAGATCCTGATTTAATAATATCACAGAATCTCAAAAGTTAGGAGAAACTTCAACAGTTATTAAGTCCAATCCACATTTAGACATGATTCCTTTCTACAGTTTTCCTTTGCTAATTATTTCCTGGAAGGAACCTCTGAGATCATCTATTTCAACCCCTTCATTTTACAATTAAGGAAATTGAAGCCCAAAAAGGTTTAATGAATTACCCAAGGTAATAAATTACATAGGTCGTACAGATAATTACATAGGTAATAAGTGAAAAAGTTAGGATTTGAATCCAACTCCTCTAACTCTGAATCTGGCACTCTTATAGCCATACAAGACTGTCTCCAGCAGGTAAGAGGAAAAGGATTACAGCAGCAAGTTTCACCTTAAATCTTTACCACTTTACACTGGGATGCCCTAGGTACCTTGGACCGAAGATTTGAAAAAGGCATGAACGTGTCACCTTGTGCTGTCTTCTGCTCCCCCCACTCCCATCCTACAAGTAGCAGGTTCGAGTGTGGCCTTAGCTGTCTAGTAAGTAAATCCTATCTGGGCTGTCCCCAAGTAGAAGCCCAGGACTATAGAGTATGTCCAGGTAGCACAAGAGAGGACTGAAGCAGCAACACTCTGACATTTTAGCTCTCTCTCTCTCTCACCTTCAAAGGTTCTGTATTCATAGAGAGTAACATGGGCTCCAGCCTCATAGAGGGTAGGGTTGGTAAGAGGTACATGATTACCACTGGAGTACCACTGCTGTAAGTACTCAACCCTTTTCTTTTGTCCTAGACCATTCACCCTACAAGCTGGCTTCCCTCCAACGTCTCCTATCATTCCCTCCCTGCAACACACTCCTATATAACCACATGTTAGAGAAGTGATACCTAAAGGCCTGGCTCAAGTCTTATCTCTTCCTGAAGCTTTACGTGACATGTTTAAGCCTTCCTGATCTCCTTTTCTCTGGAATTTTAACAATACTTACAACATGATTTTCTAGCTAATCATCTGCTGTTTTATACCGATCACTGCTATTTCATGCATTTTGGTCGGCTTTGTCTTACCGATTAATTTGTTAGCTCCTTGAAAGCAGAGACCTTCTGGATTCATTAAAAGACTTGCTTCTATGCTAAAGAGCTAACGTCTATTCATAAATAGTTGTTGATTGGGTGAGTGACATAAATGAAATGTATGAGCCACTCAGACAGATGCAGCTTAAAAACCTAAATAGAAAATAGAGGTAACCAAGGAAATTGCCTACTTTTCACCATCAGAATTAACACTCTTTTCCATATACCATATATTAAATATGTCCTACATATTCTCTACTCAAGTCCTACACTGATGCCTTGCTGTGGTCTGATGAGGTGACCACAAGGTCATCACAGACTTGAAGGTCTTAGGATATTGGACATGCCAGTCAAGAACAGATCTTGCCAGGCTAGACAGGCCTCAAGTATAGAATCACAGAGTTACCATCTATGTACCAGCCTAGCTAATTTCAGCAGGGCTGCCCAGCAGACATTTGACCACCAGCTGGTGACATTTTTGGATCATAGTTACCAGAGGGAGTTCTGTTCCCAAGAAAAGTACCAGATGCCACGCTTAAGGCAACTGACACAAAATGACACACAAATGCCCTTGATGAGAGAGACTTAGGCCCCAACGCCCAAGCTGGAGGCTACTTCTGGGGAAGACTCACTTTGAGAGTTGGTCATGGGTAATTATCCAGTTTAACTGGTTATTTTTACTATTTGTTAAGCTCAATTTTCTATATTGCCAGTGGATGTGCCAGTGATGTTAGCACCCTCCAAATTAGACTTTTTTCCTGCTTAGCCGTAGTCATGTCAACCTATTTATGACTGACACACTTATGAAGGCCATCTGCTAAATTATAATCATTCTCAGTGGAGAGAGAATTCATATGGTTGAAATTATGGAGTTTTGAAACACTGAACTACCACTCCTATAATATATACATACCTGTTACATAAAAAGGGATATGTATTATGTATGGGGATTCCATACATAAGTAAAGGTAGTTTTAAATAGCAGGAAACATTATACCTCAATCATAAAGATGTGAACTATATATGATTGTAACTAGAGTGGGAATGTGAGCTATGACTCTACAGAAAATGTAAATTACTTTGAGTAAATGTAAGCAGCAAAAGGAAAAACTCACACATGACCTTGGGTTATCCTGGCACTATGCCCTCTTTGTTCTATTTCTATACGATATCTGACCTGTCCTGGGTTTTATGAGGAGCCATTATGTTACTCTGACCTGCTGCCATTCAGGATGACCAGCCTCTTGTGAGTAAACTCCCTCAATTAACTTAATTAGCCCTAATCAAGCCTATTAATAGCCAAACTGGTATGAGCTCCTCTTTCTTTGGCATCTCAGTACTCTCTCAGAGGGTGTACTACTCTATAATTGGCATAATTAGAGCAGAACAGATCTATCCCCTTACAAGTTATCTCAGCTAAGGTAATCTTTTATTGTGAGAATTTCTTACCCTAAATAGGAATGCTAAATTATTTAAATCCAATTCATGGGTTGCCAGTGGGTAAGTGATCAGTTAGGATTGGAGACAATTCTGTCAAAAGCAAATGAGGCAGAACTGAAACAGAAGATGGCAGAAAGTGGGCAGCAATACAGTTGAACTCTCCCAACATTCCACTCCAAAAAAACTTTAAAATAACTCTTCAAATCAAATTTTGGAGCCACAGAGCCAACAAAAGGACAGAGTAAGACATTTATGTCTAGTCTAAGACAGTTTAGGAGGTCGGCAGGAGAGCTCTGTGACACCAGGGTTGGAGCTGACCTGGAACAAAGCAGCATCACTGGCAGCAGCAGCAACAGCAGCAGCTTCAAGAACTCCCAGCCCAGAGACATCAAGGGGGTCAGACAACTCATCAGAAAGAGATCATAGGAGTTCCTTTGCTGGCACTGGGTGCAGTTGCGCTAATTGGCACCTCTATTGCCCATACTCAGTTCTGGGCTGTAGTTCTAGGGCAGAAGGGAGTGCTAGGGATTGGTCACATGGAAGTAGGGGTCCTGTTCATAGTTTCAAGGCAAAGAGGAGTCACTTGTAACTGCTGCGGAGTAGGAGCCCTGGATACAGTTCAAAGGCCAAGATGAATGCTAAAGCTATGGTTACAGTGAATCAGCACCCTTCCTGAGTAAAGACCAGAGCACAGACCAGGAGATCAGTGAACACACCTCTCCCAGGATAACACCACCTTAGAAAAACAGAAAACTTTTAGACCCTGCAAATTAGCTTTGAAGACAGCAGCACAAAAAAAAAACCTGGAGCTTGGGACAGTGTCCTCCATTCCTCAGGTAACCAGATCCCAACTTTAACATAAAGTTCAAGGTCAAGAGATTGGCTAGAAAAATAGATTAGATTCGGGAGGCTAGGTGGCACAATGAATTGAGCACCAACCCTGCATTCAGGAGGACCTGAGTTTAAATCCAGCCTCAGACACTTAACACACACACACACACACACACACACACACACACACACACACACAGTAGCTGTGTGACCTTGAGCAAGTCACTTAACCCCAACTGACCTATCTTCCCCCCTCAAAATAAAAAAAAAGAAAAATAGAGTAGATCAAACAACAACAGCAAAAAGAACTTGACAACAAAAAGCTACTAAACTGGCAGGGAAGGCAAAGACATAAACTCGGAAGAAGACAACAATGTGAAAACAACAACAAACAAAGCCTCAAAGAAAAATGCTAATTTGACCCAAATCCAAAAGGAATTTCTGGAAGAGTTAAAGAAAAAGATAAGAGTGGTGGAGGAAAAATTGGTAAAAGAAATGAGAGTGATGCAAGAAAATTATGAAAAGAGAATTAACAGTTTGATTAAAAGAGGTACAAAAAATACTGAAGAAACTAACACCTCAAATCTACAGAATTGGCCAAATGGTTAAAAGAGGCACAAAAATGACTGTAGAGAAAAACTCCTTAAAAAGCAGAATTGATCAAATGGAAAAAGAGGTATAGAAGTTCCTGAAGAAAATAATTCATTGAAAAGTAAAATTGGGCAAGTGAAAGCTAATCGCTCCATGAAACATCAAGAAAAAACAAAACAAAGTAAAAAAGTAAAATAAAATAAAATAAAATGTGAAACATCTTATTGGAGAAACAACTGACCTGGAAAACATATCTAGGGGAGATAATTTAGGAATTATTGAAATATCTGAAAGTCGTCATCAGAAAAAAGAGCATAGACATCATTTTTCAAGAAATTATAAAAGAAAACTGCCTTGATATCCTAGAACCAGAGGATAAACTAGAAATGAAAAGAATCCACTGATCACTTTCTGAAAGAGATCCCAAAATGAAAACTCTCAGGGCTATTATGGACAAATTCCAAAGCTTCCAGATCAAGGAAAAAAGGTCAAGGAGATAATATTGTGAGCGGCCAGAAAGAAACAAATCAAATATAGACATAATAGTGCTATTGCCGAGTCAAAGGGCATACACAGTTTTATAGCCCTTTGAGTATAATTTCAAATTGCTCTCCAGAATGGTTGTACTAGTCCACAACTCTACCAGCAGTGCATTAGTGTTCCATTTTTTTTGCATCTTCCCTCCAGCATTTGACATTTTCCTTTTCTGTCATGTTAGTCAACGTTATAGGTGTGAGGTAATATCTCAAAGATGTCTTAATTTTCATTTATTTAATCAGTAGTGATTTAGAGCATTTTTATGTGACTATTAATAGCTTTGATTTCTTTTTCTGAAAACTGCCTGTTCATATTCTTTGACCATTTGTTAACCGGAAAGTGGTTCTTAACTTTTATAAATTTGGCTCATCAGAGTAACTTGCTTGTATAGACCATTTGATCAGTGTACTACTAGGTCTATACACCAAAGAGATCAAAGAGAAAGGGAAGGGACCTTCATGTACAAAAATACTTGTAGCAACTCTTTTTGTGAGGGCAAAGAATTGGAAATTTAGGAGATGCTTATCATATGGGGAACAAGTTGTGGTATGTGACTGTGATGGAGTATTATTATGTTATAAGAAATAGTGAGGGAGGTAGTTTGAGAAAAAAAAAGGCAAGACCAATATAAAGTGAAAAGAAGCAGGATATAATTATACACAGTGACAACAATGTTGTAATGATAATCAACCACAAAAGACTTGGTTACTCTGATCAATGTAATAATGAGACAATTCCAAGTGACTCACAATAAAAACAAACAAAAAAACCTCAAACTAAAAAAAAAACACCATAAAAACAAAAACAAACCCTCACTACTTCCAGAGAGAAAACTAATGGGCTTTGAGTGCAAAGTGAAACATAATTTTTTCATTTTATTTCGTTTTTTGCCTTTTTTTGTGATATAGCTAATGTGGAAACATGCTTTGCATGATTTCATATGTATAATTAATTGATAGAATTTTGCTTGCTTCCTCAGTGGTGGGAGTGAGGGGGAGAATTCAGAACTCAAAATCTAAAAAGAAAAAAATGTTAAAGATAAGTAATAAAATTTTAAAAATTAAAAAGAAGTGAATGAGGTGGAAATTCCCTCACTTGCCTAGAGAAGAACACACTTTAATCATTATCTATGGTGACATTGGCTTGTGAAGGGGGAGGGGATGTGAACAAAGAATAAATGGGCTGTTTTGAGTAGATTTGCAGGAACAAAAATCACACAGGGTCTGCTGTCATATTTTCCACTGTCTAGGTAGGTTTCTAAAGCTTATTTAGAGGAGCCCCATTAATTGGAGTGTGGATCAGTGGAAACCAGAATTAAAATGGGAGGGTTTCCTCAGGGGATTCAGCATCCTGTCAGTGATGCAGACAAGAGCTGCAAGGCAGGTAATGTCTGGAGCATCCATTTAATCCGTTTAATTCACTTTAAGTGTTTATCAGCTCCCGTCTTTCTTATCATAAAGGGCAACACGTTCATAGAAATGAGCAGAAATGGAACCCAAGTTGGGAGGCTGGGGAAGTGGGAAAGAATGACCTCTTCTCAATTTTGCTTGTTCTGGGGCTACTCTAATCACACCCATGAATTGTTTTTCAGAATGACTTTTAAAATTTCTAGGTCTCAGATCATTTAATTACACTTTCTCACATGCTAGACTTCATCACATCCTAGACCTCATCACATCCTGTACCCTGAGATCTAGCACCACAGAATAACAATTGCTGGCCTTTATACAGTTTTTTGAGGTTTGTAAAGTATTTTACATATATTATTTCATTTCTTCCACAGAATTGGCAAGGTCATAGAATAAATCCCTAGCTAAGCAGGAATCTTCTTTTCAACATCCCTGTCAAGTGGTCGTTCAACTCCTTCTTCAATGCCTTTGGTGATAGGGAACTCACTACCTCCAGAGACAGTCCAATCCACTTTTAGACAACTCAACAATTTTTAGGAAATTTTTCAGCATCTCTGTACCATTTGTCTAGACCTGCTGTTCAGGTCTCTCCACCACCATATTCATATTCAATTGCCTAACAGAGGATGAACAACAAACAAAAAACCAAACCAACAAACCCAACAAATTCGCTTTGGGTACTGTTCCTGTCTCTTTGCTCTTCCTTCCCTGGGGAATATGTGCTGGACAGTCAGGAGAATGTATAACTTCCTAGATCCACGTGGTCCAAAGTGACTTGAAAAAAATACCCAATTGCCTCAGGTATTCTCTGTGAATTCCAGAAAAGCAAGAGGAGCCCTGATGGAGACTGATGCCTTCCACCATGTGCTGGGAGCTGCCCAGCTCTGCAGCAAGATTTCCTGACTGCTGAGAGCCCTACCTAGTTTGGAATCCAAGTCAGAGAAGTGTGATTAAATGGAGCTCAGACCTTCCAGAGAAGGCTGCTTATGGGAGGGTGTCTGTTCTTCAAGAGATTCAAGTTGTTTTGTTTCCTTCAACCATTCAATAAAAATTTCCTACGTGGAGCTGCCTGGAATCTAATTCACGTGAGCAATGTGGATGGAGTCCCCAAATTCTTTGGATGGGGGCTGTGAGCTAGAAAACTGAGCCATTCCCCAGGATGAATCTGAACACTTCATGTCGGCACGATAGTTACACATGCATTCAGACCAGAGGGAAAAAAGTCTCACTGTGTTCTTGTCCTTTATTTTCTCTTTTATTCCATGTTATAATGTGCTCTTCTCATTTGGGTTACTTTTCTTTTTCCTATTGATTTCCCTTTCTTCCCTAGACCTTAGCTAGATTCATTTTGGCTGCCTCCTTCCTCCAATCCTTTTCTTTCTCATTCTCTGGAACCCATGAGAGACAGTGTCAAAGGGCATGGAGAAAAGGAGTAGAACTATCATTTCCATTAGCCTGCATAGCTCTGGTCACCTTGGGTTTCATCATTCAGTCTCAAGACTGAGAGAGGCGGGTGGATGAGTGTCACAAGGTTTGTGCGGTTGAGTGAGCTGCCTAAAGGCAATCACCACCTCCGGGAATGCCGCCCAAGCTCAGCTCCCTTCAGCTGCCAGAGTGGGGAAATGTGATTTGGAGATCATTCAGAAACCATGTCTTCAATTGCTTTTCACAGGAAAACTTTTCCATTTTCTGCAAACATCAGTATGCTTAGCAAAAACACACAAAAACATTTTTTTTCAGGTCACAGAGAACCGGCAATCGCCCTCTTTCTTACCCATCTTTCCCTCTAAACTCACTCCCTAATTTCTCAGGATTTTTCCATCTTCTAGCAAGGAGCAAGCCCATGCTGCCAACAGTACTGAGCATTGTTGCTGTTCAGTGAGTTTGATATTGTTAACACTGGCCTTGAGCTTGACAGCTCAGCAGAGCGTGAAGTCCCCACGTGTGTCTCTTCAGCAGCTCGGAAGCTATTTACATTTTTCTACACAGAAGAATATTGTCTGGCAGGGCACAGTTTGCTGTGTTCCATCAAGGTCTGGAGGGGCAGAATTCCAAAGTTGTTCAGTCCTGTTTGGATTTCTGTAAAGACTAGGACAGTGATGTAGGTGTATTTTGGTTGATTTTGAAAATCAAGATTCATGAAAGGGCTCATCTTTTTGTCTGAATTTGTGCAAAGAATTCTTCTCGGGATTGAATTCCATCCAATCAACATTTATTTAGCACCTGATTGTAATTGAAAAACAAACAAACAACGTAGAGCACCAGCCCTGGAATCAGGAAGACCTGAGTTCAAATCCAGCCTCAGAAACTTACCATAAAAAAACTAGCCATATGACCTTGGGCAAGTCACTTAACTCCAATTGCCCTACCTTCCTCCCCTCCAAAAAAAGCAAAAAATTAAAAAAAAACAAAAACAAACAACTGTTCTTGATACTAGGGATGCAAAGACAAACATAAAACAATTCTTGCCTTCAAGAAGCTTACATTCTATTAGGAGCATGCCACATGTATACATGCACATAAATATAGGAAAAGATAAAATACAAAGATAATTTGAGGAGGGAAAAACTTGAGGAGAGAGAGAAAGAGAGACACAGAGAGAGAGACAGAATGAGAGAGAGAGAGAGAGAAAGGGAGAGAGAGGGAGAGAGAGAGAGAAAGAGAAAGAGAGACAGAGACAGAGACAGAGACAGAGACAGAGAAGAAGGAGGAGGAGGAGGAGGAGAAAGGAGAAAGAGGGAAGGGGAGGGGAGACAGGAGCGACTGAAGCTATGGTAGCACCTTAGGTGAGCCTTGAAGGAAGGTATTATTAATTCAGAGAGGCAGAGCAGAAGAGATATTACAGTCACATCTTATTCATAACAATAGGAACCTGAGATGGAATTTGGAACATATAGACATGCTGTTAGTACAATTTGACTCTAACACAGCCTGGAGGTAAGTAACGGAAAATAATGTTGGAAAGGTAGGTTGGAGTCAGATTAAAGGAAGGCCTTTAAATGCAAAGTAAGAACTTGGTATTTTACTTTAGAGAAAATGGGGAGCCACTGAAGGTTTCTGAGAACAGCAAAATCAAACAAACAGTGCAGTGCAGTGGAAGAAATGATAGATTTAGAGACAAGGACAGAGGTTCAAATCCTGGCTCTGTCATCTCTGACCTTGGATAAATCTCTTTACCAATCTGGGTCTCAGCTTCCTTATCTGTAAAATAAGGAGATAGGGCTACATGTCCTCTGAGGTTGTATCTAGCTCCAAATTTATGAGCCTGCATCTAAGCAAGATTATTTTGAAGCCTTTGTGGAGGATAGTAGAGAGAGACAGAGAGAGAGAAAGACAGACAGAGAAAGAGAGACACACAGATAGAGACAGAGAGGCAGACAGAGAGAAAGACAGAGAGAGAGAGAAGAGAGAGAGAGACAGACAGAGAGACAGACAGAGAGACACACACACACACACAGATGCAGAAAAAGACACAGAGATAGAGACAGAAAGAGAGAAAGACAGACAGAGAAAGAGAGACACACAGACAGAGACAGAGAGGCAGACAGAGAGACAGATGGAGAGAAAGACAGAGAGAGAAAGAGAGACCGAGAGACACACACAGAAAGAGAGACACAGAGGGGTGAGGGAGGGAGGGAAAGGGGGAGAAAATAAGAAGAAGAGAAGATAAGAGATGAAGAGGAAAAGAAGGGGAAGACAGACAGGAGAGACTGGAGTCAAGGGAGATCAATTAGGAGGCTGTTATAAAAGTATACGCAATTATAGGTTAAGAGCTTGAATGAAAGTTATAATTATATGAATGGAGAGAAGGGGACTTGTCAGAAATGTTGTGGCAAGATATGGCTAACTGATTGGTTGTGGTGTGTGAGGGATAATTTATAGTGAAGTTTCCCCATTCTGAAAAATCAGTCTAGAAGGGCTTCAGTATTCACTAGGCCTAAGGTCAGGTCACCTGACCTTCAGGCAATCTGGGGCTTAGAGCAATGGAGACCCTCCCCCAGAGCCAACTCAGCAGAAGATATGCCAAATAAGATTAAGACTGCTTTCATTGGACACCCACATGTTTCTGGGTCCTTTGTCTCAGAGAGATTCCCGTGCTTACGTTGTGGGGCAGCCCCCCTACCAATAAAAGTGAAGGCCAGTTGGGGGGGTTGGGTTTCTGCATTAGAAGATTATATAACCATGGACTGTCTTCTACCTGGCGCTCTCTCTCTGCAGATGCCATGTTGGGCGACAGCAGGTAGAGTACTTTCTCATGAGAAAGAATAAAGACCTTTTCTGACCTTAGATTCAGACTCCGAACTCTTTCATCTCACACAGGTGGAAGGCAAATGATTGAGTCAGACAAATATGACTTAGGGACTTCAACACACAAACCTATTGTATATAGTATAAGACTTTTACCCCAAGGCTGTGACCCTGAGTGACCTAAGTATTTCCTTAAAAAACAAATTATCTTGGCACATTTAAAATACAATTAGATTAAAAAAACAACTTAATTTATATCCAATTTTTCAGGAAGATTTTGGATTATGTGAAGAAGCCTTCATGGATGCAATGAAGATTTTGCACTAGGTGTCCTATGAGGCCCTTTCCAGCTTTAGACCTATGGTCCCACTGAACACAAAAAATTAGACTCATTCAATCTGAAGGCTCCCAATTGTCATTTCTTCCCTTATCATAGTTGTGCAGGTAAAGACGTATTTATTGTTCAATGGTACAATACGTGCCAGGTGTCTAGTTTGTACTTCCTGGCAGATGACCAAGACCACAGTGATATACAGTCCTTTTACATTAAGGAAGCATTCATTGCCTAACTGTAGTTGCTGGGGTAGGTCTCAGAAGATTAAAGATTTTTCTTTGAAACTCTTGGTATGAAATTCCCCAAGGCCCTGCGACTGGTTTAATAAAAATGTAAAGTCTTGAACTCCAACAACTTACTCAGCCCTTCAGGGCCCTAATTTTAAAAAGGTGCAATTCTCATTTTCCTGCAAGAGCCTTTCCTGCCGCAATAAAAAAGTTAAATTGTAAATGATTGTGTCAAATGCCCAATTGAACTTCTCTGGCGACAGGGAAAATCACAATGAGAACTAAAGTGGTTCTCCCCCCAAACTATTTCTCTTTTTAAATCACAGCTGAAGGGGGTGGGTGAGATAGTGGAGGGCAGAGAAGATGGGCATCGAGATGTCTCAGATACTCTTTGCTGAGTAGAGTTACATTTGAACTAGGCCCAAGTAATCTGGGCAGCGCCCCTGCTCCAAGTGCATGCTGATTAAGAAATTTCTCAAGTGAAATCTAAGTCATTGCCTACTTTTCAAACACCCTCTTCCTTACCCTCAATTTGTTGAAGAAAATAAAATGTCATTTCTCTATGTCCTCTCTTTAACCTGACAACCCCATGCACATTTCCTCCGCCTTTTAAGGACAGCTCTGGGGTAGTATGGACCCCAGAGTCATTTGGGAGGAAAGGAAGAGACAGAAGCAACTCAATCTCCCCTCCTCCTCATATTGTTCTACAGGTCCTATCAGAGCACGTCCAAAAAGGGGGACTTAAAGAAGCAATGAAGGAGATGGAAGTAAGCACAGGGAAAGAAGAGAGGGCCGTTATCTTGCTGACATTAGAAGCACTATGGCAGCTAGGGCTGTGGACAGAGCACCCAGTGGGGAATTCAAGCCTCCTGTATTTACCAGCTGAGACCCTGAGCAAGTCATTTACTGTATTTCACCACATAATTGTCCAAAAATTGGTTTCTAACCTTTCATCATGTGTTTGTCACATGGTATAATTCCAGTCATCAAGCCACTTAAAAGCTAAACAGAGCAGCAATGGGTTCACCGGGGATATATGGATATGCATTCATCTCTCGTGCATTGGGAGCTGGGAGCCTAGAATTCTCAGGGCACCTGCATTGTTAGTATTTAATTTTTTTGTATATTCATGAGTATTCTGTTGTGCCTCCTAATCTTGCACCCAAGTTAGTTTAGTAATAAATGATTTTTAAGTAATACCGGCACATTTTTTTAAAGCATCACATAACGGTCGCATCCCAGTTTTTTGCAAAACATTTTGGCAAAAAAATCTAAGACAGTTATGTGGTGAAATACCCTAAGTTCTGTTTACCTTAGTTTACTCATCTGTAAAATGGAGATAATTATAACACCTATGTCCCAGGGTTGTTGTGAGGATCCAATAAGATAACACTACATACACATTAGCAATTGTTACTATGAATATGTGAACTTTGCCTTCTGAGAGAAATTATTATTAACACTGATTATTAATAACCAGTGATTTTGGGAGATCCAGAGTCATCCCTCCATTTTCTAAAGGTCTTATTTCAAAAATTAGTCTCTGAAAGTTAAATTAATTTTCTCCTCTATCTTGGTCAGACCCTTCCTATCGCTGTCTCCACTTCCTCCCTTCCCCCAACCTTATTAAGAATTTAATGTAAGATGGGGAAGCCCATAGTGTTCTTCTCTGGTTCGGGTGAGGATAAATTCTTTGAGTAGGTTGCCCAAGGCTGGGCAATTTAGAAGCAAATAACATAATCAAAGTTCATTAGAATAGAACCAACCCCTCATTGTAATATTCATTACTTGTTAACAGATTTCATTGCCATACTCTGAAACACCCACTTTCCCAAGGGCATATAATCCTTGAGCCTGCCACCATGTGGGTCTTTGGCATTTGATAGTGCCATTGACTTCTTTTATTAAGATACTAGCATTATTAATAAAAATCATTAATTGCCCAGAAATCATGTCTCTCAAGCCTTTTAAACTTCACACATTTCCTCCCCCCACTCCAGGTGTCTCTCCGAGTCACTGCCTACCCAGTCTACTTCCTCAATGATTAACAAAGGTTTAGTATGGTTTAAAGAATTATTTCAATTTTCTTCTACCCCTCCCACCACTCCATCAGTTCCACTGGTCAGGGATAATGGAAATGAGCCTCACTGTTATGGCTCCAAGAGAGGCAGAGTTGTGAACAACCCACATCTTTTCAATCTAAAACTGCTGTTCAGGATGATGTAGAATTAATGAGGGCAGAAGCAATAGCTAAGTTGCTGGCTGTCACATCTCCTCCCACAAGTTAAAAGTCTGGGCAGGGTGAAGATGTTTCCTGTAAAGTGTCAGGATATAAGGCATAGTTTATAGCCAAATCACCCCAAAGGAACCTAAAATCAGATTATTTTTGTACACTGTGTGGCAAGCACCTTTGTAGGTGATAGGGGATGTTACAAATAGTCCTCAAAACCAGAATAATGACTTAGGAAACAAGAATTATTATTAATTATTATTTTAACAATTCTGATTAGGAACAGCCATAGAATAGTAGATAAGATGCTAGACCTCGAGACAGAATAGGTAAATTCAAACCTTAGCCTCTGACAATTACTAACAATGGGACCTTAAATAAGTATTTTTTTTTAATGTTTTAGGTGAGAAGTTAAGGGATAATGGATAAAACTTTGTGGCATGAAATATAGAATTATAGTTCATTGATTCACTGAGGGGGAAAACCTTTACTTCTGAAATAGTATCTACAAAACTAAGAAAATTATCAACTTTTCCAAAGGGGGTAGCATTGAAAATTTTGTGAAATGAAAACAGCACTTTTTAGTGAGAAACTGTGGCATATAGTAGAAAATTGGGCTATTACTCAGGAACCTGGGTCCTAGTTTTGGCTCTAATTAACTGTATGATTCAATCAAATAAGCATTTATTAAATACCTATTGAAGTTTGGAGTTGGGAGAGCTGGTTCAGATTTTTGAAAGAATTCAATCAGACCTTCTCTTTAGCCAAATGGAGCTTTATTAATGCAAAAGAATGCGGTCCTGAGATTTAGCGAGGAGCTAAACAAAGGCATGATATAGGATAAGGACTGGACTTATATAGCCAGAAAGCTGCACAGCCTGTAGGATGATGATGTAATTTTAGAGTTTCTAATGGGATTGGAGATGTAGGAACAGGATGAGGAAGATGGATGACACAAGATAAGGGAGACAGGGGAAATTTATGACCCAGGATGGGGGGAGACAAGGAAGTTTATGGGGGAAAGTTTATTTTAGGATGCTCTCAGACTCAGGAGGGCCTCCCAAGGTACTGAGAAAGCAACCCTTAATGTTATTTTTAACCCTTAGGGCACCTCTGTATTCACTTCTTATTTACTAGTAAATATGTATGTATAGCATTCCTTTACAGTGTGAGACATTAGACTAGGTGATCACTAAAGTCTCCTCTATCTCTAAGATTATGATTTATTAGTCAGTCAACAAACATTTTTAAAGTTCCTATTATGTGTCAGGCTAGTGCAGTCAGCAAAGCACAAAGTGAAGGGGCACAGGAAAAGTTGTGCTGAGGACCCTCGCTAACAGGGAAAAACCATAGGATAGTAATTTAGAGCTGTCAGAGACCTCAGACTAGATCTAATCAAATTCTCTCGTTTTACAAGTGGGGGTGATCTAGACAAAAAGACTTTCCTAAGGTCACATGTGTAGTTAGTGATAGAAGGAGGATTCGAACCAAGGTCCTCTGTCCCACAACCCTTTCTTCACTACCACAGATTTTATGTACCCAGACCCTGAGAAAATACCATTGTCAGAGAGGGCCCAAGAATAATTTGGATTGCGTTCTTCTCCAGGGTTAGCATTGGTGAATTACCTGGACCTTTCTCAATTCAGAATTGTAACACAGGTATGATCCTCAAGTCCAGATACTGAATACAAGGAAAAAATCATGGGTAGTAGCATATCCTTGCTACTTTTTCTGAAATATATTGATTTACTGTTCAATTTAAAACTCTTCAATTTCATAAAATCTAATTTTTTTTGGTAATTTGATTTTGTGGCAATGTATTTTTTTTTTGATAGCATATGGTTTCCATTATACCAGAGGGCCAGGTATCCCTCATTAATTGCTGTTGTTCAGTCATTTTTAAGTTCTGTCTGACTCTTCATCACCCCATTTGGGGTTTTCTTGGCAAAGATACTGGAGTAGTTTGTCATCTCCTTCTTTAGCTGATTTTGCAGATGAGGAAAGTGAGGCAAACAGGGTTAAAGTGACTTGCCCAGGGTAATACAACTAGTAAGCATCTGAAGCCAGAATTTGAACTCAGGAAGATGAGCCATCCTGACTTCAGGCCCAGCTCTCTATCCATTATGTCACCTGATTGCCCCTCTCACTAATTATCCAAATTCAAAACTTGAGGATTTAATTCCCTGCTGCTTTCAAACATTCCCTGTATTGCTACCATTCTTAAAAAGCCTTCATTTGTCAAATCATCATCCCATATCTCTCCTTCATTTCTCACCAAACTTCTAGAAAAAGCTGTCTAGACAACACACTCTCTCTCCTCTTCTCTCCTTTCCACTCACCATTCTCCACTCTCTCAACTCCTCCATCACTCAGATGACACTGATCTCTCCAAAGGTATCAATGATCTCTTAGCTGCCAGTTCCAGTGGCATTTTTCTCAATACTTGCCCTCAAAGAGCTTATATTTTACTGGAGAATCATTTTACTGGAGAATTCAATTTTAAAAATGGCTTTAATGACTGAAACCATGGAATTAAGAATCTCATTTGAATGCAACATTTCCCAGTTCCTTCAAGCCCCCAAAGTTAGAGTACTGTTAATGAGAGAGAACCAATAATTAAGAAACTGAGTAACCCAATTCGCTATAGGAGCTTTCTGGTTAACAAAATGCTTTCCTACAATCCAGTGAAAAGAGCCAGAGTGCTTCTTTAGAGATATACTCTTAGTGACCTCAGGCAGGAGATAAAATTCAAGAAGCCCAAAGCCTGTCAGATTCTAGAAGAATGAACTTGGGAATCGATGTTGCAGGAGAAAAGGGAATGGGGAGACATTTAGCATTTCAATATTCTTGCTAAATGGAAAAGATAAAATTCAGTGTAACTGACGGAAAGGAGCAGTCAGGAAGGCAATTGTCACCTAGTGAAAAATGAGATTAAATGGGAGGCAGAATTCAAAGGGAATTGAAAGAAAGACATATTTGAGATGATGATGGACACACAGACTAAAGGCAGAAATAGGAATGAAGCCTATTTCTGTTCACAATTCACATTAAAAAACCAAAAAATAATTTGTGAGCTGGTTTTTATGTGGAGCAAAGGGTAACCTGGGATGCTTCCAGTAGACCTACCATGTTTTCTGGGCACTTTCATTTTAGAAGGGAAGTCAGTGGGAGAGGGAAGTTAGTAATAATCCGGCTTTCCTCCAAGTTCTCAGAGATTCTTTCAGTCTGGAAGTATCCATCTCTCAGTTAGTGAATAAACATTTGCTAACTATCTACTATAAACCAGGCACTTTGCTAAGCATTAAGGATACAAAGAAAGGTAAAAACATGGTCCCTGTCTTCTGGCTCACGTTCTACCCACAAACATACAAACAATTATGTACACAGAATATATATATATATATATTGTGGGAGGGCACAATCAGTTTGTGGTGGGGATAGGGATGGAGGTGGATGAGAGACCAGAAAAGGCATCTTGCGGAAGATGGGATTTCAGATTGCAGAGCTATGCTCAGAAACAAAACAAAGCAAGACAAAAAAAAAAACCAAAAACACACAGATAGAAAAATGTAGCTAGGCTCTTAGGCTCACCTAGATAAACATATATTCTCATTGAAATGTGTTTGTGTTGTGGGCAGCCATTGTTGGTGGTCAGGGGGTGTCAGTTTAGGAGGGAAAGAAATCCTTTCCCCTTCTTTCTGAAGTCCAGCAGAGAGGAAACATTGGATATTCTCAAGGCAGATGTGCCAAAAGTGGAAGATGGAGCCTCTCTCCTGGATCCTTTAGTCCACTGTGAGTTCAAAGTTTCTTTTCCAAAATTGTATCCCCCATGATGTTCAGTAGCCAGTTCTCTTTCCTGTAATCTCTTGTCATGGGGGCCAATGAATGATTGCTGCATCATTCATGTCCTTTATCAAGGGGCCAGAATACATGGCCTACAGAAAAGGGCCAATTCAAATGCCGATCTCTAGGGGAAGTGCTCTGGACTGGCCAAAATATACGAGCCAGAAATTGTACTGTTAACTAGGAAACTTTGTTCCTGTGTTAAGTAAGCCCCATAACAGTCTACCCTCTTTCTGCATTTCGTTGGGCCGAATCTTTCTGCACTCCAGTTCTTAAATCTGCCTTTCTAGAATCTATCAAAGAGAAGCTTCCCTTTGTAAGCAAGTGGTAAGAATTCAATAAATGCTGAAAGTCAACTATTCTCAAAGGCCCCCTAAAGCAAAACGCAGTAACTACATGCCTATTTTACTACAAAGAAGGTGCTCACAGAGACATCTTCTTTAAATAATGTTTTATTGACTTTTTTTGTTTTTCCGCCATAAGCAATGTTCCTTCCCCATTCTCAGTAGACCTAGCCCAATATAACAGAGAAATCAGCATAATGACTGCAGCTGACAATATGTGCAACACTTTATGAACACCTGTGATTCCCCTCCCGTACATACTCCGAAATACATTGTTGTTGCTCAGTTGTTTCTCTTTTTGTTTTCTTAATAGTGTTTTATTTTTTCCAATTACATGTAAAGATAGTTTTCAACATTTATTTTTGTAAGATTTTGAGTTCCAAATTTTTCTCCATCCCTTCAATCCCCCCCTTCTTCCCAAGACAGTGAGCATTCGGATATAGGTTATACATGTACAATCATGTTAAAACATGTTTCCACATTAGTCATGTTGTGAAAGAAGAATAAGAACAAAGGGGAAAAACCATGAGAAAGAAAAAAAAACAAAACAAAAAAAGTGAAGATAATATACCTTGCTCTGTATTCTCACTCCATAGTTCTTTCTCGGAATGTCAGCATTTTCTATCACAAGTCCTTTAGATTTGTTTTGGATCATAGTATTGCTGAGAAGAGCTAATCACATCATAGTTGATCATTGTGCAATGTTGCAGTTACTATATACAGTGTTCTCCTGGTTCTGCTCACTTCACTCAGCATCAGTTCATGTAAGGCTTTTCAGGTTTTTCTTTCATTTTCTCAGTCGTGTCCAATTCTTTGTGACTTCACTTCTACTTTTCTTGGCAGAGATATTATAGTAGTTTGCCATTTCCTTCTATAGCTAGAGAAGCCTCTCTAGAGGCAAACAGGATTAAATGACTTGCCCAGGGTCACACAGCTAGCAAGTGTCTGAGATCAGATTTGAACTCTTGAAGTTGAGTCTTCCTGACTCTAGGCTCAGTACTCTATCTGCTTTGCCACCTAGCTGCCCCTAACATCTAAGTCAATAATATGAGACTGTCTCACTATCTATGTATCTATCTATCATCTATCCATCCATCCATCCATCCATCTATCTATCTATCTATCTATCTATCTATCAAATCTATTTCAGCATTAAATAGTTCATTGCAGGTACTCCGTATTATCATTATCTTTTTCAATTCTGAAGGCTGGCATACCCTCACCATTGAATTCAATGTTACTCCCTTTCCTTCTGGCTATGTTGTGGCTGAATTCTCTTTTCCAGTCTCAGTGATTCCCTGGAGAAATAGACTCTGTCCTTTGCTTGCCAAAATGTGACATGCTACTCCGTGAGCTGTCTGTTGCATTATAAGGCTTCTCTATGCAGAGTTTTACTTGACAGAGATGAGGGAAGAAGATATCTTTTTTTTTCTCTGAATTGGTGCCATCATTCATTTCAAGACTGACACACTGACTTCTTGTGTTTTGTTATTTAAGGCTTTTGTTCCTTTCTAGCTTTGTGCAATTAGTCTTCTCTGGGATTTTGCTATGGATGGACCATTTGCCCTACCTCTGTTTGGGCTCTGTGCCAAGGAAGCTTTCACCAGTCAGGGGGCATTCTATTAAACATTTCCAATGGAGTGAGCAGAGCTCCTGCTAGTTTTCACCTACATCTCTGAGGCTGTCTTGATTCCCATCAGTCTGAATCATTCACCCGAAGAGCAAATTTTTGTTATTCTCTGGTTCTTTCATTTGAGCATTTCACTCTTGCCATTTCTTCTCTTACCATCCACAGTAAGACATTGTCATCCTGGAAAGGCTTAGATTAGGTATGGAAAAATCTCTATTGGCTTATTGTGAGGCTATAGTTAACTGAAGCTTTTAATCTTTTAGTTAAAAAAGAAGCTTGAAGGAAAAGACCTTATGACCCTGAGTAGCTTAGAACATACCTGGGGACACTGTTCATCTGGTATCTTTCCCCTCCTTTTTTTGATTTCTTACTATACTTGGTGCCATCACTTTCATTATCATTTGAACACAGACATTAAAAAGTCTCACTGCAGATGAGAAAGATTGCTGTTAATGGTTGGGACTTTGGGTTGGGAATCAAATCTTGCCTTAGATTGTTGCTAATTATGTGACCCTGAGCAATTTGCATAATTTCTGTGTCTCAGTTCTCATGTGTCTGAGTTTCTCCTTGTGTAAAATAAGTGGGTAGAGCTGATTACCTCCATGGCTCCTTCCCCTTTTAGCTCTGTTTCTGACTCTGTATTTTGCTACCATACCTTTACTACTTTATTATGTTGAAACAGCCTTTGGTATCCTCAGCTCCCTTTTCCCTTGGTGATCCCAGGGCTTCCTTTTGGGGAGGGGTCTAGATCAGGCATCCTTCATTCCCTCCTCAACTCGATTTCTGACTCTCTGGATTTTGCTGTCATATCCTTAGAGGATATCTTCCCTTTTTCCTCTCCTACCATCTTACCCCTTTCAGCTCCCTTTTGTATGTTGTCTTCCCTCACTTGAATTTGACTTCCTTGACTTCTTTCCTTCTTTTTTAAAAATTGAATTTGTATCTCCAGCACTTAGCATGATGCCTGGCATGTTGTTATTGTTCAGTCATGTTGGACTCTTTGTGACCTTGTGGACCATAACACACTAATACTCTCCATGGGGTTTTCTTGGTAAAGGTACGGGAGTGGTTTGCCATTTCCTTCTCTAGTGAATTAAGGCAAACAGAGATTAAATGACTTGTCCAGAGTCATACAGTTAGTAAGTGTCTGAGGCCAGATTTGTACTCTGGTCTTCCTGACTCTCAGCTCAACACTCCTAGCTGACTGTTTTCTAGCTGCCACAGACAGTAAGTGATCAATCGATATTTGTAGCCTATCTTTTTCTAGTTCTAAATCTATGATTCTGGTGATGAATTATTCATTTAAGTTTTGAGATAGTGGCCAGTGGAATAAAACAGATTATGAAAATATCCCCTCAACTAGCTGGAGGCAAGTGATTAAAGAAAGGGTGTGAGATCACAGCTGTATTGTAGACTTGGAAGTTGTCAGCACAGAGAGGCCTGATGAAGCCGTGTGTCTCCATGAGTTCCATGAGAAAGGGTGCACTGATACACATGGGTAGGGAACCGAAGAGTCAATGAATACGATTTGAAAAATGTCCAGAGTTATGGGGCAGAAAATGAAACAGAGCCAAGAAAGGATACAGAGAAAGAATAATCCAAGGCATTAAATGGCGGCCAGGAGGGTAGGACATCAGGAGAACCTGGCTTTTTATCCTGGTTCTGCTACTTACTGTCCATGTGGCCTTGGGACATTTCCTCAACCTCCCTTAATTTCCTCGTCTGTAAAATTTGAATGGCTTTGACTAATGACTTCTAAGGTCTCTTCCAGCTCTGTATTCTGTGTTCCTGTGAATACAAAGGCAGGACTGGCAGTGCAAAATGCAATAAAAAAGCTAAAGAAATCAAACTTAGAAAAACAGGTTTGGATTTGGTTAGATATTTGGTGGAGATAGGAGAGAGACAGAGAGACAGAAAGAGACAGAGAGAGACAGAGAGACAGACAGGGACAGAGAGAGACAGAGAGACAGAGAGAGACAGACAGACAGGGACAGAGAGACAGAGAGAGACAGTGAGAGACAGAGAGACAGAGAGACAGAGAAACAGAGAGAGACAGAGACAGACAGGGACAAAGAGACAGAGAGAGACAGAGAGAGACAGAGAGACAGACAGACAGAGACAGACAGGGACAGAGAGAGACAGAGACAGTGAGAGACAAAAAGAGAGAGAGAGAGACAGACAGACAGAGACAGACAGGGACAGAGAGAGACAGAGACAGTGAGAGACAAAAAGAGAGAGAGAGAGACAGACAGACAGAGACAGACAGGGACAGAGAGAGACAGAGACAGTGAGAGACAAAAAGAGAGACAGAGAGAGACAGAAAGAGACAGAGAGGCAGACAGAGAGACAGAGAGAGAGAGAGTCAGAGACAGAGACAGAGAGACAGAGAGAGACAAAGAGACAGGGAGCCACAGTGAGAGAGACAGAAAGGGGGGCAGAGAGAGGGAGGGGGGATTTTTAGTGACATGATAAAGACAATAACAAGAACTAACATTTTTATAGAACTTTAAAGTGCTTTAAGTCTTTATATATTTTATCTCACTTGATCCTCACAAAATCTAGCAAGATAGATGCTATTATTATCATCCTCATCTTACAAATGAGGAAACTGAGGCAGAGAGCGGTAGTAATTTTCCTAGCATCACTTTGATAGTAAGTTTCTGAGGTGGGATTCAAATTTGAGTGTTCCTTAATCCATGCCCAGTACTTTATTCATTGCACCGGTTTGAATAAATGCAAAAAAAAAGTTGCATATTGCCATCAAAGACAATGAACTATGTAGACTAGAAAGAGAGTCTTTTTTTTTTCTGAGAAGAAAATTGACCCTTGGGAATTTAGTAATAAAAAAAAGAAAAAGAAAGGATAGAGACAGAAAGAACAGTGATTGTTTAAGATAGTAAAAATTTGACTCTGTTTAAAAGCTAAGAAAGATTAGCCAGAGGAAAGAATGAGATTAATTTACTCAAACAATTTACTGACCAATTAATTTATTATCTCTTGATGAGAATCACTAGAGTTTAGTGTTACATATAAAATTCAGAAAGGATTTCAAAATTTAATATGATGAATTGAAGTAAGAGGTTTACATTATGGGACATTTTAACTCTATTTTGCTTTTTAATTTTCAGTTTTTCCTATTTTCCAGTTTGGTGGGATTTTTTTCCTTTTTAGCTAAAACTTTTTTTGAACTGTAGAATAACTTAAACAATCCTTCTTGGTAAAAAAGAAGTGTGATGTTGTGGATAGAAGACTGGCCTTGGAGTCAGAAAAATCTGAGTTCAAGTTTTATTTCCAACATATAGTAGTTTTATGACCGTGTAACTCATATTTCAGTGCCCATACGCAATTCTCCATGACTGTAATTGGCAGAATGGTTGTTGCTCTGCATTGTTAATGGAAGTTTCTTCATCAGGGACTTTCTATCCCAATGAAGTCACAGCTCTAGACCAAAACTGAGTCGTAGAAAGTGGAAAGTGGTACCTCTCTAACTTTCCTTGAGAAAAAAAAAATCTTTTTTTTTTTTCCATATTCCAATTCATATTCTTTGGGCATAATCCTCTGACTTCATCTACTGAAGTGAATGGGAGTTAAAAAAAATCTTTGATTTTGAATGGGATTGTCTAAAATAAGGGCAATTTGTGTTCATCTTGAAATTCTCTTATAGAAATGATCATGTCCCTATATGTCCAAAAGTCAATTTATAGCATTTGTTGAGCACCTGCTAAATGTAGAAGATTCTGCTGGCTACCACAGGGGGTTGATAAAAAAATAGACACGTATCACTGTGTAGAAAATTGAATATCAATTGATCAACCAGTAAGTATTTAATATTAAAAAAATTTCTATCAGGAGGAGGAAAAATGGACGTATGCAAATTTTCAGTCAGTAAGCTCATTTGAAGCATTACTACTAAGAAAATGCTAAATAGCAGAAAGGCGCACTAAATAAAAGTGCACTGAATGGATGTTTAAGATTTGACTTCAGACCTGATGGCAAAACAGAGAAGGTGGGTGGTACAAGAGATTAATTTTATGTAACCAAAATACACAGGATAGTCAGGGAAGTTGAATGTGACTCAAGGAAGTCCTTTATAGCCACTTTTCTTGGGTTATGAGAGCAGTTACCCTGTTTCCCATTAGGTGTAGCTAGTGTGCCATATTCCCCAAACGTGGCTGTTCGATGGACTTTGTCTGCAGAATCGTTGTTTGTTTACTGAGATCTCACACTGTGTGTTTAAAGCCAGAAATGGCCTCAGTGAAAGCAGTTTTGCCAATGATCCCCATACATTGTTTTGTACAGTGAGTGGTTATTTACTCCTAAGAATTTATCATCAAATTCAACTGTGGTGGTACTGCCATTCCATTTCAGTGACTTCTGCCTTCTTTTTTTTTTTTTAAAATCACACAGTTTCTGATAAATCTTAGACTTTAAAATGTCTTGCATCTTATAATTTCTAAAGGATTTGTTAGAATGCTGGGTAGGGTGGCTTATGCTTTTCATCCCAAATTCCAGGGAAGATGGGCTTGGCTTGATGGAACCCTGAGCTCCAGTGGGCTAAGCTGATTAGGTGTCTGCACTAAGTCTGATTTAAATATGGTGAGCCCCTGGGAGAGTGGGAGGGCCAGGCTGCCTAGGGAGGGATCAAACAGGTCCAGGTTGGAAAAAAAAACAAAGCTGGTTCAAGCTTCTATGATGATCAGTGCTGAGACCAAGCCTGCGTGTAGCTGCTGCACTTTCAGACTAGATAAGATAAAGAGATTTGGTTCAAAAGGAAAATAAAATTTTTGGATAAAGTTGGATAACTGAGTGCAGAAGAATATAGAACATTTCCTTAGAGAAGCTGGGCTCTGTTCCTCAGGTATTGACAAGATTTACTTATCTATTTACTGGTTGCTTCTACAAGTAGAATGTAGGACACGAGCACAGAGATGATTTTTTTTTCTTCATATCCACAAAATCTAGTGAACGTCTGGCAAATAGCAAGTGCTTAATAAATGTGACTTTAATAGATGAATGCTTCATAACGGTGTGGAGAGACCTGTGGTTTGTGGGAGACAAACCATTTAAGTATAAGTTCTGGATATACGTATATATGTACATATGTATATGTATGTATATATACATATATATACACACACATGCATATATGTGTGTGTATTTAAAAAAGTTTGAAATACAAGCCATGCAAAAAAAATCTCTGTGTGTATGTGCATGTGTGTGTGTGTGCGCGTGTGTGTGTACACTGACAGAGGAGCAGCTTACATAAACATAAAAGGCTCATCATCAAAAGCTTGAATGAAGAGAAATTTTGGTCACAGCAACTAATGAAGGTTATCTACCAAGGCACAAAAAGATTGAAACCTGTCTTAGTGGTAGCCAGATTTATTCAGAGAAAACCATGGATGTTACATAAAATTGGGATTTCTTTCAGGTTTCTAAAAGTTCTCTTGTAATAATACTTTGAAGCACACAGCATTTGTAATGTTATCTTTATTTTAAAGGTGGGGGAGGCTGCAGGTAAGTTGTGACTGTCCTGTGGTTACATTGCTGGTGAATTTTGAGGAAGTAATTTTATACACACATGCACACACATATACACACATTACTACTACTACTGTTACTTCTACTACTGCTACTGTTACTGCTACTATTATTATTACTATTGCTACTACCGCTGCTGCTGCTGCTACTACTGCCACTACTGGCACAACTACTACTACTACTGGTACAACTACTGCTACTACTACTACTACTGGCACAACTACTACTACTACTGGTACAACTACTGCTACTACTACTATTACTGGTACAACTACTACTACTGCTACTACTACTACTACTACTACTGGCACAACTACTACTACTACTGGTACAACTACTGCTACTACTACTATTACTGGTACAACTACTACTACTACTACTACTGCTCCTGCTACTGCTACTACTACTACTACTGGCACAACTACTACTACTAATGGCATAACTACTGCTACTACTACTGCTACTACTGGCACCACTAATACTACTACTACTACTGGTACAACTACTACTACTACTACTGCTGCTACTACTACTACTACTACTGGTACAACTACTACTACTACTACTACTGCTGCTGCTGCTACTACTACTACTACTACTACTACTACTGGTACAACTACTGCTGCTGCTGCTGCTACTACCACTACTACTACTACTACTGGTACAACTACTGCTACTGCTACTACTACTACTGGTACAAGTACTACCACTACTACTGCTGCTACTACTACTACTACTACTGGTACAACTACTACTACTACTACTGCTGCTGCTACTACTACTACTACTACTACTACTGGTACAACTACTGCTGCTGCTGCTGCTACTACTACTACTACTACTGGTACAACTACTGCTACTGCTACTACTACTACTGGTACAACTACTGCTGCTGCTGCTGCTGCTACTACTACTACTACTACTGGTACAACTACTGCTACTGCTACTACTACTACTGCTACTACTTCTGCTACTACTACTACTACTAGTAATTGCAACAGTAACCGCTGTTGTGAATGCTGTGGGTACTTTTGCTTCTTCTGCTACTTTGGCTGCTGCTAGCTAGCTACCCTTTATATAGTGATTTAAGTACTCAATAAATACCTCCTTTGATCCCTACAGCAACCCTGGGATGTGGGTGCTGCTTTTACCTCCATTTCATAGAGTAATCTGAGGCGGGAGAGATTAAAGACCTTTCTTGGGGTCACCCAGCTATGAAGTGAGTAAGGCTGTATTTGAACAGGTTTTTCTGACTCCAGGTTTGGTTCTTTATCCATCACATCTCCTCACTGTCTGTGTATGAAAACCTCATCCCCTGGACTAATCACATTTACTCATCAGCGTTACTCAGGCAGTGGCTAAGGTGGGGTATGCACTTGGTTGATAGGTTTTCCCACATGGCACCTAAGGTTCTACATGAGTAATAACAGTCTGCCTCTAGCTCACTGTCCTGATTTCTGCACGTCTACAGAAAAGCAGGCCAACACCTTAATGGTTAGCCAGGGAGACAGACTCTTGGTGCTATCAGTTCAATCATTTGGAATACGCTCCACTAGAAAAAACTCTCATCTCCACTCTCACGGCTCCATTCCTGATTTTAGGGGCTCTCATTCTCATTCCTGATGCTCTTTATTCACATTCTTACACAGAACATTCACACTGTGGATATAATACATGGTGTATTATGCATGGAAAATGAATGACACTTGTTAAGAGCTTCTTCTTGGAATGCTCAGCCTTAAACTGCCACTTTCCCCAAGTGATGAAAGGATTAGAGGAAGGAATTATATGTCTGGGGCTGCTTTGTGGGGACAGGAGCCTGTAAAGAACATCTGAGAACAAAGAAGTGTCTTTCTGGTTGATGTGACTCTAGAAGGTCAGACATCCTACCAATCAGTCAATCAATCAATCGATCAATATTTCTTAAGCACCTGCTATGTGCCAGGCACTGTGCTAAGAAGTGAGGGATTCAAAGAGAGGTTAAAGATAGTCCCTGCTCTCAAGGCACTTATTTGGTTCCAGCCTTGGATTGTCTAGGCAGCACTAACTCCTGTGGTCCTGGCAGGCAGTGTGCATTTCCAATCCAGGACCGGGCTTCACCTCTGCCTGGCCCCAGTCAGAGAGGACAGAGGCTCTGAAAACTGCTGCAGAGATCGTTCCAAAAGTGTCAGTAGGGTCATCACTGCTGCCAGCTGCTCTCAGTTGGCTGACACCAGAGATAGGCAGGTAACGGCTCAGCTTCTTTTTTGTCTCTTGGCCCCTTTTTTCTTATGCAACCCAAGGCCCAAAGTCCATTGGTGTGGAACTCTCTCCTCTTTGGTGGATACCAATGCGTTGCTTCTACATGAGGCTGGGGCAGAGTTAGTGAGAGCAGGACAGAGGAGAGCTGTAGGCTCTTCAGATCTCTTCAGTTTCTTCAAGTCTCACTGGGTTCTGTTGTCCCTTTGAGTGTTTCTGATTTCCAGCTTCAAGAGGGAAGATGAACAATGCCGAATACTTTTTCAGAAGACTCTGAGAAGAAGCCAACACACACACACACACACACACCCCTACATATATAAATATGTATGTATGTATATGTGTGTGTATGTGTGTGTATGTATATATGTATACGAATATATATGTATATACATATATGCACACACATTCTCTTTTATATTCTTTCTCTGATTTCTGTTTTTCTATCAACTTGGATAGATGGGTTTCCTTAATATCATTGCATGTATTAATTGTGGAACTGGTATTTGATATGAAGGTGGTGAAGTCTTGGCTAGAAAGCCTGGGTCTTTTCCTTATTAAGATAAAGTGATCAGAAGTTTTGTTACAACCTGAAAACCACATTCCCTAGACTAATCACATTTAAGGGAGCAGATAAATAAAATTCTAGCCCAGTACCCTTCTCTTATGGTCAAAGTTCTGCCCCATGCCTTTTGCTTCTCCTCCGGGCAATTATTAAAGTTGTCCTTGCGTGTGTGTGTGTGTGTGTGTGTGTGTGTGTGTGTGTGTGTGTGTGTGTGTGTGTAGCTATGTATGTACACACACATGTATGTTCTACCTCCCTTTGAGGCACACAATGGTACCCCCATGCTACATGTGGAGATAATCTTGCTCCTCAGGCACTCTGCATGTCATAGCAGAAAGTCTCTTCAAGGTCAAAGGAAAACTTGGGGAAGCATTTGGGGACATTTAAGCCTGTGGATGTTTACCTACATTTCCTGTGGTTTTACCATTCTTATTTCCATTAGTAAAACTTCTGGGAGGGGTTGGGCCTCTCAGAAATAGTGGCTTCAAATATTGACGACATTCATGGCCATAGCAAAATCAAGCACTTAAAGGTTGAATAGGTCTGTATAAAATTAATGAAATGTCACCACTGGACACTATAGAGCAAGGATTCTTAACATGGAGCCTGGGTACTTCCATGTTAATACACTGACTGCTGTCTTCAAATACAATCAATTTCTTTCATAATCCCGCATATTTTATTTTATTCGTTGAAAGAAATCACTCTGAGAAGCAGTCCTTAGTTTTGCCAGACAGAACATACAAAAGGTTAAAAACTCCTATGAAGGCAACGTGACATGTTGCTACCATTGCTCATGTCACCGTTTGTTAATGTTGTTGTTATAACTGTGGTAGTGGATAGATTGCTGGACTTGAGGTCAGAAAGACATGTGCTGCCATTGGCTACCTGGGAGACCCTGAGCAAGTCCCTTAACATCTATGTGCTTTAGACAGCTCTGGGCGCAGGATGGCAGAGAGGAAAGAATACTGGATCTGGAGTCAATTGACTGGGATTTAAATCCCAGCTCTGCCATTCTTGGATGTCACTTAACCTGTTTAGATCTCAATTCTGTCATCTATAAAGTGAGACAGGTTGGCCTCGATGGCCTCTCAACTCCCTTCCACTTCTCAGTCTAGGAGACAACTAATGAATTTTGATTTGTATTAGGGGAATTTGCTGCTCTGAAGAAGTTATAGACCCTTCTTGGACTCACTGCTATTTGGGTGGTTATGAGATTTGTTTAAAAACCAGTTTTTTCAGATACCATCAGTGTCCTCTGTCAGCTTCTGCCAAGCTCTGTGTCTGAGAAGGCAGAATGGCATCCCCAATAGCAGAGTGGGGGAACTCGTACATGTGGACCTCTCTCTATCTTGGTGTGTCAAAATAATTAGTCCCACTATAAACCAGATGAAAGATAAGAGGGAGCAGAGGGTATTCCAAGGAGAGGGTGAGGTGGTACGATTTAAGGGAAAGTAACTCATGAATGGGTAACTTGGAAGGAAGAACAACTGAGGGCCTGTGGGACAGGCTAGAGCCAGAGAAGAGATCTCTCCATTGTTATAGAAATACGTGGGTGATGAGGAAAAGACAACATAGCAAGCAGGCAGTGGCATGTCCTGAAAGTAATAGTTCTGAAACCAATTTGTGGTACATATGGGGAAGAAAACAGGAGTTTTTATAGCCATATTCTTAAATACTATTGCACAGGGAAGTAAACCATTAGTCATAGACAGTATTTTCTCAAGTCCCATTAGATGTCTCTTGTTATAAATACCCAGATTAACTATAAAGGATATATGAAGAAAAGCACTTGCTGCATCCAGAGAAAGAACTGATAAATAGAAGTATGTATGGAATAATTATATATATATATATATGTATATATGTATATATATATACACACACACACACACATACATATATATGTGCATGTATACATGTATATATGCCAGTATGTATGCAAATAAATATATATGTATGTATGTAAACACATACATACCTATTTATGTCCAATGGTAGGCACCTCCAGGGTGGGGTGAAGGAAGAAAAAAGGAAAAAAGAGAAATATGTGTGATAACTTTATTATGCAATATGTATTATGTAGTATTATGTAGTATGTGTTATGTATGTATTTAAAAGGAATAGTTAGTTATACATAATTGATTTGTAGTTTCATGTGCTATCATCTTTTAAAAATTATACTGTATTATGGAAAAGCTTGTTTTATTCCATAAATTAAAAATAAAATGAAATAGAAGAAAATAAAGATATTCACAAAGTCAGCCAATTGGTAAACAGATATTTTCTAAGCACTTTGTACCAGGCTCTGTATTTAACTCTGGGCATATTAGAAGCAAATAAAGGCAACAAAGGCAAAAAACTTAGTCCTGGCCCTAAGGAACTTACTTTTAATGGGGGAGACATCTTACAACTAGCGAGGTACACTGAAATGACATATACAAAGTAGATGAAAGTAATCTGAAAGGAAAAAGCATTAATAGTTGGAGGGACTAAGAAAGGCCCCCTGCAGAAGGTAGAATTTGAAATGAGTTTTGAAAGATTCCAGAGAAGCCAGGGAATGATTGTGGAGGAATACTAACATTGAGTGGCAGTATGCTGCCCTTACCAATGAAATTCATGTAGTGGCTCCTGTAGCTGCTCCCTTTTGAGAGGATAGAGAGAACTTATGGGCTTGATACATATCTCTGTTTTATTTATGGTTTTTAACAATGAACCTAAGGCCTTAGATTATATCTGGGAATATGCACTAAATGTATAAAATAAATGTTTCAAAACTACATCCTATTAAAAAAAAACAAAAACCAAACCAGACACTGTAGGTTGGGAAGGATCTCTCAGGAACAAGAGAGAGAACCATAGGAGTGGTCTACATTATTATTAGAAATCATGCCTACTTGTCACTCATCTGTCAACTATTCTCATTCCTCTCTTTGGGTTATGGTTGAATGAGTGGGAGAAATGCAAATAAGGATCCAGTGGAGAAGAAAAAAACTTAAGGAAAATAAGAGATTCCTTGGAAGCCAAATAAATCTTTAGTTTCTATTAATAACTTATTAACATGACACATTTTAAAAATAATGATTCAGTAGGGTACTGCCTAAAAGTTTTCCTTCCAGCAAAGTATCGGATACATGTAAAAAAATCATGTAAAATTCCTTAAAACATACAATAGCAGAAGTAATCTTTTTAGATCCTCTGAATACTAATATTGATGAACAAATAAAAATGATGTGTGCTCTCCAAAGGCGTTTGCCATTGTCATGAAAGGGGTCCTGCACAGGCTCCCAGTAAAAGAGGGATTCTTTATAGATTCTTTATAGATACTTCCAGTGTGTAGAAGATAATATATTGATTTGACCAAATCTGAAAAAAACTGGAGTATCCTGTATTACATCCATAATCACTCTAAAGAGTTTGATGTTACTATCTCCATTAGTAAAGCTAAATGAATGAAGCATGTCTATTGTCCATTCTATGATATGCAGTTAAATGAATCAACCCATAAAGTCTGTATGGACACTGCAGATGGACAATGAACTTGGCCCAAAATTGAACGAGAGGAGGAGAGTGGGTAAGATAATATTTGGGAGGCTGTGTTTTTAGTGAACTCTAGCTTGTTTCTTAAACAATGGCCCATCTTTTTTTTTTTTTATCATTATTATTCTTCCAGGGATCCTTCATGACTGGGGACCATGAAATATAAAACTCTGCAAAGAATTAAAGTTGTGTATCACTCAGAAGACAGTGTGTGGTAGACGTGACTAGGCTGCCACAGACTAGTAATGATTAATACATTAGTACAGGAGAAGCAGAGTAAAGGATGTTATCAGAGAAATGCGGAACTGGAAGACAAGACAGACCAGTCCTATAGTGAGTACATGTGAGGAATAACCAATGAAGAGCTTGCAGGCTATACTGATAGTCACATAATATTGATGAGTATAGCATAATATTTTTGGTTTGCTGGGTGGGACACCAGTTGTTTATCCTTCATACTTGAAGAGGATTAATAATAGCAAGAGTGTGATGTCTTGACTTGCATACAAATTGGATTTAAGTGAGGCAGAACTGCACAAAGTCATCAGCCTCACTTTCTCCTCCAGAGCCATCAGAGTCCAGTGGCAAGACAAAGGTCAAGACAAGTGGCAATGGCCCCAGATGCATATGGGTCACCAATGGGTCAAGATGGGGAAGAGAAGAAAGTATGGTCAGTACATGGATAACAGGTAGGGACAGAAGTGAGAGCTAGAAGGATCGGAGATCACAGTGAGGATACAGAACAGAAGAATGAGTCATAAGACAGAGGGAAAGATAGAATGATAAAAGATTATGGTTAGCTAAAGGAATTTAAGAATTCATGAACATGAAAGTGGAACACTTATGGGCGATGACAAGATTCAGGGCATGACCATGTCTGTGTACAGTTAAAGTGTAGGAGAGGAGTAAATCATGGAGAAGGAGTAGACTAGTTAATTGGGAAGATTATTTGAGTATCAATATGTGTGTTAAAGTGCCCTAGTATGAATGTAGGAATGGGGGTGGAGGAAAGATTGGGCTAGGCACTGAATTCATTGAGAAAGTAGGGAGAGTATTCTGGGAATCAATCTATAACAGCTAACAGAATCTTGAATAGGTGATAAATTTGGAATGAATAAACCTCCAAAGGGGAGCAGTTACTCAGCATTGTGAGTAGCTGGAGAATCTGGATATAGCAATAGGGATTAAGGAGTATTCTGAAATTCCCCACCATGATCAGTGAATCAGAAGGTGTGAGTGGAAATGCACTCAGGACTGGAAATTGTGAAGGTAGAAATTACAGGATTTATATTTGATATGTGCAGTGAGTATGAGTGAAGAGTTGAGGATAGTATTATTTCAGAGCACAGTGGAAAGGGTAGGTAGATCTATAGCAGAAGAGTTGAGAGATGGGATTAATGGGGAGATGGGAGTAAGAGAACAGAGTATTGGGGGTAGACAGAATTTGTAGAATGACAGGGTCATTAGAACTGGGAAAGTACGATTCAGTGGGAGTATGCCAACCATTGACCAATGAGCCCAGGCAGATTATCAGTGACTGAGAGAAGGCAGTTGAAGGGGACAAGGGAGTAACTGGTCAGGAACCTCCCTTGATGCACAACTTGTACAAATATAACCTCTGAAACTTACTGTGTGCCTTGGGCCACGTCACTTAAACTCTCTGTCTCAGTTTTCTCATCTGTAAAATAAGTACAATAATTTTAGGAGAGAAGAGGTGTGAGTCATACAGGCTATGAACACATAGATGGATTGCAACCTGAAACACTGAAGGATATACCTGTATTAATGAGATCATAGATTCATTGTATTGATGATATCAAAGTATTAATTTTTTACTAGTTTAAAAAATATACCATATTTTTATGTATTAATTTTTTTTTTGCTTTTTGGAGAGGGATAAGTAGGGCAATTAGAATTAAGTGACTTGCCCAAGGTCACAGAGCTAGCAAATTTTAAGTGTCTGAGGCCAGATTTGAACTCAGGTCCTCCTGACACCAGGGCCGGTGCTCTATTCACTGTGCCACCTAGCCACCCCTATGTGTTAATTTTTATACCATAAAATGGTTTAAAAAAACTCAGTCCAAATTCCATTTTCTGTGGGAGGCCTTTCCAAGCTTCTCATGCCTCCTTTTTCTGGTTACTTTAATCTCTTTGTACATCTTGTACATACCTTCTTATTTACATGCTGTCTCTCTTATTAGCATGTAAGTTTCTTGAGATCAACAACTGTTATTTCCCCCTTTTGGCCTTCCTTTCTATCCCCAACTCTTTGCATAGTGCCTGACCCATAGTGCTTTGGGATGAAATTCGGTGGAAGCTGATCATTACAGCTAGTGTATCAGTCTCCAACTGCTTTGGACAGATCTACAGGATGGAGGATGCTCTCACATTAGAAGTCACTTTTCCATATTTTCAGTCTAAAAGATAGTTGACACAATTCTAGAGGACTCAGATGAAACATTATTTCCTCTTGAGAGAGAGAGATGACAACGTTGAACTCAGAGTAGAGATTTGAGACATTGTTTCAGACGTGGACAGTTCAGGAATTTGTTTTGTTGGACAATGCATATTTGTAACAGGAGTTTTGTTTTATTGACTTTCTCAATAAGGGAAAAGTGGAGGGGGGAAGAGAGAAGGCATATCTTTGTTTGAAATGGAAATAAAATTTAATAAAAATTATTTTAATGAAAGCAAAGATAAAGAAGATTCTAAAAAGGATCCTGTTAAAATTATCTTTACATTTTTGAAGTTTCCAGTACCTGGTACAGTGGTTCTCAACCTTACTAATGCTGTGACCCTTTAATACTCGTATGTGGGCATATCTGCATGTGTGCGGACTCGCCTGGAGACAGATAGAGGAGCCATGTCTTGGTCCCTAAGACCGTTGGAAGTATGTGTTTTCCGATGGTCTTAGGAGACCCCTGTGAAAGGGTCATTCAACCCCCAAAGGGGTCGTGACCCACAGGTTGAGAACCACTGACCTAGTACACAGCCTGGCATGATGCAGGTACTTAAAAATGCTTGTTTGCGCTAACATTTATACAGAGCTTTAATGTTTGCCTGGTTCTTTATAAATATAATCTTATTTTATCTTCCCCACAATTCAAGGAGGTGGATACTATTATTATCTCCATTTCATTGAGATGGCCTGAGATCAAGTGACCTTCCCAGTGTCACACAACTCACAAGTATCAGAGACTTGGTTTGAACTCAGGTCATTCTGATTCCAAGACCAGCACTCTGTCCGCTTCCCATCTTGCTTTACTGATTGTTAAAATAGACATCACTAAAGTTAAGGGCACTTTATTTGTTGGGGAACATCGAAGACCTTTACTTGGGGCCAGTTTAAGCTTACTTTGGATAGAATTTCAACATGATTGGTTACTTTACTGTCCCATCCTCAGCAAAGAAGAAACAACAGATTAGAAAGAGAAATGGGAGGTACTAATGGCAGATTAATTGACAGTATCATTAATGACAACCAACCACCTCACAGGGAGTAAGGAAACGAAACTATTAGAAAATACCAAATGCAATCTTCAAAAAGTATATACCTGTAGACCTTTGGTCTAGGGCAGTGGTTCTCAACCTGTGGGTCATGACCCCTTTGGGGGTCAAACAACCCTTTCACAGGGGTTACCTAAGACCATTGGAAAACACGTATTTCTGATGATCTTAGGAGCTAAGACACCACTCCTCTATCCGTCTCCAGGTGGGTCTGCCCACATGCAGATACGCCTACATACGAGTATTAAAGGGTTGCGGCATTAGGAAGGTTGAGAACCACTGGTCTAAGGACAAATAATTATACACACCTCAGCAGCCACTGAAGGACTTACTGTATTATTATAGTAGCGCAGAATAACTGATATTATATTGATAACTGGGAATTATCAAGACAAGTTAAATTGTGATTCATTGTGTAAGAAGATAGGCAAGATTTCTATAAAAATAGTTTAAGTAGCAAAAGGTTTGATATTTTAAGGGTTAACTTCCAGTTGTATGGAAAGTTTCTGTACATGAAGCCCTGATGATGCTGGATAATAAGCAACCTCCATTTCCTTCTGTGGGACTGAACCAAATAATCTCCAAAGAGCTTTCTAGTTGAAATTTTATGAAACTATAAATAATGCATTATTGTGATACCAGTGTAAAACAGACATAAAAATGAATTTCTTACTATAAAAATGATTCATATTTTTATATAATCAAGGCTTGATCATTCGGGGGCATTGGAGGATGGAGAGGGAAGGGTGCTGATTAGCAAGCTTTCAGAAGGATACTTTTGGTTCTATTCCTCCTCTTTCATGCTGGCTACCTCATGGCAATTATTTCACTGCCTGTTTCCCCTTTCAGCACAGGATGAGTCAGGAAAGAGGCTTAGACCCAAAATAGCCCATTTAGGTGTCTGTGGGCTGCTCTAGCCTAAAGGTTTAGTGAGGGAGGAAATTTAGCTTGCAGAATGCCAACATTTTTTTTTTGTTATCTCTTGATTTTCTCAGTCTGCTTTCCCTATCCACTCCCTTCTTTATGTTGCCCATATCTTAGTTACCTTAGGTAAAGGTGCCCACCAAAAGACAAATAAGTAATCAACAATTTTCTTCTGCAGATTGTCTAATATCTATGGGATCCCTCAACTGTTTATTTTTTTTTTCCTACAAAAGAGAACATCTTGATTTCTCAGTATATGTCAGTACAAGCCAGATCGTGGTATAGTTACGAGTCAAGTGTGGGTAATAATGAATAGAACAGAGAATTTTTACTTTTTATTCTCCACTGTTTACTGCATCATTTCCCTTCCACTTCTAATAAGTTTTCTCTGTATGTATTAAAACGTATTTTTATTTTTACTCTCTCATGTATCTTAAGCTTTAAACAATTAGTTTAGAGAGCACATCTGGAAAATTTTAAAATGCTGGACATAATTTATCTTTTTTAAAAGTATTGGTTTTATTTGATTTCTCAATCTCTATGGATCAGCAGGAAGGAAGGGAATTACCCTCTGGGTAAAATATGAATCACCAAAACCATTTTTTCTTCAAAAAAATTATTTTTTTTTACCCCCCTCCCATTGGAAAAGGAAAAAAGAAACTTTGTAACAAACCTGTACAGTCAAGAAAAACAAATTCCCACCTTATCTGCATCTGAAAATGTTTATCTCATTTGACTTCATCGCTAGGAATTGGGTAACCTGTTTCCTTATTTGATCCTCTGGTAATCATGGCTGGTCATAGGATTGGTCATAGTTCTTAAGTCTTAAAAAGTCGTTTTACTTTAAAACATTTTTTTTGCCAGATATACCATTCTCCTAGTTCCTTCACCTTGCATCAGCTCACACAATCCTCCCAGGCTTCTCTGAAACTGTCCCTTTTATCATTTCTTATCATGTTATAATATTCAGTTGTATTCATAGACCATAATTTGTTTAGCTATTCCCCCAATTGATGAGCAATCACCCCATTGTTTCCAGTGCTTTGTTATAACAAAAAAGTTGTTTTATAGACATACACACATTTATCTTCCTATATATAGGAAATATTGGAAAACTGTTTTCTTTATATTGCAATTATGAAACGGGAATTCCCTGTGTGAAAACTCTATCAGTGTCAAGCAACTCATATACAATGTATAGTCTTAAGGAATTGCTTACAGTTAATGAAACCTTAAGCGGTTTGCTCAGACTTACACATTTAGCATGTAAGCAGGACCTGAGATCAGGTGTATCATTTAAGTCATATTATCTCTCAACAAAACTTAATGGATATCCAATTTTAGAATGTGATTATCTTAGGCTGAGATAAGGCTTCTCTTTTACAATCTTTTTCACCACTAGCCTCCAAGTTCCTGAATGATATTGGAGAGGTTAGGTAAAGAAGAATAGGTACTGTGCATCTGATTTCATTGGTATAGGAAATCTACAGCCAATGCACCACTAAAAAAAAATCAATGTAGGTTAGCACCATCTCTGCTACATAAGAAAGTTAATAACTTAAAGATTCACCTTGAACGCTGAGAATTTATGTTAATCACCTAGCACTACAGAACTGGTTTGTCAGAAGCAGACTTTAAATCTGGGTGTTCTAGTCTTCAAGACATTTCTCTAGTCATTACGCCATGCTGTGTCTAGCCAAGTGATAGAGAACTAGACTTGGAGTCAGGAAGACCTCCAAATCATGTCTTAAACTCAAATTGGCTGTGTCATCCTAGGCAACTTACATAATCTTTCTGAACCCGAGTTTTTAGCCCAACTTTCAATCGTAAAATTAGGATAATAAAAGCACCAACCTCCCTGAGCAAATGAGACAACATATGTAAAGCTCTTTGCAAACCGTAATGTGCCTTATGAATAGCTCAATAAAATCAACCATAATACCAGCAAAAAGGACAGGAACAATCAGGACAGGAGAATTCAATCTTAAATGTGTTATTGTTCTAAGTAGCCATTTGTTGTTCAGTTCTTTATCGCAGATTTATATTGCCCTTTTCATAATGACGATGAGAAGCTCATTTGCATTTCCTCCATGGACAAGAATGATTTGTTCAAATTCTATTAGATTTTAAAATGAAAAAATAACCCTATTTAGTATATAATACCTGGTAGTATAAAATATATACTATAAAATACCTGGTAGTACACCTGCCAAAACAAAGCCAAGAACTGTATAAACAAAATTATAATTTTTTTTTTACAAACAGCATCAGATTTAAATAATTAGAGAGATGTTAATGGTTTGTGGGGAGCAAGAACCATAATAAAAATGACAATTTTGCCCAGACTATATTCAACGCTATCCCAATTAAATTACAACTTTTTTTTTTACTGAATTAGGAAAAAAATAATAACTGAATTGATTTAGAAAAACAAAAAATCAAGGATATCAACGGAAACAAAAAAAAGTATAAATAAGAAGGATGATTAACAGTACCAGGTCGTCAAAATAGAACTTGAAAGAATTCACCGATCACCTCCTGAAAAAGATCCCCAAAAGAAAACTAGAAATGTTATAGCCAGGTTCCGGAGTCCCCAGATCAAGGAGACGGTATTGCAAGCTGCCAGGAAGAAACAATTTGAATATTGT
>CM053580.1:199917379-199935685 GCA_028627135.1 Pseudochirops cupreus | reverse complement strand
AAAAAGTGACATAGGAGAGAATAGACTGGGGGAGGGGGGAAACACTGGGATGGCTGTTTTGGGGTGGTGGGCAGGGGAAAGACGGGGAGAAAATATGTAACTCAAAAAAATTTAATAAAAAAAAACAGTACCAGGTCTTAAAACTGTATTATAAGACAGTAATTATCAAAGCTATTGGGTATTGGCTAAGAAATAGAAAGGCAGATCAATGGAATAGAGTAGATATTCAATTTACAGCAGCAAATAAACATAATAATCTTGTATTTGACAAGTTCAAAGTGAAGGTTTTGGGAAAGGATTCGTTAGTAAGGTAAAAAATTGTTGGCAAAAGTGGAAAGCAGTATGGCAGAAGCTGGACATGGACCAACATCTCACACCATTTACCAAGATAAGGTCAAAATGGATACATGACCCGGATATAAAGAGAGATTTTACAAGAAACTTAGAAGAACATGGAACATATTACTTATCAGACTTATGGATAGGTGAACAATATGTGAACAAACAAAAGAGAGACAGCAAAGTTATGTGTGAAATGGATAATTTTGATTACATTAAATTAAAAAGGTCTTGAACAAATAAAACAAATGTATAGTCAGGATTAGAAGGAAAGCAGAGAACTGGGAAGATTATTTATAGACAGTTCATCAGATAAAGGTCTCATCTCTAAAATATATAAAGAATTTTGTTAAATCTATAAGAATATGAATCATTCTCCAGTTGATAAATTGTGAAAGGAAATGAACAGACAGGTTTCCAATGAAGAAATCAAAACAATTTATAGTCATATGAAAAAATGCTATAAATAATTATTGATTAGAGAAATTCAGATTAAAACAACCTTGAGATATCATTTCATATCTACTAGATTAACTAAAATGATAGAAAGTGAAAGTGACAAGTGTTGGAGGGATGTGGAAAAATTGGGACACTAATTCTTTGTTGGTTGAACTGTAAAATGATCTAACCATTTTGGAGAACAATATGGAATTATGCCCAAAGAGTTATTGAACAGTTATTATACTGTCTTATAAGTTTAAGACCTGGTATTGTTTGATTCAACAATGCCACTACTTAGTCTATTTCCAAAGATGATTAGGGAAAAAGAAAAAGAACCTTTATGTTCTAAAATGTTTATGGAAGCTCTTTTTGTGGTGGCAAAGAACTGGAAATTGTGGGGCTGCCCATCATTTGGAAAAAGGCTGAACAAGTTGTGGTACATGATTGTGATGGAATACTACTGCGCTATAAGAAATGATGAACTCAATGATTCTAGAAAAGACACGGAAAGACTTGAACAAAATAATAAATAGCTAAGTGAGTAGAACCAAGAGAACATTGTATACTATAATAAGCATATTGTTTTAAGAATGATTTTGAGCAAATAAGTCATTTTGACTCTTATTAATACCTACATTAACTATAAAGGACATATGAAGAAAGACTGTCTGCATCCAGAGAAAGAACTGATAAATAGAAGTATGTATAGAATAATTTGTGTTTAATGGTAGCTATCTCTAGGGTGGGGATCAGGGAGGGAAGAAAAAAAAGACATTTATATGATAACAATTTTCATGTATATTTGAGAGGAATAGTCATTTGTGCATAGAAGATTCGCAGTTTTTTCATGTACAATCATCTTTTTTATTGTATTATGTTACAGAAATGCTTATTTTATTCTCTAAATTAAAGTAAAATTTAAAAAATCATGAAAAAAACAAATTCTATTTGAAAGAGAAATTGTATATACTATAAGAAGACTTTATCCACAATACAGTTGTCTTGTCAGGGAATCTCTGACAAGGGGATGTGGAATTTGGTTTGCTGAGTTAAACATTTTTTGAAAGAGAAAATAAAAAAAAGAAATTTGCCTATATCTTTGAACAGAAATAGGCAAATAGGTGGATAGAGAGTTGGGCCTGGACCCCGGAAGAGTTGGGTTTTGATTCTGCCTTATTCATGTTCTAGTTATGTGACAAAGGCAAGTTACTTAACCTCTATCTGCCTCAATTTCCTTTTCTGTAAAATGGGGAGAAAAATTGTACCTTTTTCCTAGGGTTGTTGTGAGGATAAAATAAAACAATATTTATAAAGCATTCTGCAGAAATTAAAGTACCAGATAGGAACAACAAGCATCCTCATTGTTATTGTTATTAGACAGTCTTCCATATAGGCAGAAGAATAGATTTTTTTGCAGTTCCATTCAGCCCCATGATACCAAGAATCTGATCCTAAAAATGTATTGTTAGAAACTTTATCTTGTTAGAAAAGATCAACAAGTGATGTCTGATGGGTTGCTTCTATCTAATCCTATTGATTTTTTCAAAGGACATATTTCCATAGATTGCAATAAGCTGAAATCATTTCCAGAAGAACAATTTAAGCATTCTTCTTATTACTTAAAATGCATAAGATGGGTTTTTCTCCTCTCTGTGCATTCATTTTCCATTTTATTAAGCCTAACTTTCTTTTTCATGTGCAAGAAGGCAATTATTCTCAGAAAGGGATGGGCCTAGCCTCAGCTCTTTTCACACTATAATTTTATTTTCTGGAATCTGCCTGTAGGGGCCATTTCAGGAATTTCTAGCCTGCAGGCACACAGTAGACTGACCACCTCACTATCTTATTGGCCATATACTTTTCAATACAGCTCATCCCCTGTCCACATCTTGTCCTAGGAAGCCTGGAGGGAGTGGCTGAAGCACCACAATTGTGCTTCTGTTTTGGTCCTATGCTCAGCCACTTTTCTTATGTAGTTTTCCTTCCTCTGTGGAAGCTGTTTAGTGTTGTTATACTCATTGTCAAGGGTTAGTGTCCTCAGGAAAGCCTCCTATCTCTGACCAACCTGTAGGGAGGAGAAAAATGGCATCAATATGTTTGAAAGGATGGTCAACTTTCCATGGACTTAGATCCAATGGAGACTTTCTGCATATGTGTTGAAGTAATGCAATTTCTGGGTCAAATGGCTCTAAGACTATTTCCCTTCAAGTGCTATTTTTGCTTTAAAGCCTTCATTCCCTACTTAGTCTTTTTTCTTCCTTAAAGATCCTTTCCTTACATTTGCCAGAAATCTCATACCTCTTTTGTATCTGCTATGCAATTTCAGGGCTTATCTTCTCCCATTCTTATTAGAAAAGGATGTGTATTCAACTTGCATAACTTGCTTCTGCTGGTCAATACATGACTGGAAATATTGGATGGTATCAATAATCTTTGGCAGACGCGCTATGAAGGAAAACTAAATAGGACTTATGGGGGACAAAGAAAGTGAAATATTCTTATTCAGTACAAAGGATGCCTTGTATTCTGTTACTCAGTTCAATGCAACACTTATTAAGCACGTTCTTTGTGAAAAGCATGTACTAGACACTGGGGAGATGTGAAGTTTGGGTGAGAAATATGGAGCTAAGAAATATGGAGGAGACCACTCATATACAAATAACTATAATAACACATACGGTCAGTGCCTTAGAACTAGTGTAAATGCCATCTTAAACATTTAGGGAATGGGAACTTTCATTGCGAACAGAAATGGGATAGTAAAATTAGGAATGACTTTTTGGAAAAGCTATGTTGAGCTGGGCTTTTAGGAATGGATAGGAATTCAGTAAGGAAAGAATGTGGAGGAGGGCATTCCAGGTATAGGGAACAAAGAAAGACACAGAGGTGGGGAAGTACAAGGTCTGTACAGGGGACTCTTGGAGCTACCCATGGACAGAGCTAGAACAGCAGTAGAGATCAGATGAGCAATTTCATGTATTCGTACAAATTTACTTTAGAAGTTATTCCAAACTGGCATTATTGCTGCAGTTCAGATTGAGCTAGGGTCTGATTCCCCAAAATTCAAACTAAATTTGAAAAGTGTCTTTCCAGACCAAGGGGAATGGAATAAACATTCATATGACACCTAATATGTGCCAGTCACTGTGCTAAGCACTTTACAAATACTATCTCATTTGATCTTCACAACCTTGTGAAATAGTTCTATTATTATCCTTACTTTACAGTTGAGGAAACTGAAGCAAGGAGAGGTTGATCTGTGTAGGATCACATAGCTAAGTAAATATCTGAGGCACAATTTGGACTCGAGTCTTCCTTATTCCAGGCTCAACACTCTATCCATGGTGCCACCTAGCTGCCTATGTAAAGATTTTAAGATATACCCAGAGAACAGTGAAAAGCTTATAGCAGAAACCAATTATTGCTTAATTGTTTCTCCTAAGCAGCTAGAAATTAACAGTGCTCTAATCTATGGTCATTTGCACAAATGATTACCCTTTGGTGTGTTTTCAAACTGTGATAGTATTCAGGTGGAAGAAGAACCACACTGATTGAGTTTCTGTCAGGAAGTTCATCGGCATTTTTGGGATAGACCCAATTAGCCCTTGACAAACAAATTATTGCACTTCCCTTATTACGTTGAATTTCCTCTGATTTTTGGCCCTGTTACCAGGAAGGAAGGTATTATTTGTGGGGTCCTGTGAATCTTGTAGTCATTGATAACTGTCACTAAGTTATTTATACTGTTTTAATTCCAGGGCTTTCATTGCTGTGAGTGAGGCATTTTTTGCTTCTTTTCAACATATATTAGAGAGTTGAGTGCTAGTGTCTAAAGCAGATGGGAAGAGGCAGAAGTGGCTGAAATGAGCTGAATGATTAACAGGTGGAGATAATGACACAATTTCACATGTTTTACACTGGTGAAGATTTACATAAAATCTGAGAGAATTCTTTAAGATAGGAATCCCAGAAAAATGATCAGAATGTACCTTTTCAAAAGTGGGTTGTCATGATCATTTTCTCAATCAATCAATATCATCATCATCAATAACATCTTGTTTTGTTCTTGTTCATGCTTTTGCTTCATTCTTGTTATTTTCCCCTTCTCTTCTTCCTCCTCCTCTTCTTCCTCTCTGTCTCCTTCTCCTCTGTCTCCTCCTTCTCTTCTTCCTCTTCTTTTCCTCTTCCTCCTCCATCTCCTTCTCTTCCTTCCCCATCCTCTACTACCACATCTATTATCATCATTGCTACTGTCATGAAGTCCAAACCTTATTTGTTAAAATTACAGTTCAACTGACATTCCCATCATGGAGTAGAATGTGCTGGCAGTGGTCCCTCCTCCTTAATTTCCCTTTGGGACTTTTTTATGAGTGACATTCTGCTACCACTCACCCATGGACTTCAACTTCCTCCTCCTGTAAGTCCCTTTTTAGGGAATTCATCAAAAGTAAATACCTTCCAGGGATCTCAAAGCCTGGGGGAAATGAAAAAGGCACCTTTTCCTCAAAATCTGGGAACTAGTCCACGGAAGTCAGAATGCAGTTTCCTACTGCATGATAGATTAGCTAGAAAGAGAGTGAAGAAGGATCCAATTCCATCATGGTCAATAACCTCAAAGGAGAGGTCATCTTCTCTTTTAAAGTCTGTTGGACAATATGACTTAAATTGAGAGAGTTTGAGTAGCAAATTTCATACATAAGTGGATCTCCCAATATTTCAAATTGATGAAAATCTTGCCTTGCAAAAATTGCTTCCCATCATGGGGACAAGAAGAAACAAGAAGTTACAGCCGTGGTTTACATTTATATGACCTGCTTTCTGAACCAGAGAAAGAGAATCTACAACATGAAAACTTTCTTCACTATCATAGACAGATGAGAAGAGAATGAGGAAGAGGATAAAAGAGTGAGACAACAGGGAGAAGGGGAAGAAAGAAAATCAGAAAAAGGTGAGGACAAATAGAGAAAAAAGAAAGATGGGTGAGAGAGAGGGGATATCACAAACAATTACCTCAGTTGTGCTTCAATGACAACAATAACACAATTGATTGATTTTTGATCTAGGCATTTTTTTCCATTCACCAGTGAACATGCGTAGCACAGCATCAGAAACCTTGCTTATGTCAAGATAGATGAGATCTTTCTCTTCTTCTCAGTCTGCCAAGGTTGTCACTCAAGACAGGACTTTATTTTATGAAGACATGCTGGTTGTCAGGCACTATCCTTATCACATCAAGCAGATTGTAAATTGATTTTGTGATTTTTTTTTCTCATGGTATTGTCATGTTTATAGAGTTTATGCTTACAGGTCTACTTTTCAGGGTTATCCCCCCCTTTTTTTTTTCCTTTTTAAGCACAGGTACACATGTTAGCATCTTTTTTTGTGTTCAAGAATTTTTCCATCTTCCATGAAATTCCATGAAATTTGAGAGCTTCTTCATTGAAATCAGATTGTATCTCCATCTCATTGGTGAGAGTCTTGCTTGAACCAAGCTTCAACCTTGGGTTACACAATCATCATGGAAGACAAGAAGGTTCAATATAATACGGAAGTTCTTAGTTTCCTGGTGATGGAGTGGGGCTGCTCGAAAAAAAGGAAAGGGCAGTAGAAACCAAAGGTGGGATATCAAAGGTGCCTAATTTCATTTATTTCCCAGTTTGTCCAGCAACTGACCATCTTCTGCATCTAGAAGATAAGTTCTAGGTCTTTGGAAGGATTTATCTACTGCTGAGAAAAAATGATTCCTTGAGGTTCCTAAGTGGTCTAAGTGAAAATGTGCTTCAAAACTAGTCTCTGATTTCATCCCCAATATGTCATCATCTGAACCTGACTTTTGTTTGCTATGTGGTCTGACATGCCCGGTGGACAGTATTACACACAAAAAACTAGGTTTGGCTTCATGTACAGGTTTATCTACAACTGCAAATTAATGGGATATCAACGATTGTACTAGTCAGACCAAGGTAAATTTAACTAGAGTGAATCAATTGACTAAATTCTAGTCTCTACTATAAGATTAGCTGCTATGTGGTCTAGAAAGAGCACTGTACCTAGAGTCAGAAGACCTTAGTAGGGAGTATCATAAGTTTCTCTGTAGGGGAAAGAAAGAGATGAGGAATTTGATAATTGTCAATTAGAACTTGAACAAGTTAGCATTTTACCATGGGGACAGGCAAAAAACACCCTGCCATGATATAAATAAGTAGAAACTGGTGGGTGTGAATAGCACCTAGAACAGAGGCATGGTGGTTAGAGAAATGGAAGGAAGCGATGGGGTCCTGGAGGTCATTCAGAGGTCAGAAGAGAAAAAAGATAGGGGTATAAAGGCTGTTGATGCCAAAAAAAAGTAGCAATACATGAAATGGTCTAAGAAGAGAGGGGAAAGAAGAAAAGAGAAGGTGGAAAATGGCTGGCACTTGGATTCTTCTTGAGACCCTTTCAGGGACAAGAGCTATGGGCAGCTTTTATTTGACTGGAATATGGTTTGGAAAGAATATACCAAATTTAAAAGGAGCAGAATAGATGAAAAAGAGTGTAGTCTGTTTACTTAAGGAGATATAGTCACATATGGAAATACATAAATTGGAATGGGAATTAAGAAATTGAGTGAGGGTCAATGAGAGCTAAGTGGTACAGTGGATAGCATGCTGGACAAAGAGTCAAGAAGACCTCACCTGAGTTCAAATCCAACCTTAGACACCTGCTCACTTTGTTAGTCAATAAACATTTATTATACACCTTCAATGTGATGGGCACTGTGCTAAGGATGGTGAATACAAAGAAAGGGAGAAGACAGCCTCTGCTCTTGGGAAGCTTGAAATCTAATGGCAGAGATGACACACAAACAATTATTTATAAACAAGACATATCTATATCTATATTTGATGAATTAGAGATAATCACAAGAGAAAAGTAAAAGAATTAAGAGAGATTAGAATAACTTTCCCAGAGAAGGTCAGATTTTAAAGATTTGAAGGAAGTCAGGGAATCCAGGAAGCAGTGGTGAGGAAGGAGAGGATTTTATATTTGGGGAATAGACAGTGAAAATATCTGGGGTTGGGAGATGGAGTGTATTAATTGAGGAAGAGTGAGAAGACCAGTATCACTGTACTGAAGAGAATTTTGGGGTGGGAGCCAGTGGGAGGATGTGAGGTATGAGAAGACCAGAAGTGGGGGAAGGTTATGAACATCTAACAGAGAATTTTATATTTGATTTTGAAGGCGGGCAGGTTATACAAACCAAACAGGATTTAAAATTTGATTTGGAAGGTGATAGGGAGCCACTGAAATTAACTCCTTTCTTGCTCAGTTTCCTTACCTTTAAAAATGGAATAATAATAGCACCTCTCTCCCAGTGTTGTTGTAAGGATTGGATGCGCTAATATTTGTAAAGTGCTTTGAAAACCTTAAAGTATTATGCAAATGGTTTTTATTAATAACAATAATAATTTTCTGGGAATACGCTGCTGACCAAATAGGCAGAAAAAGGAAAATAAATGAGTTTAGAAAAATGACTGTAAACCTGTCACAGAAGTGTGGTATAGTACTAATGGGAGACATCTATCATCAAGATATCTTCTACAAGTTTCCCTTTCTTGCATATATTTTCTCTATTGATGAGGACATTCTTTAGCAATGGAAAGGATAGACACAAAGTGGTAAACAGGGAGAAGAAATCCAATATGTGTGATGAGATAGAACGAAAACACCTGTCCACCCTAAATGAGTTCAAATCTTTAGGACTAGACAAGCTACAATTCAAGATACTGAAAGGACTGGGGATGTACTAATCACTGAGCTGTTAGTGATCTTAAAAAATACTGGCAAAAGGGAGACATGCTGCAAGACTGGAAATAAGCCAATGGTCCTATTTAAAAAAAAGTGGGAGGAGGGAGAAGATGGATTCTTAAAAGTATCTGCTGATGCACCTAGCTGTAATTACTGGCAACATTCTAGAATATATTATTAAATGAGTGGTTTGTGAATAAGTGGGAAACTAAGAAAGGGTGATGACTAAGAGCTCAGCAGAACAAGCCATGCTAGGCTAACTTCATTTCCATCTATGTGTCTGTCTGTCTATCTATCTATCTATCTATCTATCTATCTATCTATCTATCTATCATCTATCTCTATCTATCTTCTATCTATCTACCTCTATCTTCTATCATCTATCTATCTACATATATATAATCTTAATTTACATAAATTTATCTAAATATATGTTTCGTTGATCCCTTTTGTTTTTACATCACAATCATCTTGTTGGAGATTAGCCACCTCCAATATTTACTCCCCCATTCTCCCTACCCCCAGCTTTTCTTTGTAACAAATGACAGGTTAGTAAAAGCAATCAACACATTGATTTTTTAAGACTGTGTGCAAAATTCTTTACCTATAGTTTTCTACTTCTATGATGAGAAATGAGAGTTGCTTTTCCTCATCTCTTCTCAGAGATCAATGTTCATCATTATAACTATTCATATCTCAGCTTCATTTTGTTGTTCTTTCATTTATATCATTAGAGTTATTTCACATATTTTTTTTGGATCTGCCTGCTTCACGTTTCATCAGTTCATACACATCTTCTTGTGTTTCTCTGAATTTCTCAAAGTTGTAATTTCTTACAGTTAATAAAGTTATTTTACATTCTTTTTTTCATAATTTGTTTAGTCATTACCTAGTTCTGATGAATACCCACTATGTTTCCACTTCTTTGCCATCATGAAAAGTGATTTTTAAAAAATATTTTAGTATAGGTGGCATCTTTTCTTTCTGTGTTTGACCTTCTTGCGACATATATCAGTAGTGGAATCCCTGTGTCAAAGAAGACCAATAATTCAGTAATTGTTCCAAATCATAGCTCTACCAATAATGTATTAATATATATATTATTCTGCCATAATGCAACACTGTCAAAGTCTTGAGTACAATGTTGTTTTGATTTCCATTTCTCTTTTTTCCAAAAGTTTATTTTAGACTCAAATACCAGAACACAAATAGAGAAAAAGAAAAGAAACAAAAACATATCATAAACTTAAATATTGAAACCTAAATACAAAGTTAGAGAGAAATGAATGTCACATGCATAGCAGAACATGAGAGGATTCAAAATATATAACAATAAATTTTCATTTCAAGAAAGCCTATGTGATGGGGGCAGCTAGGTGGTGCGGTGAATAGAACACCAGCCCTGGAGTCAGGAGGACCTGAGTTCAAATCTGGCCTCAGACACTTAACACAAAACTAGTCCTGTGACCTTGGGCAAGTCACTTAACCCCAATTGCTCTCCAAACACACACACACACACACACACACACACACACACACACACACACACACACACACACAAGAAAGCCTATGTGATAAATAATACTTGTTGTGTTGAGAATTGTCCATCTTTTCTTTGCTTCCTTGTGAATTTTCTTTTATTCTCTGCTGGGCACTTTTTTACTTTGTTCTTTTTGCCCCTCTCCCCAAGCCCATGCAGAAGGCTACAATAAAGTTTAGATATGTTTCTCTTTAGCTATAGATGTACATACACATATGCATACATGTACTGTCTCAAACCTATTCTACTCCTGACCTTTGTTTTTTATGTATGATTATATATTAGTTTTGTTTTGTTTTGTTTTTGCTTTTTGGAGGAGGAAAGGCAGGGCAGTTGGGGTTAAATGACTTGCCCAAGGTCACATGGCTAGTAAGTGTTAAGTGTCTGAGGCTGGATTTGAACTGACTCCAGGGCCATTGGTCTATTCAATGCACCACCTAGCCGCCTCTGTGATTACATTTTTTGTTTCCTATCCCTTCTGCTTCCTCTACTTTGCTTCTATCCACTACTTTGCCCTCCTATGACTTGCCTACCCCCCTCCAAGGATCCCTCCCCTATCCTCCCATTTCCATAAATCTAAACACCCTTCTACACCCCTATTTACCTATTCTCTCACCCTCTCCTCTAAAAATTCCTCCCTTGTCCTCTCCCCCTCCCTATGCCCCTACTGTTTTATTTCTTCTGAATTTAGAAGACTTTATGCTCTTCTAAATAAATATGTGTGTGTACATATATACAAATATATATGTATATGTATGTATATAAAAGTTATTGTTCCCTCTTAAGCCCATTCCCAATGAAAGTAGGTTTCTAGAACTACCAGCCCTCCTCCCAGATCTGATTCCTCTATATCAATTCTCCCTTTTGCACCTCAAATAATTACTCTTTTAAGCTGTTCCTAAATGGTTTTACTTTTTAAATTCATATCATTCTCAGGTTTACCCCAATCTTTCTTATAAACTACCCAATTATTGACAAAAATCTTAGATATCCATTTTACATATATAAAAAGTAAACAGTCTATCCTTATGTGTCCCTTATATTCAGTATTTGTTATGTGCCTTATATTTCTCTTGGTTCTCGTATGTTGAATCTTCTATTAGGTTCAGAATTTTTTTTTTAAACAAAGACTTGGAAGTCTGAGAGTTTATCAAATATCCATTTTTTTTCATTCAGCATAATATTTAAGTTTGCACGGTATGATATTTTTGGCTGGATATTTTTGTTCTTCTATATATTGTGTTCCAAGACCTATGGTCCTTTAATGTCTGTGCTGCTAGGTCTTGTGTAATTCTAATTGTGGCACCATCATATTTAAATTACTTTAATCTTGATGCTTTTTTCTTGAGCTGGGGGTTTCAGAATTTGACTATCATATTCCTATGAGTTTTCCTCATAGGATCTCTTTTAAGTGGTAATCCATGGTTTTTTTTTTTCTATTTCTACTTTCCCCCTTGTTCTAATACTTCAGGACATTTTTCTTTGATTATTTCTTCAATTATTGTATCAAGATTCTTTTTTTGATGATAATTTTCGGTTAGTCCAATTATTTTTAAATTTTTTCTTCTTGATATATTTTCCAAATTGGTTGTTTTTCTTATGTTTCACTTTCTCTTCTATTTTTTCATTATTCATATTTTGCTTAATCATTTCTTGGTCTCTTATGATTTCACTGGCTTTACTCTGCACAATTCTAATTTTCAAGGTGTCATTTTCTTCCTTAAGATTCTGAATCTCCTTCTCTAATTGGTTGACTTTCCTCTCATAACCTTCTTGTTTTTCTTGGATTATTCTTATTTTCTTTTTTAGTTTTTCCTTTATCTCTATCATTTGATTTTTGAAGTCTTCTTTAACATCTTCTATGAATTCTTTTTGGGCAGGTGACCATTTAACGTTACTCTTTGGGGATTTCTTTACTTCAATATCCTTCTCTGAGGATGAACCCTGATTATTTCTCTTCCCATAATAGGTTTCTAGAGTTGGATTCTTTTTCCTTTGCTTGTGCATTTTTTTGTGTGTGGTAATATCCTAATTATTTGTAGTCACCTTTAGCCCTGGGGTGTGGGAAATGGTGCCTCTTGCCTCAGATCTTCAGCCTGAAGCCAAAGCCAAACCTCCAGTCTCCTGTAAGTGCCCACAGACAGAGGTTTTCTGCCCCACTGCTTCTGTATTCACCAGGATTGTACTTCTAGCCCCCATTGCTCTTTGCAGTACAACTGGATCTGGCATTACTAGTCAGCAGAGGTTCCCTCAGTGTTCCCGGGCTCAGATACCCAACTCCCCTCACTATCATCTTGGGGGTAAAAGTTCTGGTGGTTGGGGCTCCTGCAGCCTCTCAAACCAACTAACCCCAGGGCCTACTGCTTGTTGTTTAAGAGGCTAGACACTTGCTGGAACCTAGCCTGGAGGTGTTTACTCTCACATGTACAAAACCTCCTCTTAAAACTTTTCAACTTATCTACTCAAATCGTCCTGGGAGGACCCTGGTTATGCCCCTGTTCTTATTTATGTCCACTCACGCTTTGTTCGCCCTAAGGCGATATTTTAACTCTTTTGTGGGGGAAAATCTTGAGAGCTCAGAATTTTCTGACCTACTCTGCCACCTTCTCAAAATCCTCTTTGACTTCCATTTCTTTCATTGTTGGTGATTTAAAGCAATATTCCGTATGGTTGTTAATAGTTTGCAGTTCTTTTGAGAACTATTTGTTTTAACCTTTTGACCACTTCTCGGTTGAGGAATGGCTCTTAGTCATAAGTTTGTTTTAATTTCCTATGTCTTGTCTGTCAGATATAAGTTGAGACATTTGTCACAAAGATTCCCCCCCCCACGCCCAATATCCCTTTTGAACCCTTTTTTTGACCTAGAGTATTTGGCCTGAAGTCAGAAAGAATTGAGTTCAAAGCTGTTTGACTCTGGGCAAGTCACTTAACATCTCTCTGCTCCAGAGTTGTGAGGATCAGATGAGACACAGAGTATGACACAAAGTGTGTATTTAATAAATCTTTCCTTCCTCCTTCCTTTTGTCCCTCCCTCCCTTCCTTCCTTCTTTCCTTCTTTCTTTCTTCCCTCTATCCCTCCCTGCCTCTTTCCCTTCTTCCCTCTCTCTTTTCTCCCTCCCTTCCTTCCTTCCTTCTTTCCTTTCTTTCCTCCCTCTGTCCCTCCTTACCTCTTTCCCTTCTTCCCTCTCTCTTTTCTCCCTTCCTCCCTTCCTTTCTTCCTTCTTTCTTAGACTAATATATCATGAGAATGTCACAAATTTCTGGATTCCAGAAAATTTTGATAAATTTGATAAATTTCTTACTTTCTTCACAGAAAAGATGAGGAAATGTGCAGCAGGTGATAGTACATAGTTAGGGGAATTCAGAACTGGTTGAATGACTTGACCCAAAGACCAGTCATCACTAACAGGGTTCAGTCGACAGAACATCCTTAGTTAGAGTACCCCAGTGATCTGCTCTTGACTTTGTGCTGATCTATTTAATCAAGAACTTGAACAAATACTAGCAATACTATCCGCTCACATTGACAGAGCGGTTTAACATTTGTAAAGAACTTTCCCCTTAACAACTCCGGGATGCATAGTAGCATGTATTATTAACCCTATTTTAGAGTGAGGAACTGAGGCTCCAGGAGAGGAAGTGGGTGAGATTGTAGGACACATGCTTATCAAATGGGAAGATAACACAGACGTACGAGGGAGGAGAAACATGGTCTGAGGACCAGATCCCAGTGTAGAAGACACTACAATAGTAAGATCGTCCATAAACAACATTCTATTGTTTCTCCATGGAGAATTTTCACTTAGATCATTAAATCTGCTAAATATACCTGCTGAATTGAGTCATAATAACAACTATCATTTAAATGGCACTTCAAGTGTGTGACTTGAAAGTGCTTTACAAATAGCTCATTAAATTACCCCAACAACACCAGGGGGTAGCTCTTTTTATTTCCGTTTTTGGAGGTAAAAAAAAACCTGAGGCATACAGAGGTCAACTTGCCCAGGCACAAAGAACTACTAAGTTTCTGAGACTAGATTTGAACTCAAGCCTTCTGCTTCCAGACACAGCACTCTTTCCACTGTACTCCCTTCCTGTTTTCACCCCATTACTTTGACCTTTGCTAGGTTTAGGCATTAGTTAGAATGGATGCTTTTTTTTTTTCATTTCATGGTGCAAGAAAAGGAAGCTTTGCTGAGAAAAGTAATAATGTAGGCAGGTTTTAGAGAGGAATGTTTGCCTATTTAGAAGAACAGATTCTCTCCAAACGTTTTAGAAACACAGAGGTGAAAACTTCTTGTACTATGATTTTTACATGCTAGTTACAGTTAATACTTTTAACACATTATAGTAAGAGAGACAGAATCAAGAATAAATTTCTGACACTGGAGTCAGGGAGAGTTGGGCTCATGTTGTGTTTCTGATGTATACAAGCTGCGTGACCCCAGGAAAAAGGCAAAACAGTGGAACACTCACTGGATCTGGAATCAGGAAAATCTAGGTTCAAATTTGGCCTCAGACACTTCCTAGATGTTTGACCCTGGGCAAGTCACTTAACCTCTCTGAGAACCAGTTTCTTCATCTGTAAAATAGGGATCCTCACAGAGTTGTTGTGAGGATCAAATGAGAGAGGGTATACAAACCACTTCGCAAACTTTAAAGCACTGTATAAATGCCAGCTATCGATAATGTAAATCTTTATATACTTGACAGGCATGTGATACTGGTCTCCTGTCTCCAACAAGACCAACAATTTGCTCTACCTCTCAAATTCAGGAATTTTCTCTGTCTCTCCCCACGTCTGGGCTTCCTTTGGTCCCAATTAAAATCCTATCTTTTATAGAAAATCTTTCCCAATGCAATTCTAGTTCCTTCCCTCTTGTCAATTATTTCCTATTTATCCTGTTTATAGTTTGCCTTGTGTATATCTGTTTTCATCTTGTCTCCCCCATTAGATGGTGAGCTCCTTGAAGGCAGGGACTGTGTTTTGCCTCTTTTTGTAATTCCCAGTGCCTAGCACAATACCTGACATGTAGTAATCACTTAATGAATGTTAATTAATTGATTTGACCTCTCAGTTCTTTAGGCAATCCTCTGATGCCAAAAATTACAGAACAGTTGTTAACTGGCATTAGTAAAAGGAATTTCATTGGGAATTTGCTATATCAATGAAATCACGGGTCTCGGCAATGAACGTAGGGACACTATTAGACTCTAATTGGTGACTACATTCTCAGAAGGGAAGAAATTGATAAATACTCCAAGGGCAATGGAGAGGTACATGCTAGCTACAAATAGCAAAGAAGAACTCAAAATGTTGGGTAGATCCTATGAAATGAACTTATGGAAACAATGGACAAGAATCCTAAAGAGTAGAAAATCATGGTTGGGTTGGGATTGACATCACTGGAGAGATTATATGCGCCAGTGAGATCACAGATACTGTAGAGTATTTGAGTGATTGAATGCTCTTGAATGTTAAAGGAAAAAAGGTAAATTAGGGAAATCCATGATGTAAATGGGAGTTTCCAATAAATCTGACAAGATCAAAGGAAGTGGACTTTGTTTTGAGGAAGCTGATAGGATGTAGGGAACTCCAACTGCTTTGCTGATTATAATTATTCCTGCAGAAACAAGCTGATAACATTCTCTCCTTAGCTTCTTAAGGCTTTGCTCTTTACTTTTTTCCCTGCACCATCTTCCAGAGTGTAGCGAAGGGTAGAGATACTTCTCTCTATCTCCTCTTCCCAAGAAACAATGGCAACTCAGACTGAAGCATGTGGACTTGACAGATACAGCTTACATATGGCCTGAGAAGCAATTCTGAAGGCACCATTTCTGAGACTCAACATTCCTTCCCCACAATTAATTTTCTTGCAGAAAGGGAGATTTCCTGGACAGCACCAGTTTTGAGTTATCTTGTCAACATTTCCAAATTCAGGATTTCCTCAGCTGGAGGATGGAGTTTGGATACTGAAGACCTTCTGGACTTGAGAGAGATTTCTTGAGAATGAAGAGAAGCTCTATGGTTCATGCATGGTATCTTACATTGCGAATAAAGTCAATGTCCAGGGCAGGCATAATTAAATAGAGTTTGCTTATTCAGCAAGCCACAATACATATTTTACCTTTGGGGGAGGGGAGAGAATCTAAACTAAACGATCACAATGAATCTTGGGAAGACTATGTAGGACTTTGTGAGGAGAAGAAAACAATTAAAGAGACAGAGAGTTACACTGACAGAAACTCCAAGTTCTTTTTCCTTTTTTGGGTGTGTATATATGTGTTTTGTGGGGGCAATGAAGTGTTTTGAGTATATATGTTCCTGTAATTTTCTATGAGCTCCTGTGACTCTTATGCATTTTCTATGGGATAAAGGCTATCCTGTAGCCAGTAATCATAGTATATACTGGATTACTATGTAGGATTTGAGGACTCTACTGCCCACGTTTGTGATACCCTAGACATGAGCTACACCAAACTTTTATCTTAGAGACTTTGCCATATTAATCTAGGTGGGATAGTGAACCAAAGCAAGTGAATTTGATTATTTAGGTTCAAATCCTCAGGATGAGCCCTGATCCATGTGAGTCCTTGGGGAAGCATTGAGCCATGATTTACAAAAGTAATGACTGTGTTTCTTTTAAAAAAATAAGAGCATTAAAAGTAAAAATAAAAGTAGTTCTTGGGCTTAGGAAGGCTGGATTAAAGTGGTTGTCAGTAAACTTTGGTGAATGGTTGAAAAAAATCATGCACAGCTTATTCTCAGTGTCTTGATTTTTGAAGCTGTATTGATTTTTTGTATTTTTCAGATTTCTCTTGTTCTCTCTCCCCCCCACCCAATCTAGTGCTCCATTTAAAGGAGGTTGATGTTATGTTTGTTTCTTTTTAAAACTTCCTTCATACTTCTTGTTTTTAAACCACAACCATTTTTCTTGAATTCTCTTCCTCCTTCTATAGTGAACCCTCTCATCACAAAGAAAAATATTTCAACACAGCAAACATACACTGCAACCTTCTCTGATAGGATATACTACATTCTATAGCTCTGTAATCTACCTCCCTACTGGGAGGAGGGAGATGTGTTTTGATTGTCTGGGGCTAGATGGGTCGTTACAATTACTCAGAGTCTGATTGTCTTTACTGTTGCTTTCATTGGCATGATTGTAGTAATTGTGTATGTTGTTCCCTGGGTTCTGCTTACATCACTTTACTTCTGGAGGTTCTCCTTCTTCCTACTTTTATTTGAAAATGGTCACTGAAGCACCAGTATAGAGTGACAAATTGTAATCACCTCATTTCTCTTTTTTCCCAATTGTTAATTTTTTTATTGCAAGCTATAAATCTGAAACAGAGCTGCCCTGGTGACCTTGGTGAATTTACAATGGCTCTGGGCAAATAGAAAGGCAGAAAAAACATAATTGCTTTTGTGAATTGGCCAGTTTTACCTCCATTCATATTGATTGGGCTCATGAATCTGGCCAGTCCCCCAGAAAAAAATTCAGCTTCTAATCAATCATACTATTGCATGATTTAATGGCATAAAGAAGCATAACAATATTTCCATTGACACCAATAGCTTTGAAGTTTTGTTTTTCTCAATGACATTTGCAAATAGAGATTCAGACAGTCTGTGAGATAATACTAACGTGGGCTTTTAGGCAGAAATATCATTTTTAAAAACCTTATTTTCAGAAATTCATCTATAGATTTAGTTTCTAGGACTCCTAGGCACTGGCCAACTGAGACAGAGGCAAAATTGTCATTTGTCCTCATCACCCTTCCACCATTTCTTTTGTTATGTAGTTTTGCTCCATAGTCAGTCTTCATATCATTCTCTAGACATCAGCTGCTCCCACGGCTTCCCTATGACCCATTCTTGAAGTGGTTTACTTTGAGGATTAGTTGAAGTGATTAGTCTGGAAAAAAAAGAAGACTCCTAAGACACGATTATTGTCTTCAAGAATCAGAAGGGTTATCATGTGGAAGAAGGATTAGATATTTTCTCTTTGACCTCAGATAGCCAAATCAGGAGCAAGAGGAAGAAATTTCAAAGATTAAGATTTAGATGTAATGTCGTGACAAATGTCCTAACAACTTGAAGTGTGTGAAAATTGAGTGAGTTGCCTTGGGAGGTAAGAGGTTTTCTTCATTGGATGTCTTCAATCAAGACTGGGTTGATTTTTACATTTTAGTGG
>CM053580.1:199847055-199917279 GCA_028627135.1 Pseudochirops cupreus | reverse complement strand
GAGAGAGAGAGAGAGAGAGAGAGAGAGAGAGAGAGAGAGAGAGAGAGAGAGAAAGAGAGAGAGAAATCTGTATCTATAGTTACATTTTGGATAGACACAGCCAATGGATAGTAACTTGGGACTAGAATTTAACAGATTAAGATGGGATGAATAGCCTTTGGGATACTGCAAAGCCTTTTTTAAAGCCTCAAACTTCTCCAAGAAACAGAGACATATTTAAATACTATTATTTTTCTCTATGTATACAATCCATTGTGCCTATAGATTCTAAAAAAAAAGTGAAGCTGAGGATCACTCAAAAACGAATGGAAAGGATAAGGTTTATTTGAGCAAGCTTTACAAGCATTATGAACAAGGAAATACTTAGAAGTAGTAAAAAAAAAAGAATGCCATTAAAAAGATGTGTGAAAGCAAATGAAAATGAGATGATGATATGGCAAGAATGAGGAACAATTTATGGATAACCCACTTTCTCTCTTGGTATATTAGGAGAATCCGATGATTGAATGGATCCCCCATGGCAAACTTGTAAAAGGACATATAGAAGAGTTGCATAGGATTGGCATGGTTGGATGGGCTTCAATCTTCATTTCAGGGAATGCCTGCATCAATGAAATCACACATTAAATGTAGTAAGCAGAGGTATCAGTAAAATTTAATGTAATAAGAACCATAATTGGAATATGTTTCTAGATTGTTTTTTCTTAATCAAAACAGACAAGATAAGTATAACAAGTGGGAATGAGTAAGATTGTATATTAGGTAGATATGTTCAAGAGATTAAAGCTGGAACCCAGAGGAGGAAATTATGACACAGAGCATTTGAATGAAGATCAATGAAAGAAAAAACAGATGTGATTCTGTTATCCAAATTTGCTACAGACCACCTGGAATGAAATACATGGGGAGTTTGGAGGCTATATTTCAAGCCTGCCAGAGAGGTATAATGTATGAATGATGAAGGATTTCAACTATCCAGAAATCTATTGGACTTTTCTCTTTATCAAAAGGAGAGCAGCTAATAATTTTTTGACTTGTCTTAATGATTTCACCTTTTAAAAGGTGAAAGAACAACAGCAAAAGTTCAATTCTGAATTTGATTTTTTTTTTTACTAACAGTAAGGAATTGGCCACTAGAATGGAAATTATGAATATATTTCACAACTTCAGGGGAAGAGAAATAGAATCTCATCAGCTAAAATTCCACAGGGAATCAGACCAGGAGGGGACCAGAAACTCTCAAAAATGAATTTTGGAAGATAGAAAGAGGAACAACTTCAATGTGAAAGAAAAATTAAAATTGTCTAAAGAGAGTGATCTTTCTGCCTTAGAACTTGCCAATCAACTTATATTTTCAAAAGGTATATGAAGAAGATGGAAGCAAGGGAAGGCAACACAATGAATATATATTACTTTAAGGATAATGTTTACTGTACTAAAAAAACAGAATGAGCTAAAGCTGACAAAGAAACTAAGGACGCAAACACTTTGTTGTAATTTTTGCCAAATTGGGAAAAGTGATTAAAATAAAAAAGAAGATAAGACTATTGCTTGGGAGTTGATGATAACTGAGAACAGAGACAAGTTTGTTGTTGTTTAATCATTTTTCAGTCATATATGACTCTTTGTAATCCCTTTTTGGGGGTTTTGTGGCAGAGATACTGGAGTGGTTTGCCATTTTCTTTCTCCAGCTCATTTTACAGATGAGGAAACTGAGGCAAACAGGGTTAATTAACTTGCCCAGAGTGGTACCATAGCTGGTGAGTGTCTGAGACTGGATTTGAACTCGTCTTCCTGACTCCAAGTCTGGCACTCTATGCACTGTGTCATCTAGCAGCAAACCTTTCAGACACAGAGACAAGGCAGAGCTGCTCAACTGTTAATTTTGCTTTTGTTTTCCCAGTCAGGGAGAAAGACTCTTGATCTGAAAAGGAAGAAAAGTGTCTAAAGTGGTGCTGATACTCAGTATAAAAAGATGATTTTAATTAATTATGCTGTCCTTGATGAGTTCAAGTCAACTTGCTATGGAAGAACTATATCAGTGGATGAAAAAAGAACTGGTACATTTAATTGCTGTAGGTTATATATGAAAGAACATGGAGGAAGAGAGAAATACCCAAGGACTGGAGAAAGGCAGAAGTTGTCCCAATATATTTAAAAATGTGAAAAGAATGCTAACAATTAGGTTCTATAAACTTGACTTTGATTCTTGACAAAATCATGTAAAATATTATTAAACAGACAGTGAAGACCGAGGAAAGGAAACAGTGGCCAGAGATCATTGAGGCAACTGGTTTTCATCACTTAAAGTGATTGCTGATGAATTTTATTCCCTCTCCTGCCACAGGATTCTTAAATTGAACATCAGGAGAATGCTGTAGATGTAGTTGTTTAGATTTTGGCAAAGTGTTCTTAAAGTATTTCATCCTGTTTTTGTAGCAAAGATGGAGAAATAGGGACTACATAATAGTACAATTAGATCAGTTCAGAACTAGTTGAATGGCTGGACCCAAAGAGTAGTCATTAATGTGTCAGTCACTTTGGAAGGAGATCTCTAGATCTCCTTTTGTTTTCTATTTTTAGGCTTTTTTTTTTTTTAGAATGCAAACTTAGTATGAGTCAACAGTTTGATATGATAACCAAAAAAGGCTAGTGTAATCAATCTTAGAAATATTTAGGTATCAAGACAATATTTGTCTCATAAAATGCTTTTGATAAGTGTATCTTTGTTATTTTGGGGAATTTGGGGGGATATAGATATTAATTCTTTACCATTGATTTTGTAACTTCTAGTAACCTTAGAGTCAGCAAAATCAAAGTTGGAACTTCCTCCTAACACATTCTGCATCTGTGACCAAGGGCAAGTCACTTAACCACTCAGTGTTCCTGACAAACCTCTTAAACTACAAATTGGAGATGAGTGAAAGGACTGTCTACTTGGGGAAGTGTATACATTACATTAGAAACCCTAAATAAAAAAAAAATTAAAAATGTTTGAAAGAATCTATTTGTAAATATCTCTGGATAAGAAATGCATTTTCCTCTCTTCTTCTATCACCTTTGCCTTGGTTTCCTTCAAGCATTTTGAATTCAAGTACGCTCCTTCCATGAGGTCTTTCCTTTTCCCCTTAGCTACTCATATCCTCCTTCTGTCTAGTCAATTTGTACATATTCTACACACACACATACACACACACACACACACACATGCATGAATTATCCTTCTTTAAAATATAAGCTTCATTGTGGCAAGGCCAGTTTCGTTTTTATCTTTGCATCCTCATTTTCCCCCCCTTTTAATTAATTAATTTATTTTAGTCTTCAACATTCATTTCCACAAGATTTTCATTTCCATATTGTCTCCCCATCTCTCCCGTTCCCCCCACTCTAAGATGGCATGCATTCTGATGACCTCTTCCTGAATCTACTCTACCCTCTATCACCCCACCTCCTTTCTGCTCCCCCTCACTTTCTTGTAGGGCAAGATAGATTTCTATACCCCATTTCCTGTACATCTTATTTTCCAGTTGCATGCAAAAACAATTTTTTAACATTTGTTTTTAAAACTTTGAGTTCCAAATTCTTTCCCTTCTTCCCTTCCCATCTACCCTCATTGAGAAGGCAAGCAATTCAATATAGGTTGTACATATGTAGTTACGTAAAATATTTCCATAATAGTCATATTGTGAAAGACTAACTATATTTCCCACCATCCTGGATACTTCCCTCCACTTATTCTATTTTTTCCTTTGACCCTGTCCCTTTTAAAAAATGTTTGCTTCCAACTGTCCCCTCCCCCAAACTGCCCTCCCTTTTATCATCCCCGTATCCCCTTCCACCTACATTCCTGTAGGACAGTGGTTCTCAACCTTCCTAATGCCGCCACCCTTTAATACAGTTCCTCATGTTGTGGTGACCCCCAAGTATAAAATTATTTTCGTTGCTACTTCATAACTGTAATTTTGCTACTGTTATGAATCGTAATGTAAATATCTGATATGCAGGATGTATTTTCCTTGTTACAAATTGAACATAACCCACAAGTTGAGAACCGCTGCTGTAGGATAAGATACCCTATGGAGTGTGTATGTTATGCCCTCCTTAAGCCAAATCCAGTGAGGGTAAGGTTCATTCATTTCTTCTCACTTCTCCCCCTTCCCCTCCATTATAATAGCTTCTTCTTGCCTCTTTTATGTGAGATAATTTACATCATTCTATCCCTTTCTCCTTCTCCTTATATATATTCCTGGTCACCCCTTAATTTTATTTTTTAGCTATCATCACTTCATATTCAATTCACCCTGTGCCCTCTGTGTATGTGTGTATATGTATATATGCATGTATACACACAAACATATGTGTATATGTGTAAATGTATATGTGTGCACGTACATATGTATATATGCATATATACATGTGTGTGTGTGTGTGTGTGTGTGTGTGTATTCCCTCCAACTACCCTAATACTGAGAAAAGTCTCATGAGTCACAAATATCTTCTTTTCATGTAGGAATGTAAATAATTCAACTTTCATAAATCCCTTATGATTTCTCTTTCCTATTTACCTTTTCATGCTTCTTTTGATTCTTGTATTTGAAAGTCAGATTTTCTACTCAGCACTGGTCTTTTCATCAAAAATGCTTGGGAGCGGCTAGGTGGCACAGTGAATAGAGCACTGGCCCTGGAGTCAGGAGGACCTGAGTTCAAACCTGGCCTCAGACACTTAACACAAAACTAGCCATGTGACCTTGGGCAAGTCACTTAACCCCAATTGCCCTACCTTCCCCCTCCAAAAAAAAGCAAAAAAAAATGCTTGAAAATCGTTTATTTCATTGAATGTCAATTTTCCCCCCTGCAGGATTGCACTCAGTTTTGCTGGGTAGGTGATTCTTATTTTTAATCTTAGCTCCTCTGACCTCCAGAAAATCATATTCCAAGCCCTTCAGTACCTTAATGTAGAAGCTGCTCGATCTCATGTTATCCTGATTGGGTTTCCCCAGTACTTGAATTGTTTCTTTCCTGGCTGCTTGTAGTATTTTCTCCTTGACCTGGGAACTCTGGAATTTGGCTACAATATTCTTAGGAGTTTTCCTTCTGGGATCTCTTTCCAAATTGATTGGTGGATTCTTTCCCTTTCCAATTTACCCTCTAGTTCTAGAATATCAGAGCAGTTTTTCTTGATAATTTCTTGCAAGATGATTGATGTCTAGGATCTATTTTTGATCATGGCTTTCAAGTACTCCAATAATTTTAAAATTATCTCTCCTGGATCTATTTTCCAGGTTAGTGGTTTTTCCGAGGAGATATTTCATGTTGTTTTCTATTTTTTCATTCTTTTAGTTCCCTTTAATAATTTCTTGATTTCTCATAAAATTGTTAGCTTCCATTTGCTCCATTCTAATTTTGAAGGAATTGTTTTCTTCACTGAGCTTTTTACCTTCTTTTCCATTTAGCCAATTCTGCTTTTAAAGGCGTTCTTCTCCTCATTAACATTTTGGACCTCTTTTGCTATTCGGGTTAGTCTATTTTTTAAGGTGTTATTTTCTTCAGTATTTGAAGTCATTTGGGGGAGATCTCAAGAAAGTCCCTGCTTTCACTCCACCATCTTGCTGCCTCCCCCAAAATGCTTCTTGGTTGATTGATTGACAATGCTGCCCTTTATCTCTGTTTTAGCCATTTCCTGACTCCCTTCCTGATGTGTATTTTTGAGTTTCATATCTGTCATTATCTTTTTTAGAGCCTCTATTGCCTTGGACAGTTTCTTTGCCATGTGGCTTTAATTTTCTAATCCATGATTTGTCTTACTGATTTCCTCTTTCATGGCTCTACTTTTCTGTGCTAATTTCAACCCTAATTCCCATCCTTATTTTCCTAATTTAATTATCCTATTTCTCTTTTAAAGTATTCCAGAGTATTAGCTATTGTTCTACTGTGCCCAGTGGATACACAGAGCTTTTTTGTCTTCTTGCTTTCTTTTTCACTAGAGGTTTGAGGTCATTTTCTATTATGTTGTGATGCTTTTTTGTGTTATAACATCACTGACCTCACTGCTCATATTGTCTTTTTAAAAATTTCTGCTTTCTGGTTTTTCTGGGGGCAGTGGCTTTCTCCAATATTTTCTGTTGGCCTTCTGTATTGTTAATGTATTTTTGCTCAATGGAAAGATCTTTCCCAGCCATTCGTAGGTCCATGTGACCTCCTTAAGTCACATGGAAGCCCTTAGGCTTATCACATGAGTTTTGAGTCTGTGAGCCTGTGGTGGGAGAAGCTAGCTGAACAGGTGGAACCAGAAGGAGTGGAGCTTGTGCAGAGCTGAAAGGAAATTGGTCAGAGTAGTGAGAGCTCAGGGAGAGAGAAGAAGCAGACAGCAAGCTGTGAGCATTCATTTGTGGGAAAGCCCTAGAAGGGGGAAGGCTTGGGGATGGTGGTGCCCTCTGTGTTTTTATTGTGTATAGATTACTTTTGTTGCTATGATGAATTTGGTTTTCTGGTGTTTGAATAAATGTTTTGGTTTTGTTCTCCATGTGGAAAGTCTATTATATTTTGTGATTCAGATTTACCCTGGCATGTTCATTGCCACCATAGGTTCTGTGGGTATTGTGTTGGTGCTACACCTTCTTGGCCTTCACCTTTTCCTCCCTCATTGGTCAAGCATTGACACTGTTCCCTCCCATAGCTATTGCCTTCATGATTGCTTCAGAGCATCAGGGAATAGATAATTTCAGAGCATTCTTTGAGGGGGTAGATACCTTTGTAAATTATAAAGGTTAGACTATAAAGGTTTCTTTTTTTGTGTACATAATGGAAGTCTCTGCAATGGTGATGTGGCATTGGTAATTCCTGAGTATATATAAAACTGATCAGTGCATGTGACCTAGTGGATACAATCTGACCCCTTTGTCTCAGTTCTTACCTAGTCTTTAATTATGGAATGGGTGTTGCCTCAGACAAGCTGAGACCTTGGAAAAGCCTAAGCTTAAGAAGGCCAACGTGCCCCACTGCATCAGGGGCCATCACCAGTCATCTTGACCTATCTTTTGCCACTGGATTCCAATAACTTTTGGAGAAAAGAGTGAGGCTGATGACTTTTCATAGCTCTACTTCACTAGGCTATCCCAGAACTGAACTCAGTCTTAGGACATTCCTGTGTTCAAAGCAGAGGAACCCCTTTTTTGGAAAGGAAGCTGTAGTAATAACCTGAGGAGCCAGCAGTGAATCCTTATTGTTACACATCCTTAAAGATTGCCTTTGTTTGGAGACCTTTAGCTCTTTATAAATCCTTTTTCTCTTAGCAGCACAGGAGAGTAACTAGTCCAGCTAGAAATATGCTATGTTTTCAAATAAAGCAAGCAAATTCTATTCTGCTAGAGGGCATTATTTCAGATAGTTTCTTATTAAGTTCTACAATGTCATTACTAAAGGTTATTTTTCAACATTAGGAGTATGTGCTACTAAATCCAAGGAAATGACTAGAAAACACATAACCTTCTAGTTAAAGTGCAGTCTGCTCATTTTAAAGAAATAGTTATGTGTTTTCAGTGTGTTGAGGCTTACTCTGAAAAGAGATTTCACTCAGGCTTCTAGTAGTGGTTATGGGTGATGGTCATGATTAAACTGTGAGTTCTCCATAGATAGGAGTTCCAAAAGCAATTAGTATAGTGACACCCCAAATCTGTAATAATAGAGAATGTTATGGGATAGGTCTGCCATATGTTAAATAGCCAGTTGATATTCTGTTAAGAAATAATGAAGACCAATGTACTTTCCTGAGCTGGTTCACACATCCTACAGAACATATGTCCTATTTGTGCAAGGAAAGCTCAGATGTTACCAGATGTTCTCCCAAAGTCCCTGAAATCCTTTTGCTAATATCAGGAGTAGAAATATTGCAGTTTTAGTCTGGCTCCAAAAAAAACCAAAAAACAAAAAACAAAAAAAAAACCCAAAACTTCCATTTCCCCAGAAATCAAAAAAGTTTGTACATTCTTCCCTAGAAACTGTCTGGATGGTGTTGGTGCCATGTTCTGAGATATTTCAGTGAAGTGGATAATGGAAACCAGTCTTTTTAGTGCTCACCAGATGGAAAGTTAGGAGAAATGGATTATATCCTGATACTGCTGGTAACTAACCTCTTTGGTCCATGACTTCCTTATCTGAAAAATAGGAGTTGGCCTAGATGAACTCTAAGGTCTCTATTCGTATTGGCATTCTATGATTCCTTTTGAGGGAAGAAAGTTATTATCATTTTAAAAAATGAATTACAAGGGGGGGTACCATAGTAATTCATATTGGAGCACTTCCTATCTATTGCCATCTGAAAGCGATAGTGTTCCTTAGAAAAGAGGCCTGTCCTTTGATGATAGATGTGAAGAAGTTGGGAAAGAATAAAATAAATGATCTATTAGGACCTTTAAGGAAGAAATCAAGGGAAAGGATAGAGGAAGAAAAAAGACTGGAGTCCACTTAATTGTTTTTCATGTTGGAAAGAATTTCTGGATACCAACAATAATGAATATTTTTTTTTCAGCTCCGAAAAGGGTATAACTAGATCTAGGTTAGATAGAAGGGACAACTTCATGGTATTAAGGCAGATAAATTGAAAACTAGATCAGGCTGCTAAAGAATGGGATAGACTTCTATAAATCTGACCCAGTTTAATTCTGTTGTAAAACCTGCAGTCCTCTCCTACTAATGGGATTTGCTCTGTGTTCACACTGACCATATTTATGTTCTAAAGATCAGACTATTCTTGTACTCGCTGACTCATTCTGTCTCCACCCCAGGGAAAAAAAAACTCTTTAAAAACCCCAAAGCTTAGGAACGGCTCACATATAGGGTCTCTCCCAGAATTCCTCTTTGAAAAATATCCCATGTCAAGTGCATCCAGTATAGGATAGCTAATTTGTTCATCCATTACAAAAGAAATGCTTTGAAGTATAAAGGCATGCATTGACAAAGCCTGAATCAATCAATTAATAAACATTTATTAGGCACTTACTATGTCCCAAGCTCTGTGAACGTGAAACAGTAGCCCATACGTCCTATTAACATTCTCCTGGGAGATTGATTGTACATGAAATACTTGGCACTGTTTAAAAGGCTTCACTTCATCTACTTCACATCTACACTGTCCAAACAATTCACTCAGACTCCATAACTTCTAAATAGCCTGGCACACGTGATTTATTCTCCTGACAGTGGTTATCTTTTCTTCTGAGAAGTTGCTGCCCAGAACATTTCCTGTTGGTCAACCCGTAACCAGATCCAACAGCCCCGAGCTTCTTGGATTCATAAGGTTGCTGAGAAGACTAGAAATAGCCACACCTCAGGACTGTTGTTCAGTCACCTGTGTTTAGAAAAAGAAATACAAATCAGAAAAAGGAAACCAGCAACTCAAGGCCCAGTCTGGGGCTCATCTGTGAACATGTGGCCTTTCTGCTATGTGTGAGGATTTCTAAAGCTACCAAGAGAAATCTGAGAGGGAAGTTGAAGATTCTTGATATGCTTGAAAGATAGGAACAGAAAATAGTGGAATCTATTTCTCTTTTTAAGCCTATTAAATGAGTGGCTTTTCTAGTTCAGTGGCCAATCTTCTTTGGAACAGGCTCTTTTTTCTCTTCTCATGGTGACCAAGGGAGGAACCAGGATTGGTGTATCATCCTATAGCTCAAGTTCTTCATCATTGTATAAGAAAGCACAGAGTGGTGCCCTCAAACTCCCAGCAGATTGCCTCCTCTATTATCCCCACTTATTTTCAATCCCTCCATATCTACTAGTGTAACGCCAAACAAATGCAACTTCCAAGATTCAGAACACCAGCATAGTAACTCTCCATCTATTCAGTAACAAAATAAGGCAAAACATTCACAGAACAGAGAAAGTCAAAATACAGGGTAACTCAGTCATTTAGCAAGTTCTCAATTCAATCACAAAGTATCTCAATTCAATCACAAAGCATAGAGTCAAAGTACCCCACTCCGCTAGTACATTCAGTCAGTCACAAAGTCTCTCTTCTCAAACGGAGATTAGTTTCCAAACATAAATAAAGTACATTCATTTGGTCTGTCACAGAGCACAAAAAGTCAAAAGTTTCCCCCCCTGGATCACAACTGAGTTACAGTTACCATTAATTAATGCCAAGCACCTTCTCAAAAGGGGCAGTAGAGAGCACAGAAGCCATCTACCCCTATGAAACAAGGTTAAGATATCATCACAGCATTCAACACCCAAGGAGAGGTCTTTTTTTCATCTTGCCCCAGGGCAGGTTCTCAGCAATCTCTGTTCCTGCGGAGACAAAGCTTAACAAAGCCACAATGTACATTGCCAGTGTCCTCATCAATTCACTCTCTGCCTGCAGAACAGTCTCAGGACCCCTGAAAACATCAGCAAGACCCTCTTCCAGGATTTCTGTAAACATACAACAAGAAAATCCTACTTCAGGGCTTCTGAACCAACAGCAATGTTCCAGGACCTTTGCAACAACAGCACTGTCCTTCACTAGCAGACAAATCTGGCAAAACAACATCAAAACAGACAGGAAAAATGCCGGCACCACAGTCATGCCTCCTCAGTCCTTGGCAGCTCTGGGTGGCAACTCTCAAAAGTCCTGGGCAGCTCCAACTGGCCCTCAGCAGTCTATCTCAGCAGCTCTGGACCCCGGCAATTATCCTTTCTCTCTGCCTCCACAATACTGCTCCCCAAAAGTCCTTCTGGCCTCCTCTGCTTGGGCCCATCTCTAAATTCACCGCACCAGGTCCTCCCAATTCAGCCCTCTCTCTTCACATTAACAAGTCCATCTCACAAACAGAATTCACAAGCTCTGGGTTTTAACACTTAACTCCAAAACCAAGCCAATACAAGGGGATCTTTAAATACCATTACCATTACATTGTGTCCTGTAAACACAAGCATGTTTCCTTCATCTTAGAAAAATCCATCACTTTAGTTTTCCATTCCCACTAACTATTGTCCTACACCTCTTCTCCCTTTTATGTCTAAACTCCTTGAGAAGGCTGTCTACAACTGATGCTTCCATTTCCTCTAGATTCTGACTTTATCATTCAACTGAAATGGCTGAATCCGAAACTACCAGTGATCTTTCTCTAAATTCTCATCCTTCTTGATGTCTCTGTAGCCTTTGACACTGTGAATCACCATATTCTTTTTTTTGTTGTTGTTGCTTTTTTGGAGGGCAATTGGGGTTAAGTGACTTGCCCAAGGTCACATGGCTAGGGTTTTTTTTGTGTGTGTGTTAAGTGTCTGAGGCCAGATTTGAATTCAGGTCCTCCTGACTCCAGGGCTGGTGCTCCATTCACTGCACCACCTAGCCACCCCAGTCACCATATTCTTAATGCTCTCCTCTCTCTAAGTTTTTGTTTCTCTTCCTGTCTATCTGACCACTCTTTTTCAGTCCCCTTTGCTGATCTTCAGTCAGATCAGAACTAATAACTGTGAGTGCCCCCCAAGGCCCTGTCCTGCTTCCTCTTTTTTTCTCCCTCTATACTTTTTCACTTGGTGATATCATCAGATTTCAAAGATCCAATTATCCTCTTTAAGTCAATGATTTTCCAGATCTATTTATCCAGCCCTCCCTACTGACCTCTAGTCACTCATGTCTGACTGCCTATTGGATATCTCACTCTGAATGTCCCACAGACATCTTCAACTCAACATGTCCCAAAAAACTTATTTTCATTGTTCCCAATCCCTCCTCTTTTAAAATTTCTCTATTATTGTTGAGATATTGAATACCCTGGTGTGACACCTAGTTGTCATTTTTGATTCCTCATTATTTCTCACTCTCCAGTTGGGTTGCCAGGTCCTTCTGATTCTATCTTCACACCATCTCATATTTATTCTTTTTCTGCTCTGTCAGTTCCACTCCCCTTGTGCATGCTCTCACCCTATCACCCATGGATTAATGGCATTAACCTGCTAGTTGGTCTCCCTACTTTGAGTCTCTCTCTACTCCAGACCATCTCCATTTAACTATCAAAGTCATCTTCCTAAAGCTCAGGGGTCATCATATTACTTCCTTACTAAATAAACTCCAGGGGCTCCCAATCACCTCCAAGATCAAATATGAAATCTTCCTTATGGTGTTCAAAGCCCTTTGTAACCTTCCCTCCTTCTCTTCTGCCCTCCCCCCCATTGCCCAATAACTTTCTATTTGCTTTATGCCTTATCCCCCTGCACATACTTTGCAATCCAATGACACTGACTTCTTTGCTTTTCTTTGTTGGAGATGTGTTTACACGTATATGTATATATATGCACATATGTGTGTGTGTATGTGGAGAGAGAGAGAGAGAAAGGGAAGAGAAGATGGAAGGCAAACTTAGAGGAGAATGCTTTACTAGCTGAGGTGTCTGGGAAAAGCATCCCTCAGCATTTGAACTGATTCTTTTTTTGTTTTGTTGTTTTGTATTTAAATCAATTAATTATTTTTCTTGTTTACATCATTCATTTCCATGAGATTTTGAGTTACAAATTTTCCTCCCCATCTTTCCCCTACCCAACACCTCAAAACAGCCAACCCATTGTATAACCTCTCCCCCAATCTGCTCTCTCCTATGTATTTGAACTGATTCTTGAGGGAAAACAAGGATTCCAAGGGAAGAGGTGAGGAGAGAGAATTCTAAGCATGCGGATAGCTAAAGCAAAGGCATGAAGACACAAGATGGAGTGTCTTGTGAGTGGAAGAGAAAGAAGGACAATTGAGCTAGATCATAGAATGCATGGAAGGAAGCAAAACTCCAGAATATTGGAAAGGTAGGAAGAGGCCAGATTGTCAAGAACTTTATGCCAAAGAACCCAGGTGGCAAAAGGGAGCCATTGAAGTTGGTTAAGTAGGTTGTATTCAGAACTACACTTTAGGAAAATCAGTTTGACAGCATGGGTTGTAGTGGGAAAAGACTTGAAGCAGATTGTCTAGGAGTTTGTGTGGTCATCCAGGTGAGAGGAGGCAGCAATGGATAGAGTATTAGACCTTGAGTCAGGAGAACTCATCTTCCTGAGTTCAAATCTGACCTCAGACATTTACTATCTGTGTGAACCTGGGAAAGTTACTTAGCCCTGTTTGCCTCAGTGTCCTCATCTGTAAAAATGTGTTGGAGAAGGAAATGTCAAACTTCTTCAGCATCTTTGCCAAGAAAACCCCAAATGAGGTCACAAAGACCTATATGGACATGATCTAAACAACTGAGCAACAAAGGTGAGAGGTGATGAGGTCCTGAACTAGAGTGGTGACAATGTTAGTAGAGAAAAGGAAGCTTATAGGAGACATTTAATGAAGGTAAAAATGAAAAGATTTGGTAAATGTCTGGATATGTGGAGTAAGTAAGAGCGTGAAGTTGAGGATGACAACCAGGTTGCAGAAACCATTAATAATAAAAGGGAAGTTCTGATTTCATTTTATAGATGAAAGAAGGAACATACTTTGAGTTCAGAACACATTCTATGTTTTTAAAAATTTTATGTAGATCCAGACTAGGTGAAAGGTTGCAAAATAGCGATGTAAAAATAAAGAGAAAAATATATTTGGGTAACTATACCTTTAAAAGAACCAATTTAGCTGTCTATGGTGCTGATAGGGAATTGGAATAGTTAAGGGAGTCCCATAAGAATATCCTCTGAAAGATGGTAATGTATAAATCTAAAACTTAGCAACTCCACAGGCAGTGATCCTGCAAAGTCAAAAGTATTGGGTTTTGAAGGTGATCTTGCAAATGCCATTTGTGCTAGAGGAGCCAGCAAAATGACCAAGACAATTATGGTACAGAACAATCTGTTATAACACAAATGTTGAGAGACAAAGATAACATCTGTTACAAGCTTTCTGTGTTCTGGTAAGAGAACTAGAAAATATTCTGGCCTGAATGTTCAGAGACTTGGGTTTAGGCCATTAAGTTGCAATGTCACCTTAGGCAATTTATGTCACCTTGTAGGCCCCACTTTATTTTCTTTAAAATGATCAGTATTGGCTACTATGCTTCAGTCAAGCTTTGTGATATATCACTATCTGCATGGAAAATGTGATTCTTCCACAGCAAAATCAAATCCATGTTAGAGCAAAACAATGTACAACAGGAATCTCATTGTTCTTAGAAATTATTCTGGTTTGCTTTGGTTTTAGAGAGATTTAGTTTTTAATATCCCCCAAATTTTTTGGAAAATAGTATCTATTTTGAAATGGTATAGATAAATCAGTCTTACAAAATAGAATGTAGTCTCCTTGAAGGCAGGGTCTATATTTTTGCCACTGTTTTCATTCTTGGAACTTAAGCACAATAGTTGACACATAGTAAGCTCTTACTACATGTTTGTTGACTGATTGACTGCAAATATATACTGTGGTTGTGGGTTGAACTATAAAATTTTGGACTTTGTTTGAAATATTCCAAAAATAGGGGAGAAGGCAGGACAATTGGGGTTAAGTGACTTGTCCAAGGTCACACAGCTAGTTAAATGTCAAGTGTCTCACATCAGATTTGAACTCAGGTCCTCCTGATTCTAGGGCTGGTGCTCTATTCACTGCTTTACCTAGCTACCCCAAAAGTCAGAATTCTTTAACAGAATTAAATTGAATGTCAGTTTCCAATCCAGTCTCATAACCATCATCCATGGAATAAATCTTTTCAGAGATGGAGCCTGGCAATTGACTCTGTAGGGATAGTAGTCCTTACCTTCTCACTAGTAAGTTACTAAAGACCCAAGAAAGAAAGTTCTTACCAACAAAGCCCTTGGTACTGTCAAACGGTTCAATGTAAGACACTAATGTGGTTTCATTAAAGGAAATTCCAGTAAGGAAAGTTATTATCTTCCTTGTTCCTGTGTTCTTAAGGCCATTGTGCCTTTCCCTTAGACTTGTAGCCAAAACTTCCCTTATGTGTTTTTCTCCCCCTTTTAGAATATGAGCTCTTTGAAAGTAGAATCTAGTTTGATCTTCTTTTTTATTCCCAGATCTTAGTACTTGCCAGATAGTAACCACTTAGTAATTGTTCATTCACTCATTCATTCATTCACTCAGACTTACAGAAGTCTATTCTGTACTTAAATGTCACCAGAAAACACAATGATCTCTGTTTGACCTCCTTTTCTAGCTCTTGTTTAATCTGCTTTAACACAATGACATTCTTTTTTATATGTACCTAACCTAAATCCTTCTTGGCACAGCTGTACCTCCTTCAGGTCTGAGAAACAGTTGTTCATTATCCTTGATATTCATAAAATCCTTCAAATACTAAGGAAAGTTGATTTGCTTTCATCTCTTCTTTCTCCTATTATACTTCTTTAACTTAATTCCTTCCTGAAAGACTCAACTACATAATTTGTTTTGTTCCCCTCTTGTGTATCTCCAACTGGTTCACATCCATCTTTAAAGGTAGAGGCTCTTTCTTGATCAATGTCAAATATAGTTGAAGATTTATTTTCTGATTCTTGCATATCATACGTTAGCACGCACATACAAACACACAAATATAACATATGTTATATGTTTGTTTCCTTCATTTTACAAAAGAGATATGTTTTCCCAAAGTTGCACATAAATCTGTTTTTATCTTAAGTGAAATTATTCTTTCCTATTGCCTCATTGCACATTAGCATTTCAGGGAAGCCTTCATGTTATTTTTTCTCTAATGAGTCCTTTTATCATTTTACTTTTTCTTGTCAGTAGTTCTGTCAAACAGTTTTTGGAACCAGCCCAATGATTTTGTTGTTATAGTACACACTACTCCAGAGAGCCTATATCAAGGCAGCAAGATGACACAGTGGCTAGATTGCTGGACTTGGAGTCAGGAAGACCTGAATTTAAATATGATCTTGCATACTTATTAGCTATGTGACCCTGGGCAAGTTATTTAACCTCTATCTGACTCATTTCCTTAACTGCAAAATGAGAATAATAACAGCATTTGCCTTCAGGGTAGTTGTCAGTATTAAATGAAATAATATTTGCAAAGTAGTGCCTAGCTCTAGTGCATAACAGGCATTCAATAATTCTTATTTCCTTCCTTCTAAGAGAATTCCATCTACTAATGCAAGTCACCATGTTTTCTTAAATTTATAGTCCTAGAAAGTTGTCTGGGACACTGAGAGGTTAAGTGAGTGTCTTTAGAACACATAGCCAATATGTTTCAGAGGTAACATTTGAACCCGGACTTCCGATTTCAAGGCTAGCCTTCTTTCTACTATTCATGCACCTAAGAAGTTAACAGAGAATAAGAAAGTTGTTTATGCAAACTAATTCTTTGGTGAAAAAAGGGGCCAATTTGCAATGCAATTAATCAATGACCTGATCTATTTTCTTGGGTTCAGATTTGTATGTGTCAGGTTTTCTTTTTGGGATCTTTTTCAAGAGGTGATCAGTGAATTCCTTCAATTTCTATTTTGCCCTCTGGTTCTAGAATATCAGGGCAATTTTCCTTGAGAATTTCTTGAAAGATGGTGTCTAGGCTCTTTTTTTGATTGTGGCTTTCAGGTAGTCCAACAATTTTAAAATTATCTCTCTATTTTCCAGGTCAGTGGTTTTTCCAATGAGATATTTCACATTGCCTTCTATTTTTTCATCTGTTTGGATCTGTTTTATAGTATCTTGATTTCTCATAAAGTCATTAGCTTCCATTCGCTCCAATCTAGTTTTGAAGGAATTATTCTCTTTTGAAAATCCTTTTTCATCTGGCAAATTTGGCTTTTTAAGGCATCCTTCTCCTCATTGACTTTTTGGATCTGTTTTGCCATTTGAGTTAGTCTGTTTTTTAAGGTGTTATTTTTTTCAGTCAGGCTGTTGACTCATTTTTGTGATTTTCTTGCATCATTCTCATTTCTCTTTCCAATTTTCCTCTACTTCTCTTTCTTGATTTTCAAAATCCTTCTTGAGCTCCTCCATGGCCTGTGACCAATTCATATTTTTCTTGGAGGCTTTTGATGCAGGAGTTTTGACTTTGTTGTCTTCTTCTGGTTCCATGTTTTGATCCTCCTTGTCCCTAAAAAAGAATTCTATAGGCTGATTGTGCTTCCTCTGTTTGCTCATCTTGCCAGTTGATTCCTTGATTTTTGAGCTCTTTGCCATGTTAGAACTCTGCTTCCAGAGTGGAGAGTGCTGTGTCCCAAATTTTTGGGGTTTTGTGCAGCTGTTGTCAGAGTTTTTTTCCAGGCATCTGCCTCAGAACTGTGAGGAGGACTTTCTCTCCACAGCTTCAACAAGCTTTGCCACAACAGCACTCCTCACCCCAGGACCACCACCCAAGACTGTGAACCAGATCTGAGCAGATCAAAGCAAGGGAATTCTGCCTCAGTGCCAGCAGAGAGATTTCTGCAAATGCCCTCTGGACAGCATTTGGGTCCCCCTACAATCTGTAGGCCTCGAGTTGGAAGCAGTAGCAGTGGCAGCAGTTGCAGTAGCTATCACCTCTGCTGCTCTGAGAGCAGGGACCAGACCAAGGTCTTCTCTCACCAAGAAGCGGCAGGGTTTCCCACTGACCTTTTACTTTTTCTTTGGCATTTATGGGTTGAGAAGCTTCTCATACAGACAAGGAAATTGAAGCCTGGAGAAAGGAAGTCTTGAGCAAGGTCACATAGTGCTAGAATTAGTATTCAAATCCAGGGCCTCTAACTCTATATTGGGCATATTTTCCACTATGCTACACTGTACTTAAAAGAAAAATAATATCTCTTAATTACTGATTTATTTAAGTATTACACCTTATGTATTTTCTACTGTATTTGCACATACCCAGTCATTCTTCATCTTATATCTCTGTATGTTTTTGATCCTTTACCTCTCTGTGATTATCCTCATTAAGATCAGCCTATGCTCTATTTCACTAAATTAATTTTAAACTGTTCTTTTGTCTTTTAGTGTAAAAATAATCCCACCCAACGAATGCCATCTGAAGGCTCGATAAGCATATATTGCCATTTCCCACCTCGTTAAGAGTGATACTATGAAGACTTTTAAAATATTGCAAAGTGCTTTCAGTTCCTCATCAGAGAAATGCCTTGAAGTACAAGGTATTATTAATTTAGTATTACAGATGAGCAGGGTAGCTGATTTACTGTACCTCTGCATTTGCATTTCTTGACTTTGATTCTAGCTGTTCAAAATAGAGTTTAATTAACTTGCATAGAATTGACTTTGTGTAGTAAAAACACTTAACACTCAGCAATTGAAATGGCTCTATTGATTTTTTTTTTTTCAAAAATAGATTGAGAGCTCATTGGTATCCAACAGAAGACTTTATCTTAATTAGTATTCTGGTACAGTTAGATAGATACATACTTGCTTTTCAGAGTTACGTATGTGTTGAGTCTGATAGTGCAAGCTCAAATCTTTGCTCTTATACACTACAAATATTTCCTAAGTTAGTCTGCATGTAAGTTCAAAGCATTATATAGAAAGATCTTATAGCCTATTATTGATAGCAAAACTAGTAATATATGACCATTGTTGAAGATCCTAGAGATTCAGACAAAATTAGTCCTTCCCTAATTATTACCCACCAAAAATGATCTTGTGGAATGACTTCTTGGTCTGACATTAGCAGACATGGGTGATAATCCTATATCTGGCATTGATGATTTTGGGAGAGTCTGGCAAACTATTGAAACTTTCTGAGAACTAGTTGTTCCACCTTTAAAATGAGGATGTTTTCCTCACTCATCTGTATTGGTTTTCCAAGGATAAAATGAAATCATAAATTTAATTGACCACTAATTGAAAATGTTGTGTGGTTGTATTGTTGTTCAGTTGTTTCAGCTGTTTCTGTCTCTTTGTGACTACATTTGCTGTTTTCTTGGTAGAGATACTAGAGTGGTTTGGCATATTCTTCTCCAGCTCATTTTACAGATGAAGAAACTAAGGCAAACAGGGTCCAGTGACTTGCCCAGGGTCACAAAGCTAGTAAGTGTCTGAGGTCATATTTGAACTTAGGAAGATGAGTTTTTCTGACTCCAGCCCTAACATTCTATCCCCTTTACCACTTAGCTGCTTACTATGTGGTTGTAGAAAATTATTATTTTTGTTCATAGCAGGTACTTCATATAAGTGCTTTTGAGTGAATGAGTGAATTTTTGGTTGTCATCATTATACTTAATTCCAAATCATTTGTTAGTCTCCCTTTGGGGGAGAGGGCAATGTATCCAGGTGTCAGTTTAATGACATCTGTCCACCATCACTTAAATGGTTCCCTGGCTCTTGGGTATGGTAGAACTAAATGGTACATAACTATATAAATGTCCTGGAGTACATTGTGTATCAATTCAGATGTACATTTGTCAACGGCTAACTCAAGTCTGAAACCTTGGTACAGTCTGACTCTCTGAAGTGAGAGCGTCTAGGACTAGATTGATCTGAGTGAATATTCACTACTTATGTAAACATGGACCATATATTTGGCATCTTTGTCACCGTCTCTTTATCTGTAAAATGAAGAGACTAGATTAAAGTTCTTAAGCTCTAAAATTCATGACTCTATGATGCCTTAGGCTTTATTCTACTTTCTAAAGCCTCTAGAGTTAGTTACCCAAGTGAAGAAGGATGAAAGAGGTAAATTTGGATGCTTTGCCCTGATCTAGAGTCATTGTTGTAAAATGTTTTATTCCATAGGTACCTGCATCCTGACACATATAGATCAAGTTAGGGAGAGAGCAAAAAAGTTTCCTGTAAAGACAGGAGTAGTACACATGATGGGTGGCAATATATAAGGGAGCAAACATATCCTAGACACAGAAATTGAGAACATTCCGGAAAAATGAATAAGCTCTAGGATTAGTTTTAAGGTTGGGGCAATATTCTCTCTTCTCTTGTTTAGAGGTTATGGTGTCCTAGAAAGTCATAAAATCATTCCAGGTTATTTTGGCGTTCACCAAATTATGTACATAAAACTGGATCGACCTTTTTTTTGCTGGTGATAACCTTGACTTAGCTTCTAGCTCACGTTCTGTCATTAGAGGATTATATCTAGTGACAGGTCATCTTCAGAGGATCTGGATGCTCATGTGTGTACTGGACTGGCCAGATTATAGGTCACAGGTTTATCATTTTCTAGTCAATAGCTCTGACATTATCTGACACTTAAAAGGAAGGATTAAAAGTCACAAAAAAGTTGTATTTGTCTAATTGAGCATTTCCGTACATGAAGGTGAAAAGGTTCTTTCTAATCCCTGCAGGTGATCAGTTTACACACTGAAGCATGACATTTGATTAACCCTAGCCCTTGGATCCTGTCTAGCTATCTTCTTTTTCATTAACTTTAGCTATACTACTTTTATGCTGCTAATGTTCTGGTGAGTATATTTTTAGCAACATTAATGATGCCTTCCTGTTCCACTCTCCATGTGAGCTTTGACCGGGTACACTTACAATTTCATCTTGAGATCATTCAGGGTAAATATCTTAGTGGTACCTAAGTGGTAGAATATTTATCAAGTGTCTCTACTTGTTTATCTAGTTCCTTCCTTCGATATTGCTCTTTTCTCTTTATAAATTACCCACACTTTGTGTCTGCCTTTCCGTTGGCTTCCTTCTCTTTGCCTTACCATTTGCCTTCCTTTAACTTATACTTTCCCTTTTCTTCCATGTCATTTTCTTTATTTTACCTATTTTTTTCCATCCCTTTTTATTCTTTCAAGCAGCCCCCTCATTTCTACTACTTTCCCCATTTTGTTTGTTGTTTTGTCATTTTCAGTTGTGTCTGACTCTTCATGACCCCATTTGGGGTTTTATCAGCAAAGTCACTGGAGTGTTTGGCATTTTCTTCTTCAGTTGATTTTACAGATGATGAAACAGAAGCAATCAGGGATAAGTGACTTGCCCAGAGTTACATAACTAGGAAGTGTCTGAGGCTAGATTTGAACTCAGGAAGATGAATCTTCCTGACTTTTCCCATGGATTCCCTTCCCTCACACTGTATCATTTTATTTTTCTACCTTTTCATTATTTTCAGCTCAAAGTCATGATTATGTCTGCCTACTCTGTCCACATGCCATTACTAAAGACAAATATTTCTAGATTAGAACAATTTGAAAATTGACAAATAATGATACAATTTATACATATGGTATCATAGAGTGTCATTTAAAGAGACTGGGACTTGATTTAAAAAAAATGAAAGTATCCAGGACCAGATGCAAGTCATGTGTTACTGGGGTAAGAACACTGGCTCTAGAGTAAGAGGTCGTGGATTCAAATCCTCTGAGCAACTAGGTGGCACAATGGATAGAGTGCCTCACTTGGAGTCAGGAAGACTCATCTTCCCAAGTTCAAATGTGTCCTCAGACACTTACTAACTGTGTGACTCTGGGAAAGTCATTTAACCCTGTTTGCCTCAGTTCCTCTTCTGTAAAATTAGCTGAAGAAGAAAAAGGCAAACCACTGTAGTATCTTTATCAAGAAAACCCTTTGGGGTTTAGAGTCACAAAGAGTAAGACAACGGAAAAATGAGTAAATGACAACATTCAGATCCTGCCCTTCATGCTCACTGTTTACTGACCATTTTTGAGTAGTGAGTTATTTATTGGGTAAGTCATTTAATCTCCCCCTGCTGAAATTTCCTTATCTCTAAGATGGGGAAATTGAACTATTATCCTAGAGCAGTGGTTCTCAACCTTCCCAATGCTGTGACCCTTTAATACTCTTATGTGAGTGTATCTGCATGTGGGCAGACCCTTCTGCAGACAGATGGAGGAGCCGTGTCTCAGTTCCTAAGACCATTGGAAATATGTGTTTTCCAATAGTCTTAGGCGATTCCTGTGAAAGGGTCATTCGACCCCCAAAGGGGTCAAGACCCACAGATTGAGAACTGATGTCCTAGAAGGGCCCCTCCAGATCCATGATCCCATGAAGTATGTTTGTATGTCCACATATTTATGTTTCACAAAAGGTACCCAGTCTTAATTTCAACATAGAAGAGCATTTTTTGAATTTATAAAGCACTATGGCTTTACTTGGGGAGTAATCAAACTTTTCTAGGCTCTGCATTTAGTAAATATTTTCCCAATAGATAATTGTCTACCATACATCCCAGATCATTGGTGAACCCCATGGAGAGATATGAAGACAGCTTCTCCATTACAGGTACATCACAAGAAAAAGGCACAAATATGACCAAATAGGATTTCTTGGACAGTGAGAGTTTTAATCTCAGCCTTATTTAAATCCATCTAAAGCCCCAATAATTTAGTATGATGAAGGTTTGCCATCTCAGGGATGTATTTTATGTAATATCTGCTGAGGGATAATAAGTACTTTCCAGCCTTATTATAAGCACTCTGTCCTAACATAACCTGATTGACTTTCCAAAATGCATATTGTCTGCTGGGGCATTCTGGTGAATATGGAAGATGGAGGGTAACGGATGTCATTTGCAAAATTGTCATGGATTTTTGAAGATAAAACACAGTGAGCAAGGCCTAGTGGCAGCAGGAAAGGTCTGCTTCCAGTTCTTTTAGTAGCAGAAGGTTGTGTTTGCCCTTTGTTCTTGAAGAAGACCATGACATCAGAGAGATGATGATATGAATTGCAGTTCACTTTGATTTGAGAGAGGTCACCAGCCTCATGTACAAGGTCACCAGCCTCATTTTCTCCTCCAAAGCCATCTGGTTTAGTGGCCAGATATCCATCAGGAGGACTGGAGATGACCCTGGATGCAATGGGAGACTGACCATTTTAGGCCAAGGTCTTTTCGGGTTCTCACTTTGAGTGAAGTGACTTCCATTCAGTGAATAGGCCTCTTTTAGTCAAGGGATGGTCCTTTTAATTATAAAAAAAAAATCAGATTGGGAGAGGAAGACCCTCAGAGTTGCTGGCCAAAAGATAAACAGTTATTATTTACATTCTTTCTAAACCAGGAGGGTCCCAAAAATAGCCTGTAAGTGGTACTTGGGCAAGGACCTATTGTTGACCAACCTATGAGCTCTAGAGCGAAATAGGTTTAAGGCTTGGTCTTTGAAAAAGAGATTTAGCCAGTAAACCCCAAGTTAACTAGGCTGCTCTAGGCCATCAGAATTTACCTTCCTTTGGAGGAGGACAGCCACAGGCCGAGGCAGAGGCAAAGGAAGGGGCAGAGTACCAGAAGGCATCAGGTGTGAACAGTGTAGAGGCCAGCTGGAAGTTGATGTGAACAGAAGAACGAGTTCTTGTTCTACAAAACTGAGGAGAGACCAGGGTAGAAAAAAGCAAGGCAGGTGGGAAGTTTCTGGAGTCGCTTAGGCCAAAGAAGTCTAACTGTAGCTCAGACTTGCACAATTTGGCAGTAGAAGGGGGCCAGAATTTTAAAAGTCTAAATTTTTTCAAGTTGCAGATAGGTTTTTAGCCACTCACTTTCATTCTTTTTTTTTTCTTTTTTGGAGGGGGAAGGCAGGGCAATTGGGGGTAAGTGACTTGCTCAAGGTGACACAGTTAGTAAGTGTTAAGCGCCTGAGGCCAGATTTGAACTCAGGTCCTCCTGACTCCAGGACTGGTGCTCTCTTTACTGTGTGAAGCTGGTCCCACTGCTCACTTTTCAAGTAAAGGTATAATTAATGACTAAACTGTTTTTGCAAATAAAACATATTTTAAAAAGGGAAATTTCAATTAATATCAATTAATTACACTTATTACTTAAGATTTTTATTTATCATGTAATTGATCCTCTCAGATTAGAGTCAGACTGATGTTGGTTGCCGTGGGTCATGTGACAAACAGGAGAGCGTGGCAACGCACCTGCCAAGATATATAATGGGCGCAATAGTGACTGGTGGAAGGCAGGTTAAGGGGGGCAGGGACAAAGCACCCATTACACCTTTCCTTTTCATTACATCCTCTGCATTTTCCCTGGGTGCCCGAAATCCTTTGGTGACCCACAAGCAGCCACGGCCATATGTCTTGTAGGCCTGTTCTAGCTGCAAAGGGTTCTTGTTAATGACCGGCATCTTCTCCGTCCAGGAATCTGGGGCTACTTGAGAGTTCAGGAATTCAGAGACTTGCTTTGAACCCTTGAAGTTCTCTTTTTTTCACCATGGAGTACACACACACACACACACACACACAGACACACACACACACACACACACACAGACACACAGACACACACAGACACACACACACATACACACACATACACACAGACCCACATACATACACACACAAAGACACACATACACACACAGACACACAGACACATACATACAGACAGACTCACACACAGGCACACAGACACACAGACACACACACAGACACATACACACACAGACACACACACATACACACACAGACACACACAGACACATACACACACATACACACACATACACACACAGACCCACATACATACACACACAAAGACACACATACACACACAGACACACAGACACATACATACAGACAGACTCACACACAGGCACACAGACACACAGACACACACACAGACACATACACACAGAGACACACACACATACACACACAGACACACACAGACACATACACACACAGACACACACACACACAGATACACACACAGACACACACACGCACACACACATACGAGGTTGTACCCTGGGGTGGGGAACTTTTTATCCTTTCTTTAGCTTAGTTTTATTTTCCTCTCCTTTAATCTAATTAAAGCGCTCACTGAGGGAATGATCTTTTGTGGGGAGACTTTGGACTGTCTGCAGGGTGGGGAGAGCGTAGTGCAGCAAACCTTGTGGTGGTGCTTGGGGTGATTTCTAACTGTCAAAGAATCAGGCACCTAAACTCCTTGATAAGTAAGATAAGCCTGATTGATGGATTCTAGTCCTTGATCCTGACTATCACATAAAGAGGTTTTAATACAAACACTGCTAATACTTATTCTGATATACTTGTTATAATAGTAATTGTATTTTTTTTTCCTTTTTGGAGGCAGTTAGGGTAAAGTGACTTGCCCAGGGTCACACAGCTAGTATCAGAGACCACATTAGAACTCAGGTGCTACAGACTCCAGGGCTGGTGCTCTATCCTTTGCACTGCTTACCTGCCCCTATAGTAGCAATTGTTGAGGTATGGAACTTGAACCAAGGAATAAAAAAAATAATTCAGCAGGTCAAAAATTGCAGCTAGAACAATGGTACATTTTGGCGCTTCAGATATAATTCTTTTGAGTTTCTTATTCATATTTCCTCAACTTCTTTTCAGCATTCTTTCAATGAACTCTTTAGCATTTAGAATATTTTTTTGCAAGAATCTGAAAGGTATTTTTGGAGGGGTTATTATTTCCCTACGATACTCACATTTTACAGAGACCTTGGGCAGCCTCCTCTTCCTTGTCTCTTCTGTTTAACAGGATTAATCCTCAAAGGATTAACTGAGTCTGTTATAGTGTTTCTTCTGTGACCATGTCCTCCATAGGCAACAGATGTTCTTTTAACTAGTTCTGTTTAGAAATTCAAAACTATTTCTCAAATACATTAGATACAAAACATGTGAGGGGGGATTTGCTTTGGCAGAATGTGTTTTGTGTTGAAGAAAGAACATACCACATTCTTGCATGAATGCAGTTAGGGAAAATATTTCTAATTCACCTGCCAAATTAATTGGCTGTTTATACCCCTTTGAATTTATTCTCCTTGATAAGAATTATCAACACGTATAACATCCAGAATAAATGCTGCAAGCAGATATAGTTCAGCTTTTGTGTTCTAAGTATAAAACCAAATGAGCAAGGACAAAAAATGCAGGGAGGAAATGGAAAAATGCATACTGAGAACAGAAGAGAGGAACAATTGAATCATAATAAGTCTTATGTGCTTGGCCTTATATTTTCTGTGCCTGAAAGTTTTATATTTGCTGCATTAAAAAAAATAAACCGCATTGCAGAGAAACAGAAGACGATTGTATCATGGAATAGCAGAATTTTACAAGAAGGTACTACCTCCACTTTGAGCTAGAGATGTCAGTTGCTAAGTCTCAACAATGGCCCTTTTTGAAGTTTATGGCATGTTCAGGAAAAACATTTGTCTTATGTTAACATACAACCAGCTTGAGGAGACATTTCACATCAACCTAAGTCCACACAGGTGAGTTTATGATGGAAGATTAATTTTTTCCTGTGCTTTTTAAAAAAATCCATCTTTTTTTTTACTCTTGCATCTCTAACACTCTCTTTGAGATGATGTCAGAATCAGCAACACAGCCAAGAAGGGAGTCTGTCCTGCATTCATTTTCAGATGACTAAAATTCCTGACTTCCATAATAATTTGGCTTTACCTAGGCAGCAATCTTTAAGAGATAGCTTCATGTTTCTCCTGGGATTCAGTTGATGAAGCTCAAGGTGGCAGCATCCCTTTGCTAAAATCATCCCTGCCTCCTCTACTTTTCCCCAAGAGGTATCATAGTAGGGCTGGCCTTGGAGTCAGAAAGGCCTGCTTTATTGTTTTTTTTTTAATATCATCTAAATTTCCCCTGTATCTACACCCCCTTCCACAGAGTCATCCTTCATAACATGATTTTTTAAAAGGAAAAAGAGAAAAACATTAAGCAGAATCAATTAATACATAAAAATCTTACATTACATTCAATGGAATGACCTTGCTCTCGCCTCACCTCTAGCAAAGGAATGGAGGGAGGGGGGGGGGTTCTTCCCATATCAATTCTTTAGGGCCAAGTTTGTTTACTACACTTTTGCAACATTCATTAATGATTATTTTATGGTTTTTTCCATTTACATTGTTGAAATCCTCACATATATTGTTTTCCTCATTTTGTTTATTTCACTTTGGAACAGTTCATATAAATCTTTCCATGCTACTCTATATGCATCACAGTTATTGTTTCTTAACATCCCATTACACTCTATAATTTGTTTAGCCATTTCCCAATTGATGGATATCCACATTGTTTCTAGATTTTGCTACTACTACAAGTGATCCTGTTAATGTGGTGTATATGAACACCACTTTTGCCAATGACATTTTTGGGTTATATTCCTGGCTTGTTTTCTGTTTTGGCCAGAAACTCTGAGGATCTTCTCCTCCTACATTGATATTTTTGTCGTGGTGAACTAAGTCATATTTTGGCTCAATTCTTACCTAGCCTTTAGTAATTGAATGGTTGTTAAGACAAACGGAGACCCAGGAAAGACCTTAATTTAGAAAGGCCAAGGCCACCCATTACATCCCAAGCCATCGCCATTCATCTTGCCTTTTTTTTTTCCCTGGACTCCAATGACCCTGTAGGAGAGAGTGAGGCTGAGGACTTTGTGTGCAACTCTGCCTCACTTAAATCTATTTCACATGCAAGTCAAGATGTCGCCCTCCTGATGTCATTCGTTCTCTCTGAGAATGAAGAAAGAAGAAGAAAAAGAAAAAGAAGAACAGCACCACCATCACCATCACCATCAACAACAAGAGCCAAGCTAGGGAATCTGTGTCATTAGCCATTTTAATTTTCTAATTCCAAATTACTTTTGAAAATGGTTGTGTTAATTCATAGGTACACCAACAAGGCATTAGTGTGCCTGGAAAACTTTACTTTCAAATCTTGCCTTGAACACTCGTTGAGTTACCCCAAGGCAAGACACTTCACCTTTCTGTGTCTCAGTGTCCTTATCTATAAAACGAGAAATTGGACTTGACAGCCTTTAGGGCTTCTTCCATCTTTAAAACTATGGCCCTAGCAACTTAATTTGGATTACAGCAAGAGGAACAATGGGCTTATGAATAATTTCTGCTCTGACCTCTGTGCTTCATGAAGTGATATATGTCAAGGGGACCATCTTTCTTATGATAAAATATAGGGATCTGGAGAATACCTTCCCAAATGTTAGGAGCAGTTACTGGACCAATTGTCATAATTTCCCACTGTCCAGAAGCATAGAAATGAGGACATGATAAGCAATATATATACACATATATATGTAAACTGGAAGGTCTTACTCTGAGTCTGCTTTGATGATATTTTAAAATCAACTGGCATAATTACCCAATTTCAACAGTGTCCTGAAATCTGAGAAATGGTTGGGCCAATTGAAAGATAAGCTTCAAATTACAGTGAAATTCCTTTATAAGGTTTGTATTCAGAGGGAAGGTTAACAGCTCTATTAATATAACCATGTTGCATTAAGATTTTATCGCAAATAGTTTTGTTTCAGGGGACGGGATCTGACCCATGGGATACCCAAGTACTAGTAAAAACAAGCTGCCTTATAATAAGGCTTCTCCTGCCTGACATCATTTCTAATTGAATATTGAATTCTTTGAGTAGTATAGCTTTGAAGTCTCCAAGCTCACAAGAAAGGAGGGAATGCATTTCTACGATTGGAAATTATGAAAAAAATCCTTAGGAGAAAAATGTTTTCCTTTAAAAAACTGCCCGTATAATTTTTGCAGTGTTGAGAAGGGCCTATGACATGAGAAAAGCTGGAAGCTGTGCCTAATTTATAACAGCAACAATCTTGCCTGCTTCCAAGGGTCACATGGCTTGTTTTTCCTTCAGATTTCCCTTCAAACTGCTCAGACTGCTATGATTCTTTCCATTTCAGGGGGGAAAAAAACCCAAATAAAACCAGATTCAATTGAATACATTTACATTCCTACTGTGTGCAGACAGCACTGAGCTAACGCTAACGCTCTGCTCTCAGCTCATGACTAGAACTGATCTCACCATTCCTTGGTCAGACACCGGAATAATGTAATCTTTGCTAATTTACAGAAGACCCACAGGGTGTGAGTGAAAGTCCTGAGCCAATCCTAATGTTTCCTGTTGTATCCACTTGAAATTCCCTTGAGAGAATGATTGAGTAGAGATATTCTCACCTGATAAAGGTATCAGGATGGGATCACTGCTAATAACAGTCAAGCTTTATCATTAGCCATGACAAAAACATACTAAGATCTCCCTGTGTGGTGCCAAAGCAAAGCAGCAGTGACTGTCTGAAGGTGTTCAGGATTTAGAAGAAAGTCAGAGTACACACATCCATTCCCTGGTTTTGTGTCCCAAGGTAGGCAGCAATAGCAGAAGCCATGAAAACCTGTTCTAAGGCTTTAGTCTCATTGCTTGTATTCTTTAGAACTCACTGGAGAGTTTGGGGGCCAGCAGCGTATTTTTGGGCACCATCTTGTTGGAGTCTTTTCCATGATATACAGAGATATGTTTTGCTCCTTGCACACTGGGCCCAAGATCTAATGAGATTTATTACATTTTCAATTCCAGAGTGTTCTGGAGACTGTTACTAACATAACACTCTGAATTAATAAAGGTCAGGCTCTTCTTTGCCAGCTAGCTTTGGAAATATCTGGGCCAATTCTGTCACACATTTTCTGTTTCATGGTTGTGCCACTTGTATTCAGTGTCCTCTGAATTGGAGGGGCATCTTGGTATAATGGAAAGAACATTGGACAAGTATGCAACTAAAGGATTGGGGTTCAAATTCTGGATCTTTCACTAACTAGCTACCTCACAGGGCTGTTGTCAGGTGCAAAAGGATTGTCAAACTTGAAATCACTGTATAAATGTTGATTACTAATGTTATCTGTCTGATCTTGGGAAAAAGACATATTTATTTCTTGGGCTCATGTTTCCTTTTCTATAAAATAATGCAGTGACCTGGAACTTTGTAAAAACAGGTGGCTTAGTGATGAGAGGGCATGGGTTTAAATCTCCCCTCCGATGCTTAGTAGTCATGCTATCCTGAACAAATCACTTAACCTCTTGGTTTTCAGCCTCAGTTTTCACCATCGTAAAATGAGGTGGTTGGACTAGATGATGACCTTTGAGATCCCTGTCACTTCTGATCCTGTAACTAATTTCTGATGTCCCCTTTCCAACTTTTAATTCTACAATCCTAATTAACTTTAGAATGTTTTTGTTTTTTGTTTTTTTTGAGACTGGGTCTCTTCATGCAGGTTGAGAGTCTCTCATTCACCTGCTCCTCAAAACAATCAGCACAGAAGCTTTAACATGCTCCATTTTTTCTGACCTGGGCTGGTGAATTCCTCCTTAGCCATCTAGGTAGCCCTCTGCTCCTGAAGGTTCTCTACATTGGTGATCACAGACTTAATGTAGACACTTGTTTAACTTTAGCCTCCTGTAGCTCAGAACTCCTGAACTCAATCAATTTACCAACCTCAGCCTCAAAGAGACTACAGATATGCACGGTCCAGTTTGGGATAATGGAAAGATCTTTTTAAATAATCCTGTTTTTATAGGACTCAATAACTATTACTTTGTTTCCTTTTGATGTTTATTGCTTTTGAACATACAGATATAATAGTAACGTTTGACTGAGTCAGTCCATCCAAAAATAACTCAACTCCAATTAAAGGAAGAAACAAGATACTTCAGTCCTAATGCCTTTGTCCGATGAAAATATGTCTATTGCATCAATAAGATAATCAATTAAAGGCATCTCAACCAGGTGTATTGGGAAAGGTGTCAGGACTGGCTAGGAGACTTGGTCATGCCTTGTGTCTCTTCTAAAATTAACAAGCCAGTTCAGAACCTATCATTAACTGACCAAGTCTGACCAGCTAGGGATGGAAATAGTCCTAGCCAAATCTCTTATAGGAAATCGCTAGGGAAGTGGGAAGAAGAGGAGCATGTCTTTTCCTTATGTTCTGTCCAGAGTATGACCTTGTGAACTTTTGAAGGTTGAAATATTTGAACTCATCAGCATCTTAGTATCTGCATTGAGAGTTGAAGACAACCTAGATGCAAGGAGGAAATGATGCATTAAGACTACACAAAGAACCCAGCAAAAAACTATACCTTATATAAGGGGAACTTCATGAGGACCCCAAAAGAGGGAAAAAAAGAACTTTTATCAACTAAGAGCTGTGAGTTTTCTCTTTGTTCTGTATGTTCTCTGAGCTCAAGTGCATTTTTCCTTGCACTTTATATATGCTGGTGGGAGAATATCACAGACTTTTCAGGTGATGTTTTGTGACTACTGTTTTTACTATGCTACCTTGCTAAACATCTTTTTCTATAGGCTGATTCAGTATATTTGATTAAGAACTGATAATCAATGGGAGCACACTGGTGGGGGCTCACAAATGATAGCAATAGAATCACACCCACCACACCCACTTTCTCGAAATCCTCTAAAACAGGGGTGAGGAACCTGCAGCCTTAAGACCACATGTGGCTTTCTAAGTCCTTAAGTGTAGCCTTTTGGCTGAATCCAAATTTTATAGAACAAATCCTTTTATTTTTATTAATATATTTTTGTTCTTCTTTTGTATTTTTATTTTAGTTTTAAAATGAATATATTTAAAATACTAAAGAATAAGTTGCAGACTTCCATGCTGCAACCAAATATTCAAATGCTTTCCAACAAAAAGCAGGCACAACAAAGTCTTTAAAAGGTTAGTTAATTTTAAAATTAACAAATAGGTTTCATTTTTTGAAATTATTAAGTACATAGTAGATTTTAGAAAATAATGTTCATTTTAAAGTATATCGAGTTGAAGTTTCTTGAATGCAACATTATTTGCTTGCAGCTGAATATTAATGTGGCCTTCCAACATGAAAAGGTTCCACACCCTTGCTCTAAGATCTCTGAGAGGAGAAGCAGTCAACCTCATTCTGGACACCCAGCCTGCCAATATGAGTGAAAGTTGAAAGTGTAGTTCCAGATCATCTGCTACAGAGAAACATAAGAATAAAAAACACAATAGTTTTCAGGATTAGACTAAGCCCAGGTAAAAATCTTCATGATTCCAGGTCACAAGATAGTTTCCAGGTATTTGAGGCCATAGCTCTTCTACTCTAAAGATGGTCTTACCTTATAGAGCATTAGACACATGCCTTATTGATTTCAGGAATTGCCCAACACCAGTAAAAATGTAATTGAGAAGTAGAAAGTAATAGAAAAAAGTGAAAAGTAATTGGGAAGTAAAGACTAGTAGAAAAAAAAAGAAGAGTAGCTCACTAGTTATACAGGTTTAGTGAGCTCTCAAAAAAAATGTACACAGGACACACTTTTTAGTTTAATCTGCATCATCCACATGTTCTCCACAACTTTCTAAGTCTAGACAATTAGCAAAACAATGAATCAAGCCCTAATGTGTAGAAATAAATGCTTACACTGAAAAATTTAACCATTCAGTCTCCTAAGCTTCAGCACATCCCTGGAAGTAGGGGGTCTAAGAGATACCTAAGGAATACATACATCACAACTTAGTCCCGAGTCAAATAATGGTGAATATAGGTTTGGGGCAGGATCGAATCTTTAAATTTAATTTGAATAACTCTGATATTGCTGTTTTTCCTTCAGACCAATTAATCAAATTCGCATATAGGCAGGCGGCTAGCTAGATATAGACATTAGGAGATCTAAACACAGTAAAATTAATTGAGTTGGTTTTACTGGAACCTGAACTGTGTAAGCTTTCCTTAGGGCTACCAAGTCCTTCATGTCTTTTTTGACATATTTCTTTAACACAGGCTTAGCATTATAAGAGCCCTTTCGAAGGTCGAGAATGACATTTGCTTAGCTTAGTAGAAAATCTTCTATTAAGTGCTCATATTCCTAGTCACATTTCTGCTAAGTATTGCCTTCACATATCACAGCCAGTTACTGCTAAAGGATGTAGGATAATGAGTATATCAGAGTGTTTCTCCTTCTGCTGAACGTGGGAGCATTTATGTGATGATATTTTAATAAAATGACTATGGATAGTCACTTAGTCAAAACCACAGACTGTAAATGTGGAATTTGAAATTATGTTTTACCTAATCAATTGCACAATGATTACTGTCATCTTTGGGTATTCTGAGATGTTGGCACTCAGAAGTGAGAAAGTGACATATTAAATTCATATACTGCTCACAAAATGATAATTTCTAGAGAATATTCTTTCTAGAACCACAACCTGATAATGATTCCAGAGTAGACATCTCCCTCTTTTAAATGGGATTAGTTACATATGATGAATTCTAAGTAGGCTTATGTTGGCATTATTTCCTGAAGCTGTGCAGAAGTATGGCCAACATGTAGGGGTTGTTAGGCAGGGTTGGTTCTGGGGATCTAAGTCCTATGGTGAGACTTGAGTATCTTTATTCAAAGTGGGCATTGGTTCCATATGTACAGTTTATGATATAGAAGAAAACACATTGTTTTTGGAGTCACAGGACTTAGGTTCAAATCCAAGTTTTGCTGTTTTTTATGAGTGACGCTGAGCAAGTCACAAAACCTCTTTAGCTTCCAGTTTCCTCATTTGTAAAAAGAGGGGGTTGGATTCGACAGATTCTAAGTTTCCTTTGGATTCTAAGTCAATGATCCTGGTGTTATGGGAATCGGAAGATCTTCCCTCCCCCTAGGCCCTTTGCTAAAGTTGGCTACGTGACTCTGAGCACCTTCTGATATTTGAAAGCATACTCTGTTCCCTAATAGGCTGAATGTGGTCACGTGGAGCCTGTGGAGCCAGGCTTGTTTTCCAGGAATGCCTGTGCCTTGTAGCTTTGTGATTGGGCAATGGGTCTAGAGGGCTGTGACATTCTCCCAGCCAGGAGAAGGTTATATATACGCCCTGATGTGAGGTTTTGCTTTGGGGCTCACTTTGAGAAGAGTTGTGTGATTTGGCCAGACAAGACTCTGGGCGGCCGTCGAGCCCCCCGGCTGTGAAAAGCCCAGATGTTGGTGCTTCCCTCTGGTAACTGAATAGGTAACTGATGTAATGGTCAGATTGTTGGAAGCTGTCTGCTGATCTGTTTTTCTGTTTGTTTGTAACTTCTGTTTGTATTCTCTGAAGTTCAGGGTGCCGACTTTCCCCCTGAACTAGTTAAATGATATGCTTGATTAAAGTAAGATTGTTAACCCATTTTGAGTTGCTTTCCTTTAGAAAAGCAGATCTAAGAACTTGTGCTAGCAGCTGCCCTGGGTATGTAAGGGTGCTTGCTGATACACATGGCCACATGTGTATTTGGTGCCCGTGGTAAGGTATGTGTGTGTACAATGTGGTGGAATGGAAGAAGCATTGAGCACCCAACTTAGAATCAAGAGAGACCAGGATTCATATCCTATGTCTGATGCAAATATAGGGAAATCACTTAACCTCTTTGAACTTCCATGTGCTTATCTGTAAAATGGGGATAATAATTGAGTAGTTCTAAGCTCAAAACTTTGCTCTTAGACTTAATATACATTAGTGACTGATAATCTATAAAGCACTTTGTAAACTTTAAAGCGCTATGTGAAATGCCAATTTTGATTATTATTTATGATTATTATATTATCATATAATATGTTAACACATTAGTATGAGAATTATTTATTTGTACTTATTATATGTATTTATATGTACATTGTATGTATTTATATGTACATAAACTCTACTAGGGTTGGTGTGTGACATCGATTTATGTGTAGCAGACAATCAAATACTTCTAATATACCTGAATAAACCAAGTCCACAACTGTGAATAACTGTTAATATTCAATAATTGGGTCAAGTTATACTTCTGTTGCCAACTCTAATCATTATTGTTTGAACTGGGGTCTCTTTAGTTTATGACAGTTATTAGCACCTGTAACTGCCATCAGTGAGATATAATATGCATGAATTTCATTTATATACATGTACATATACACACAAACATGCACATACACATGCATGTGTTTGTGTGTAAATTGCACAGCTTCAGTTTTGCCATGGTATCCTATGTAGGACTCAGCTGGCATTGGGAGACCTGGGACTGACCTATAAGATTGAACCATGGAATGAGGGAAAAGGCATTCGAAGCCCAGAAGATGAGCTTCAGGAAGCAGGGTATTTGAATCTGCGAGTTCTTATAGCAGAAAACAAGGATTCAGCAATTGAAAGCAAGGCTCAGAAACACATTTCTAGTCTCAGAAGCATAGTAGGACCCCATTCCCACAGGAATTGGGGAATTGAACTGGGAATCAGAGAAGTTACTCTAGCATAAAGGCAAAAGATAGGAATCTTATTCTTAGACTAAGTCAAAAATAATTTTTTTTGTAATAAGGAATAAGTCAGGATCCCACTCAGTTGAAGAGATTAGGAGTAGGAACAATAGTAAGGAAGGCTTGATTCTAAGCCACTGAGATCCTAAAATAGGGCCCTTGAACCAGGATTGGTCCCAGAGTTTCAAAAGAGTGTTTAAGTGAACCAAACTACAAAGGTTAGAATTATCCAGGGTCTAGGAACCAGGCAGATATTTGCATAGAGATATCTAGTCTCAGCTACTATTTTAATTTGATGACAAGTCAGGAAAACTCAGGGTCTTATGTCAGCTAACAAGCAATTATCTTTCACAACAGAACTATAAATGGGCCCTCAATTAATAAAAATCACTATGACTTTTTATTTCCTGACTGACAGCCCAATTTAAGTCTTCAAGAGTGTGGTGTGTGTGTGTGTGTGTGTGTGTGTGTGTGTGTGTGTGTGTGTGTGTGTGTGTGTGTGTGAGTGCCGTGTGCACATTTAAAGGATGACGATCTGGCAAAGGGTGTCTGAAAAGTCTCCATCTAAAAGGAGAGAACTTCAAAAAGAGACCCAGGAAAGAGACAAAATGGATAAATTGAACTTAAATTTTCAATGAAAATCCGGAAGAATAAGGGGAGTGGGGGTTTCAACGGTGTCCAACCCTGAAGAGATGATCACTATCTCTGTAATATATATATATATACACATTATCACCATGTACATATGAATATTCAGTTAGCTAATTAGTACCTCATTAAATCTAGTCACTGTTTAGACTTTTATTGTCAACTGTAATTATTTGTTTGTTTGAACTGGTGTCCTTAATGTTTTTTTAGTGAATGGAATATATTCAGATATGTATCTGTGAATCTCCATACAAGGTTGTTGGCTCCCAATATTTTCACATAGTAATATTTAGACAAGAGACATACAGTCTTAATAATCTAATCCTCCTCTCTGCTCATATGAAGAAAAAGCCTGGGGAGTTGTAGAGCATTCTCTTTCAGAATGCGCTGGCTTCTGGGAAAATATTTACAGAGGCTGCATTAGGCATCATCCAGAAGACCAATTGGATAGTGGGAAATCATTTTTGATCCCCATAAAGTTAACCAATAGTTGGCAGCAATTCTTATCTGGAATTTCCGGTGATTATTTTATTATCTGGATCTGCCACCACCAGAAGGATAATTGAACACACATCGCTCATATCCTCTCAGTCATTTTCTTGAGGCTTAGTACTGCATGACTGAGGAAGAGTGCAGCTTAAACTTTACACACTCTTGTAGTGGAATTGCATTTAACATGACATCAATGACAATAGAAACCACAAAGCACAAAGAACTGTCCTGATGCTGAAGGAAGTACAAGGATAAAAACAATAAATTTCTTGTTCTAAGGAGCTTACAATGTTATGGGGAGATAAAATGCATCTATGACTGATTTTAACACAAACTATGACAACAGAGAGATACAAGTGCTAGAGGAATTTTGGGGAAGGAGATATTATTTCTGAATGAAGCCATCATGGAAGAGCTGGTATTTGACTTGTGTCTTTAAGGACTGGTGGGATTTTCTCAGGATGGAATGAACAGTTGGAGTCGGCTTTCCAGGCATAAGAGATGGCATAAGCAAAGATGTGGAGGTGGGAAAATGTAGAACATATCCATGAAACAGGAAGAAGTCTAATTTTTTTACGTACTGAGTATGAACACATCTTGATGGTTAATTTTATAGTACCTTGAGTACTAGGCTAATGAGTTTGAACTTTATTTAATAAGCAGGAGGGAGCTATTTGAAGGGCTTTGAGCAATAGGGTGATATAAACCATGTGATGTACTTGAAAGATTCTGGATTTTAAGTCATGACACCTAACTTCAAATCTGAGCTTTAATATGAGGACCCAGAATTTTAGACTTGCTGTCTTTCCCCATTAGTGTCCTAGCAATATCCTTGGATCAGCTGATATCAGTGCCTTCACTGGGAGTCCAGAACAAGATCCTTGGCTCTATAAGGAGCCCAAAAAAGAATCTACAACAAGTTTGCAGGTTTCCTGAGCACCTTACAAAGGGCAGAAAAAGACCTGTGGCAGTCAGGACATGTGAATTTCTTCTTTGACAAATGTATTCTTTGAGCTTCAACCCATTTTCCATTTTACTCCGTGTTTAGTGGTAGAAGAATACATAAGTATGTTGAAGAATCTTGGGGTGATTTTTTTCCTTTTTATCAACTGTGCTTCCCATACTACCTTAGTAAATACCCCCTTTCTAAAAGCTACTTAAAGTCAAGAAGAATAATTAATTCTCAGCTGATAATCTTGTGAGGAGTCACCCTGGTGAAGGGCTTGTGAGTTGTAGCATTAGTAACCCTCCAACCTCTCAAGAGTACCCTAGGATCCTGGGAAGACTGAGTAGCCTCACTATGTGATAGTTATTCTTCAGGGTGAATGGAGCTGAGGCAACTAGGTGGTTCAGTGGATGGAGTACTGGGATCAAAAAGAACCGAGTTCAAATCCAGTCTCAACATTTATTAGTTGTGTGATCCTGGGCAAGTCACTTAACTGCTACTTGCCTCAATTTCCTCATCTATAGAAGGAGTATAATAATAATAATGCCTACCCCAAAGGATTGTTTTGAGAACAACAATAGGTAATATTCGTGAAGTGCTTTGCAAACCTTAATGTGCTGTGTGAAAGTTAATTATTCTTTTGATTATCGTCATCATCACCATTATCAGAAACACTGTTGGTTAATGATGGTTGTATCAACAATGCAGTATTCACAATGCCTACAGTAACTATAAGTATGCTGATATGGTTATTAATCACAAAATGTAGCAGGCTCTCTACATGAGAAATGTGGCTAGAGCATTTATTTAAATACCAGCAAACTGAGTCCCCAAACCAGAAAGTCAAAGCCAACACAGTAGTTACGAAGTAAATGTAGTAAACACCCACATTCTCAAGCCTTCAAAACAAGACAGGCTACCTCAGGCAAAGATCCTCCTCTCCTGACTCACAACAACTGCTCAGCATCCAGGCAGCTTGCTCTCAGCAGCTCCGGCCCCCCACAGTTCCTGTCCCTGGCAGTCCTCAGCAGGACTCCTTACCAGAGATTCTGGCAGGCTCAAAGAAAAAGGAGTTTTCGCTGCAACCGCAGCCGCTGCTTCCAGTCACCACGGCATGGACGCTAGCTTGGTTCCTGCGTTCTCTTGCTCTACCCCTTCCTTTTACATCAGCAAGTTCAAGGGGCATGGAAGATCTTCAAATCCCAGTATCATTACAGTGGTGAATGGTGGTGGCATCTTAGCATGGGATACTTAAGGAAATTATCTGATCTCCATGCCATGATGCCTGTGTTCCAGGCCATCTCCAGCTGGACCTCGTATCATGTCATGTCAAGTCAGAGGGGGACTTCAGGGACCTGGGCTTCTGTTCAGTGAGCTCTCAGTTTATCTAACTTGGACCCAGAGTCATTAGACCACTTCACAAACATCTCCAAGTTATTAGTTTGTATCCTCTTCTCCCAAATACTGGTTTTCTAACACTAGCTCTGAGAACTGTGACCAAGTAAATATTATCATTCCTTGAAAGAATATCTTGGGTCAATTTCCCTATGACTCCAATGACCATTTCCTCCTCTGACTTCTCTGACCACCACTTCTTTACAAATGCTGTTTCCCCATTTTAGGATGTAAGCTCCTGGAGGTCAGGACTGTCTTGTTCTATTTACATCTTTACTATATTTATATCTTCAGCACTTAATACAGTGCTTGGCACATAGCATTTGATAAATGCCTTTTCGTTTGTTCATTCATTCATTCATTCATTCATTTATTCATTCTTAGTGCTAGAGAAACACGAGTTACTTCTAGAAAACTTCAAGTTGGAAGATACCTTAGAGATCATCAAGATCAAATCCATCATTCAGGAGATGAGGAAACTGAGGGCAAGGGAAAGGAAGTGACTTGACCCCTTTCACACTATATTAAGTGTGAGAGATGGGCCTCAAACCCAGGTCTTCTCATTCCAAATCCAGAGTCACTTGATTAGGTCTAGCCATATTTCAAATTTGAAATGTGGCTTGTCTTTTATGACTCCTTCTATCTGAGATAATAAACACTGTATGACCTTGATGAAACATGGTCAAATCGGTAGACAGAATCAAACACCAAAGAACTGAGTTGTTGTTGTCGTTTTTTTAGCAAATAGGAGTTATCTATTACTCTTGCACAATTTAGTCTCATTGTACTATGTTATATATAGCATATTGTATTATTTTATATAATGTAGATATATTATGTATGTTGATTGGTTTTTGTTTTCATATACCAAGTACCTAGCTGTATCTCATAATACATGTGTCTATATGTTTAACACACACATATATATACACACATGTACACAGGCATATTACATTTTTAACAAATAAGCATATATTACATGTCTAATACACATATATAATTTGTAAATTACATATTTAACAATTTTGTAAAATTGAAAGACAGGATGGAGACATGAAATATACAGATACACGCAGATAGAATGACAAGAGACAGAGACACAGAGACAAAGAGAGAGAAGCGCACAGATGGAGCACACTCTAAACCTAGAGTCAGGAGAAATGAATTCAAGTCCTGCCTCTGATCATGACTTGTTGTGTGGCCATGGTCAAGTCACAACTTCTCTGAGCTTCAGGTAAAATGAGGATCATGGTTAAGTGGAAAGGGAGCTGGATATAGTGTCAGTGGATATAGCTTTACCACTTGTGATCTCTATGACCTTGGGCAAGTCACTTAACCCTCTGAGTTTCATTGTCTATAAAATGATGGCACTAGACTGAATTATTTCTAAGGTTCCTTTGTGTGATCCTACAAGCACCTGCCTCACAGTTTAGTTGTAAGGATCAAATGAGATAAGAATATGAAATGCTTTCTGATCTATGCAATACTTTGGAAATTTCAGTTATTTTATAATGCTGAGGAGATTAATAAGTAGAGTTTTAATTCCTTGTTTGGTCAGACACATATGGTAAATAAAGAAAAATCACTTTACATTAAAATTTTTTTGAATTTAAGTGTTAAAATTTTCAAAATTTGTAATTAACTTTTTTTTTTAAGAAGTAGGGATCTTATTTAGGGTTTTTAGGATGGGTTTAACCTGAGACCTCAGTCATGACCTATAGGTTGTTAAGCTAGAAATCACAGGAATCATTCAATTGCTTTTTGCAGAACTTGTGGAACATTTTTAAATTATGCACTCAGGTTCTTAAATTACTTAAAAAGTATCTTGTAGAAATAAAGTATTGGGAATGATTGCATTGTAAATGTGTGACTGAAACAAAAAAAAGTAACTCTGTTAACAATAAATTCAGTTTGTCACTGAGTCTCAGTTAGTGGGAAAAAAAATGTAGCTCCGAGTATCTGCAGAACATTCAATCGTCTTCTATCACCCTCTCTATCAACACACTTCACAGTGGTACCATTTTTATTGTATGTGAATCTTGGTGTAAAATATTGGGATAAATCATGCATTTCATAGACTGAGAATTTGGGTTGTGTTGTTCATTAGAATGTCACCATTAAAGCACCTTTTGATTTTGTTCTTGTATCTCCAGTATTTGTCACATAGCAGGAGCTTAATAAATGCTTGCTGATTGTTGACTGACTGACTGATCGACACAAGCTATTTCAAACGAAGCCCAAATGACAATATATTATCAAAGAAACGTTGGACAAGTGGACAAGCCATGTGGATTTGTTTATAGAAATGGAATAATTTAATTTGGTGATTCATCATCATATCCTTTCCAGTAGTAATTATGGAAAAGTTATCCTCAAAGAGCCTGGAATGGTTGATCAATGAAGATTATGCTGTGAAATGGTGGAAACTATGTAATATATCATTATGAGTTGCAAAAAAATTAGTATCTATTGGATATCTAGAAAGATTCAACCATGCATCTTTAATTATACACCACAGGCTTGCTATTCTTTACAAACTCAAAGATGATCAATTCTCGCACTACAGATTGTGTCCTGGAATTTTCTTGAGTTTCACAAACTATGCTGGAATTTGAACTTCATAATGACCAGAACTCATTACTTATGAGTGCTTGGATATAACATTAATCCATCAAGAAAGTAAGAAAATATTTTAAATAGATGTTCTTATGTGGAATTTTTTGTAATATTTGGACTATATGGAATGAAAAAAATCTGATTATGGAGATCATGCAGAAGAAACCAAAATCATTTGGAAGCAGACTGATACCAATAATTTCCATCATCCCATCTATATATGTATATGAAAGAATGATCAGGCAGACAATGAAGACAAAATATGGAGTAGGACCAGAACATGGTTCTGTTGTTAGGTCTATCCAATTGTATCATGTAATATCAAGCCACTTGAATTTTCCTATTGGTGCTAAATTCTTTTTAGTGATTATGTCATTTAGGAGTCTTTTCAATATTTTGGTGCCAGATCCAACCAACCCAATATTGTCAACAAACGGGAACATCTTGGAGATCTTGAGAGAAATAGAGAATCCCTCTTTCCTCTGGATCCTGTACAGAATATCCTTTATGAGAGCAACAAACACCTTGAAGGGCATATGTCTCTCATTGTTTCCCATTTAAACTGCACTCCAGACTTCCACTACCATACTCTTTCACTGAGTACTTTTGTCTATACCAGTGGTTCTCAACCTTCCTAATGCTGCGACCCTTTAATACTCGTATGTGGGCGTATCTGCATGAGGGCGGACCTGCCTGGGGACAGATAGAGGAGCGTGGTCTTGATTCCTAAGACCATCAGAAATATGTGTTTTCCAATGGTCTTAGGCGACCCCTGTGAAAGGGTCGTTCAACCCCCAAAGGAGTCACAACCCACAGGCTGAGAATCTCTGATCTACACCCTTTGCTCCCATACCATTTTCTTTTATGCGTTGTCTTCCCATATGAGGATGCAAACTTTTTTGAAGGTAAAGCTTTCTTTCTACTTGCATCTATATTCCCAATGCTTAGTACAATGCCTGGTAAAAAGTTAAGTGCCTAGTGAATGCTTGTTGATTGACTGGCTAATATTTCTTGCTATTTTATGAGTCTCTTGATGTTAATAATTATAGTCATGAAATACATTTTCTGCATGGTTAAATCTTTCAAGGAATCATACATTTTAAAAATCATTTTTTTTGTGAGAGGAGAGACTTTTAGGGGGCATTTTCCTTTGCAGAATCTATGAGAAAGGCATTGTTGATGAAGTTAAAAGAAGAAAACATGCATGTTTTTGCAAGGAATATTCTATAACAAGCCATATTGTACAGTCGCCCAGTTGACTGATGGTCCAGAAAATACAAGAGCATATCATGCAACATATACTAAGGGCATAAATTTGTTTTCCCTCTATTGCTTACTCTTTTATGAAGCAATGTGCTTACAATCTTCCTACTTCTCCATAAGAATTTCCATTAAAAAGTTTGTATTCGAAGCCAATATTGGCATTGGCTGCCACAGCTCTGCTTGACAAGGTAGATAGGGCACTGGACTGGGGATCAGAAAGATCTTACATACTTACTGGTATGTGGTTCTGGAAAAGTCACTTAAAATTAGTCTCTCACTTCTCTGGGTCTAAGTGTCCTCATCTGTGAAATCAAAAGCTTGAACTTGATGGTCTTTATGGTCCCTCAGAACTGTAGATACACGATCCTAAGGAGACCACATATTTTCTAACTTGTTTGTGGGACCTTTTTGTTATATCATGTGATAATTGAGCTTTTTAGGTAATAGTCTGTATTAATATTACTCTTTTATTTATTTTCCAGTCTTGAACATGTCCTGGGTAGAAAATAGAGTAGTTTAATCCTGTATTCTCTAGCTTTATTATTCATGAATTTGAAATCAATTTAAAAAAAAAAGGATTTGAGGCAATGGGAAATCAGTGTTGTATCTCTGCTGCTCTACAAAAAAAAGTCTAAATATATTCTGATAATATTGTCCATTAATCAAAATTGAGTGAAGCCACAATTTGCTTCCCTGGACTTCAGTAGTCTAGGACCTTTCTTACTTCCAATGTTCTATTATCCTAATGACATACCTTTATGATCTATTTTATGGGTATATGTTTATATTTTTATAAAATCAGTCTAAATTTTTCTTCAAGAAACAGGGTATCCCTCATCATTTTAAATTATTTTTATCATTTTATTTTTATTTTTAACATTCATTCAAAAAATTGAGTTCTGTCCCTCCCTTGCTATCCTCTTCCCTCCTTGAGAAGGCAAGCAATTTGATAAAGATCATGAATGTCTTGCCAAACAGATCCATATTAGCCACGTTGCAAAAGGAAACACAGACAAAAAAAAAACCCAAGAATAATAAAAAAAAGAAAAAAGTATGCTTCAATCTTTATTGAGAGCCCATTAGTAATTTCTCTGGAAGTGGCTAGCATTTTAAATTATAAGTCCTTCAGAAAAGTTTAGGATCATTATATTGCTAAGAATACGAATTTCTAAGTCATTCACAAATGATCATTGTACAATATTGCTATTGCTATGTACAATGTTCTTCTGGTTCTGTTCATTTCACTTTGCATCAGTTCATGTAAGTTTTCCCAATTTTTTTTTGAAAGCACTCTGCTCATCATTTCTTATAGCACCGTAGTATTCCATCACAATCTTGTTTAGCCATTCCTCAATTGATGGGCATTCCTTTAATTTCCAATTCTTTGCTACCACCAAAACAGCTGCCACAAAAATTTTTGTATGTTTTCCTTTTCCATTTACTTTGATCTCTTTGGAGTTTGGACTTAGTAGTGGTATTGCTGGGTCAAAGGGTGTTTTAGAGTATTTTCTGTTTGAGGAGTTTGCATATCCTTGATTGCTCAGCAGTTACTTCATCCATTCAATGTCAAAAGCATGTATAATCATCACATATTCTGCTGTTCTGATTAATCTGTTCTTGTCTTCATATATCAAGTTCTGAAGGACTTTGCCTAATATAATAATATATATCAATTCAGTTCTTGATACTGTGGTGTCTCAACCCCAATGCACTGGACCTAATAGTGCAAGATACAGAAACACAAAGTGGTGTTTATCCATTTACTACCCTAAATGTGAATCTGGATGACAACAGATGGAAGAAATTTCACAAAAATCTTGAAAATTATGTTTAAAACCCTGTTAATTGATTGAATACACTTTCTGGCCCTCAAAATTTTGGAAAATCTGGCTCTGAGGATGAGTTTTGCAAAATCACATGGAGCTTTTATGCTATGGGGAATATTAATTTTTAAGATGGTATCTAATCCTGTGGAATAAAAAACAGGATGAAATGATCAAGATGCTAGTGTATCTTTAAGAAATGAATAACTAAACCTAATCATAAAGAACATAATCCAACAAGCATACTAGTTATAGTAGTTACGTTTATGATTTTTTAAAGCACAGATACTTTATCCAGAGCTGTAGTGATAACTAAATTACTCCAGGTCTTGTTTAGGCCCTTGCAAATCCTTATTTGATTATGCTCATATTACATCATTTATGCTGATTAGTTAGCTCTCTTTTGGTTCTGGTACCAAAGTTTCCTATCTTTACTAGTCAGAGAAGACCTGTGAAACCAATCAGATAAGCAATACTTATCTACTGAGAGCTACTAAAAAACCTTAATGCACCACTCTGGTGCCAGCCTTATATTGGCATGACTGATCCTGAGTTCTTGGAGGTCATGCTTGCAAAGCCCAAGGTCTGTGAAGCTAGAAAGACTTTAGGTAGAAGATATACAACGAATTGTATGTCTTTTTTCAGAACATCCTAATTAAATCTGGAGAAGTTTAACACCAGATTAATCACATGCTAATGAATCTTTCTGTCACAAGAACTCTAACATTTCATCTCCTAATTTATAGAGGACTTATAATCTGCATCAATTGTGGTATTATACAAATTGAAAAAAAATCACAGATTCTTCAAATTTTGAGATATTTCATAAGTTGTATGGGGACTATTTAGATCAGTGATTCTCCACCTGTGAGTCACGACCCTTTTGGGAGTCAAACGACCCTTTCACAGGGGTCACCTAAGAGCATTGGAAAACACATATTTCTGATGGTTTTAGGAACTGAGACACCACTCCTCTATCCATCTCAAGGTGGGTCTGCCCACATGCAGATACGCCCTCATATGAATATTAAAAGGCCATAGCATTAGGAAGGTTGAGAACCACTGATTTAGATGATGGTCTTGGAGAGTGTGGATGCACTGGTTGCTAATGATGCTGAAGCTCTTTTAGCAACTTGAAAGGAAAGTGAAGTGGTTGGTGTCCAGGAAGTCATTAATCTGTCACTAAAATCTGATGGAAATTTGATAGAACTTGAGTATTTCTGGCAAGCTGCACTAAATGTATTGGTCTTATTGTACTGATCAAAGAACAATTCATTACACTAATCTCAGATCCTACGGGTGTTAATCATTCCACTAAAATAGTTGAAAAGACTTTAGACAACTAGCATATATGAAACTATTAGTACATCTACCTTTATAAAGACCATGTTGGTTGAAGAAATGATATGAATGCTGATCAATCAATAAATTAATAAACATTTATTAAGCTCCTATGCTAAAAACTATACAAATACACTTTTTAAACACATTTTCCCACACACATTTTAAAAATATATGTAACCCTACAACAGATGGAGATAACTCTCTCACTACGAAGACAACCTTGTCCAACAATATTTCTAACCCCTCAATTTTCTAGCTGATTCCATTCATAGATGTGAGATCCCCCTAACTAGGAACCATCATTGCAGTTTTGAACATGACCTTTGTAAATTAATTAGCTTATACTGCTTAAAGTTGGGATTGGATATGTACCTAGGGTTGCAATTATTTGATTTAGACTTACTTTGGAGTACCAAAAGCAAAGAAAATCACCTTTTGCCTTTGCTGCTTTTGCCATTTTCTCTTAGCTATTAGTTTTATCTCCTTGCAAAATAAATCTTTATTTTTGCATTCCAGATTCACCCTGTCTTAACCTCACCTCTTGGATTTTGGATTTTGAAGGGGATCAGAATATTAAATGGGAACCTTAAAAGTACCAAGGATAGTAATTGAATAAATATTCTGGAGATATCAGGCATATTAAGATCCCTTTCTTTTTATTTAATAAGTTAGCTGTCTTTTCCTTTTCCAGCATGAGACAATCACTTAGGGACGGGGAAAAAAAAACCTGCCCTGCAGAAAAACTGAGATTCATTATTCTGACTGGTACTTCGTGTCTATATGTACATATTGTATTTGATGGCAAAACTCACCTTTATAGAAAAACAAATAGAAGAAAAGGTATTTTCCTTTTACCCTTTTTGAGTAATGCAAGTGGAAAGCCACCCATTCTCAGGTAATAGAAAGAACATACAAAGAGCTAAGAATCTTTACACTTACCCTGTGTTTCTATTTTCTCGGTCTTAGGAAAAATCCTCTTGTATTTTTTTTTTTCTGTTGAGTAAATAAGATACAGTGGAAATAGCGATACTTCTGCCATTAGAACAGTCACCTCCAACACTTACTACTTCATTTAGTTTTCCCAGGTCTTAGGTTCCTCAACTGTAAAAGGAAGAGCCAGGTTGCCTCTGAAGTGTTCTACAATACCAGATCGATAATTCTATAACCTAACTTGATCCAAATTGTAGAAGCAAATTTTCAGGTTTCTTCTATTTAAGAGAATATTTTACTAGCAATTATTAAACAATTAAATTTCACACAAAGGAATTGTACCTATGAATTTTTGTATGTTACATTGTTTCTGTGCTTTTATGCTGTAGTCTATGAGATTTTGTTTAGGATAACACTTGTGTTAGAATAAAAAAGGAATATATATGTGTGTGTGTATGTATGTACATATATATGTATGGAAATTAGGAAACCATTTGCATTAGGATAAGAAAGCAAATATTAGAATATAAAGAAGTCATAAAAAGAAGGCATATATTAGTATATTAGGATAGTTGTATTAGGATAAACATGTATTAAACTTATTTAGAATATATGTATGCATTAAAAATATATACATGCACACACACACATACATATATATTTGGACAAATGCACTCCTGATGTTTTATTCTAATAAATTCAGCTTTAGATATGCAAATATTATACATGCACTGTTTTCCATCTATCTGATATGGCTATTCATTTACCACAAGATCATGCCTTTAGAAAGCATTGCTGTTAAATGGTGTTGAAAAAGAATAGGAAGACACAAGCATTCCTCTACATTCAGTAGGCCCAGGCTTCTCTATTCATTTCCTGACCATTGACATAAAGTGAAATGTTAAATACTGAGCCTATAGTCTTTCCTAAAATATTCAATATTGTCCTAATATGAAAGATATTATACTAGTCTCTACAATGGAAAAATGAAGTGGAGAAGACTGTTTTGAGCCAGTCCCCTTCTTAAATGGTGGCCTTGGAGCCTATGGTCATGCCCTCTAGTCAGAAGGTTCAGTCAGAGAGGTAGAGGGTACTGGTGAGAAATGAGTACCAGGAAGATTCAATCTTGCAGGATAATGAGATTTCCTAATGATGCGTTTACTGGGGAAGGAAGGCATGATGGAGAGGTCCTAAGATGTATGAAAGCAGTGTAACTGGTGGGAAATAGGGAGAAGATTACTAAGCCAGAAATCCTGGAGCCAATGGTCCTGCCCTCTAGTCAGAGGGTCCAATCAAAGGGGAAGATGTACTGATGAGATAGGAGTACCAGGCATTTACACAGTAGAAATCAGCAAACACCACAAATCAGGGCTTGATTTATTCCTTCATTGATTGCTGAGACTTCAAAAAGTGGTGGAGAAAATGTTAATAATACAGAGTCAAGTTAAAAGTGTGTCATACTGTTTTTGGAGAGCTAGTGGTTAAACATTTACTACCAGAACTCTGTTATTATTCATAGGGAAGGTCAAACTCAAGCACATTTTATGGACTGGGATCTCATTGTCTAGTTCTTCTCTCTCTCTCTATTTTTATTATTATTTTGTTTTTTAGGTATGGAAGGGAAAAATGTTGCCAAAGCAGGTTTGATAGAACTTGCTAACTGATTGGTAAGGGTAAGGCAATGGTAATTTGATTTTAGGTGATACGCTACAGCAGAAAAATGCTTTCTTGATCAGAGTAGATGGGTTCAAATCCATCCTTTATACTTACTACCTTTGTACCTTTAGGGCAGTCACTTAACTTCTCTGGGCTCATCTGTAAAATTAGAGGGTAATACCTTTGATGGCCTTTAAATCTATAGTTCTATGATCCTACATTTTAGACTTCAAAAAATGTTTTGTTTTTTTTTTTAAATTCTTGGTATCTCTTAAACTATAGGAAGGTGCTGTACATAAATCCTTTGAGTCATTTAACAGTAAACAAGGCAAAATCTTTGAGATTTAAAGACCAATTATGACCATGTTGTCTAAAAGGCCATTCAGCATCTTGATTTTCTTTATCTTTTGTTAGTTATAATAGGTTAATATCATGGAAAATCTACATAAGTTTCCTTTAAATGTATTTGACTAACTTTGCATAGTATAGATCATAAAATGTTAAGACTCAGAAAATAAAATTTCACATAGTTAATACATTTGTGTATATATGTATACTTCTATAAGTGCATAATGAATATATATATACATATAGAGTTCTTCAATAGATGTGCATATTATGTCAATAAGTAGCATATATGTGTGCCTATGTAATATTATTTATATCAATATTGTCACCTTTGCTTAGAGAAAGAAATACAAAGCAGAAGAGGTAATGGGGGGTACAAAGCCCTAAGCCTAGGTTCTAGCTTACCTAGGTAACACATACACTAGCTGGCATGTAAAGTATCCACAGGAAGTGTTGGTATTGGCACTGGGGTGGGAATAGTGAGAGGTATACCTTCCTTCCCTCCTCAGGAGCTCTAGGTGAAAGCATCATAGAGTCCCCACCTGGCCCCTACTTGGCAGGTAGGGAGAGAGAGAATAATCACGGTAGAGTCATTGCTGTTGGTATGCTTTTCGTTCTGCCTCAGTGGCCAGCCCTGTGACTCAGGCACCTGCTGCCACTGTCAGAGGGATTTAGTGAACCAATAATGGGTTTTGTTTATCATCCCAAAGCACAGATCCTTTAGTACTGAGCCATATGTGTCACCAGAAGTGGTCAGGGTGCTCAGCTGAGCTCCACACATACTGGATGGGATGTTTCCCTTCAGCCCTTCAGCTAAGTTCCATGCATGTTTCATAGATATTGCCTCAGTCTTACCCCTGAAGTCAAATGCTTGCTCTATCCATCCATCCATCCATCTATCTATCTATCTATCTATCTATCTGTCTGTCTGTCCATCTCTATCTATCTATCTATCTATCTATCTATCTATCTATCTGTCTGTCTGTCTGTCCATCTGTATCTATCTATCATCTATCTATCTATCTATCTATCTATCTATCTATCTATCTATCTGTCTGTCTGTCCATCTGTATCTATCTATCATCTATCTATCTATCTATCTATCATCTATCTATCTATCTGTCCGTCTGTCCATCTGTATCTATCTATCTATCCCTCTCTCTTTCTCTCTCTCTCCATCTGTCCATCCCTCCACCTGCCTATTTCTCTATCTATCCTTATATCCATTTCTAATAATAATAATGTGCCAGACACTATGCTAAGCACTTTACAAGTATCTTATCTGATCCTCACAACAATTCTGGAAAGCAGGTGTTATCTCTATTTTATAATCGAGGGAACTTAGGCCAACCGAGATTAAGTGACTTGCCCAGGGTCACATAACTAGAAAGTGTTTGAGGTAGGATTTGGATTCAGGTCTTCCTGACTCTGGGCTCCTTGCTGTATTCACTGTGCCACTTAGCCACCTTATAAAGGTATCTATATGTTTATCACCTATATCTATATAATTTATCTCTATCTATATTCATCTCTATATTGATATCTAATCTATATCTATACCCATAGCCATGTTTACATCTAATCTTAGAAGACAGGGTTCAGATGAGTAGAAACTGTGGTATCTGGGGAGCCCTGACTACTGAAGGCAACACGAAGAAATAAATCTGGCCATGGATGGGTAGCTATCTCCGTCTAGGGCAGTGGTTCTCAACCTTCCTAATGCTGCAACCCTTTAATACAGTTCCTCATGTTGTGGTGACTCCCAACCATAAAATTATTTTTGTTGCTACTTCATAACTGTAATTTTGCTACTGTTATGAATTGTAATGTAAATATCTGACATACAGGATGTATTTAAATTGAACATAACCCACAGGTTGAGAACTGCTGGTCTAGGGGCTGCCTCAGAGGCATCGTGCACCAAAAGACACATGGTTACAAACAGTCCAGGGGACATCACAGAATTGCTATGAATAATTTTCCATCCTCTGAAGAATTTTGTCTCTGAAACCTCACTGCACCCACTCATGTTGATCCAATAGGGTAAAGTCTAAGATAAGAAACCTTTAGTTGCCTTTATTAACCTTCAAATAATTCTGCCTGCTTGGGATGAGCATAATGCTTGATTGATTAGATTCTGAAAATCACTTTAGCAGGTAAAAGTTTCAATTTACTTCATTGTTTTCTCTTCACCTTGGCACACAGCCTATCTAGTAAGCCCAGAAGCAAAACTGTCTCCTCTTTTAAAGCTTCCTCTCCAGTGCTGGCTGTTCAACAATGCCTATTCCTAGTCTTTTTACTTAGGATTCTCCATTTGGTTTTTTAATGTTACTTTGTAGTTCAAACCTTACTCTATCCCCAAATCTTTAGCTATAGTTTTCCAGTTTGATGACATAGGAGAACTGACTCCTTCAACCCAATCCTTGCCTAGTTTCCCAAAGACCCAGGAGTTTTAAAATAGCTAATATTTATGAATATTCACTATTTTTTCCAATATGACATTTGTTTAGAAACCAGAAACCCCATTTACTACAAGATAGACCCCATGTCTGCCTTTCAAGGAACACATTTCCAAAAGAGAGCAGAATTTTGTCCATTCTTTGGTCTTGTCATACATACTTATGAAGAAGAATTTCTTTCTTGAAACTATACTTAACTGGGGCAGCTAGGTGGCACAGTACATAGAGCACTGACCCTGGAGTCAAGAGGCCCTGAGTTCAAATTCAGCCTCTGACACTGAACACTTACTAGCTATGTGACATGGGCAAGTCACTTAACCCCAATTGTCTTGCCTTCCCCCCTCAAAAAACAAAGAAACAAAAAGAAACTATAGTTAACCCAAGTAGAAATTTGGTGTGGCAAATACAAAGAAGTAAGTAAGGCCTTCACTGGACCTTACTTTCCTCATCTGTAAAATAAAGAGGTTAGCCTGAATGACCTCTAAGTGGTCTTCTAGATCTACCTGTGCAGGTCTCTGCTCCTGTAGCCTTAACCATACTGTAAAAAGGGGAGTTAGAAATATGGAACCTGAATGTAGAAGGGAAGAGGGTGTCACTAAAATATTTCTTTAGTGCAAGACATTGTGCTACATCAAAACAACAACATCCACAGCCATGTACAACAGTAACTTGCTCTTCAAGGCTGAGAGAGAAGAATCAAGGACCACAGTTGAAGACTTGGATATTTTACTGTAAAGACTCAACTATAATTAAATTCTCTTCACATCATAGAATTTAAATACTTTTAGTGCATCAATTCAAAGTAAAAATTATTAGAGGATATTACATGATATTATGTTAACTTCCTCGTTAATTTAATTCATTACTCTGCAGATGATGCTACTTTCCTAAGACTAAACTTACAACTAAATGGGTACATAAAAGAGGTGTGGGGTGGAAAGGGAAGGGAAAGGAGTGGAGAGAGGTAAGGGTTTATAGAGTACCTCCTCTATGCCAGGCACTGTACTAAATGCATTACTAATATCTCATTTGGCAATAAAGACCATGTTGTTTCAGAGAGTCCCTAAATACCTTGAATAAGAGAGATCTTGCTTCTTGTTTTTCGTTCATAGTCTGTTTCTCCTCCCTCAAATAACTGGTGTCATCCATCATGGTACATGATGTGATGTTGACTTCTGAATAAGATAATTATGAAGACCTAGTTCCTATTCTCAAGAAGTGATTTCCAGAGGACCCAGTAAACAGCAGCTGACCCTAACCCTACCCATTTTGTGCAAAGGATAGCTCCAGGTGTATGGTCTCCTAAGGACACCAGAGAGTTGGGATGTGCCACTTGTAATGGAAAATTCTATACTCCAGATGGCAATTATCTGGTAGGCAGTTTTATTGACAGAAGTTTCCACAGCCAGCTGAGTGCTGAATGAGGGTAAGAGAAATGCTCCCCTTGGTCAACTACATCTTTTCCCCTTTCCTAGGAAAATAGGAGACAACAGAGACTGAGAAGCTGATTTCTGATGAGTATGGGTTCTTAACCTGGAGCACATGAACCCCCAAAGGATCCCTGAACTTTCAAAACAGTATTTTGATAACTGAATTTAGATATGAATTTTTCCCTTGTAATTGTGCGAATTTTATTTTATGCATGTAAAAATATGATTCTGAGAAGGGATCCCTAGGCTTTGCCATACTGCCAAAGGGGTCTAGGACACAAAAAAGGTTACAGACTTCTGTTCTAGAGAGTAATTGAGCATCACTGACTACTCCATTTGCAGACAAGTTGAGTGGATTAAAAAGACAAGATGAACTAGCACATTGTGGACTCTTTAGAAGAAAGACCGCATTTATATAAGTGGGAGAGTTGTTTTGCTGTGTTAATTTGTTTTCTGTGGTCAAGCTCTTTTCTCCTGATGGGCCAAATCTCCTTTTACATGCAAAGCTTCCTTTGAAATCAATGAGAGTTCCACCCTAGGAAAGGGAAATACATGCAGGGAAAATTCAATCCTTGATGATTCTCATTGTTGTTATGTTAGAATATTGTCAGTGCTTGGTGCCATCATCACAACAGGCAGTGGACAAAAATAACACTCCAAAAAGCAACTTTCTCTTTTCTTTACGATTGTCAAAATTACCAGCAAGCTGGCTCCAGATGGTTCGAACAAATGCATGTGGCATACGTTGTTTACTAGAACGATTTTTACATTTTGAGGTTGCTATTTTTCTTTCATTGTAAATATTTTTGAAGATGTTTAATGGCCCTCTTCAGAGCCGACAGCACAAACACAACAGCCATAAGATTTGGGGATATTCCTTCCCTAAGAGCAGCTCAAACCAGCAAGACAAATGAGAATACATTTGCTTTTATTACTATTGATTTACGTCAATCAAATAGAAAACACTAGAAGATCTTCTTTGAAAAAACAAGGAACCATTTCCTGTTTGAGTTCCTCTTAAACAGTTTTTCTAAGGATACAATACTTTTTTTATCATTATTTTTTTTCTCTTAGAAAGCACCTATCCGTTAGCCAGATTTGTGTTTTAGGCTTCCTACACGTTTTATTTACAACAGGCTAGTGTTTTCAAAGCACGTACTAATATTTTGCCCAAAATAACCATTATTGACCCTCAAGTACTGAACCTCAGCTTCCCAAAGTCTTTGTAGCATGTGTGTGACTTTGTTCTGTTTCACTCTCACCTCTTCTCAGTTAGCTCTCTTAGGATGGGGTCCTTATGGGGTCATCAGGGTAACAAGTATGTATATGACACTTTAAGACTTGGAAAGTGCTTCACAAACATCATCCATTTATCTTCACACAAACCTTGGAGGTAAGTTTTATTATCTCTATTTTGTAGATGAAAAAACTGATGGGAACAAAGAACTGACTTGCTCAGGTTCTCACAGCTTAGTAAGAATCTGAGTTGAGATTTGAACTCAAGTCTTTCTGATTTCAGGTCCAGAGCTCCCATCAACATGTTTTACTTTTTCCAGTCAACCATAGAACACAGTTCATAACAGATATTTTAATTAAATGGCAATGTAAATAAAGTAACCGTAGCACTTCTCCTCCCCAAACTCTCTGACCCACAAATACATGCTCAATTGGAAGAGTGAACCTTCGTAGAAATTATGAACGGGATAGCCACACATGGGGAATATGTGGACTTTTGTGTGTGAAAGACTTACATAAGGAGGAAACACATTTGGTTAGGACACACGCATAGCAGAATTAACCATGACTCCAGTGTTGCAGAGCTGCCAGTGTCTTCTACTGATACAATCATGCTGCCCTCTGCCAGATCGGCTTCCCATGAGGAGCACCTCACTGCACTTAAGCAGACATTGCTCTCTATTCCATCTAGTTATTGGTTCTGGCTATTTCATGATCACTTAATAGTAATAAAAGCTAGCACTTGTATATGGGGCATTAAGATTTGCAAAGTCTCACTTTGAGTTGATTCTAATAACAACTCCATAAAACAGGAACTACTATTATTCCATTCTATATATTTGGAAACTGAGATTGAAAGTAATTAGATGAGTCATCCAAGGTTTTATAGCTAGTAAGTGACTGAGGCAGAATTCAGACTAAGGTCTTCTTGACCAAGCACTATCCATTCCACCAGCACCAGGAATGCTGTGGCTACAATTCTTTGTACAAGTTGCTTTCCTCCCACTCCTGGTTGGTATTGGGTAACTGAAGGAAAGCTTCTAGCTCTTCCAAGTCTCTGCCTCCAATCTCTCCCATCCTCAGCTAAGGCGCTACTTTAAGAGCCACCTGCATCTTCTGCAGATGCTATATTTACTGAGCCTTTCCCCTTCAGAAAAGACTAAGCTCCGTTCAGTTCTATGATGGGGTATCGTGGCTAATGTCTGTGAAGCTTTCTGCGGTCTTGAAGAAGCTCTCCCATGAGCCAGTTCATACCCGGAGATGCAGAAGTTTCAGCTGTTATCAGGCCTTCCTTTTGTCCTCTCTTTAGAATTCTTTTTTTGACTATTTTTCTTCTGAGGTCTTCTCAGAGCTGAACCAACACTTGACTTTGTTAGCTGAGTGACATTGGGAAAGTTTCTCAATCACACTCAGACTCAGTTTCCTTCTTTGTAAAATGAGAAAAATAATAATGACACCTACTTCATGGGGCTGTCAGGAAGATCAAATGAAGTCATATGGAGGGTGTTTTGCAAATCATAAAATACTATATAAATGCTAGCTTATTATTATATTAATGTTATTATAATTCAGGAGTCTGCAAATGTCACATTACATTTTACAAATGTAAAAAAAAAAACAACTAAAACATTCTAAGCTCATGGATCTTACAAAACAAAAACAATCAGTGTGCTGGATTTGGTCCAAAGACTTTAGTTTACAACCTCCACAATTGCTTCTGGTTACCACAATAATACCCTCTTCCTACAACAACATAAAACAAATATTTTGTCCTTGTAAACTACCTAAAACCTCCCAACCCCAAGTCCCAGTCTCCTCCAAATCCCATTACTTCCCTGGGGAGAATTTAGTACTAGATTCCCCAAACTATCAGCCCCAACTGGTCTCCCAACTCCTCTTCCCCTAAACATAAAAACCCAGAACCTTTCATGATATAGAGAGGTTTTTGATGCACAGATAGCCTTTTAGCTTAGGGAGACAGGCTGGAAATTTTTTCAATAAAGAAATGATTCTTGTTTATTTGTATGTTCCTAGGGTCCTAGGACTTAGAGCTCAAAATGACCTTTAAGATAATTTAGTCCAATCATCCCATTTTATAGATTAGTAAACTGAGGCTCAGACATTGGTCCACAGGGGATCAGGACTCCTTAATCAGTTTTAGGAAAGTATACAATCTGATAGACTTCATTATCTTCTTAATCCTATTGTTTAGAAGATTCCTATCATTTAGAAGACCCAAATTATCTTTTAAGCAAAGCTATGATCATTCATGTAATAAAATGGGCTCAGTTCCAGCATTAAAATACTTCTTCCCTATTATACAGGCTTCCTTGAAATGAAAATTTATTATAAAATTTGAATCCTCTCTTATGTTCTACTATGCTCATGGCAATGCCTTTTCACTTTTCTTATTTTCTATTTAAGTTTATATGTTTCTTTTTCTTTCTTATTGTGTATTTGTTTCAGTATTTAAGTTCAAAATAAATTAATAAAAAAAAAGTGAAAACAATACTTTTCCTGGCTCGGGAATTGCCATGTTTTTGTATGTCCAGTTTAATTGGTGGAAGAAAGGTATCAAATCATCAAGGCTTTCAATTTTTCATTAAAAATCAACATCTGATAATGTTTTTAATTTTAAATATTTGATGGCCTAGATTCAAACACAGTAATCTGTGCCTTTGTTGCTGAAAACCGTGGCCTGAGGTGTTTTGGTGGTAGGGAATAGCTTTTCTGTTAGAAGCAAATTGAGAAATAGGATCTCATTTCCCCCTCAGGTGTCTGTAATTTAGAAAAGCTTTTAAAGGACATTATGTATTTATGGCTCTTGTAGGTATTGAGTGCTTTTAACTAATGCAGCTGTCACCTTTCGACAGCAGTGACAGTTAAGTGTTTAGGGTTGCTTATTTCTGAATATTATTGATTTATGTTCAAAGAATAAGGAAGGAATTTATTAATATGAGCCTTCAGAAGCGTTCTAAATAAGCATAATGACACATCTGGGGTATGAGAAGAGCAAGATTGATAGCGCACTTGACTTCCTTTATTGCTTCAATGCACTTTTAAGAGGTTACATGGTCTAGTGGTTTGAGTCTAAGTCTGGAATTCTGGAAACTTTCATCCCTCACTGACCACCGGTTGGTTATTTGAATCCTGCCAAGTCCTTTGACCTTTTGTCATTTCACTGCCTTAATTTATGAAATACCTTATATTATTCTGAGTGTGGAGAGAGAACTCTCTGAAACAAACAAACAAAAAAAGGTAGGTGCAACTTAAATAGTATTTCCCGAACATTACTTTGATCCAATGACTCTGGCTTCCCGGTGACTCTGTGCACAAGACACTCCATCTCCCAGTTCTGGGCACTTTCTCAGGCTTTCTCCTGTTCCTGCAAGGCTCTCCCTCCTCCACTCTGACTGTGGAACTCCCCAGCTTCCTTTAAGTTCCAATTTAAAACCCACCTTCTACAGGGAGCCTTCTCTAGCCCCTCTTAATTCTAGTGCCTTATCTCAGCTAATCATTTCCTATTTATCCGGTACACAGCTTTCTCTGTATATAGATTTGTTTTCATGTTGTTTTCTCCATTAGACTATAAGTTTCTTGAGGACAGGGACTATCTTTTGCTTCTTTTTGTATCTCCAGTATCTGGTACACAGATGTCTGGCACAAGTTGATGCTTAATGAATGTTTATTGATTAAGTGATATTTTGACAGATCTGTTGATTTGGGTGTTTATTTCATTTCTTTGGGTTGTAAACTGCTCACATCTTCTCATCTTGTGTGACTTTTGCCCACGTCCTTCTGAGATCCTTCTCTAGGGGCCTTACTTTGGCCCTCCTGACTGATGTTAGTTGAGCAGATCCACCAGCTGTCTTTCACTGAAGCTACATGACCAGCCTGCTTTTCTGGTCACACCCCTTTCCAATGGACATCTAATGTGTCATTTCTCTTGTGTAATTCTTCGTTGGTATGAGTCGTAGCATACTCATGCATAACATGGGCGTTGTTCTTATCAATTCTCATTTTCCTTTGCATGATAGGCAACTTTAATTCTTTAAAGATAGGTATTCCACAGCTCACAACCATAAAGCATCAACAAAAGAACATTACTTTTTAAAAGATAGGTCTTTGTACCAGGGAAAATTTGTGATCATAAAAGCACTGTAGAACTTCTCCCATGCAATCCATCCTGATTTTTTCTGGATTAATTCTAGATACAGTTCATCATTCATCTGCCATATCTGCCCAACATATATGTACCCCAGCACCATGAGCTGCCTATCAATTATATAACATTGTCTGGACCAAGCATTATTCATCCACTTTTGGGTATGTGTGTGAATAGTTGGGTCACAATATTTTGAATGAGCATAGATATAATCAGGGAGACACTTCGATAATCTAGGACCTCATGTTATCAATATAGTGATAAGCAATTAGGAACAATTAGACCACTTCACCATCTAGGGAAAATACTGCAACTGTTAGAACTCAGCACTAGGAGTCTTTCATGAAAACCACAACAACGACAACAACAAACTGGCAAGTGTACGTCTTTCTATTTGACCGTGCCGTGTCGAGTACCTCCAGTACCAGATGTACTAGATATTCTGCGTACAGAGATATGGAGCTTCTGTGCAGCCAACAAACCTTTGGCTAATCTTGTTTTTGACTTTTAAGTCATGTTTTCCAACATATTTTTTTCACAGTTCTCTTCTGTCATCACTTCTGCAATGAAATCTTGGTTTTAATTATGATCTCTGTGCAGATGATTCATAATCTAAGTATTCAGCCCTAGTTTCTCCTCTGAGCTTTAAAATCCTGCATCAGGAATTACTTATTAGGCATTTCAAATAGGCTGTCCTAGGGACATCTCAAATTCAACACTTCCAAGACAGAATTTATTATTTCTCCATGAAATCCACCCATTTCCAAATTTCCCTGTTGCTGTCAAAGGCACCATCAACTCCCCGAGATTCTCAGGTTTATAAATCTGGTGTTACCCTCAATTCTTCACTCTTCTTCATCCCACATATTCAGTTAATTGCCAAGTCTTGCTGTTTCTACATCCCCACTAGCTCTGGCATCAGACCCTTTCTATGTACTCATATAACCATCACCTTAGTTCCTGCCTTCATCACCTCTGGCCTAGATTATTGCAAAGGCCTCCTAGTTGCTTTCCCTGCCTCATGTCTCTCCCCACCCCAGTCCATCTTCTCCACAGCTACTGAAGTGCCTATTCTGAAATGTAAGTCTGACCATATCACTCCTTTATTCACTCCACTCCATGGGGTTTTCCTCTAGGACAAGATAGAAATTCCTATATTTAACTTTCAAAGCCCTTTACAATCTGACTCTAACCTATATTTTTAGTCTCATTATGTATTACTACCCCTCCCATACTCTGCTGGCCAGCCAAGGTGGCCTTCCTTCTGTTCCTCACAGAGGACACTTTATCTCTGTGCTTTTGTAATGGTAATTCTTATACTGGTAGTACACTCCTTCCTTGCTTCCATTTCAGAGAATCCCTCTCTTCTTCCAAGAGGCAACTCAAGCACCAGCTTCCACATGTAGCCTTTTGTGATCATCTCATCTTCTAACTAGAAATTTCACACATCAATAATCACCTTTTTGACATTTCAAATGGTATATCATCAAGACATCTAACACTCAGCATGTCCAAAACAAAATTTGTTATATTATTCCTGAATCCCCCTCTTCCAAACTTTGGTTTTTTCAAATTAAGTTTCAGATTCTGGTTGATAAAAGATTGAAGGTTCTAGTTTAAAGCTTTATCAGAGAAAAAAAGACATTAAATGTCCTTCCAGGCTTTCTTTTCTCCCTGATTTTCTGCCCTTTCAATCTGTCCATTTACTCAAAAAAACCTCTTATTATGTTTTCATATTTAAAAATGGAATTAGAATGTACATTTTAGAACACAGATGTCACCTACTAGTTCTATGTTTGCTGAAATATATTCACTTCAAAAGTGACTTCAAAAATGTAGTCAGGGTAGGATGAAGAAGGGGAGATTCCCCAGTCTTTTCTCAGAGGCTATCCAATCAAACTATAGAAACTTTGACAATTGATAATACAACGTAACACTGTTCTTAAAAAATAGGATCATAACACTGTAGGTCATAAATTTAGAGTAGAAAAGGACCTTAGAGGCTATCTAGTATCATGTCCTGCATTTTGCAGATGACAAACTGACTCAGATGTTAGGTGACTTGTCCAAGGTCACACTCAGGTAGGAAAGTAGAAGATCCCAAATTTGAACCCAGCCCCTCACATTTGCAGGGATAGAAGAATTGGACACAATTTCTGTAGCTTAAAAACTTCCACATTTTTCCTGGTTATATGCTCCACAAATCTTATTCCCATGTCCCATGCTGAGTTCAAGTTCCTTCTCTAACTCTATGGCCTATGGTTTCACTTACCTGTCACTTTTCAACACCATCTTGAGTCCTGGAGATAAAATTTCACCTTCTGAATCTAATGCCTTGTGGTAGATCTAGACCCAGTGGGTTTTTGTCCATTTAGGAACACAATCAATTGTGATCAAAGGGAACTTTCCTTTCTATATGGGCTTATGACCTCTGGCATGCCCTTCTTCTAGTCCTTTTGCTCTGGCCCTATGGCTCACTCTCCTAATAGCTAGAATGCCGAGAAATGTTGATGGATGATGTTATTGCCGCATAAAATGGATAGACAACTAACCTTCTAACAATGAGCCCATAAAAAGTCTATAATGTCTACCCAATGCCCCATGAGAAGAATAGTTGTTATGAGAGCCATAATTCAAGAGACTGATGGTGTTTCCAATATAGTATTCCTTATCCAAAGAGACTCATTTGGTTCTCATTTAATTGATGCATTTTAAACTTCCTCGGTACTATTCAGAAATAAAAATTTCAGACTATAAGTGTTGATAGAGTTATTAAACACCTCAAGGGGTAAACAAAAATTATGCTGAACTGTATTCATATGACTATACTACTTAACTTTGTAGTCTCTTCTGACTAAATGATGTCTACAAGAGATAGAATAAAATTGTTGTTGTTCAGTCATGTCAGACACTTTGTGACCCCATTTAGAATTTTCTTGGCAAAGATCCTGGAGTGGTTTGCCATTTCTTTCTCCAGCTCATTTTACAGATGAGAAATTGAAGCAAACGGAGTTAAGTGACTTGCCCAGGGTCGCATTTCCAGTAAGTGTCTGAGGCCGGATTTGAACTCACAAAGATGAGTCTTCTTGATTGCTGGTCCGGCACTCTATTGCATCACCTAGCTGTCCTAACAGAAAAAAATATAGTAATATTCAAAGGACATTAGAACATTGCCAATAGAAATGAGTGAAATAACTTAGTTGGAAACAGTTCAGAGAAAAATCTTTAAAAATTTATTGAGAAAAATGACCTTCCTAGGTTATTGTTTAAATACATTATGGCACCTTCCATGGAGCTTCTAAAGTTTGTGCAATGATGACAACAATGAAATCGATTCAAAGACAAATTTTAAAGGTTTTCATTCCTCCGGAGAACAAATCTACTAAGGCATAAAAAAAAGGAATTCTGGTTCTCTGGCTTCCACTTTCATGAAGATATAAATTGTTGCGATGGAATGTCTGAATTCACTGAGAGCCTCTTTTTTCTGTCTGTGGAAGAGGGAGGGCACAGAATGTTCTTTCTCCTTTGCCAATCCTCCTCAACCTTGTTAAACCTAGCTGTGAGGTGATTCTGGGTTGGGGGTGGGCGGGAATCGAGGAAATAAAGAAAAGAAGAAGGGTTTGTGGTGGGGAGGACAAAATAGAAGATGGGCTACAGACTACTCATCACTTGGGGAACAGAATTACTAATCAATCAGTCCATTGACAACCATTTAGTTAGCACCCACAAAATTCCAATAACTCTTCCAGGCATTGAGGATGTGTGGGATAGAGATCACTACCAGATTTTTAAAATCGGGGTCTGAGTCAGAAAGCAGAAAAAGTCCTTTGTTCTTTCTCATGAGAAAGGGCACAGCTCTCATGGCTTCAAGTGGTGTCTGTCAGGGAGTGCAAACTGGGGAAGCTCGCAGGCTCCTGTTACCCTAATCCTAACCTGGCCCACTCCCCTGTCTGTCTCACCACTGGTTGGTGAGGTGGACTCACAATCTCCAGCTAATGGAAGGGCACAAAGCCATCTCAATCCTTCATTACCATAATAATTCATGAATTAGTATTCCATCAGAGGATGGTGTTTTCCAATCCCTCATCGTGCACCAAATTTGGGGACAACTAATGGGAAGAAGGCTAGTGTTGTGTCCTTTAAGTTTCCTTACCTTGTTCCAGGGAAAGCAAATGGAACTGAATTTGTTTGCAGAGGTAAGGGTGTAGTAGGGAGATGCTAGTGAGGGAACTTCACTGAGGGCCATCTCTCACAATGATGTAAACACAAAGAGGAAAATGACTTATCTTCTCTTAAGGCACTTGCATTTAAGTCAGCAACTTAGTTTTTCAGTTGTTAGATTCTTCATGACCTTGTATGGGATGAGTGAAAACTTCTCAATCTGGGGTGGTTAACTTTTCACATTGCTTCTGTCAATCACTTTTATCTTCCTTTGTCTGTTTCCCCGCCTTGGTGGGACCCTCCCTTTATCTTTCCTTGCTGTCCCAGTTGGGGAAGTATTTGGTGAAGTCTGCCTCTCCACCAATGAGAGGGGAAACAGTCAGGGAGGGGTCTTGACTAAGTTAGGTTATAAATTCCAGCACTATCTTTTGTAACTTGCCTTTTCTCCATGATGAGTCATGGGGAAGATCTCCCTCTTCTCCCGGGGAAGAGAATAAAGTCCTGTTCTTATCCTAAGAGATCTCTGTGTTTATTTCTTTTCATTAAATTAAGGATGAAGGGTATTTTTCATCCCAAACAACCTTATAATGGGATTTTCTTGGCAAAGACACTGGAGAGGTCTACCTTTTTTTTCAGCAGCTGAGGAAAGTGAGGCAAATGGAATTAATGACTTGCCTAGGGTCACACAGCTAGTGAGTATCTAAGGCTAGATTTACACTCAGGTCTTTCTAACTCTGGGTCTAGAATGCTATCATTGAACCATCTAACTGCCCTCTCCCCTCCCAACAATTTTACCCAGGCCTATTGTGTGCAAGACATCTTATTAAATGATTAGTTGAAAACCAAGATGAATAAGAGATACTTTTTGCAGTAAAAAATATTAAAGTCTCACAGCATAGAACAAGAGAAAACTTACAAGGAAGCAAAGAAAAGAAGGACAATTCTGAACACAATACATTATTATATAGGCTTTCTTGAAGTGGAAATTTACCTTTGTATATTTTAAATCTTCTTGTACATTCTGCTGTGCACATGGTGATGCCTTTCTTCTTCTGTATTTAATATTTAAGTTTATAATGTTTTTTCTTATTGTGTATTTAAATTTTAATATTTAAGTTTAAAATAAAAATATTTTGGAGAAAAAAAAGAATATTAAAGTCTGGTTAACTTCTGTAGGACCCAAGCATGTTTCATTTTTTTCCAATATCAAACCTAAAATTACCAGAGGACTGGCCTGAGTTAGGCCCAGCCTTGAATAAAGTGATGTAGCCAGATTTGTTTCTTGATCTGTGGCACAGTTGTCTTTTGGCAAGGAAAGGCCCCCAGATTCTGTTTTGGAATGTGTGTTTCCTTGGGGAGAAGGGAAAATCCTTAAGTATTCTTCTTGGAAGCAGCATAATTTAGTGGATAGAGAGCTGGATTTGGAATCAGAAGAACTAAGCAAGCCTAAGTCTGGCTTGGCTACTGGCTATCCGTGTGACCTTGGGCAGGTCAAATCTGGGCAGGTCTTAGTTTTCCATTTACATAAATAAGGATGTTAGATGTGACTCCTAAGGCTTCTATCATCCTTGTTTGGCTGTCAGTATATTTCTCCCTGTAGCACACAGATTAAGACTATTCCCTCTCACTATGGCGCCCCCAAACCCCGGATACACACTAAGACTGGACCTGTTTGTAATGTACCAAGTGTACATTGATATACCCAAGTGATGTTCCAGTTCCAGCAATCTCATCATGCCCGCCAAGATCAGAAATACTAACCACAAAGGGTTTTTTTTGTCTTTTTTTTAGAGGAGGGAAAAAAAGTCACACAGCTAGTAAGTGTTAAGTGTCTGAGGCTAGATTTGAACTCAGGTCCTCCTGACTCCAGGGCTGGTGCTCTATTCACTGTGCCACTTAGATGCCCTAACCACAAAGTTTAAGTATTCTTACCTTTCTTGATTTGTTGCCGGCCCAGAATGGGTGTCCCCCACCCAGGAATCATTAAATGTCTCTACAGTTAATTCACATTTCCCAACTCTGTCAAAAATCCATTCTATTTGGAGTCCTGACTAAGGGGAAACTCTGCCTTTAGCATTGCTCTGGGGAAACCCTTAGGCTGGCACCATTTTTTTTTCTGAATTAGTTTAATAGCAGAAGGATAAATGGGGAAGGTTATAGATGTAGCTACAATTACCCAGGGTGGAGAGAACAATGCTGCTTCAAGACACCTACAGGCTCAGTGTTTTGCCTCAGCACAACTGTAAGCATTTTTCCTGGGATGTCAACGTGGGATGCCAATTATGGGCTGTCATAAAAAGGCCAGTTTAATAGAGATTTGGGGCTAGGGATCCTTGGTGATTAGGCAGGTTATTCCTGCTGCTTTGCTAGAGGGTTAACTGGCAGCAAATCAGCTGTGTGTTTACTGGACCGCAGAGTGATTTAAGGCCCCAACTCCAAGCAATGCCTTTTATCTTCAGCAGTCTGAATTTCCCTTTCCCTTTTTCTCTTTTTGTGTTCTGTGGTCTGTGTCTGGCATCTCCAGGCCCTTGTTTTGTGTATGTGCCTGTTTCCAGAGAGGACAGAGTTCCTCTGATGATGAGATTGGGATTGCTTTATAGATAAAGTGAAGATCAGGGAGAAGAGACTGAATAATAAATTATCTTGGAAGAGGTGGTGATGAAAAGTGTGACAGACTCTATTGGGAATGGTCATTTAGTCATTTGAAAAGCATTTATGTGCTGACTACGGACTTCTTACGCTATTTCCCTTGACGATCTCATCAGCTCCCATGGATTAAACAATTACCTCTATGCTTATTACTCTCAAATCTACCTATCCTGCCCCAGCTTCTCCACTGACTTTATCTCCAGCTGCCTTTCAGACATCTTAAACTGGATGTCCAATGGACATCTTAAATTCAGTATGTCCAAAGCAAAGTTCATTTAATTGCCTCCTAAACTCTTCCCACCTCTTACCTTCCTTACTAATTTGGAGAACAACACCATCCTCCTAGTTCCTTGGGTTTATAAACTAGGTCCCATCCTCCACACCTCATTATATCTACACCCCTCCCTCACCCCATCCAATATGTTGCTAAAGCCGGGTGATGTCACATTTGCAAAATCTTTTAAGTAGAACCCCTTCTCTCCACTCTAGTGCAGGCCTTCTTTACTTCATGCTTGGACTATTGCAATGACTTTACTGGTGGGTCTGTCTTCATCAAGTCTCTCTTCCCTCCAATCCATCCTTCATTCAGCCACTAAAGTGATTTTTGTAAAACATAGGTCCAATCATGTTGCCCTCCTACTAAAGAAACTTCAGATGTTCCCTGTCATCTCCAGAATTAAATAAAAAATTCTCTGACACTAATCTGGCCCATTCCTACCTTTCCAGTCTTCTTCTGTCTTACTCTCTGCCACATACTCTTCATTCTAGTGATAGCAGCCTCATCGCTATTCCACACACAAGATGCCCGATCTCTTGGCTGGGGGCTTTTTCTTTGGCTGTTCACACCCCTTGCTTGGAATGCTTTTCTTCCTCAGCCCTGCCTACTGGCTTCCTTTAAGTTTCAACTGAAATCTCATCTTAATTTAGGGGAAGGCTTTTCCAAATTCCTCTTACTTCTCCGGCCTTCCCTCTGTTACCTCCCATTTATCCTGTGTATAGTTTGCTCATACATCTTTGTTTACATGTTCTCTCCCCTATCAGAGACAAGAGACTTTTTGCCTCTTTTTATTCTATCCCCGTGCTTAGTGCAATGCCTGGAACATAGGAGGGTCTTAAGAAACATTGATTGATTAATACTAAGCACTGTACTGAGGTGGCTCTTCAAGGATTTTCTGAATCCTCTCCATTTCTATAAAACCTCTATTTAAAACAGCTTGGTTTTCAATTAAGATTGGAAGCCAAGTTGTACTTCCTCATAAATTTTTGGAACTATAAGGCACAGAGAAAGGGCAGGAAATGTAAGGGGCAAGGAATGAATCATCTTAAAATATTGTAAAAGGAATGGCAATATGGTCTTCAATTGTCTTGTTGAGTGGGACATAAAATCAAAGAATTAGACCACTTTAGGACAGGTACCCTAGTACATGCATGAGGGAAAGAGAAAAAGAGAGAGACAGAGAGAGAGAAGAGAGAGACAGAAAGAGAGAGAAGAGAGAGAGAGAGAGAGAGACAGAGAGAGAGACAGAGAGAGAGAAACAGAGACAGAGACAGAGACAGAGAGAGACAGAGAGAGACAGAGAGACAGAGAGACAGAGAGAGAGAGAAACAGACAGACAGATAGACAGAGAGAGAGACAGAGAGAGAGAGAGACAGGGAGAGAGAGAGATACAGAGAGAGAGAGACAGACAGAGAGACAGACAGACAGACAGAGAGAGACACAGAGAGAGATACAGAGACAGAGAGAGAGACAGAGACAGAGAGATTCTATGAATAGTGAATCTGTGACACAGAGAATTCTGGTGGGAGTTGCTTTGCCTGTGACATAGAAACTGGAGACCCCTAGATCCTTTTGGCTTCTTGGATATCAGAGACACAACAGAGACTTGTCAGAGTGCAACTAGTGCAACCCTTCTATACAACCAGACTAATGTCCAATGTGAAAGTATTTGCAGATCCTATACTTGATTGCATGCCACCATGGCGGGGGGGGGGAAGAGGGAGAGGAGAAAATTTGAAACTCGAGGGATCATGGAACTGAATCTTGTAAACTAAAAGGAAATAAATAAATCAATTTAAAAAAAAAGAAGAAGACAGGAATGATTCAATAGGAAATCAAGTTAGGGAGGGAGCAGACATCAGTAAGTGGCCAAGACAGATTTTGAACTTGAGTTCTTTTATAATCTGTTTATAAAGATATGAGACCTCAAATGGATGTTGATAAAATGAGTCCTCTGCTTTCTCCATTTACTCTGAAAATGAAACATAGGTACGGAGGCTACTAAAAGGTCATGCACTAGGAAAACCCAATGGAAGATGGGGAACTGAGAATTGGAGATTTTTCTTTCAGGTTTCTACCAGATAGATTTTAATACTGTAGATTTAAAAATTCTGATTCCATGCGGTGAATATATTTGATCAACTACGTTTTCCTTTAGGCTACATGAAATTGGCAAGACTATAAGACTCTCAATGGCAGGAAACCTTTCCCAACCCTTCTTAATTCTAGTGCTTTCCCTTTGTTATTTCCTAGTTATCTTGATTTTAGCTTTTTTGCTTATCATCTCTCTAGACAAGATTGTGATTTTTTTTTAAAGCAGGACTTGTCTTTTGTCTCTTTTTGTATCCTCAGTGCTTAGCACAATGCCTGGCATATAGTAGGTGATTAATAAATGCTTACTGACTGACTAAAAGGAAACATAGACCAATTTTGATAATTAATGAAATATTGTATGTTGATGACTTTATATTTTAAACCCTAGAGGAGCCCAGGAACACACTTGGTGGAAGCACTTGGCATATGCAGAGATTCAACTGGTTTGGGCATGCTAAAAGATGCTTGGGACTGGTAGAGCGACCTCCGAGCGCCACCTGGTGACTAATTCTGAGAGTATGATGATTAGCTATTCCAAACCACACCCTTGAGAGCTTCAGAGGCAATGACTCTGATCAACCTCTTTCTTAAGCCAATATCCATGTAAGGAGCAGGTAGCTCAATAAAGAAGACAATTGCCCTCAGTACCAGAAAAGAATACCATCGTGCTTATGTAAGAGACAGAAGACAAAATAACCTCATAGATAAATCTTCTGCAGATTATCAACTCTGTGGAGAGATCTTTGATCATTTTTTAAAAAAATTAAATTTATTATTTATTTTAACATTCTTTTCTTTTAAAATTTTGAGTTCCAAATTCTAATCTTCCCTCACACCTCTTCCCATACCCACTTGAGAAGGCAAGCAACATGATGTCAATGATGCATGTGAAAACATGCAAAACACATTTCTGTATTTAAAAAGCAAGAAAAATGAAGAAAATGAGAAAAATTATAGTTCAGTTTGCACTCAGAGTTCATCAGTAATCTCTCTGGGAGTGGATAACATTTTTAAAAATCATGAGTCCTTTAGAATGGTCTTGGATTATTATATTGATCAGAGTAGCCAAGTCTTTCACAATCATCATTACAACATTGTTCTTACTGTGCACAAACATCTCCCAGTTCTTCTCACTTCACTTTGCAATCACTTCATATGGGCCTTGCCTTGTTTTTTTTTTTTTCTGAAACTACTCCTGTTGTCATTACCCACAGCACAATAGTACTCTGTCATAATCATATGTCACATTTTGTTCAGCCATTCCCCAATTGATGAGCATCACCTCAATTTCGAATTCTTTCCACCACAAAAATAGCTGCTGTACATCTTTTTGTACAAAAAGACTCTTTTCATTTTTCTTTGATCTCTTTGGAATGTAGAACTAGTTGTGTTATTGCTGGGTCAAAGGGTATGGATGATTTTATAACCCTTCATGCCTACCTTCCAAATTGTTCTCCAGAATGGTTGCACCAGTTCACTACCCCACCTGCAGTTCATTAGTGTACCTATTTTCCCCTTATTCCCTCCCAACATTCATCATTTCTGATATGTGTGAGCTGGTACCTCAGCATTGTTTTAATTTGCCTTTCTCTAACAATAGTGACTTAGTTCATTTTTCATACTACTAAAGATAGCTTTGATTTCTTCTTTGGAAAACTTCTGAAAACATATCCTTTGACCATTTATCAATTGGGGAATGACTCTTATGTTTACAAATTTGACTCAGTTTCATAGTCTCTCTCTCTCTCTCTCTCTCTCTCTCTCTCTCTCTGTCTCTCTCTCTCTCCATAGATATATATTTTGAGGAAGGAGACTTTTATCAGAAAAATGCTGTGGAAGTGTTTGATATTGCTTCATTGTTCATGATACCTTTTATCGTAATGTAGTTTCCCTGATTATCTCTTTTAATTTGGTTTATTTTTGTTTTTGCTTGTTTGAGATCATAATTGCTACTACCGTTGTCTTTTTTACTTCAGTTGAAACACATTAGATTCTGCTCCAGTCCTTTTTTTTTTTAAAAATTGGAATGTATTTTTATGTTTTAATTGTTTCTCTGGTAAAAAACATATTGTTGGATTCTGGTTCCTAAGCCATTCTATTATTTGTAACCATTTTATAGGTGAGCTCATTTCATTCACATTCAGTTATGACTTCTATATATTTCACTCCATCCCATTTTCTTTTCTTTCTTCCTCTCTCTCTTTTGATCCTGTCCCTCCCCCAAAGTCAATTTTGCTTCTAGTTACTGCCCACCTTAATCTTCCCTCCCTTTTATCATCTCCCTCCCCCCTTTCCCTGTTCCCCTCCTATTTCCCTACTGGGTAAGTTACATTTCTATACCTACCCAACTCTCTCTCTCTCTCTCTTCTCTCTCTCTTTCTTTCTCTCCCTCCTTCCTTCCTTCCCTCCTCCCTCTCTCCCTCTCTTTCTCTCTGTTCTTTCTTCTTTGAACTGATTCTGATGAGAGTGAGATTCAGGAATTGCCCACTCCCACCCCCACTTCTCATTTCCCCCTCCATTGTAAAGCTGTTCCTTGTACATCACTTTTATGTAAGAAAAATTTCCCCATTTTACCTCTCCCTTCCTCCTTCTCCCAGTATATCTTTCTTTCCCTTTATTCTTTTGGAGATCATTGCAACACAATTGACTCATACCCATGCCCTCTGTCTATGTAAAGTCCTTTTAATTGCCCTAATAATGATAAAGTTCTTAGGAGTTACATGTATTATCTTTCTATATATAGGGATGTAAATGGTTTGACTTTATTAAGCCTCTTATGGTTACTTTTTCATGTTTACCCTTTTATGGTTCTCTTGTGTTTGAATGTCAGATTTTTTATTCAGCTCTGGTCTTTTCATCAGAAATGCTTGAAAGTTTCATTAAATATCCATTTTCCCCCCTGAAGGATCACACTCAGTTTTTCTGAGTAGGTTATTCTTGGTTGTAATCCTAGCGCCATTGCCTTGCCGAATATCATACTCTTAGCTTTCCTTTGCCTTAACATAGAAGGGAGTCACTAAATCTTCTGTGATCCTGACTGTTTTGAATTGTTTCTTTCTGACTGCTTGAAGTATTTTCTCTTTGACCTGGGAGCTCTGGAATTCAGATATAATATTCTTAGAAATTTTCGTTTGGGGGTCTCTTTCAAGAAGTGATTAATGGATTCTTTCAATTTCATTTACTCTTTGAATCAAAGATATCAGGGCAGTTTTCCTTGATAATTTATTGCAATATGATATCTAAGGAAGAGAAAAATGAGCAGAACCAAGAGAACATGCAATATTGTAGAGCCACTATGAACTAATAAGTCATTTGGCCTATTATAAATACCCAAATTAACTACAAAGGGCATGTGAAGAAAGACATCTGCATCCAGAGAAAGAAATGATAAGTAGAAGTATGTATAGAATATTTT
>CM053580.1:199828275-199846555 GCA_028627135.1 Pseudochirops cupreus | reverse complement strand
TTTCCCATTTGCAATAATGATTAATTCTTCGGTGCCTTCATTTTCTTGCCGTTGGCCCAAGATGAATAGCTGACCATTTGGGCTAGTTATTGAGTGCCAGACTCTGCCATTCTTTAAATCTGCCTGTTCTCTCATTTTGCCCGCCTAAAGGAAACAATGAGAATCCTGACTGAGTTAGGGATCGGGAATGTTTTTCCTCCAGAAACTTTAGTTCTCCTTCCCGTCCCTCCTCACTTCAAAGATACCTGAATAATTTTTCTTTTGACAGTAGGTGGATATCTTGAAGTTTTTATTTTTTTTCTTGAGGAAGTGATTCAGTGGCTCTCAAACACAGCAGAGATCAATAACCACATTGCCTTTGAGCAAAAGTGGAAGAGAATGAGATTATTGTAAATCCCTTTTCATATTTAAAGCATTCTCAAAATACTTCATAAAAAAGCCCATATTACTCCAAATACTGTCCTCTCACAGTGGGTAAATATAAGAGCAACTACACAAAACTCTTGTTATCCAGAATGTTTGGGAATAGGGTGTTGAGTCCATTTAATATTCTGGCTCACTAAAAGTTCTCGAAACAGCATATACAGGTTACCAATTTCCTCTGTTTTAGAATGAAGCTAGGCAGCTAGGTGGTGCAACGGAGAGAGTACCAGGCCTGGCTGGAGTCAGGAAGACTCATTTTCATTGAGTTCAAATCCAACTTCAGAAACATACTAGCTATGTGACTCTGGGCAAGTTGTACAACCATGTTTGCTTCAGTTTCCTCATCTGTAAAATGAGCTGGAGAAGGAAATGGAAAACCACTCCACTATTTCTGCCAAGAAAACCCCAAATGGGGTCGTGAAAAGTGGGACATGACTGAAATGAATGAACAACAGCAAAAGGAATACAACTAATGTCAAAACACCACACAATGAAACTTAATCTATTTTACAGAATCATTATGAACATCAATTTTTATTGTACTAATTAGCACAGAAAAAACTAGTACTTTGAACTTTCCAATTTATGCATTCTGGATAAATGAAAACTTTCATCTTTTGGTGGAGGCTCCATCATGATCAAAGTTTAGGAAATTGGAACCTCTTTTCCTTAGAAAAAGATTAAGATAATTATACCTCTTAGTCAGTTTTGGCTTTTCTTCAAGGAATTCAAAGTACCTTTTGTACAATATGCCGTTGAATCTCAGAACATGTTTTTAAGTAGAGAATTGATTTTTTTTCCAAATGAAGAAAGAGGCCTAGACAGAGAATGTGGATATGTGGGGAGTTAGAGCAGAGGAAAGGGATCAGCCAAGATTATATCACAAATAATGCCGCTGACCTGAGGTCATCTGTAGTCCCAGTCCATTGGTTCCTTGACCAAGGGATAGCCTGTAATGTCTCTGTGAGTATCAGATCTGACCTGAGGTCATCTGTAGTACCAGTCCATTGGTTCTTTGAACAAGGGATAGCCTGTAATGTCTTGTGAGTATCAGATTGGAACTACTATGTTGTCTTGGATACCCAAAAGGCTACCTAAAGGAATGATTCTATAATTCAGCCATTCAGGGGACAGAAAACACTATGTGCTTAGCTGCCTAACCAACCATATGACATTGCAAGGATAGGGACTGTGGGAGAAACAGCTGCTAAAGGTGTTTCATTATGGCACTTCAAACATGTTGGGGAGATACAATTTAAACTTGGGTGCCTTTGGTAATGTTGAGTCAAACATCCTCTGGGTTATGGAAAATTGGGGCAATTATCCCAGATGCCATGTTTTAGGGCAAATTTTTTGAATCAGTCATCTCATCAATAAAAGGAAGGAAGGAAACATGTATTAAGTGCCCACTATGCTCAGGCAAGTTCTCTACAAATGTAAAGAACTTTATTGTGAAGATTTATTTTCATCCTTACAATAACCCTATGAGGTTGGTGCTATTACTATCCCCATCATATACTCAAGGAAACTGAGGCAGATGGAGACATTAGGTGATTTTCCCAGGATCATGCAACTAGTAAGTGTCAAAAACTGAATTGAATTCAGGTCTTCCTGACTCCAGGCACAGCACTCCATCCACTGGGCCACCTAGCTGCCTACATACATATAGTATTGTATTGATATTATTATGTATAGTAATAATTAGAACTGTCCAAAAAGGGGATGGGCTGCCTCCCAAAGTGGTGGGTGCTGCCTCTTTGGTGACTTTAAGACAGAGATTGGATGAGCTCTGAGTCTGATGTACTGTAGTACGAATTTCTTTCATACTAGACTAGGTGACAGCTGAGGTGTCTTTTAGCTCCCAAATTCTGAGTTTCTGTACGTCATAGAACATATAAAAAATAAGATTTTTTAAAAAAAGATATGAGTGAAATAAATATTTTAAAACTATTTTGTACAATGCTATAAAACTAAGCAGTGAGATTGAATATATTTCATTATATTTTTAAAAATCTCTATGTATGTCCTGGGAAATATGGCAAACTTGAAAATAATAATTGTTCTTTTGGAATTAATTATTCAATTAATTTGTTTAATATAGCAAGACAGGCAGGTGATTGTTTTAAGAAAAATTAGGTAACTTTTTATTGATGTCTTCTGTTATTTTACATGACCACATTATCCCAGTATTCCTCCCCATTCCCCAATCAGAGAGCCACCTCATATAACAAATTTTTTAAAACAAAAATCAAAAGAAGAAAAAATCAGTACAACTCCTCCCTACGTTGAAGTCATGCAAAAATACGGACAATTTGCAACACCTGTGGACCTTTCACCTTCACAAAGGATTGGGTTGGGGATGTCCCCTCATATATTTTTGTGCAAGTCATACTTGATCTTTAAATTTTGTTTCATTCAATTTTGATTTTGGGGGGTGTGCATTGGTCTCTCCATTTGCATTGTTGTAGTTAACTGTGTACATTGGTTTCTTGGATCTGCTTACTTTACTCTGCATCTGTTCATGTAGATCTTCCCATACTTCTTTGTATTAATCACATATAATTTCTTGCAGCACAGTAATGCTCCATAACATCTATTTATCACATTTGTTTATCCATTTGCCCAATCAATGGGCATCTACTTTGTTTCCACTTTTTTTTTTGATTTTACAAAAAAAGCGCCGTTATGAATATCTTGCCATATATGGACTTTCTTCTTATCAATGACTTTCTTAGGATATAAATCCAGTAATGGGTTCAATGGGTATAAATATTTTAGTCACTTTATTTGCACAATTCCAAATTTCTTTTCAAAGCAGTTGTACCACTTCATAGCTCCTCTGACAATGTATTAATGTGCCCATCATTTCACAAATCCTCCCGTATTAAATATTGTCATTTTTGTCATCTTTGCTAATTTTCAGGGTATGAAATCAAACCTCAGGGTTGCTTTAATTTGCATTTCTTCATTATTGATTTGTAGCATTTTTCATTCTTCTTTTTCAAGTTTTCTTTTGAGAACTATTTGTTTTCATTCTTGTTCATGACCTTTGACTACTTGTCTATTGGAGAAATAGCTGTTAGTCACACACACATATATATACATACATACAAACATATATACATGTGTAATATCTTAGAGGGCACAATGAATAGAGTGCCAGGCCTGGAGTTGGGAAGACATCTTCCTAAATTCAAAACTGGCCTCAGACACTTACTAGCTGTGACCTTGGTCAAGTCACTTAACCCTATTTGCCTCAGTCCCTCATCTGTAAAATGAGATGGAGAAGGAAATGACAAAAGTATCCTGGATGTCAAGCCCTTATCGGGGAAGTCTTAAGATACAAAGATTTTTTTTTTCTTACCCAATGGTTTCCATTCTTCCTAGGTGCATTTTTTTTGTCTCTGCAGAAACTTTTCAGTTATATGTAATCAAAATTTTATCTTTTGCAATTGTGTCTATCTCTTCTTTGCTTAAGATTATATTTCCCATAAGTGACTTTCTTAGTTGAATGATGCAAAAAGAATATATGAACTGGGGAAAATATAGTGGCTGTGGATTCAGAAGATGGAGGTTATAATCCTACCACAAATGCTTGCTACTTGTTTGACTTTGGTTCTGTGGGTTTGGGTTTCCCCATGTACCAAATAAGAGGGTCAGATTAGTCAGCTGTTGAGGTTTCTAGAAACTTTAGCTCTATGATCCTATGAAGATAAACAATACTGCAGTAAAAATATTCATAATATTCAGTGACTGTCACACTTTTCAACAGGAGTAATTTTATTTTATGTAGAGATATTCACAACATGAAATGTAGAGATGATAAAAAAAAGGGGGAATTGTCTGATTTCAACTCAGGAGAAAAAATTCAATATAAACCCATTTTTCTTTGTGGTTCTTCTGCTCAGTGCGTGACATTGTACCTTAATTTATTATGCCTTTTTGTTGTTTCTATTTGATCGTTTCTATTTTCTGCTAGAATCAATAGAGATCAGCTTAAATATATTCAGGTTTTTTTTGAGGAGGGTGACAGGGTCAGATTTGCATTTTAGGAAAATTGCTTTGTCATATATTTGGAAGATAGGAATGCTGAGAGACTTGGAGCAGGGAGTCTTTGTGCTCATTTGGATGCAATAGCTCAACAGAGTTGAAGAAATAGGGTATGTGCATGGAGACAAGGTTCCTGGTATGGCAGATATTAAAAAAAAACAACTAAAAAATCTGGCAATTGCTTAGATATGTGTGAAAAATGAAGAGCTAAGGATGACATTGAAGTTTTGAACTTGGGTGACTGGAAGGATGTTAGTTGGCATCCTCAACAGAAACAGGGAAGTATAAAAGAGGGATGGGTTTGGGAGAAAGACAATGTAATGACATCTGTGGTGCAGATCACATCCCCTCTATAACTATTCTTCATGTGCCTATCGCTTTGCCCCACTCAAAATGAAAAGGATGGGAGGGCAGAGGTTCATTCCGGTCAATGCTCCAGAGAGCAGAGCCCATCCTTTGAAGGATGCCTACTTTAGTCATGGTGTGACCTGGAGAGTCAGAGATGTATATGTTGGGTGGGGGGAGAGGGATGGAAGTATGGAATTTTCTCCCTGGTAGCTAGACAGCTTCTGCTGCGGTCACTCAGGTTGGGATTAGGTTTTAGCTAAAATGATATAAAGTGAAGTGATCAGAAACAGGCAGACCATTTATATCAGAAGAACAACATTGCAAAAACAATTTTGGAAGATTTAAGAACTCCCATCACTGTAATGACCAATCATGATTCCAGAGGGCTGATGATGAAGAATATTATCCTGACGGAAAGATGATAGACTAAACATGAAGAACAAAACATACATTTTTAGACCTGACCCATGAAGGTATTTGTTTTTTTTTCCCCATTATGAATATTTGTTATGAGTTTCATTTTCCTTTATTTTTCTTTTTTTAATAAGGAAAACAGGTGAGAAAGAAAGAAAAGAAATGCTTGTCAATTAAAAAAAAAACTGACTTGAACAGCTAGTCCCCAGAACAGAAGTGGTGGTAGTTTGCACAGCAATAAAGATACAGATACGGCGAGCAATGTTGAATAATGGGGAAAAGTAGGGTTTTTGTGTTTGAGACAAGCCCCACAACTGGCTTTCTTGGGGAAGGTGGAATGTGTACCTTGTTCTCACATTCAGACTGGTTAATCCCATACTACCTGGGGTCAGGTGGTGGCTCTCCAACTGGCTGGGGCCCTCTTTTGGGGATTTGTGCTCTTTGATGTAGAGACTAGGGAGCTGAAGTTATGCAGTGACCTACGACAGGAGGGTGCTAAAAGAAGGCAGTGGTGTTTCCAGCTGGGATTCAGAAATCTGGGGGCACTTGTATGCCTATCACCTTCTGTGCTTCTTCTATCTCTACCATGCACAACGTTAGGACTATGGCTACCTGCCTGCCAACAGTTCTCTACATGCTAACTCATTCACACCTTAGTCTCTCTGTTGCCTTTTCCTGAGAATCCCCTTCCATTGTGTGAAGGCTTTTCTCTAATTTTCAACCATAGTTACTCTTGATTTTTGTGCTCTTGGTCTCACTGATGAAACAATTGTTTAAATCCAGTTTCCTCTATATACATACATTTATGTATATGTAGCTGGTGGGGGTGGGTAGTAAGGAATGTTGGATGGTGGTACATGAATCATAGGATTAGTGGGTTGATGACAAGCCCCACAACAGCATCAGGATCCATATTTTGGATGGATCTTTAAAAAAGCACCGCCTAGATTGTCTAATAGTCTGTTAATTCATCCTCCTTGACCTTGCGTCTGCCAGGAGATGTGGATTCTGGACAGAGTCGTCTCTATGATTTGCCAGGTCAGTGCAATTAAACTTTATGGTTTGGATCTTGTGTAGGGTAATGATGGGGGCCATTCCTGGAGTGTTCAGAACATTTGCTAAGTATTAAATAAGGTGGAACACAACAAAATAAAAGTGGTAGCTTTTTATTTGGATTTTTGTTAAGTCAGATTCACATTCTTTTTGGGTGGGAATTAATGTAATTTATGAAGTGTTCTTGGCTACATCTAACATAATATCAAAGTTCTCAATGAATGGTCTGCTCTAGGGGATCTCAGTTACTGCAATACTGCTCTCTTGTCCCACATATTTTCTGCTTGTCAGAAGAATAATATATTAGTCCCAACCTTCTAAATGTTTTTTTTTCCATAATCACTGGATCATTAAACGTATTCCAATTTGAACATCAGAATTATTGCCTCCCCCATATTAGAAATGTGCTCCCTCTTCACATGTCCCTCCCCAAATTCCTAAATTCCTTCAAATTCCACCTCTGGTGTCATTTTCCATATTAAGCCTTTCCTGATTTCCATAGTTATCACTGTCTTCCTCTTGAAATTACTCTGTACATACATCGTATATATCCAGCCTCAGAAAACTTCCAGCAGTGTGACCCTACACAAGTCTCTGCTTTGGTTTCCTTACATGTAAAAATAAGGATAAGAATAGCTCCTTCTCGACAGGGTTATTATAAGGATCAAATAAAATATTTGTAAGCATGTTTAGCACAATGCCTGGTGCATTGCTGTGTAAATGCTATCCCCTTCCCTCCTTTATCTTGCTAGGGGAAGATACTTGAGTTTGGATCTGGCGTTCTGCTGGCTGAACAAGTCCACCAGGCTCTTGATGACATCTCCCTATTTTCCTTATTTCTCTCTCTAGCTTCCAGCATCAATGTGTCAGAGGTGCCTGAGAAGGCTTTGGGGACCCACTTGGCAAAAGAACGCAGTGAAGATTAAGGATGCGTGAATAGCATGGAATTTAGAATCTGCAGGTCTATTATTTGGGAATGGCTGAAGATTATTTGGATAAACTAATAACAGGGCTAAAATGTGAACCACAATGGGCAAGGGAGTGAGAGTAGCAGCTGTCGCATCACAAGATCAGGCTGAGATGAAAACAGGGGTGTTTGTGAGCTTTTCATCCAAGATGATGGAAGCATTCTGTCCATTTGTCATTCAACTCAACAGGATGCAAGATCCACCCTTGAGAGCTAAATATAAATACATATGGGAGTGGGACTTCTCATTGTGCTGGCTTGATGTGCTCTGCTCAGTATCACAGAAAGGACCATTTTTAGGTATTTACTACATTTCACTCTAGAATTTATGAGTATTTCATGTTCTCACCTGGTTTACAAAGACCATAATAGAAAGAAGAAATGACAAAGAAATGGGTTAGAACAGGAAGTCTGTCCAAGTCTTGGTATTTGGTTGGCCCAAAGATAGACAGTGGAGATGGCATCAAGTCTGCCACTCAAGATTAAAAAAAAAAAAACTCAGATGCGACATTCTCTCTGGTAGCCAGTGGTACATTTAACAATATACCAATGTGAGCATAAATGATATAGATCATATTTTGTCCTATATCCTAGCCTTAGGAACTTAGAGGAGAAACAGATGCCTTTGAAATGCACTTGGGAGTTGCTTTCTGTTCCTATGTAATGTCAAGGTTTGAAAGGATTTTCTAAAATTCTTTCTTTGGAAAATTGATGTAATTAACCAGCATTTATGCAGCACTTTAAGTTTTCAGGTAGCTTTTCAAGTTTGTCTCATTTTATCCTCACAGTAACCCTGAGAGGTAGGTGCTGTTATTATCATCCCCATCTTAGAGATGAGGAAACTGAGGCAGACATCTCAAGGTTAAGTGACTTGTCTATTAACAACAGTTAATAAGTGTATTTGAACTCTGGCACTATAGACTCCAGACTCAGTTCTCCTAGCCACTATGTCAACCATACTGCCTACAGGTGATGTGTATTGCTTTTGAAATGAAGGGACCCCAACAAGTAACTAGCATGTATGGTAGCAGCCCGTATCATAGATCGAGAGCTGGTAAAAATCTTACAGACTGTTCAGTCCAACCTCCTCATTTTATAGATGAGAAAATTGAGTTTTAGAGAATCTAAGGGTTGCCTAATGTCACCCAAGTTGTTAGTGACAGTTTGAACCTAGTACTTCTGACTACAAAGTCTTTGGTTTTTCCAGTGTGTCATGTTGATGCCTCCTCAAGCATTGAACTCCACCCATGTAAATCCAGAGCTTTAGGCTCCAAGCTAAAGCACGTTCTTTAATATATTGCATTTGGGAAACTGGAGAAATCATATCTATTTCCGTTCTCCTAAATTCCAAGCTTAATGTCATTTTTAGTCTGAGAAGGCAAGAGATACCACTTTGGGTTTCTAAACTCTGTATTGTGATTTGGCTCCCAAATTCATCAGTGGGATAAAGGGTAGAAGTAAAGTTAGCCTTGACAAAAAGGAAAGTTAACTTTTCTTCAGGGCCTGGAGAAAAGCAGGAGAGGAAATATAAGGAACTGGGGGCATCTTTAGGTATCGAGTAGGACAGATGAAGGATCTCCTTCTGAAGGATGACTTTGATTTTCTTTGTAAAGTAGGGGGGTCAGTATATTCTGGGTGAGAGTGTTAGCCAGAAGTGGACACGAAAGCTTGAGAAGAGAGAATACTTCTCTTTTTTCTGTTCCTTTTTTCAGTTTTACAAACTTTGGCTCTTTTTATTTCACCACCAAAGTCTTGGATTTGATATGACTGTTCTTCGGGCATGACCTGTGTTTGCTTCTCTTTTGTGACACAGACATTTGTCAAGGAGTGAGGTTACTCTTCATCAATAAGAAATATTTTTACTTCTATCAGTCTAACAGCCCACCTATTTATGCCTGCTGCTTCCGCTGAATACTGCATAAAGTGGTCAGTCCCAGCACTTTTAATGACAAATGCTAATGTGGAAAGACATATAGAAGAAATAAACTCTCTACATTGGCACACCGATCAGGAGAAAAGTTAGAAGACCAGAGTTCAGATGCTTGTTTTACAAGTCACTCATTCTTTGAATATTTGAAATAACCATGATTAATTATTTCCACTTTTATTATGAATGTTTTACAAGCTTGTACTCACTACAGTCAACTGAATAAACACTGAATGATGGTATAATAAGAAATATATTTTACTGAAAATCAGATTTTAGCTAGAGTCATTAAAAAGGCAGTGCCATATGAACTTTAACTCTGGGTGATCTAGGCTTTTCCCCGGGATGGGAATTTTAAAACTCCTCTGTTAACACTGATATTCCTTAAGGAGAACATCAGCAAATCTGTTGGGAGGGGGGGTGCAGAATGGAACCCACTGACAAGATGGTGGGAATGGGTTCCTATAAGGTATCTTGGGGAGTGGAGTTACTCATCTGTGACTGGTTTCCTTTTGTAAGATTTATATAGGGCAAGCCAGGAGAAAGGTGGTGGAACCCAAGAATAATGTGCCCCAAACTTAAGACCAGAGTGAACAGGAGAAGGTCTGAGGAATCCCCTTTCCATTCAGCTTCTCTTCATGAGTCAGAAGACCATGATTAGATCCTTGGGAAAGGACAGTGATTCCAGGTAAGGCATATTTCAACAGTGTAGATGAAAGCATACAGGCCCATAAGTCAAGGGACCTTAGATCTGCTCCTGCTCTGACAATAACTCTGGGCCTCTTTTTCCTCCTGTGCTAAATCAGGTAGATAGGGTGGCTTGAAGAAGGTGGTTGGGTAAGTGTAGGTGGGAGAACATTGTATCTTCCAGCTCCAAGAGTATGTGAGACCAGATACAGTTTCCTAAGAACTGAATATACCGTCTTCTTTTTGAGAAAATCACTTCCCTTGCCTGAGGCCTCAGTTTTCCTCTCTGTAAGAAAGATGAAAGAATTAAACTAGATGGTCTCTAAGGCTCCTTCTAGCTTTATGAAAATGCCATATTAATTTGAGAGTATATTTTTTGGGATACACATATGTTAACTGCAAGGGTTACCATTTTTTCCCTCCTCAATAGTTGGGTTTATATGTCATCTCAAAAGTGACAGTGACCTTAGGCCCTAGTTACCACACTTTTGATTATGGGGGAGAAAAGGAGGGACCTGGGATTTCATTGGAATGGGAATTTGTTGGTGAGAAAACACCCTCCCCCAATGCAGATCGGCAACTGTTACTTATCCAAAGTCACCCTGTCAGAGGTAAGACTTGAACCTAAGTCTTCTTGATTATGTCTCTACCCACAATCTCCTGCTGCCCCGCAGCTATCAGGATTACAGGGTTAAAACAGAGAGTTACTAGATGGCTTTCATCCTGTTCCTGAGGTCAGTTTTGTGAGTGCTGCCTGCACATTCCACATGTGAGAGCTAGAGTATGACGGTTAAGAGGCTCTGTCTCCTCCTTTAAGGGCAAATCCCTGCTCTTTGGAGTGGAGGTTGTGGTTCTTGCCATAGATATAAACGTTTCTAGTTTCACTTTGTATGTTACTTAAAAGCAGAAAGTCATGAAGCATAGGAATTTCATGTTTACTGCTTTAGATAGGGAGAAAAAAATAGGAAGCAACGCAGACATTCATTAATTATAGGATGGGCAAAAAAGTTGGAGCATATGAAAGTGGCATAATATTGCTCTGCTATAAGAGACAATGAATATGATGAATGCCAGAACCATGGGAAAAGTTATATGAACTAATGCAAAATGAAGAAGAACCAAGAAAATAATGTAAGCCATTAACCCAATGACATAAATGGGAAAAAATAAAATAGAGTAACAAAACATTTGAAACTGAATGTGCAATTATAGTGATCAAACAGCCCAGAGAAGAAAATTAAGAAGACACTTTCCTCTCTTTGCTAAATTACAGGATTATGGATTATACATGTAGGATGTATGGATTGTGGATCTCACAATACAGATAGTTTTTTTTTGGTGTTGATTTTCCTAAATTCTTTCTTTTTTCCCTTCCTTCTTTCCTTCTTTCCTTCCTTCCTTCCTTCCTTCCCTTCCTTTCTTCCTTCCCTTCCTTCCTTCCTTTCTTCTCCTTTCTTTTTCTTTCCTTTTTATTAATTTTAAACTTCAATACTAAGACTTAAATATGCAAGAAAAGAAACAATATAATCTTAAATATTATAACACACACAAAATACGAAAAGAAAGCATTGCCATATACACAGAAGAATGTAAGAGAGGATTCAAAATATGTATTTACATTTTAAGAAAGTCTATGTAATAAATACTCTGTCTTGTATTTGGAGCTATCCATCTTGTCTTTGCCTCCTTGTAAGTTTTCTTTTGTTCTCTGCTGGGCACTTTTTACTTTGTTCTTTTCTTCCCTCTTCCTTCACTCCCTCTCCTGGTAATGCTACAATTAAGCACAGATATATATGCATATGTACACACACACACATATATGTATGTATGCACACATACATATAAACCCATGCACACATGCATCTATACACACACACAAAGATATATACATACATATACACATACGTTTCTTTTCCTTTCTTTCCCTTCCTTCTTTTCTTTCTTTCTCTCTCTTTCCTTTTTCTTTCTGTCTTTCTTTTTCCTCTCTTTCTTTTCTTTCCTTCCTGAAAAAAAAGCTCTCTATTATAAGGGATGGTTTCCTGGAAGGTGGAAGACAAAAACGTATCAGCAAAAATTTTCCATATTTGAATGGAACAAAAAAAGTAAAATTCACTAGTCTATTCACACTATTTAAATAGAGTTTTTTTTTGAACATTCAAATCTGTTATCAGTTCCTTTTCTCTACCACCTTTGATTGTAAATCCATGTTTGTTAGTAGAATATGCTTATATTTTGGTACCCCCACCACTAATCCCTCCACATCCAGTTTTGCTATCCTGATTCTTTCCCCAAAAGATAGAGGCTATACAGCCCTCCTATAAATAACCTTGGCATATATCCTGAGTAACTAACTTTTTTTAAGATGCAGAAGCTTCTTGGCCAAAATGCTGGCCCATTTCCAGTCATAAATACTTGAGATTTAATTTTTTTTTTAACTCAGCTCCTGCATAAAAGAATATCATATTCCTTGAAGAAGCAGATATCTAGATCACTGAAGGGGAAAATGCAAACATTTATTTAAGCTAAAAACCAAACAAACAAGCAAACTTCCTCTATCTGGGTTGTTATCACTTCTAGACCTCTCTGAACCTGAATGTAGCAGGTGTTCACAAGAAAATCTCAGCCTTACTTTCACCTCCTCCCAAGTAAATGGAAATTATGGTCCAGCATTTCAGAAATAGGCTGTCAAAATGACAGTGCTGGAAGATGCTTCATTATCAACACAGTAACTGGTTCACCAAGATGAATTTATCAGGTTTTTATTATGCACATACCCTGATGTGACTATTAATTGCTCCCTCCTACATCTGTACTTTCAGAACCCATCCCAAAGTCTCAGTTTTTGAGCCCTCTCTGGAAGTGAGGGGGACATACACTGTGATCTCTAGGTATTCAAGAGCCTCCAAAATGGAGGTAAGCCTCACTCCCGAGAAACTCAAGTTCATTAACTCTTCTATTTCCATACCCTTAGATTTATGTTTTCTTGTCACTTCTTTCCTTTTGCTTAAATAGGGTTTGTGTTTTGGTATTTCCCCCACTTCACCCAATCTCTCCACATCCAATTTTGCACTCTTGATTCTTTTCCCAAAAGGTAGGGGCTATAAAACCCTTCTAGAAGCATCCTTGTCCCAGGAACTATTCTGGGTGCTGGGAATACAAATATAAAATGGAATAATCCTTGCTCTCAAGAAGCTTAAATTCTTTTTCCAGGAAACAACATGTACAGAGAAAAATAAATATAAAATGCATAGAAGCTAAATATAGAATAATATTCAGGGGAAAAAAGGAGGGAAATAAGCCTATTATGTGCCAGACAATGGGCTACATCCTTTCTTATATCATCTCATTTCATTCTCACAGTAACTAAGAGAAGTGACAGGAGAGGGGCTAGGATTAAGAGAGGCTTCATGTAAGAGTTGGCACCTGAACTGAGTCTTGGAGGAATATAGGGATTTTGTGAGGTGGAAAGGGGGTGGGAGTATAAATTATACAAAGTCTGGAAGATAGGAGATGGAATGGAATGTGTAAGTAATAGCGAATGGATCACTTAGGCTGGATCATAGAATACTAACAGGCTTAATGTCTGATACATAGAATAAACTCTCGTTGTGATGGAGAGTAGACTCTAATGAAGCAAAAGTAGAATAGATTCTCAATATAATGAGCCTCAAATGCCAAACAGAGGAATTGGTACTTTATCCTAGAGAGAAGAGGGAGCCATTAGAACTTCAGGGGAGAAATGTGGTCTGAACTGTGTGTATTTTGTTGTTGTTCAATTGTTTCAGTCATGTCTGACTCTTTGTGGTCCCATTTGGGGTTTTCTTGACAAAGATCTTGGAGTGGTTTGCCATTTCTTTCTCTAGCTCATTTTACAGATGAGGAAACTGAGGCAAACAAGGTTTGCCCAGGGTTACATAGACTGTAAGTGTCTGAGGCCAGATTTGAACTCAGATCTTCCTGATTCCAGACCTGGCATTCTGTCTACTGAGCCACTTAGTTGCCCAGACTTGTGTTAGGAATAGCCAATTGGCACCTATATGGGGAATGGAGAGGGAGACTAAATGCAAGGAGACCAAATAGGACATAATTGAAATTGTCTAGGTGAAAGCTGAGTTGGATCTGAGCTAGAATAATGACTGGATCCATGAGAGATATCATAGAGATGATATAGGAGAGTGAAGCACTGGGTATGTGTTCAAAATTGTTCCTATTTAATTTCTTGAATCATTATTTTCTAGCCCTTTGAATATCATTGGGTATTTCCTAAAAATCATCTCCATTGGTAATGCTTGGTTCCTTTCTGCTCCTTGCCCTCTTTCCCTTGGTCCATCATAGAGGGATTTCTCTACCCTTCACTTTTAGAACGTTGTCTTTTTTTCATAATTTCTAATTTTTAAAAATTATCCAGGATATAGTTATACAGATCACTTATGAATCTATATTTCTTGCCACACTTTCTCTCACAAGCTCTGAAACAGGATTTTCAACTATCAGACATCTCTACTTCTTTGTCACACGACTATCTCAGTCTCAATCATCAACCAGTCAGAATTTGTAAGTCTCCTACCACATGCTAGAAACTGTGCAGGGCACTGGTGAGACAAATCTTTGAGCTCAAGTAGATTACTTTTTACTGGGGGAGGGGTGGTATTGAAATACAACATTTTCACAGAAACATAAATACAAGATAACAACTGGGGAATGAGTAAAGCTCTTTTAAAGAATCTTAGCATTCCAAGAAAAGAAGCTGAGGAGGCATCCCAGGCATGGAGAACAATATGTACAAAGGAATGGAGGCTGGAGATACAATGCTGTGATAGGTAACAGCATGTTTGGGAAGCAACATAATATAGTAGAAAAATTGCTGAAGTTGTAATCACAGGACCTGAGTTCAAATTCTGGATATACTACTTCCTTCTTTTTTGACCTTGGGTAAGTCACTTAATGTCTATGGGTCTCAGTTTTGTTACCAATAAAATTTAGGGATTTGGACTGGCTTACCTCTAACAGCCAATCCAGCTCTAAATTTTTGCTTTTATAAACTTATGGAAAGTTGGTTGATTTTTCCTTAGGAGATTATGTGATGGGAAGAAACATATAATCAGCCTAGAAAGATAGTCTGCAGCCAGGTTGTAAAGAACTTTAAGTGACAGAACATTTTATATTTTATGCTAGAGGAAATGGGGAGCCAAGGAAGCTTCTTGAGCAGAGGAATGATATAGTCAGACCTGAACTTGAGAAACATGAATTTGACTCATGTAAAGGGAAAAAAAATGAAATGAGAGAAACTGGGTCCTGAGAAACCAATTGAAATATGTTGTAATAGTCTAGCTGAGAAATGATAAAGGTCTAAACTATGGTGGTGGCTTGGCTATCTAAGTAAACAGAAAAGCATCTATAAAGGTGATGGTCTACCTTTGGGGAAAGAATTGAATGCAGATCAAAGCATACTATTTAAAAAAGAATTTTTTTGTGGTGTGTGTGTGTGTGTGTGTATGTTTTCTTTTACAACATGACTAATATGGAAATGTTTTGCATGACCACACATGCATAACCTATATTAAACTGCCTGCCTTCTCAATGGAGGGGAGAAATAGAGGGAAGGGCAGAACTGGAACTCAAAACTTAAAAAAAAACCCAAATGTTAAAATCATTTTTTCTTGTAATTAGAAAAAATAAAATAATTTTTAAAAAGTTATGTTGGAAAGGTAGAAACAAGTGATTGTATATGTAGGTAAGCAAGAATGAGGAGTTGAGGATGACACTCAGGTTGTGAATCTAATTAGAAGGATGAATCTAATTAGAAGAGCAGTGGGTTTTGGAAGAAAGTCAAGGAATGATGCTTTGGACATGCTCAGTTTGAGATACCTCTGGGTCATTCATTTACAAAGGTTGAAAAGATAATTCTTGATGCAAGAATGGAGCTGAGGGGAGAGACCAGGGCAGGATATATTGATCTTGGAGTCATAGACTTCATAGATTAAGAGATTTTGAGCTAGAAGGGACCTATCATTTTACAGGTAAGGAAATTGAGGTACAGAGGTGCATAGACTATTGCTACAGTGTCCCAATGGATCCCTGACTCCAATTTCTCCCCACTCAAATCAGTCCTCCAAATAGCTGCCATTTTTCCTGAAGTGAAGCTCTAATCACACTCAATAAACTCCAGTAGTTGCTTATTACATCTAGGATCAAATATAGACTCTCTTGTTTGACGTTTAAAGCTCCTCACAATCTAACTCCAATTTATCTTTCCAGATTTATTACATATGAATCAATCCGCTTTCACATCCTCTATGGTCTGGCACTCCACTCACCTCTGTGCCTTTTACAAGCCGTCCCCCATGCCTGGAATGCACAGCTTCTTCAATTGTGCCTTGTACCATCCCTAGTATTCTTCAGGACAGTTAAGCACCATCAACAAGAATATTTCTTGATCCTCCCAACTATCTTTCCTTCAGAAAATTACATTCTATTTATGATGTATGCATTTTGAGTATTCTTATGAAGTGTTATTGTTGTGTTGTTTCAGTCAGGTCTGACTCTCCATGACCCAATTTGAAGTTTTCTTGGCAAAGATACTGGAGTGATTTGCCATTTCCTTCTCTAGCTCAATTTACAGATGAGGAAACTGAGGCAAAAAGGATGAATTGACTTGTCCAAGGTCACACAGCTAGTGTCTGAGAATTTGAAATCAGGTCTTCCTGCTTCCAAGCCCAGCATTCCTATATGAATGTATACCAGCACCACATAGAGGAATGTAAACATTTGAATTTCCTGATTGGATAGAAACTCCTCAAGGAAGAAAATGTTTTCACTTTTATTTTGTATTCCCAGTGGCTAGAATAGTGGCCTGGCCTAATCTATGCTTGCTGATTATTCATGATGTTGATAAGGGTGATGGTGATGATGATAATTGCCCAGCGTCTCCTCCACGGCAAAGAAGGGATTTGAACCCACATCCTTATCAGCAACTCAGTGCTCTTTCCTTTAATTTGAACTGAAATCCATTTTAGCTGTTTGGTAAAAATCAAGTGTCTATTTTTTTCTTAATGTAATGTGCTACAAGAAGCCTTTTGATGTTTAGATCAGGGAAGGGAAATCAAACATTCCTTTCAGAGTTAATGTGAAGAAAATGCAACAAAGAGGAGATCAAAAAGATTGGATGCTGAAGGTACTATTCATTTACCAAACAGTCTTACAACTAGAAATATTATGACAAACCCTTTTAAAAGAGAAGACTTTTTACATAAATCAAATGTTTCTATTGTAAAAAGGTAAACTGCTAATAGGGTAGTCATTTGTCAGCTCATTTACTTAGCTTTGTCTTAATTTTCACCATTAAAATGCAAATGATTTTATAGTTTAGGTTCTATGATTATACCTTTTCTTCCCCACCTCCACTCCTACTTTTGTTAGTGAATAGTTTTATTTTAATCTATGATTTTCTTTTAAGAATAATGGTCACCAAATAGATGCTACTGTAATGGTAATTAATTTAAATATGAAGACCCCTTTTTTGTTATGTCAAGTAAGCAGGTACTTAGCCCTTAGTAACTAAGGCTAAGTACCTCTGTGAAAGAAACAGAAGGTGTGAACTCTGTCTCCTGTTGCTGACATAACAGGAAGGGGTTGGCTGAGACAGGAAGCCAGTATGTGTGTGTGTGTGTGTATGTGTGTGTGTGTATGTGTGTGTGTGTGTGTGTGTGTGTGTGTGTGTGTGTGTGTATAAGAAGAACCCCAGAGAGAGGCAGTCAGAATTACAGTTTTCTTCCTGTCTGGCTCCTGGTGGAGGAAACAGAATTTTCCCAGCATCTGGAAGCAGGGCTGCTACTTGCTGGACTGAGAATTGAGTTGGAGTTTTCTATGATACCAGAATCTGGTGAAGGCTGAAGTTGCTGCCAAGAAGGCTACCTGGAAGGCTGAGATTTCTTCTGGGCCCTAGGGCCAGCCAAACTGCTGCAGGACTGAAGATGCATGACTGGGATAAGACTTTATTTGTGGCTTGGTTGATCCTTGAGTTCCTGGCAACAGAAGTGGTGAAGGTTTTGAGATGTGCTGGACCCTGTGAACTTCAGTGTGTACCAAGAACTGCCTGGAGGACTGGATGAGAACCTGGGAGCTGTCTGCCTCTGAATCCATGTGACTGTTTGTTGGATTCGAGTAGGAGCTGGGACCATGGAAGGGGATCCAGGGAATCTGAGAGACTACCCCGAGTCAAGATGAAGAAAAAGCCTCTGCTTGAATATTGAATTTGTGATGAAATTGAAGTCTATTAGAGACTGAAGGGTGGAGGGTTTGTGTAATTTTTTAATGATTGTATTTAGTGACTAAAATACTTAGTGACTGATTGCTAAATAAATGACTGGTTAAGTTAACCTATAATTGCCCCATGAGTGGAAGACAGATTT
>CM053580.1:199810898-199827775 GCA_028627135.1 Pseudochirops cupreus | reverse complement strand
TTCTTTGTTCTAAATACTGTGACCACTTTGGTGAAAACTATGTGGCCATTTTAATGTTAAGCTGTTGTGAACACTATATTGTGATTTTCTATGATAAGATGTGATGTTATGAACATTATATTGTAATTTATTGTGAATGTTTGCCTTGATTTGTTATGGAATAAATGGCGTGTTCACCATGCTGTGTAATCAGAATTTTAAAAGCTCTTCACGGTAGCACTCTTTTGGGAAGCTGCTCATGCATAGCATTACAACTACTGAAATGACTCAATTCATTTTAGCATCATTTTAATTAACAATAGGAGACTAAACCATCCCTTTTATTCTTGGTGTTTTTAGCAAGGACTGAATACTTTGTTCACAGAGAATGACGGATTAGAGCACAAGAAAACTCTGGAGTACTTCTGCTACAAAGTCATCTCAATGTCACAGACCTTATGTTAACACAGATATAAGCAAAAGCTCTTTTTCCCCAGTACCCAGTTTCATCTGCACCAGGATATACTTAAGCTGAGTTCCAAGAAATAATCATCTTCATGAAGCTGGTCCTAATAGTTCCCTGTGTCCCTCTGAAAGTAACAAAGGGATCTCTCTTGGCAGATGTTTAGTGGCTTCCATTTCTGTTTCAGGAAGATGTCTGGAATTTTATTTGTAGATTAAACAACAAAAAAGCCCAACATGACAGTAGTCCTGCTATAGGCAATGTTATTCCACTCTTAACAGGATGGATAGGTATTCTTCCTACTTTCAAGCTTGAAGTTTGCCTGAAGAGTTGGGTTATCTAAGTTAGAAAGAGAATTCTAAGATGGCCATTTTACCATTGACATTAATCCTTCTTTAGAAATAGTAAATCTTGACAATGGATTTTGTGTGTCTGTTACTTTGTTCATCTCTGAGGTGAAACAGGACTTGATTTCTCAACCTTTCCAGAATGTTTTTAGAAAAAGTGAGCAAAAAAAGATCTGTGATTGAGTCAAGATAGTGGAGTAAGAAGTAAGTAGCTCTTATTCTCCCTTATTGACCTCTAAAGCCCCCCCCCCAAAAAAAAATCACACAGGAAAAATCCTGGAAGAGATGAGCCAATAGAAAAATGGGATGTAGCAGTCTTTTAAACTAGGAAGCTTGGGGGATTAATGGAAAAGGAACCTCTTGCTCTGGTGGAAGAAGAGCAGGACAGGATGGAAGGGGTCCCAGCAAATCAGTGACAAGCCCCACCTCAGCAAACCAGTGGGAGATCCTGAGACCCAGGGTGGTGAAGCAGGTAAACACCAATAGCAGGACCCCTGAGTGTCTTGGCACAGGCAGGGCAACTGGTAGACTCCAGGAGCCAAATCTCTCAGTTCTCCAGCACAGCTCCAGAAAGCACAACTCCAGGCTGGCAGGCATTCTCCAACAGCCAAAACTACTGGTGCTTCAGAGCAGCCATTCTTGAGAGAACAGACCCCTTTTCACCCTGAGAGCTTCCATGTTGCTGACCCCAGCTCAGCACCATGTAAGCTACCAGACCCCTATAGCTACCAGCTGCCAGCACCTGAGGATCCAACACACAAAGTTAGTGACCAGGTCCCTGACCCTCAGAACAAGAAGCTTGGGTCAGTGCACTCTGTGATCCATCAGGAGAGCTCAACTTTAAAAGACAGAAAATAGGCAAACATCATGAGCAAAAAGCGGAAATGGACAATGACCATAGATTCTTACTGTGGGGATAGGGAAGATCAAAACTCAAATTCAGAAAAGGACAACACTGTCAATATACCCACATGTGAAACATCAAAAGGGAATGTGAATTGGTCTCAAGCCCAAAAAGCCTTCTTGGAAGAGCTCAAGAAGGATTTAAAAAGTAAATTAAAAGAGGTAGAATAAAAATTGGGAAAAGAAATGAGAGGTATGCAAGAGAGAGTCAATAGCTTAGAAAAGAAAGGACAAAAATTGACTGTAGAAAACAACTCCTTAAAAAGAAGAATTGGCCACATGGAAAAGGAGGCACAAAAACGCATGGAAGAGAACTCCTTAAAAGTAAAATGGGCCAAATAGAAAAGAAGGTATAAAAACTAATTGAAGAAAACAATTTGTTAAAAATCAGATCTGGGCAAGTGGAAACTAATGACTCTATGAGGCATCAATGATGAGTCAAACAAAACCAAAAGAATGAAAAAAATAGAAGAAAATGTAAAATACTTCATTGGGAAAACATCTGACCTCAAAAATAGATTCAGGAGAGATAATCTAAGAATTTATTAGACTGTCTAAAAGCTATGATCAAAAAAAGAGCTTAGACAGCATCTTTCAAGAAATCATCAAGGTCCTAGAACCAGGGGGTAAAATAGTCATTGAAAGAATCCACCAATCACTTCCTGAAAGGGATTCCCAATTGAAAAGTCCAAGGAATATTGTAGCCAAATTCCAGAATTATCAGGTCAGGGAGAAAATACTGCAAGCAGTCAGAGAGAAACAATTGAAATATCATGAAGCCATAGTCAGGATTATGCAGGACTTTGCATCGTCTACATTAAAAGATCAGAGGCTTGGAATGTGATATTCTGTAAGGCAAAGGAGCTTGGATTACAACCAAGGATCAACTACCCAGCAAAACTGAATACAATCTTTCAGGGGAGGAGATGGACATTCAATGAAATAGGGGAATTCCAAACTTTCCTGATGAAAAGACGAGAACTCAACAGAAAATTTGATCTTCAAATACAAGACTCAAGAAAAGCATAAAAAGGTAAACAGGAAAGAAAAAAAAAACCAACCACAACATATTATTCAATAAAGGCAAACTATTTACATCCCTCAGCAATTTACATCTCAGCAATGCAAGGATCTAAGATAACTCCAAAAGATTCGTGATGGAAAATACTATCCACATCCAGAGAAAGAATTTTGGAGTCTGAATGCAGATGGAAACATACTATTTGCTCTCTTTTTTTGTAGTTTTGTTTTGTTTCTTCTTTCTCATGTTTCCTCCCATTGGTTCTAATTTTTCTGTACGACATGACTAATGTGAAAACATGTTTAATAAGAATGTATATGTAGAGCCTGTATCAGGTTGTACACCATCTTGGGAAGGAAGGAGGAGAGGGTGGGGGAGAAAATTAAAAACTCAGAATCTTATGGAAATGAATGTTGAAAACTAAAAAGAAATTATTTAAAAAAATTTGTAAAAAGAAAAGAGTGCACAAAATGGTCACAACATGATGTTTTCTGAAGGATGAACACAATGAGATTTCTCCAACATTTGGAGTGATTTCCAAATTTCTTTATGATTTTGATAAAAAATGAAAAGTTAGTAGAGGATTAACATTAGTTCACAAAACATTTATGAATGTAAAATGTAATTATAATCTTTAAAAGCATAGTGCCTTAAAAATGCATATTTCCTGGCTACCAAAAATTGCGTTTCAATTGTATTTCATAAAGAGAAGTATCTTTTAAAAGAGAGTGTCAATTTGAACCCATTTTTTTTTAAGCAGAGTAAAATTTTAAGTGTTTCATAACAATGATTATGAATGAAACCAGGACTTTTTCAGTTGCAAAAAAACTGATTTGGGTTATTACATATATAAATGTATATATGTAGAAATTAATATAAAAATGAGAGAAATAAAAAAAAACATGTAGCCTATGGATATGATCTACAGTATTTGAATAATTAAAATAGTTTTTTTAATTGACTTTCATCATTCCTGCAGAATTCTACATTTAAAGGGAAATTAGAAGTAATCCACTCCTACAATCAACTGAATAGTAGCAATCCCACATAGTGTCCATCAGTCTCATATTGGATTAACTTTTTTGACAACTACACCATATCATTGATTCATATTAATTTTGAATCCATGATTTTTTAAAATATCCTATCTGACCATGCCTCTCACATCTTAAACTAGTAAATTTGGATTTTCGAACCTAACTCTAGGATTTTACATTTATCTCTGTTAAATTTCATTGTGTTATATTTAGTCCATTATTTTTGCCTGTTCAAATTCTTCCCCTCCTTCTTTCCTTTTCTCTCTGCCCTTCCTCTCCTACCATCTCCTTTCTTTTATCTTGTCATGTGAAATTTCTCAAAAATTAAAAAAAAATCATTTCCAGAGGTTTAAAAGCATGCCCCATAGTGTTTTTTCTCATTATCTTAGGATGGCATCATCCAGATAGTGACAATCTCACTAAAGCACTCAATTGCTCCCTTATCATCTCCCTTATCTTGTGTTTCATCTTTCTTTTACAATTTTATTCCATTCTTTGCAGACTGAAAACTATTTTCTCTGTCATAAACATAAAAGAAAAAGAAACAAAATAAGATTTGAAAAATTTGCCCTTTTCCACCATCTGTTGCCGCTATCCCAACATTTTATTATTTCACTTTAATTTCTTTTTTTTTTGTCATGATGACTTTTTTATAAGGTGGTGTGTGGAAACTATATGACATCTCTTGTTCTGAACCAGGGGCCTTTCTCATGCCTGCAATGTCCCCATTCCTATAGCCTTTTCCTCCAAATAATGCTTTTCCTTGTAGGACCTCCTTTTGGAGAAATATCCATACCAATCTGATCCCTCCAAGCCCAAACCAGCCCATGATTTTCAGACTAGTTTTCTTCTCTCCCCACCCCACCTTGCCCTGATGAAAATACTTTTTCTCCCATCTCCAAGCTTTTCATATCTCTTTTACTTGTTGTATTCCCTGAGATAAGGTAATCATTCTGAAGACATGGGTTATCTTTTCTTTTAGCATGTGTTTATGTTCCTAGTGCTCTCTCTCTCTCTGTTTCTCTCTCCCTGTCTCTCTCTCTCTGTCTCTCTCTCTCTCTGTCTCTCTCTCTCTTTCAGCTGTCTCTAATTAAGGTGTCTAGATTATATTTTCACCTCTGCTAATAGCCATTATGATCATGAACCAGTCGTTTCACTTCTCTTGGCTTCTCTCAATTTATTCTCTGAACAATCAGAAGTTCAGATTAGATCAGAGGTTATCAAATTGTCTTAAATTCTTAACAGTTATTGAGGACTCCTTTATACTCTTAAAAATTAGCATGGAGATCTTTTGTTCATGTTGGCTATATTCATCTATATTTGCTATCTTAGAAATAAAAACTAATAATTTAAAAATATTTAGTAATTGATTTAAAATAACAAGAATAGGTGCATCACATGTTAACATGTGTCATATTTTATGAAAAATAACAATAGATTCTTAAAATGGTGAGTAGAATGGCATTATTTTACATATTTATTTTCAAATCTCTTCAAAGTTTAGCTTAATAGAAGACAGTTATATTCCTAATAAATGCTTCTGCATTTAATCTGTTGTGATATTTTTGCTTTGGTTGAAGTATATGAAGAAAATCTGTCTTCATACACATATATAGTAAGAAAAGGTAGGAATATTTTAAGAGGCAAATAAAGTCTTAAAATTTTGATGAAAACAATGTTGTCTTCAAGGCCCATTACATAGGGTTTTTGGCATCTTCACAGATGCATGAATCATGCTTTGAGAGCCACTGAACTAGCTGATCCAAGGTCACTTTAAACTCATATACTTCATAGACTTAATACTTTTTAAATTCTAAAAAGTAATAGTTTTTGTCAATAGGTTTGGTGTTATATCATCACCTTTTTCTTTATCATCATCATCATCATGTTCTTCTTTGACATCTTCATCATCATTGTCGTCGTCATCATCCCAAGGCATTAAGTGCCTACTACAATGCCTTGTATATTATTAGTAAGGAATCAGTAAACATCTGCTCCTTGATGAAGTGACTGTTTGTATATGGTATTGTGTTAGATGACATACAGAACAATTTTCTCAGGTATTATCTCTCTTTATCTCTTTAAGGAAACTGGAATGATCTGTTGATCAGGCTATACATGACTGAATCCAGGACCTCAAAGGCTCTCATTCTCTGTTCAACATTAGTAAGAGCATCTAAAGGTTCACTGGATGTAATTTTTGGTTGAAATCTTAGTGATCTGAGATGGATGTAGCCAGTCATGAAGGTAACTTTGACAAGTTGGAGATTTGGGGTCTATCAGTTGTAGCTGAATGGGGACGAGGTATTTCTGTATCATAGAAGGTGACCATGGACAAGAGGATCAACCCAACCCTAGCATGACTTAATAGAAGATAGAAACCCATGGGGAAGTGTTTGGACAGTGCAGAAACAACACGAAATATAAAATACCTGTTCAGCAATCCTTCATATTACGTTATATCTTGATGTTTAAGAATCAGGCAACAAGGCAACAAGTATGTATTAAGAGCTTATCACATTCTAGAGGGTTTCATCATGAGTGTAACAGTAGTTTTAAGATACTGAATACTTAAGTTTTGTCATGTCTGTGTCTTTTCATTTAGCATTCCTTATGTGTAGAGAAAATAAATAACTGTGCCATACCTGATTCATATTGTACATTAAATATATTTTTACTACTTCCTTTGAGGATATCTTAAAAATGAACCAAACCTAAACTGTAAGTAATTTTTTCCCCTGGGGCAACAGAGTGGTAGTATAATAAGCCAAAGAGTAAGAGAAAGGGAGTTTTATCTTTCTTTTAAGTCACCAAGCTCCCACAGGATTCAAATCAGTCTTCCTGCATGAATGAGTCCAGAGATAAAAGGGGTCCCTTAGTGGGCAGGGACAGTGTGGAACACTCCAGACCCCAGCCCCCAGCTTTGGTTCATGTGGACAAGAATCACATAGGATGAGAGAGCAAGGGCAGGTTGGGATATGTATCAGTATCTCGCATTGATGAGATCACAAATCTAGGGAAGTATACAGTATTGACCTTGAGCCTGCAAATACATGCTGAAAAATTGGGGGCTACTGAGACAAATAACCATAGGAGGAGAGACAAGAAAAGACAGAAGATAAGGAAAAAGTAAATATACAATGAGTTTTCAGTTTGGAAATTTTCAAGGACAGGTTTTTGTCAAAAATAGTGCTGTGGAAGTGCATTCTTTTATTTTTATTAGATTCTTTCTACAATACAAACTTTTCCCACGGCAAATGCCATAAAAATCTAGGATAATAAAGAAACTCCAAAAGAATTCTTCATCACACTCACACAATGAAAGCACTAACAGTTAATGAGAACAGATGTCAATATTACCTGCTCCAGAGGGGTAAAGGCAAAATTGAAGGAAAAACATCGCAGTGATATTTTTATTGCTTCAGATCAGCTTTTGTATTAAAAATGTCAATTTGATGTGAATTTTTAATTAAGCCAGCATCATATAAAGTGCCTCATGCTTGATATATCATTGACCACATAATGGGTGCTGGAATAGCAAAAAAGCTTGAGAATAACTACCTTCATTTAAGCAATAAAGGTATAAGTTGATTTATAAGCAACACAGCCTTCTACTTTCTTTTAAAAGAAGACCTATAAAGGTTTATAATCAAACATTCTGTCCTTCCCCCCAATATACACATACACATACACACACACACACACACACACACACACACACACACACACACACAAACACTCCTCTATTCCAGCCTTGTTTAGCCTGTGTACTGGGAAGGTTTTACCAGGGTGTGGCTCCTGTACACGCTACAGCTTTTTGTAGCCAGAGATGAGAGTTGAACCACAGGTAGACACCAAGGGTGAATGAACACTCCTAGAAAGGGCTGAAAAGGATCAGTACCTCTGATGGGAGGGCTTACCGTGGGTAGTGAATACACAAAATAAGTCAGAGCTTTCCATTGTTTAAATAAGTCAGGTCCCCAAGACCTAAACCAGGCTGAGGATAACTGAGACACTTCAACTACATCAGTGAGTTGGGGGAATGTTAACCTCGAGCATGTGAAGTCTTCCCCAGTGGAATGGGCAAATGAGAACGATTTGTTCCAAACAGCCTTGAAAGTGGCTCAAGTAGGGCACTGTGGAGTGCTTAGAGCTTGGCCATACTTCAAAGATGTCAAGGTCATTTACTGCATCCCAGGCCATCACCATTCATCTTGACTATTGTCTTGTCATTGGATTTCAATGACTCTGGAAGAGAAAATGAGGTTGATAATTTTGTGCAACTCTGCCTTACTTAAATCCACTTTACTCTTGAGTCAGAGTATCACCTCACGATGTCATTGATCCTCTTTGAAAATGAAGGCCAGATAAGAACCCATGGTGGTTTGCCTTTCTTTGTCACAGAGCTAGCTAGCTATATTATGCTTTGAATATATGCCAAAAGATATAGAATTGTTAAGGAAATTCATTAATAGCTTGGAAATAGCCTACTTGAAGGAGTACTGAAGTGATGAGAAACATCATATAAATATAAATTTGATGTATTGGATACTTTACATGTAATGTACTGTGTCCCAGGTTGGGATCTAGTTTTCATGCCAACTTCATTCACTAATTCCTGATAATTGGCTCTTTTAAGGTGACTGATTTAATTATTGTGATGCATTATATTCTCCTCACAAAATGTGTCCAAGAAGGTGGGGAGGAAGCAGGAGATAGTGGAAAGAGAACTGAATGGGAAATCTGGAGACCTAGGTTCTGGGCCTGAGTCTACCACCAATTAACCGAGTAACCTTGGAAAAATAATTTCCCCCTCTTTAGGCTCAGTTTCCCCATTTGCAAAATAGCAGAATTGGACTAGAAGATATCCAATGTCCTTTCTAGCACTTTGAATTCTATGTTTTATGTTAACAACAAGAATATGTTAAACATTGGAATGGTCTATTAAAAATTTCAAAATGAAATTTCTCTGGATCTCAGTTTCCTTTTCTGCAAGATAAGGCTGGACTGGATAACCTCTAAGGTCCGTTTTAGTTTCAAAATTATGTCTCTGCAGTACATTTCCCAGAAAATGAGCACTAAAGAAGAACAAACTGAAAGCAAACTATATTTGCTATCATAGGTGTGTATAGAGTTTGGGTTTATCTTGAAAGAACATTTCCATTGGTTCTTCCTCTTTCCCTCTGGAAACCAATACTTCCCCTCAGGTGAAGGAGCCAATGAAAATGTTCCTCCAGTTTGGGCTGGCATGTCTATACTCAAGGCATGCCTGTATTGACTAGGTTTGTTTATAGGAATCTAAAAAGCATTTATTTATTCAGTGTCTATTGAGTACCCAAGTGTAGGTAGTATAAAAAGTAAATGATAAGGCAGTGAAGGTTCTGAACTCAAGTAGCAGAGAAATCTTGGATGTCGGGGAAAATGTGAAAACAACAAAAAAAACCTGTGTTTGGTGCCATTGTTTAGGATTAAGGAATAAAAAGGTCACAAGCTTCCAAAATGCTAAGAAGGCTTATTCCAATACATGAAAAAGTTGCTTCAAGAAGAGACTCTGAAGGCATTCAGTGAAACAAGTAGATAACAACACAAACAATCCAACTGGTTATACTTTTAACAGATACTAGACAACAGGCTACAGAATTACCTGGGAGAATTGTCTGTCTTTGAGGAGTCACATCATGAACTAGTTAGAGCAAAGGTCAAAGAAAATACCAGACTGAAAGAGATGTCAGTCATCTGACTGAAGATGAGTAAAAGTAATGACTGAAGAAAAGTCAAAGACAATCCCCTGTTCTCAAGGACCTCACATTCTAATGGGGAGAGCAACATGTAAGCAACCTATGTCCAGTAACACTATATACAGGACAAACTGGAAGTAATCTAAACAAGGAAAGTGCTAGCCTGTGTTAAAAGGGATTTGAAAAGGTTTCTGATAGAATGTAAAATTTCTACTGGACTTGAAGGAAGCCTAGAAGCAGAGTTCCAGCCAAACACCAGCTTTGTTTTTTTGACATTTCATACTGGATGTCTCAAAGGCATCTCAAACTCAATATGTCCAAAAGAAAATTTATCTTCTCTTCCTGCCTCCCAACCTTCCTTTCTTCTAAACTTCCCTCTTACTGGCCAGGGCAGCAAGAATCTCCTTATTATCCAGGCTCTCAACATCGTTGACATCTGTGACCACTCACTTTCACTCCACATGGCTAGTTCATTGCCAAATCCTACTATTTCTACCTTCACATCTTTCATTTATTTCCTCCTCTTCCCACTCACTGAGCCAACATCCTTGTACAGGTCCTCATCATGTTTCACCTATATTTTTGCAATAGCCTCCTAGATGGTTTTGTTGCTTCAAGTCTCTCCCCATTCCAATCCATCCTACATTCAACTGACAAGGTGACTTTTGTTTCCTAAAATGTAGATCTGACCATGTCACTTCTGCTACTTAGTTAAGTTCAGAGGTTCCCTACTACTTCCAGTATCAAGTATGAGGTCTTCTAGCATTTAAAGCTCTTCACAACCTAGCCCACTGCTTTCTTTCCAATATCCTTACTCCATGCTCACTGGCACACACTGCCATCCAGCTACACTGTTCTACTTACTGTTCCTTGACAGGAATGCTCTGTCTCCTCACCTTTTTCTTTTATCTTTCTTTTATTCCTTCAAGATTTATCTGAAGTACCACATTCTTTTAGGAAGTCTTTTTGGTCTACCTAGCAGCTAATACCTTGTTCTCTGACATAACCTTTTGTCTACCCTTTATATATCTTTATTATTATTATTATAATTTTGCTTTTTGGAGGGGGGAAGGTAGGGCAATTTGGGTTAAGTGACTTGCTCAAGATCACATGGCTAGTTTTGTGTTAAGTGTCTGAGGTCGGATTTGAACTCAGGTCCTCCTGACTCCAGGGCTGGTCCTCTATTCACTGTACCACCAAGCCACCCCACTACTCTTTATGCATCTTAAACCTACTAAGTTATTTACATGTTGTCTGTCCAATTAATATTTAAGCCCCTTGATTGTTAGACTGTTTTTACATTTTTTGTTCTCCCGGTGCTTAGAATAGCAGCTGGCACAGGTTAAGGGCTTATTGAATGCTTGTCAATTGAATGATTCATCTTTCTAGTCTTCCTCTTAGGGCAGAAAGCATGTTGTTGTTTGGTCATTTTCAGTTGTGTCCTACTCTTTGAGACTGCATTTGGGGTTTTCTTGGCAAAGATACTGGAGTGGTATGCCATTTCTTTTTCCAGCTCATTTTACAGATGAGGAAACTGAGGCAAACAGGTGAAGTGACTTGCTTAGAGTCACACTACTAGTAAATGTCTGAGGCCAGATTTGAACTCAGAAAGATGAGCCTTTCTGACTCCAGGTCCCTCACTTGATCCGCTGTACCATCTAGCTGCTCTAAGAAAGCATGGACTTCTCTTTGACATAAAAGGGAGAAAATGGAATCATTGTCTTTCCTCCTTAAACCATCAAAGGTCATGGTATAATGGAGCAAGGACAGGGTGAAGAATATACCTCTTCATTTGAATGTTCTTTTAAAATAGTGTAGTAGCAGGGCTTGACCTATCTCAATAGGAAGACTAGCACATGATAAGCTTAGATTCTACCTAATGATAAGATTAATCTTCACCCAGAAGAGGCAGAATATGAAGATTCAGAGTAAGACCTTCTGGGGGCAAGTATATATGACAAGTATATGTATTAGGGCGAGAAAGTATGTGCCCATCTCTCCTATCTTGAGGAGTGTGCTCTCAAATATTTCCATTAGCAGCCTCCTACTGGGTCAGAAATTCCTACTAAGGTTTTCATTCCTTGGCAAGAAGGTACCAGGAAACTTGGCCAAAGGATAACTGGATTGCTTGGGAGGGGTTATAATTGTTGGGGGGGGGTGTTAAATAGTTGAGGCCCACTAATACATTAACATGAATTAATTAGGTCCCTAGGCAATGGGGCATAGGAAGACTTTGTTTTGATAGGAGGGATAGAGGAAGAAAATTATTCGAAACTTGGGATTTTCAATGACAAATTGAAGTAGAGAGACCTAGTTAGAGGTTCAGTGAGGTGAACACCATGGGGTTATAGTATAGAGAAGGTGATAAGCAATGGGGTGGAGGGAGCGATAAAGCAACTTTGCCAGTTTCATAATCATTTTTCCCCTCAGAGTTTGTTCTAGCTGACCTTGCTCCTAACTGTCACGCTGTCATTGTACGTCAGGGAACACGGCTGCAGGCAACAGCTGGCTCGGTCTATCGTGCATTAGGGAACTGAGAAGGAACAGAGAAAAGCTTCTCCCCATACCCCACCAAGCATTTGCAAGTGGGAGGGTACATATTTTTTTTCCCTGAGTACTGGGAGAAGAGTTGATTTAATTATGATATTAATGATGAAGATGCAGAAATTTGCGAAGGCATTACCTAACTTCCTTGTTTCTCTTCAGTAGCAATGGTTACTGTTCAACTCTAAGGAACATCTTTGCTGCACACTTTGAATAGACAGTGTCATGAGGATAACACGTTGAGTCATCCCAGCACAGTCAGACAGAAGAGACCCTGCAGAGAAGCTTTGGGGGAGAGCTAGACAGAAGTAGTCCAATTCCGGTGATTTTGATTTGCCTCCTGGAAATGTCAGATTTGAAAGTTCATTGCATTTGTCAGCAAGAGATACATGTCTGTGTTAGATTGCATTTGAGCCTGGGCATACGGTACATCTGTTATTGTCCTGCTGCTCTAGGTCACAGAAAGACAAGGCCTCAGGTCCTAGGTACAGTTCTGGACTCCTTTACTACAGGAAGGGAAGAGGGTTTGTGTTTGAGTGTGTATATGTGCATGTATGTGAGTATGTGTGTGTGTGTGTGTGTGTGTGTGTGCTTGTATATTTTAATTTATTGAATTCCCTAAATGGTCAAGGAAGGACTCAAGTTTTGGATTGCAGCAAACAGAAGTTTCAAAATTGATACCAAGAACATTTTAATTATGCTATTAGGCAAATGAGACTAACATTATAAGGCAAATATCATATATTATATATGGCATAATAAACACAAATGCAGTGAAATGTTCACCTATGGTATGTTTAAAGCATGTCTCTTCCCTCAGGGAAAGATGTGGGTTACAGGAGACAGACTGAACTTCACTCAGAAAAGCTGGGTTTAAGCCCCTGGCTCTGCCACTTACTAGCTGTGTGACTGGGCATATCACTTATTCTTTCTGGGTCTTACTCTGGTTTTCCTCCTTTATAAAATAAGAATAATCACGTCTTTCCTCCATGCCTTTTTGGGATTATTGTGAGGAAAGGGCTACATAATAACACATTCGACTAGACAAATATTTATTAAACTCTATTCTATGAAGCATCCAGGACCGACTTCCTTCCCTCCAGGTTTCACTCCTTACTTACCCCATATTCTCTAGACTTCATGTCCAGGCAACAGCCTTGGAATCATTCCCCTCCTTTCCTCCTTGTTTCCACTCCCCTTTTCCAGCTTTCTTTATGTATTGTCTTCTTGAGCTAAGGATTGTCTATTTTTCCTTGTATTTTTATCCCTAGATCCTGACCTATTCCAGACACGTAACCGGTTCTTAATAAATACTTGATCTATCTATGTGCCAGGCTCTGTCTAAGAGCTAAGATTTGACAAGAAAGAAAAAAATGGATTAATTTCTACATTCTAGGAGCTTATGTTCCACTGGGGGCATGTGATGTATACACACATAAGTAAATGCAAAAAAAGTACATATAATATTATACAAAGTAATTTTAGGAAGGAAGGAGCATTAACAACCAGGGGAGTCAGGGAAGGTGATCTGTAAGAGCTAACACTTGATTTAAGGCAGGGGTAGGAAAAGAATGGATTCCGGATAAAAAGGAACAGAGACTCATTTGGTACCATCAGCCTTGTCCTCTTAGGAATTATTTATACAGCATCTGAATAGAAAATACAAAATCTCTAGGTACAAGACCTAGACTTTATACTCTTAAAGAGACAATATGGAGATTATAGGCTTTACAATTATTTTTCCTGTTTCATAATTAGATGACTTAGTTACGGTGCTGTTTTTTTTTTTAACAGAGCCTAGAATATGTTCTGCACTCAGAATTCAAGCTTACTATCCTGTTTATATCTTCTCTTTAGTCATTTCTTATTAATAATGTAATAACTCAGCAGCTTTTGGGTACCAGGATAGGAAAAAACATCCTGGAGATGAAATGTTCATCATTGATGAAATGTTGTCAATGTGATTTGATTTTGATTTTATTTGGCAATTATTTCTCATTCTTTTCCCCTCACTGTCTCCTACAGTACCTCCATTTACAAGGTAGTTGAAAGTCAGCATGGTATTTGAGGCCATCATTTTTGATTTGAGCAAGCCCTCTGAGAGTGAATGGGCAGAGAATTAATGGGAACGTACTTAATATTGAAAGCCCACACTTCAGTGATTTAGATAGAATTGATAGTTGCTGCCTTTTAAAGACATCATGAACTGCCTGTCAATAACCTGAAGGTATAGGAGAGTGATAAATTGGAGATTTATAGGAACCTACAATAATGAGTTGTATTATTGTGGGAGTGGTTTGAACATATACCCTAAGCTCAGAAATAGACAAGAATCAATCAATCAGCAAGCATTTAGTAAGCACCTGCTTATATCACACAGTATTCTAGTCACTGGGAATATAAAGACAAAAATGAAATAGAGCCTGCCCTCAAGGAGTTTACATTCCATTAGGGATGAGAACATATACACATATAGGTATATATACAATTTGGGGGGGGGATTATATCTGTTATTTCATTGGTATATAGAGCTCTTTTTGAGGAAACTACTTCTACCAATGCAATTTGGTACTTTTTTTTGCCACTTACACCAATAGTTGCCTGAGGGTTACTGGAAGGTTTAATGACTTGCCCAGTATAACAAAGCCAGCTTGTGTATCAGGGGCGGGACTTGAACCCAAGTCATGTTGACTCTGAGGCCAGTTCACTAACCATTAGATAATGCTGCCTTACATTAAAAAAATTAACATAAATACAAGGTATTGTTGTGTGCAAGGCATCAGCAGCTGAGGTATCAGCTGAGACTTCCTGTAGAAGGTTCCTCTAGCATTGACTATTGAGGAGTAAGGATGGGGAGTGAAGTTATGGAGACAGAGTCTTGGTCCAGAAAGTAGGAGACTCAATTTCTCTTTCAACATGTGCCAAATAACTGATTATTTATTAATTCCCTACTATGTACTGGTCACTGGGAATTCAAAGAGAAAAATGCGTCAACTTAATGTATGATTTAGGATGATTCATAACAGCTTATATCTTCAAGGTACTTCATGGTATACAAAATGTTCTATATTTTAATAAAAGCCTTGTGATCTAGATGCTTTTGTTATCCCCTTTTAGTAACGGGACTGAGGTTAAGTGACTTGCCAAGAGTCACATTAAAAGTAAGTGACTGAAATGGTATTTGAATCTAGTTCTTCCTGACCTTTTGTCTGATGCTCAGCCTTATTCTGCCTTACACTCTGTCTTGGTTTCAATTACCTTCTCAGTAAAATAGGGATAATGTTGCTTAATCTTTTTATACAGTTTTTTTGGAAGATCAAATAAGACAAAAGTTATTTTTAAAATTATTTTAATTATAACCAATGTAATTATTTCAGGTTTTTTTAAAAAAAGGATCTGTGGGTTTTATTGGTGTGACTACTCCCTCAAATGGTATGAATTGTAATTCCTCCATGCCTTAATAAATGGTTTTTGTAAATTTCTGTGGCTAAAATGATTTAGCACCATGTTCAAAAAATACTTTAACACCGTCCCCCTAGGTCTTCTACTGAAATGAGATAAAACAGTTTCTACTTTCATAATCAACTTTTCATATAATTTTCTTATATCATATATTTGCCCCATATACTTAGAATTCTTGCTCTTCTCCCCTCCATCTTTTCCAGGTCCGATATTTGCCAAAGCTCGTCTTGAGTTTACTCTCCTTTCCACACCACTTCAAATTTTCTTTTTATTCATCCTTCTATAAAGTATATACACACAGCTACTCTTAAATATCCAATCAGGCAACATCTGCTCAATACAGTTCCTTCCCTGATATTCTTCAGTAACTATGGAAACAGAAAACATTAAAAAGGAGCAATACTCAGTGGGGGGCGGGGGGAGGGAATCAGGGAAGAGGGGAAAAATAAGCAAAGAAGGAAAGGAGGAAGAAAGAAAAGAAAGAAGAATAGAAGAAAGGAAGGAGGGAAGGACAAAGAAAGGAGGAGGAAAGGAAGAAAGGAGAACAAAACATACTGTTGTTTGTCCTTTGTTCTTGAAGAGGACTGTGATGTCAGGAAGATGATGCCATGACTTGAAAGTAAATTGGATTTAAGTGAGGCAGGGCTGTGCAGCGTCACCAGCCTCACTTTCTGCTCCAGAGCCATTTGGTTCCAATGGCAAGATATAGATCAGGATGACTGGAGATGGTCCTTGAACAGAAAGGAGGAAAAGAGGAAGGAGGGAAGAAGGAAAGATAGAGACAAAGATAGCAGAGATTAAGGCATGTTCTAACTAGAGAAATAAAACAAATTTCTAAATGAAATGTTTACTTTTACACTCTTATTTGCCCCAATAATTTAATATCTAATCATTTCCAAATAATTACGTGAAAAAAAGTACCAGGGCTTTAGTGAAACCTGGGTTCCACTAGGAAATGGATCTTTCCTATAATTCCCCCAGAATACATGGTGTTGTGATCCAGAGGGGATTAGCGTCGCTTTTCCTCAGAATACATTTATTTGATGATCTCCCAAGTTTCACTAAGTTTAACATTCTGTGATTCTATGATTTAAATTCTGGAGACAGGAAGATTTCCGTTTTTCTGCATGATTGACCATCCATGTAGCTTTAGTATTTCTACTGGGTATGGCTGGTCAATTGTAGTCAAGTCCTAAGAGAAGCAGGCCATGTCTTTATGAATAAACCTTCTAGAACTATACAGAAATAACAAAATTTAGAATGGCTTTTTTAAAAAGCTTTTTGGAGGGCAATTCAGGTTAAGCAACTTGCCCAAGGTCACACGGCTAGTAAGTGTTAAGTGTCTGAGGCCAGATTTGCACCCAGGTCCTCCTGACTCCAAGG
>CM053580.1:199773965-199810398 GCA_028627135.1 Pseudochirops cupreus | reverse complement strand
AATAATTTTGTTTCAGTGTATTTAGTTTTCTTTGAAATCCCATGTATTTTATTTTACTCATTTAAAAATATTGTCCTAAGAAGTGGTCCATAAGCTTTACTAGACTACCAAAGGGGTCTGTGATTAAAAAAAAAGGTTACCCCCCCAAACCTTGGGTTAAAGCAATGGTTATCAACCTTCTTGGATATTGGAACCCTTTTGAAACATTAAAAAATTAATGGACAGTCCCTCTCCTCCATTAGACAGTCATTGTATACTATAAATATAGATGTAGAGATTTAATGATGAAGCTATGCAAAACCAAAATATGCAAAAATTAAATGTAGCATCTCTCTACATTGGAAAAATTAGTATATTTTTGTTTGATCTATTTTGTGGTTTTGTTTTTATGTTCAGAATATATTTATTCAGTCTAAGGAAGGTATTTTTACTTATTTATATATTTTGTTACCCCGTGCAATAATGCTGACACACAGCAGTGGTCTGTGGAAACAAGTTAGGAAGGCTTGGTTTAGATTTAAATATTTTAGATAAGGTCCGGCACTAGCCCAGGATGAAAACAGATCTCTTACAGTGTGATAGTCCAGAAAATCTACGTGTAGTAGATAGTTGCCAAATTGGGGAGGTGTTTAGGACACATTACTAGTCCTCTGTATTTGGCTATGATGTGTGAAGGGAGGAGGTTCTGCTGCCAAGAACTGGTCTCCATTCAAGACAGCCAGCTGGCTTGGCAACTCTACCTTCTCTGTGACTGATTAGTGATTGGCTCATATGGCAGAGGTGAGATGACCAACCTGCTACCTGGTGATCACTAAAATGCTGTAAATACTGATAAGCAAAATCACTAGTATTCTTCAATATTATAAAACACAGGCATGCATAGACATATGTATACACAAATCCTGATCCAAGTGCCAAAGCACTTAAATTATCAAGAAAATTAAACTTATTGGGCAGATAGGTGGCACAGTGAATAGAGCACTGGTCCTGGAGTCAGGATGACCTGAGTTCAAATCCAAACTCAGAAACTTAACACAAAAAACTAGCCGTGTGACCTTGGGCAAAGCATGTAACCCCAATTTCCCAACCTTCCCCCATCCAAAAAGCAAAACTAACCAACCATACACATACACACACACACACATACACACACACACACACACACAAAATTAAATCTGCTAAACTGGGCATGACATTGAGACTCTTGTTCCACTCATAGGGATAGGGTACTGAACCTACTCCTTCTTCCTAAGGTACCCCTCTGCTCCAAATTTAAAAAAAAGGAAGGACACAAGAGTTTCTTAAGAGCTTGTTGTATGCCATGTACTATGCCAAGGACCTGGGATACAAGTGCTAGCAAAAACCCCAACCCCAAAACCATAGTCCCTGTGCCCTCAAGGGGTTGGGGGGGTGAGGAGCTGAAAAGTGGTGAAGGGAGGTGAAGGCACTCCTTAGGTAGGGGCAGTGTTCAAGTCTGTTAAATCAGAAATAATAGCGTAGGAATGAAATAAAGGTTACCTTACCTAAAGCGGGGGTCTCTGGGAGGAATTCACCATTACCACCGGGAGAATGGGGAGAGCACAGCAGAGGAATATTCCATTGAGAGGCTGCTCTGACTTGAAAAGAAGCTGAGAAGGTCCTAGGCACTGAGGGAGGTTCTAGGGTGAGACTGAAACTTGGGCATGGTGTTAAAGTACTGAAAGTCAAGTGCCGCCAGGATGATGCTTGGCAGGCATGGGCCCTTCCCCAAGACAAACTCCTTTTGGAGAAACTTACCAATAGGAGTTAGTGCTGTGGAGCTAAGAACGTAATGTGGAGTTTTATCATGGGCAGGTGGGTGGGGGTGGCGGCCACTCTAAAACACCCAAGACTCACACTAGTGCACCTTGACACAAGGACTTCAAATAGGATTCAGTAACTTAACTTAAAAATGACTGTTACACAGCAATATTGTAAGATGATCAGCTATTCTCAGCAAAATGATGATCCAAGAACTCTGAAGGACTTATGAAAAATTGCTATACATCCCCAGACAAAGAACTGATGGTGTCTGAATACAGATTAATGCATACTTTTTTTCACTTTATTTTTCTTGAGGGTTTTTTGTCTTATGTTTTCTTTCACAACATGACATGTATGGAAATATGTTTTGCATGACTACATATGTAAGACCTATATCAAATTGCTTGCCTTCTCTATGAGTGGGTGGGGCGGAGGAAGAGAAAGAATTTGGAACTCAAAGTTTTAAAAATGAATGTTAAAAGTTGGTATTACATGTCATTGGGGAAAAATAAAATACAAAGAATTCACTAAGATGAAAAAAATAAAAGCCTGCTACAGATGGGAAAAAAATTACTGTTATATTCTCAGAATAGGCTTATTCTTAAACCTCATGAGAACATAAAGCAGTTTGTAAGATTGCCAATTGGGTATTTTCTATTCACCTCTTCACTGTCTAGACAATTTCCAGTACAGCTCTTTCAGGTCTGGTTCAGTCCTTTCGTTGGAGCTGTCCTCTCCAGTGCAGAAGTTTTCCCTGCCACCATGCAGGTACACCTTTGAACCTAGAACCTCCAAACATCTTGAATACAGGACATTGCCTTCAAACCTAAACAAATCTATTTCCAGGCCAATGCGTGGTCACCTACTCAGGAAAGGAAACACAAAGCAAAAAAGGCAGTCAGAGGTCCCAGTGCAAGCTCAGCCAGCTGAGTCTGTGCTCTAGATATTAGGAGAGGAGGGGGTAGGATACAACCCACCTCTCCTCTCCCCTTCTAGGGAGTCTAGAGATTGAGTGTAGGAATTGCCACAAAGTTGGAAGTTGACTGAAGAATCAAAAAAAGAGTTAGAGCTGGAAACTGACTCTCCTTTTAATTGATCCAGCATCCCTTCCTTTTGTCCCATGATAGGGGCAATGGGGAAGGGTCCACTCAGGGTTGGCCATGTCATACATACCCCAAACTCCAAGTCTTTTCAGTTGTGGTCTAAGAATATGACATTTGGGTTCAGAAGGAAAGTTACTTCCTGTATTAGTCTTAAGGGGAAGGGTAGCCCTTAGCTTACACTCCCCAGTTTAACCTCCTGCTACCAAATACTGGTTACACAAAAGACCATCATGAATAAGAAATAGCCAGTAAAACGCATATATCTGAGCTAAACTGCAAATAGAAGTTAGAGTTCTATATGTTAGAGCATACATACCCAAGGATACACCAGAGTAAATGAACTCTTCTGCTAGGGTTCAGATAAGATCTCAGCTCAAACAAGGAGAGAGAAAATTACACAAAAGGCAGATCCATTCTCCGCAGTCTCTAGAGTTGTAGGAACTATAGATCAAGGGATACAATGAGACCTGCTTCTAATACATGTCTGCAGCTGAGGCCGCCAGTCCCCACTATTCTCTCTCTCTCTCTCTCTCTCCTTCTCTCTCTCTCTCTCCTTCTCTCTCTCTCTCTCTCTCTCTCTCCCTCCCTCTCTCTCTGTCTCTCTTAGGTATGCTAAACTCAAAATGTCTAAAACCAAACTCATTATCTTCCCCCCTAAACCCTCCATTCTTCTTAACTTCTCTATCTCTGTCGAGGACACTACTATCTTCCTAGTCACCCAGACTCATAATCCAGGCATCATCCTCAACTCCTCAACCTCTTTCACAATTTTCTCATATCCAGTCAGTTGCCAAATTTGTCAATTTTGTCTTTGTAACAAACATCTCTCTCATATGCTCCCTTCTTTTCTCTGATGCCATTGCCCTGGTACAGACCCTTATCACCTTTTCCCTGGACTATTGCAAAAGCCTGCTGGTTGCTCTGCTTGCTGCTAGTCTCTCCCTACTTCAATTCATCCTCCACTCAGCTATCTAGAGGATCTTCTTAAAGCCCAGATCTGATTATATTAACTCCTTATGCAAAACTCTAGTGGCTCCCCACTACATCCAGAATCAAATATGAAATCATCTGTTTGGTGTTCAAAGACTTTTGTAATCTGTTTCCTTCTTTCCTCTTTCCCCTACCTTTCCAATTTTCTTGCCCCTTCATACTTCCACACATTCTGTGGTGCAGTGACACTGTCCTCCTTGCTGTTCTTCCCACATGACACTTCCATCTTCCAGCTCTGGGCATTTTCACTGGCTGTTACCTATATATGGAATGATCCCCTTTCTCTTTGCTGCCTCCTGGGCTTTTCTGGCTTCCTTCATATCCCAGTTAAAATCCCATGTTCGATAGAAAAGTGTTCTTGATCCCCCTCAATTCTAGCAATTTCTGTTGATTGTTTCCAATTCATTCTAAATATATTTTGTTTATACATATTTTGCAAGTTGTTTCTGATGCTAGACTATGAGTTTTTTGAGAAGAGGGAGTAGCTTTTTTCCTTTCTTTGTACCCACAGTGTTTAGCTCAGTGTCTGATACACTTAAATAGGTATGTTATGTCACACTTACCTTGTAGTGTCACATTTAGTATTCTCTCATCCAATCAGAAGTAATATCTCTTTCCACATATAAAGCACAGGGTTGTTAACTCTACACCTTCCCTAGGTGGAAGTGGGTTTAACAGTTCTCGCCTAGGTCAAAACTTTTTGTAGGTCTTTGCTAAAATCATCCAGGGCAAGCTTGAAACTTGTAACTATTCAGCATAATTAAAAACATCAGTGCTTTAAAACATAAGGATAATTTCCCTGGTCTCCTAGGGAATCAACAAATAGTACTGAAAAATCAAAATAATTGAATTTTTGGACTAATTTAATAGAAACAACATTTTGACAGTGCACAAATATTGTAGCTCTATACGTGACCAGCAATGTTGAGTGAACGCTACTCTAGGGATCAGAGGCTGGGGGCATGGGGGAAAGGTTATGAGTGAAGGAACATACGTTCCCAAAAAGGCAGTCTGCGGGTGGTCAGGGTGTATATCCAGATTGACTTTGGCTAGGCATTTGTGTGAGGGAACAGGGAGCAAAGGAAAAGGACATTCCTCTTCCATTTGTGTTGGAAAGGCGTGTAGTAGGATCTGTCTCATCCTCGAAGGAAAAAATGGATCTTGGTGTTCTTAAAAGCTTAATATTTCAAGACCCACATGAATCTTTTATGACAAACCTTACTGTTTGGTAACAGACTCAGGCAATTCTCCAAAACTTCAGACTGGCTCAAAGTTCAGAATGGTTCATCAGATCAAATATTTATTGGAAACTTCTCACTGCCTGGCTCTGTATAGGTCATTAAACTTACAGAGGCCTTGTCCTCTAGGAGCTCATTATCAATAGACAATAGTGACATGGGTATAAATGAAGGATGTGCAGATAGTCAGGTAAACGTCAGTCAAGAACTAATTGAGTGAATTAAAAAAAATCATACATATGAGCAAATGGGTGTCAGGTGAGGGTGAGTGATAGAGGTTCAGTTTAATTCTACAACCACTTGTAAAGATGATCTTCAGAGGTGTCTTCCAGCCCTATGATTCTGTGGATACTTTTGCATATAAAGGACTTTTGAAAAAGAAGTTGTCACTTTGAGTAATTGGGTTGGTAATATCTCTCCGCCTCCATTTTACATAATATCTCATTGTCCACTCAAAAAATGTTACTAATCATTTCATTGGTGCCAGATATACCAGAAACCACAGGATTTATGTAACTGTATAGGGAATAATGAAAAAGCAATTTCAATTAAAAAAAAGTATGTCTGTGCTAGGAATCTCAATGAAATTAATGCATTTAGATAAGAGCAATTTTAATCCATTTCTCTTTCTCTCCTTTTGTTAACAAGTTCAAAAAAAGAATTTTAAAAATAAGATGTATATTTGAGAATAGCTCATTTGAAGATTTCCCTCAGCAAGGATTTTTTACTTGTTCCTTTGAAAAAATGTTCTTTTAATGTAAAATCCTGCTGTTAAATCATGACTATTAAAGCTCTTTCAAAATATAGCACCACTGTCCTGATTAACATTCTGAATAGACTATTATACAAGATGACGTCTCATCCTATCTATGGTGTATGTGTTATTAATGAGAATCATTCCAGCACATGCCAGTGAAAGATGTAGTAGACTGTAATAGATTATAAAGAATGTGTATATATGTATGTGTGTATGTATATAAATATATAGACATATGTATGTGTGTGTACTTATATATACACACACTTATCCAAAAGAATATGTCACTCATAATAGGAACTAGAATTGCTTGATACTTTTTAAGGTAGAAGGCAAATTTATTGCTCGAGGATTGTTGCTAAGAGAGAAATTTTAAATATAGTTTTAATCATTTTTTATGATTTTAGGAAAAAGAAAATATACTCACATACATCCTTTGCTAAAAATCGATTCCAATGCTTTCTCATGGCATTAATAAACTACTAAGGCAAGGAGGTGTTGCAATATGCTTCTGTGGAGAGAATGCTCCTTTCAATGAAACAAATGACTTGCTCAAATTCAAACAACTAGAATACACACACACATATGCATGTATGTATATATGTAAGTATGTGTGTATGTATAGGTATGTTAAAAATACATATGTGCATATATACACATAGACATGTGTACACACATATAGATGTGTGTGTGAGTGTGTATTGTGTATAGATAATACATAGGTATATACATATACATACATATAAAATGACACATACATTATATATAATTACATGATATGGCATGCAAATATAAAAATATATTTTGTTTACATATATGTATGTATATCCATATATTCATATTTATCATGAAACCATCTGCTAAATACCTATTCAGCAAATATTATTTGTAGGAAAATGTGAGCTATTTAGGGCTATAATGTGTATGTTATCATAGGGCTGTGAGATCATTGATCAGATCTGGAAGGGACTTTAGAGGACAGCTAGTCCAGTTCTCTTATTTTACAAATGAGAAAACTGAGACCCAGGGAAGTTAAGTGATTTGCCTAAAGTTACAAAAGTGGTAAATGATAAAGTTAGAATTAAAATTTCTTGATGACCTTTACAGGAAGTCATCAAGATTTCCCATTCAATTTTGAATAAGACTCTTCACTGAGCTATATTTTTTTTTCTTCCTAATTTAGATCAGGGAATTAGAAACATCCTATGGACTTCTACTAGTTAACTACTACATTTCTATAAATGAGGGTCTTTAGGTAACACATTCTCTCCCTCTCTCTGTCTCTCTCTGTCTCTCCATTCTTGGTCTTTCAATCCATAATTAGTTCTGCTAATGTCTGTCCTAATATCCTATTTTGTCATTTAAGCTTTTCAGGAGGCAGATGAATGGAGTGGAAAGGATGCTAGACAAGGGTCTCTGGAATCATGCCTCTGCTACACATGAACTGAGTGACTTTGGGTATCTCTTCACATCTCAGCTTCAATTTTCCCTTCTGTAAAATAGGAATAATAGTATTTGCACAATCTACCTTCGAGGGTTGTTGTGAGGAAAGTGTTTCATAAATCATATAGTATATATAATGTAAGACATTTTAAATCTCATTTGAAATATGAGAACAGTTGAGTAACCTCATAAATGAGATGAAGTAGGTACAAATCCCCTAGATTCTTTCCCCCTTTCCATTATCTCTCTCTTTCAGGGATCACTCACCTTGCCTAGATACCCCGTGCCCTCATATGGGGTTTTTCTTGTCTGTAGGAAAGCAGATTTGATTTATCACCAGCACTTAGTTTAATGTGGAGTGTTTGCATTTTAAAAGAAAAGCACAGGGAGAGTGAATCTTCCCTGTGCCCTCAATAGGGTGAAAAGTATGAGTCTTCCAATGCTGACACCTGGGTGTGGGAAATATTTTTCATTAGAGGGGCCTTCTTAGTGTCCTTGAAATCACACCACAGAGACACTGTCTATTCTGCCTCTGTTGTTGAAGGTCAGCCCTGGTCACTCATAACTCATATGGCAATCCTTCATATTCCTGAACACTGTTATTTAAGTCCTCTCTCCAGGGATCTCTTTAGAGGTGACACAAACCTCATTTATCATCCACCTCTGTCAGGTGTTTTGAGGATACATCATTCAAGGCATGAGATAGTGTAAAAGTCAATTTGTATCATTAAGGATCTGGTCACTTTGCTGCCTTAGGTATTTTTCTACCCAGAAAACTTTCTGCAACACATTCCTTGTCTTTCTACCCATTCTTTTAGGAAACTATGCCACATGTCTGTCCAAAATATTTTTGTTAGCATTCAAATTCAGGGGAATCTTTTCCTTCCTCTGCTGTCATGGAAAGAAGTTTGGATTTGGAGATTGTGAATAAGCGATCAAAGTGAGTAAAATCCTGACAGTACCATTTATTAGCTAGGTAAATTTGGACAATTCACTTTTTCTCTTTGATCTTTAGTTTCTTCATTTGGAAAATGATGAGGTTTGATTAGACTACTCTTAAATCCCAACTCTAAATCCTATAATTTCCATGTTTCAGGGTTTCAACAGTTTTTTGCTTCTTGGATTCAAGCAGAATGGCCTGGGGAAGAGGAGGAGAGCAGTTCTGCCAAACTCCAGCTCAATGTGACACCTATGTAGAAATCAGGGTATATATTAACACAAGGTAACAATAATTACATCAGATATCATTGAAACTATCAGATATTCCCATAAAGAACCAATCAGGGACACTGATCCATGTTAGGCATGGCAACTGATTGGGTATGAGAAGATGAGGGTGAATGAAAGGCCTTAGATAATACTAAGGTATGAATCTTTTTGACTAGAAGAGTGGTAGCAACATAGAAACTGGGAAGCTGAGTGGGGGCAAGTAGAAAGTGATGTATGTAAATGGTGTTTCAGTTTTTGAAATGATGAGTTGCAGGTAATAGTGGGACAACCAATGGAGATATCTAATAATCAGTTGGAAATTTTTAACTGGAGCTTTGTGGTTGTGTATGATTATTAAGTCACTTGGTTAGAAGTCAGCATGTAGATTGAGAGTCAGTTGCACAGATATTATCATTGAACTCATGAGAGTAGATGGGATTATTAAGGCAAAGAATATATGGAGAAAAGAGGTTTAAGGTCCAAACCTTGGAGGTGGGAGAAGGAGAACAAACAAATGAAAAAGACTGAAAACCATCAGTGAGACAGGGAAAAAGAGAATCACCAGGAGATAGTAAAGTCATGAAAGAAGAGAGGAGAAAATAAAAAAGAGGTGGACAATTGGGTTGAAAACTTCAGAAAGTTTCAGGAGAATGAGGACCAAGAAAAAGTCTCTGACTTTAGCAATCAAGAGGTCACTGGTGAGTTATGAAAATAATTTTCATTAGTACAGTAGAGTCAAAAGTCAGATTTCAAAGGTTTATGAGAAAACAATGAGGAAAGAAGAGAAGGCAAGGATTATAGTTTACATCTCAGAATTAGTGAAAGAAAAGAGAAATAACATAATAATAAATTACAGGGTAATCTCTTGAGGGAATGGTAGGATGATAGAAAAAGAAAAAAGAGAGAGGGAGAGGGAGGGAAGGAGCAAGGAAGGGAGAAAGAGAGAGAGAGAGAGAGAGAGAGAGAGAGAGAGAGAGAGAGAGAGAGAAGGAATTGTCAATACAGTAGGCTCTCAAAATAGGAGGGAATGAGAGCAAGACCAAAGGTAGAAGGGTTAGCCCTGTCAAAGAGATAATTGCTTTAGGAAGGCTAGATGGAGATGGAGAGAGTTTTGAGGCATATTGGGGAGAGTTGTGTAATTTTGAAGATCTTCCCTGCCCCCAATAGGGTGAATATAATCACATGGAGCCTATGGTGGGAGGAGTTTGCTGGAGACTGGAGCAGAGTCCACAGAAAGCTGGGAGTCAGAGCAGTTAGAGCTGGAGGGAGGAGAGGACACATCCAAGGAGATAGCTAGGCTTGTGAGTGTTGGTTTGTGGGAAGGCTAAAGTATGGTATGGCTCTCTGCTGTGCTATGGTGTATTAACTTCTGTGCTGCTATGAAAGATTTGGTGTCCTGGTATTAGGATTTGGCTTTCTGGCATCTGAATAAATGTTTTGCTTCTATCTGTTATATGGAGAGTCTGTTATATCTTGTGATTGAGAACTATGCTTCATATTCACAGTCACTTTCCGTTCTGTGAATATTGTTTTGGCACTACATTTGGTTATGAGAATGGGATCATCAAATATTGGATCCCTCTTTGGAGGCAGAAGGACTATAGAAGAAGAAATGGATATTCCAGAATGGGAGGATTTACCTTATTCCTGCTGAGCAAGGGAGTGGGCTAAAAGTACAGGGCTCTGAGAAAACTGGGAACTGAGTTCTACAGAAGGGAGAACCCAGAGATTTAAAAATATGGTTGCAATGAATATCAATAAAATCAGGGAGAGAACTGGAAGGGGTGTGTAGAAGAGGCTGGGTTTTACTAACTGATTACTGTATTATATGTAAAAGCAGAGACAAGCTTTAGAAGAGCAAGCTGGAGGAAAAGCAAGCAAGGTGGTAGAAGAAAAGGTTGCTATTGTGGGTTTGGCTCAGAAAAAGAAGAAAAAAATTAGCAAGAGGAAGGTTCATACAGCTTTGGCAGAGGCTGAACCAAACTGCTTTAATGATGACTGCAAGGAGAATGTATGGGAAGAAAATGATATGATGTTAAATACTGAGACTCTTATGAGGGCATATTAAGAAGAAAGCAGGAGAATCAGAGAGGCTAAACAAAGTTCAGGGACATAATTGAGGATTTCACTCAACAGGAGGTTATTGATATATTAAGCAGATTCATTCACATGGTTGAAGTCTTGGATGGTGAGAATCACTAATGAAGGGACCAGAGGAGTATGGGTAAATAATGTGGATTGCTTGAAATTTATAGGTATTAGTATCCTTTTGTCCAGCGAGCTTTTAAGGATTACCATATTCAAGGAAGTAATAATACAAACAATCTGTTAGTTTTAGCGGCTGAGGGAGGCAATAAGATGTATCCCACTGATTCTGTGTGGCCTAGTGGAGAGAGACCCTGGTACTTGCTTAGAGACTGTATGAGAAAGTTAAAGGAGGAGGTAATGAAAACTTCTATTGTGGTTGGAGAGGCAAATGCATATCATAATATCCCCTTAACAGTTCCTCATAGAAATATCATAATGAAGATGGATCTTCCTGCTTATAAGCACTTAATTTTGACTCTATTAATTGGTGAAATAGAGAACCCTCTTTTAGAGGTTCCAGATAAAATTTCACAGCTAAATGACTTAGGAGAATGGGGAAAAGATAAATTTCCTCAAGAGAGAAGAGTAAATAGCCAGCGGATTCAAAGTCAGAATAGATTGACAAGAAAATAATTTTTTACTATTCTATTGAGAGCATGGGTAGATTTTGTAAGAATTGATGATATTCCACCTAATGAACTATACAAGATGTATCAAGAAAAGAGGCTTGATATTAGATGGAAAAAAGAAATAAGAACTGCCCCTACAGATCTTCCTGAATCATTGCTGTGATAGTGGGTTCATGGACTCCAGAAGCATGACTTAATCCTATATCTACCCTGCTTCAGCTTATTGCCTCCTTATTTCTTTTTGGCTTTTTGTTTTTCAAACTTGTGTGCAAGATTTGTTTCCTGCAGGCTTAGTACCCTCCACCTGCAGATGCCTGATTGCTTAAGCCAGATATCACCTCCTGTCCACAACTGTGATGTGTCGCCCCTGGACCTAGATGTCAGCTAAAGAACTGAACTCTGAAATGGGACTTCTTGGGGCAGGGACAGCTCTACATCCAATTTCATCAAGAAGTAGCTATGCAAGAAGAGATCTTCATTCCTTACCCCCAAATTTTGGGCCCCATTCATTTGAGGGGGGAATGTTGGGGAGCTTGTACTCAACCCCCACCCTAAGATATTGTTTTATATGCTTATTTTGTGTAATCCCTGTTATATTGTTGTAAAGTACTATTGACACCAGTTACCACACAAGTTACCCCTTATATGCAATGAAATGTATTGTTAATATATTTTTGCTATGTAAGGGTCATGAAAGATCTTGGGGCTGAATGTAATGGTAATGGGAATTTGGATACCTTCCCTGCCCCTTAATAAGACTATGGGAATTTGAAGATCTCCTCTGCTCCCTAATAGGCAAATGTAATCACATGGACCTTGTGTGGCGTAGAACCCACAGGAAGCTGGGAGGAAGAGCAATTAGAGCTGGAGGGAAGAGAGGACTAACCCAAGGAGACAGCTAGGCTTGTGAGTGTTTCTTTGGCTCCTGCTGTAATAATTAGGTTTGTGAGTATTTGTTTGTGGGAAGGGTAAAGGATGGTATGGCTCTCTGCTGTGCTGTGGTGTGTTAACTTCTTTGTTGCTGTGATGGATTTGATTTCCTGGTATTGGGATTTCGCTCTCTGGTGTCTGAATAAATGTTTTGCTTCTGTCTTCTATATGAAAAGTCTGTTCTATTTGGTAATTGAGAACTATGCCAGCTATTGCCATCAACACTGTGAATATTGTGCTGACACCACAGAAAGAGATGATGAAGCTCATATGTGAGGATTAGAAAATATGTGCAAGATTGCACACGGTTGTGTCGAGGCATAGGGAAGTGTTTGAGGCCTGGGAATTAGTTGGGTCATGTGGAGGTCAGAGCATATTGCACCATCCTTGGCCAGGGGATATTGCATTGCTCAAGATTCTCTTACATGGGGATACCTGATGTTCCTGATTAGTGTCTCCACATCCTAGGGCCTTCAAGCCCTTGTGATTGTACTTCCCTTCTCACAATTTACTTCCCCTCTCACAATTCTGTTCAGCTGGGCTCTGTCACGTGTGGTATACGTGGGGTATACATAAGACCTAAGCCTTGGAGATAGTTTGAAGCCTGCCTTAAGATCTGGCTGTAAGGCTTCCCCATGGAGAGACCTTAATAAACTTTCTCTGCTTTTACCTCAGAGCCACAACTCTTCAGTTCTTGAGAAGGTGCTGGTGCCTTCTCCATTAGGGTAAGTTACTGGTTGCCCCTGCAGGTAAGTTAGGGTACTCTGAAAGAGAACCCTGACACTCATATCGAATCACTTCAACCTTATCAGTAAAGTAGGCAATTTCTTCATTTTCTGAGAGAACAAAGGCAAGGTGGAGTTGCAGGGTTGAGAAGAGAGAAAGTTTAGAAAAACTAACAAAGACAATCAGATATGACCAAATAGACTATTAGGCCCGTAATGATGGCCCCCACTGAGCTTAAATACCATGAATTTGTAGTAGACTTGGTCATACTTTTATCTGATTCCTGTAGTATCATTTAGGAGCTTTGGAGTGTGAATGTAGAAGGTGGATATATGATCATAATTATCATAAAATTAAAGCTGGAAGGAACTTCAGAGACCATGTAGTCCAAATCCATTTTATAGATGAGAAAACTGAGGGAGGCCTAGGGAGATTAATTCTTTTGTAACTTTCCCCAAGTTTCCCCATAGATAGTAAGTATCAGAGGATCTGTGTTCAAATTCTGGCTCTGATATCTGTATGAACTTGAAGAAAGTCACAAAGGACTTAACCTCCCTAGGTCTCAGTTTCCAGATCCTGTCTTATTTGTATTGTACCTCAGATGGTGAAACTATTAGCTCATTTAGCAGAGGCACCAAAGAATTGAAAGAAGAGAGAAAATGGGATTCAGGAGTGGAAGACAGTGTTTTATTGAATTGTCAAACTATAGGTGACTTTGCACAGCCCTCCCTCACTCAAATCAAAGTCGATTGCAAGTCATGTCATCATCTCCCTGATATCATGGTCCTATTCAAGAAAGAAGGGCAAACCACACAAAACCACCAACTATAGGGTCAAGTTTATGAAAGGAATGAAGAGAAAGTAGAACAAAGGAGATGGATTGGGGGAAGAAGAAGAGAGCTAGGAGTGTGCTGGAGGTAGCTAGCACCAGCTCTCAGAGTAGACTGATAAATTTTTAGTGTGAACATTTACACTTTGGGAATCAGCACAGGCTACAAATTGGCTTAATTCATTGTTTTTGTTGATTGTCTAGACTTGAGAAAATTATAGGGAAAGTGTTAATGCACGTTAAACTGAAAAGTGTGTCCTGGTATCTTTTTTTTTTGAGAGCTGGTTGTAAAACATTTAAGCACACCACAGGCAAAAGGCCAATTGAGGCAAATAAGGAAATACAACTCTTGTATTTAGGATAACGTGCTCCAACAATCACTCAAGGATATTTCTCCTGCTTCCTCAGGAAAACAGGAAAGGGTTGAGAATTTTGGCTTCTGGAATTTTCCCAAGCAGCCAGCTTTGTGTTGGCTCCTAATGCCAAATATATCACATAAGTGGAACAAAGAAGAAATATACCTCAGGACTGACCATGACATGGCATTCATGCCAGATAAAAATAAAAATGCCACTTCTCAGCCAGACCAACTGCAAGTGAAGTAGTGTAAATACTTGGAAAGGTCAGAGCATAAACACTTGTGCAGCCAAACCAGCAGCTGGAGGCAAAATTAGATTTTTGAACAGGGAGAGTTTTACAGGAGGGAAAATTGTTTTTGTTCATACTGCCCCATCTTGGTTATCTGTGATGGCAACTAACAGGAAATATTAAATAAGAAGCCTAGTCTTCTGCCCCAGGTCACAAAATGGAATTCAGAAAGAGCAAGATTTCATTTCCATTGTTTGGCTGGGTCTGTCAAGACCAAATGAAGCCATGACTCAAGTTATTCTCTGGACTCATTTCTTTCATGAAAATAGCAGGTACCAATAATTCAGGCCACTCTCTCTGACTCCTGAGTGTCATAAACGATCTTCTAATTTACTTTACTCTTCTCTCCATCTTCATAGTCTCAGGTGTAAGCGCTAAACAGATGGTAACAATTGATTTACCTTTTGATGAAGAAGTGTTGTTTGCATATAAACATCAAGTACCAAATTACTGTCAAAATGACAAGTGGAAAAGAGTTTGGGTGAGAGCCCACTTTTCTTCTCCTGGGTAATTGATGAGAAATTGCCTTCCATTAAATCCCTTAAATTATTTTCATCTCGTTTGGACTGCACAACGTTTATTGATAGTAAAAGTAGAAAAGAATTAAGAGAGGAATCAGGGACCAAAAAAAAATGGAAACCTCTGCTTTAGTAAGTGTAAGGACCACCCCCTGACTAACACTGTCATCACTGACATCATTAAGAAAAAAGGTGGCAAGACATCCATTTCTTTTTTAGATGACTGAGAACTTAATTTCTTAACCTGGCATCTAGCTAATTAAGAACAAAACAAAACTTCACAAAACACATTGTTTATTTTTTGTCCAACAGGGTCCCCATCAGGCAGTAAGTCCAAATCTCTTCTGCTTCATGGAATTATGGTGATTATCTACAGAAAAGAACTATTATCCCTTTCTTTGTAGATAGGGCAACTTTGTGTCTACAATGTTAAAGTAATATACATATACATTTCCTTAAAAACTTCAAACTGTACATAACCAAACATGACATAATACGATTCTCTTTCTTCTTTCTCCTGTATTGAAAGGTTTATGTGTTGATTGCAAAGTTCACAATAAAAATAGAAAATATATTTTTTGAAACTGTCTGGATCCGTTGGTGAACCTGCATCTAGTGGGATTTGATTAGCAGTCATCTTTAATTATTGACACCTAATTCAAGCAGCAAATATTCATGGAGTGTTTGTTATGCACACGGATTTTTTAAGAGGGCACTAAAATCATCTTTTCCTTTAGCTACATCTCCTAATCAGCTTGATTAACCCCATTAAAAAAAAGTTTTATATTCCAGGTCATCGAAAAGTGTTAACCTTCCATTAACTAAACCCATATCTAGTGCTATGATTTTCCTTTCTTTAGATGTATGGGGTCATGTTTGAAAAGACAACACTCAGTTGGCTGTTTCCTCTGAGGTACATTTGTTTTGCCTAGAATTAGGAAGTAGGGCCCTCAGGTGTCAGACAGCAGTGCCTTTGGCTTAAGCAGCTAGGCTGTCCACTTGTAATCATGCTTTAAGAAAAACAGAATCGAGAATGAATTTCCATTTCATTATGCTATTTTTATCTCCTCTGGCAAAACAGAAAAGAATAAACATTGACACCCATTAATCTATGAAAATATGATACTTAAACAACACAGTATCAAACAGATAGCTAGAGAAAGGTGTACTTAGAGAGCCTTTTCACCAATCACTTTTTTATAACAATGGCTATTATTTACAGAGCAATTTGCATGTTATGCCACTTGATCTTTACCATAACCCCCTGAGATAGGTGATATTATCATTCCCATTTTACAAATGGGGAGACTGAGTCTTAGAGAGGTTAAGTGACTTGCCCAGGGTTAGCCAACTAGTAAGTGGCTTTGAGGCAGACTTTGAACTTAAGTCTTCCTGATTCCAAGCCCATCACTTTATTCACTACACCACTTAGCTAGTTAATGAGTCTAGTTCTTCTCCCTTAGATTTGAGTAGGACTAATCTTTCTAACTCATCCTGAACATCCATGAATTTCCATGGGATATTGCTTGCTTTATTAAATAGTAATTATGTAAGATTAATAATGATATTAATTACTATTTACCTAGCACTTTAAGATTTGCATTTTCACATATTATTTTATTTGATGAATGAAGGCTAATTTTGGAATTGAAAGGAATGTAAAAGATCACCTGGACAACTAGGTGGCACAGAGCACCAGGCCTGGAATCAGGAGGACCCAAGTTCAAACCTAGACTCAGATACTTATTAGCTGTGCGACCCTGGGCAAGTCACAGACCTTTTGTCTCAGTTCCTCATCTGTGAAATGAACTGGAGAAGGAAATAGCAAATTGCTCCAGCATCTTTGCAAAGAAAATCCCAAATACAGTCATGGAGAGTTGGAAATGACTCAACAACAGAGATCACCTGGTTCAATGCACTTCATTTTGCCCATGCAGAAACTAATAGCCCTAAAGTTAAAAAAAGATAACCCTCCAATATGACATTTTAAAACAGGTATAAAAGATGAATTTTCTGCAAGTTTATAAGACTCAGAAATATGGAATTTTTAAGTGGGAATGGTCACTATGAGATGCTTTAGACTAATGCACCAAAGTTATAGTTTTCCCTTGAGAAAACTTGAATGATCAGATTTTTAGAATTAATTATGTGTTCATTAAATACAGTCATTAAAGTTAATGAATAAAGTATTAGAAAGTTAAAGGTCATCCTTTCAGGCAGGATTCTGTGTCTCTCTGTTAGAGTTTAATAAAGTACTTTGTCTTAGAGTATATGCTTTTGCACCTCAGGGAACTGAATCCAGGAGATTTCTCTTGGCTGGGGTTTCTGCAGTCTTTTCCTTCCTCTTCATATGTCCCTAGGCAAAACCAGTAAAATATAAATTTGGGTATCTTTCATTCTCCAGATGCTCAGTGCCAACTGGCTATTCCTATTCACCCTGGGAAATGTCTCATGAGTCAAAATGGCCCCATATTCCTCTCCACAATGGACAAAACGACATTCCTTCTCAGGTCTTTTGCACCCAAATAGTTGTAAGAGAGAAAACTGATCTGATCAATATCAATATTAATGTGACTGATAACAACTAAATGTATACACCTCCCAGAAACCCTTGCACTTGACCAACAAGTCCCCTCAAAGGGCAATATCTTAAACTCAAGAAATGGATACCTAGGGTTAGAATGGGGGGCTGGAGGCACCTGAGCAAGGAAGAATTTTCTTGGCAATGGAGTTTTTTCCTTCCGCCTTGGAAATGCACTACAAGATATCCCCATAAAGCACATCCATAATGCAAATTGATTTGTTCATTGCAAATGTGTGGGTCCAGGGCCAGTCACTCTTACCTTTTTATCGGATATTCCTCATCAGGGAATCCTCTGCTTTTTGCATTTTATAGAGACATTTAGCTACTAAATTTGCTTTATTCAAAACATGTGTCCAGAGGCCCTGGGACAATGAATCAAATTAAATCAGAATGGTAACATGTTCCCTAGGCTGGGTCAGTGATCTGCTTAATTACTGGCCAGGGCAGGGGGAGCAGCTTAATTTAACTGATAACTATAAATCTGAGACCTGGATCTCTTGGTCCCAGCACTATTTACTTAATGGCCTTGTCCTTCACCACCTGAGTTTTGCCTATCCAGGAACTCGAAATAGCCTTGAGCGTACGTTTTCTGATTTGCAGAATCTGACGGTTACATTATTTCACCATCTCAAAGCATCTTTTCATGCTGCTTCTTTCTTGATTTAAATTAAAATAAAGATCATTGAATCACAGCATATTAGAGCTAGAAGGTGTTATAGATCTTCTGTTTTATGGGGTGATAAATTGAGGCCTAGGGGCATAAAGTAATTCCTCTAAAGTTTTAATTGGTGGTTTGTTTGTTTTTTTTAGCTAAGTACAGAGAGCTTTCCCCTATACCACAATTCTTTGCATGGTACTGTGGGAAGGTGTCAGGATTTGGAGTCAGAAGATCCAGGTCGGTTCCTCTCAGTTCCTCCATTTTGAAGGAGGGCCCCACACAGAGCATGCTTCATTCTTATATCTTTGTGCCTTTGCTTCCTCTGTTCTGGCCAGAAACTCTGAGGATCTTCCCCTCCCAGAAAGATTCTTTGGGAAGTCAAACTAGGTAATTTTTTTGGCTCAATTCTTACCTAGCCTTTAACGACTGAATGGGTGTTCCCTCAGAAAAACTGAATACTGGGAAAGACCTTAGCTTAAAAAGGCCAGGGTCTCCCATAGAATCCAGGGTCTTTGCCAGTCATCTTAGCCTATGCCTTGCCACCGGACCCCATGCCTCTGGAGGAGAGAGTGAGGCCTATGACCTTGGACAGCTCTTCCTCACTTAATCCAATTCACTTGCAAATCAAGACATCACCTTGCTGACGTAATTGGTCCCCTTGGAGAACAACAACCACTTTCCTCTTTCCCCCTTTCCTCCCCTTTCTCAGATCCCTTTTATGTGCTGTCTCCCTCTATTAAAGTGTAAGCTCCTTGAAGGCAGGGGCTGTCTGTTTGCTTATATCTGTATCTATATCACTCAGCACAGTGCTTGGTATATAGTAAAATCTTAGTAAATGCTTGTTGACTGTGTTAGAATCCTGGTTGTGGTACTTAATTGTATGATTTTGAGAGAGCCATGTCCATTTTCTATGCTTCGTTTCCTCAGCTGTCAAATGAGAGACTTGATTAAATGAGATTTAAGGTCTCTTAATCATGAGCTAAGATCCTTTTGTATCTTGTCTCATTTCACCCTCGATCTTTCCCTTCTGGATTTTGTATAATAATGATAATGATAGATTTCTATCTAATTCAAACCCCACAACAACCTTGTGAGGTAGGGACTATTATTAGCCTCATTTTAAGCACTAGGATAAAAAGACTCAGGGACTTTCCAATATTATGGAGTTCATGGAGGAAGCCTGATTTTAACCCAGCCTTTCTTACTTTCACTCAGGTACTCTGTCTACAATTCCAAAACTGCCTTTCCAGATGTGTGTGTATGAGAACCCTCTTATGTAGTGATTTGAGTGAGTTCTTAGCAGTGTATCTTATTCCAAGTTCATTCCTTGGGATCTAGAAGCTTTTCCCATACACTTTATTAAAATAAAAATTCCCCTGGCAGGCTTTACGTCTTATTATCAGCTAACAACTTGCTTTACAGGCAGATAAAAGTATGACTGTAGGGGTGAGACACAAGATAAGTTCTTTCCTCTAGCACATACTGTGTTAAACCAATGCTCTGACTGGGCCGAGCTTACTATGATATCTTATGAACAAGACAGGAGTGAACAAATCTACTGAACGAAGACTCACCTTTCCCTATTAGCTGTTATCTAACGATTTCTGGCCTCGCTATAAATAGTGGAGAGTAGCCTCATCCCATTGTGATTCAGAATGAGTACAATACTGCCTGGAAGTAAAGTGCTCACCTGTGTGAGATAATTTAATTCTATCAGAGCATCAGGGGGCCACAGAAAAGAAAATTAGCTAATTGGCACCCTACTATTAATACATATGGGTTAGCATTTTACCTCACCTAGGCTCACGACAGGGTTATGCACTGCACATCTCCAATTGCTGCAAGGAGAGAGAATGTATGAACAGATAAATTTCAGTCTGTTAGCATTTTCACTTTGGAGAATCCTTATTCTAAAATGAAAGTAATTCTGGAATGCTTAAGAACTCTGATCAACATAATGATCAACCATAATTCCACAGAATGCTATCTCCTGGAAGAACGGTCTAAATATTCAGAATGAGACACACACTTTTGGACATCGCCAACCTGGGAATTGGCTTTGCTTTATTACAGTTATTTGTTAAAAATGATTTATTTTTCCTTTCCCTTTTTTTCCCATGGGTGGTTGTTGGAAGGCAAAGGCAATAAATGCCTGTTAACAAAAAATAAAATATAATTTGACTTTAAAAGATGGAAGTGTTAGGGGAAAAAAAAAACATAACCAGGAGCTATTTCACAGTGTGGGAATACCTGAGAAGAGTTAGTCAGTTACCAAACCTTCATTAATTGCTTACTTTGTTCCAGGAGCTCTGGAGATGCAAAATACAAGCAAAAAGAAAAACGGTCCCTGTCCTCAAGGATCTTATATTCTAACATGGGATTACAAGATAGAAGAGGGGCTTGGCTCCTAAGTCCATAGAATCAGGGATGGCAAGTCTGGGACTATTCTCCAGAATAAAGATTTGGTAAAAACTCATCAATGGGAGAAGAGATCCGAAGAAATAGTGTCAGAACACCTGAGTGTTATCTTGGCCAGTTTGTAGCATTAAAAAGAACTTGATCTGTCCATATAATGGTGGTGGTGATGGTGGCTTTGATTATAGTTACTAACATTTATATAATGCTTCCAGATTTGAAAAATGATATAAATATGTTATCTCATTTGATCATCACAAAAACACTGTGAAGAACGTGATACTGTTTCCCCATTTTAGAGATGAGCAAACAGGGTCTGAGAGTGGCTCAAGGACTTACCCAGAATTGCACAGCTGGGGGAAGAATTTCAACTCAGAACTTCCTGACAAGTACAACACAAATAGATAATGCTATTACTGCAGTTACTGCCTCAGATCTGTATCTTTGTTGTTGTTCAGTCATTTCAGTCGTGTTTCTCTCTTTGTGACCTCATTTGACGTTTTCTTGGCAGAGATACTGAAGCAGTTTGCTGTTTCCTTCTCCAGCTCATTTTACAGATGAGGAAACTGAGGCAAACAGGGTTAAGTGACTTGCCCAAGGTCACATACCTAGTAAATGTCTGAGGTCAGATTTGAACTCAGGAAGATGAGTCTTTCTGACTCCAGGTCCAGTGCTCTGTCCATTGCACAACCTAGCTGTCCACATATTTAAGTCTATGCACTGTTAACTGTCACATAGAGTGGGGGTGGGAAGGGAAAGGATGAAAGCCATCATTTATTAAGTGTCTAGTATATGCCAGGCATTGTGCTATGAGCTTTTCAAATATTATCTCATTTGAAATAAATGAGGGGGAATGATGCTGAGCTAGGAGTATTACATTTTAAATCTGGCTTTGGCACTCACTAGCTATGTGACCTTGAGCAAGTCGCTTCATGGCTTTGGGCCCCAATTCCCCTATCTGTAAATGAAATGGTCAAAATGTATGACCTTCCAGGTCCATTCTAGTTATAACAGCTGGCCCTCGAGTGAATGGTAAGTCTGTAAACAAGCCAATAGAATAAATGACGTGGGCTTTTCTACTAGTTTTGTTGACTAACTCAACTGTAGCTGCGTTTAGACCTTTGCATTACTCTTTGTGAATGTCATAATGATACTTGCTAAGGGTTGTTCTCCAGGGGCAGAAAGGCCTCAGTTAGTCAACTCAGAGACAGAGATATTTCTCAAACTTCCCTTCTCCATAGACTCTATTGACTTTTTATTCATTTTAACCTATTTACTCTTAACAGATCTATAATACCAAGCATGGAAATTTGTTTATTGATCTTAAAAAAATGAAAGTACTTTTTCTTCTCAGTATTGCCTATAGCTACTTTGAACTGAAACATTTTTGTTTCTCCAAGCAAGAGTCACACTGAACCTTTGAATCTTTGAGATCAAAGGTTCTTATACGTAATTGAATCATCTTTGTATTATGTACTTAATAAGAGCTTCTCCTCTTCCTCCTCCTCCTTCCCCTGCTCCTCCTCCTCCTCCTCCTCCTTCTCCTCCTCCTTCTCCTCCTTCTCCTCATTCTTCTCCTCCTCCTCTTCTTCATTCTGTTTCTCTTTCTTCTCCTCCTCCATCTCCTTTTTCTTCTTCTTCTTTGTCTTCTTCTCATCTTGTGGTAAATCTCTAGAGTTAAGGAACTCACTACTTTCCCAACGCAGCCCATTCTACTTTGAAAAGGAGCCAACATGGTAACAGAAAGATGCTAGTCTTGAAGTTAGGTAAAATCTGGGTTCTACTCCTACTTCTTTTATTTACAAGCTAAACGACCCTGGCCAACTTACTTATCCTCTTATCCTTGGTTTTCTCTTCTGTCTAATGGGGATACTTAAAATTGGAGCATCTACCTCATAGAGTTGTTTGGTTCAAATGAGACAATTCACATAAGACACGTAGTAAAGCTAAATGCTCTTTATAAAGTTGTGTTATTATTATAACTGTAAGTGTCAGCAAGTTTCCCCCCATATTTACACAAATATTCCTTTTTTTCTCTTTCCATTTATCCTAGTTCTAATCTCTGTGGTAGCAGAAAAAAATGTACCTCTTCTGCATACAAGTCCCTCAAATACTTGAAGACCTCTATCATTTCTTTTGTAAATCTTCCTTTCTCTAGCTTAAATATTTCCAGTTCCTTTAACAAATCCTGTTTTGGCTTGGTTTCCCATTCATCATTGTATTCTCCTCTAGACATGTTGCAGCTTGTCAATGTCCTTCCTAAAACATGTCACTTAGATCTAAGTACATCTCAGTGTGCTGTTGCAGCTGTGGCCTGGCAAGGCAGAGTACAGAAGGAATGTGATCTTTCTCATTCTGGATATGAGGCTTCTCTCCGTGTACCCCAGCATCACATTGGCTTTAGTATCAGTTTTTGTGAGTTTCCTTATTATATTGCTGCTTTGTATTGAGCTTAAAATACTCCTAGGTCCTTTTCACCTGAATTACTGTCTACTTATATCTTCCCTTCTTTGTCCCTGAGGATGGGGAACTTTTCATTTATCAGTATTATATTTTGTCTCATTAGATTTGTCCTGTCAAAATGTTTTTGGATCCCAATTGTTCCATCCAACAAATTAGCTATCCCCCTCAGTTTCCTGCCATGAACAAATTTGATAAGCATACCTTTTTTTTTCATATAAGATATTGATTAAAAGATAAAGAGAGTAGGGCCAAGGATACAGCACCATGGCATTTTACTAGAAACTTCTCTTCAAGTTGGCACCAAGTCATTAATCCCTGCTCTTGGATACTCACATTGAACTTGTTTCAAGTCTAATCAACTATCCTATCATCTAGGTAATTTCCCTCCATTGTGTTCACACGGATAGCATGAGACATTTTGTCATATGACAGTCAGAGTCTGAGAATGAAGCAAGAGGGGAATCAACTCTCTGCAGGAGACAGTAAAGGCATAGTGTTGTTTGAAGCTGCCAATTAGTCTCTGGGCTTAAAGGGCATTGAGATAGCCAGTTATCTCTTCCACATCACAGGGGAGTTAGAGGTATTACATCCTCCTCAATCTGGAAAATCCTCATAAAATTTTTGCCTCTCCCTTCATATCAGGGAAGAAGTCTAAATTATTATGGTTTTAAAAGATAAGATGTTGATATTATATAATATTATACATATATTTTATGCATTTCTGAGTTTCTAATTTTTTTCTGTGTCATCTGCTGCCCTTTTCATGTTGCCTGTAGCTTCCACAAACCTCCTTCCAAATTCCCATTTAATATCTTATGCCAGCACACGATATATTGAAAACACAAAGGGGAAAGTTGTGATGTGGAAGGGATAACAGTACTCTTGACACCAATATTAAAGATGCCATAGTGGAAACTAATTGGAAGAATGAGAATAAACAGGAAAGGAGTATATTGTAGAATGATTCAGTTTTATTCAGGAGGTCTGTGTGAGGGAGAGGGAGGAGTATCTATGGCACCTTAGCTATTATATGGGATAGGTGGAGTGTGTTTAGTAGCAGAGTATTTTGCAGGAAGCAGCATGTGTGGAAGCTGAAAGGATTAGGATGTGTGAATCAATCATCCAAAAAGCATTTATCAAATACCTACTACATGCCAGAGCCTTTGCTAAGTGCTGGAAACACAAAGACAACACAAAACTGTCCTTGCCCTGAAGGACCTCACATCAAAATGAAGGAGACAGAATGTATGTGTATGGATGTATGCATGTATGTATGTATGTATGTATATAAAAGACATGTACAGAGCAGATGCAAGATAATTTTGGAGGCGAAGGTACTACCAGCTGGGGTTATCATGTTTCTGAATTCCTTAATGTAGTTTTCACAGTGGAAAAAAGGGTTGAAAAAGTCTTGATCAGAGCTGAGATACATGGAAGTCACTGGGAAGCACAGGAACCATTCATCAGTTTTTCTCAGAATCCCTGACTCTTTTCAGGTTCAGTATCAAGGGGCTCTCTCTGAATCTCTGTTCCTATTTTCCTAAGCTCTTTACTCTTAGATTTCCAAGGAAGCATTACATCTGATTTTTAAAATGGAGCTGTACATAGGGGCAGAGGGGTGAGGAGGAAATACATGAAAGAGAAATAGCAGAAATAAGGAGCTACATTGAGTGGTTGTTACTTAGACTTAGTCTTATACCAGTTGTCTGAATTGTCACGTTTCTTAGCTCTCTGCAGTTTGCAAAGCCAACTCTTTCCAATACACTCACATAAATGATGACAATAGTACAAGTGGTTTTCACCTAAGGCTGTCCTGCACATTCTTTTCTCTTTTTGTTTTCTCTCTTGATGATTTCATCCTCTCTCCTGGATTTAGTTATTATTTCAAATGTTTCAAATCACAAATATATATACATATATGTATATATATACACATATATGTATGTATGTATGTATGTATGTATCTATCTATCTATCTATGTGACCCTTAAGTTTCTCCTGAATTCTAGTCTCACATTGTCATCTACTTGCTATACAACTCTATTTGGGAGTCCCATTAATACCTCAAATTCAATATTAAACTCTTTCCTTGTAACCCAATTTCTCCTCAAGCTTACCATGTTTGCAAGGGTGAATAACCATTCTTCTAGTTACTCATATTCATAACCTTAAAATCACGTTTGCCTTTTTCTTCTTATTTAATCCTGTAGCCAATTTGTTTCCAATTTTTATTTATTCCAACATTAAAGCATCTCTCGCATCCATCTACTCTTAACTCATAGGACAACTACCCTATTTCAAGCCCTCAGTTCTTCCCAATTGGTCTCCCTGTTTCCACTCTCTCATACCTCCAATCCCTCCTCCATAGAGATGCCAAAATAACCTTCCCAAATCACAAGTCTGTCCATGTCACTCTTCTTCTCAAAACTCTTCAGTGGAACAAAACACAAACTATTTAATTTGGAATTTAATGCCCTGTACGATATTACTCCCAGCTCCCTTTTCAGACCTATTTCTGTTTTTTAAAAATATACTTTATTTCTTTCTGTGCATTCTATGATCCAAAACACCAGCTTACTTGATGTTCCTTGCACATTATACTTCATCCCCTATCTCTTTGCTTTTGCATTTGCTGCTCCCCATGTCTGAAATGTTCTGTTCCTATTACTCTACCTTTTAGTTTCTATGCCTTTCTTCAAGATTCAACTCAAATATCACCTTGTTCAGTAAGTATTTTTGACCCACTCAGCAGCTAATCTCTATGAAATGACTTTCCATCCATTCTGCACACACCTTATGTATCCACCTACTTACTTACACATCGTCTCCCCTGGTAGTAGACAAGCTCCTTGAAGGCAGAGTTTCTTTTTGCCCTTATATTCCCAACACTCAGCAAACTGCTTGGCACATAATAAGTTGCTAAGTAATGCTTCTTGACTGCCCAAGACAAAGTAGATTCCTAGCAACTGGCAATATCTAACCAAATGATTGCTATGAATGTAATAAAATATTATTGTGGCACAAGAAATGATGAATTCAGAGAAACCTGAGTGGATTTACATAGAGTGAAATGAGTAAAACCAGGAAAACAATTTATGTAATAACTAAAACATTCTAAAGAAAAACAACTGGAAAAGATGTAAAGATCTATGATCAATGTAATAACCCATCAACTCCAGAAGACTGGTGATGAACTATGCTTCTGACCTGAGGTTAATGGACTAGGCAAGTATGAAAAGATATGTTTTTTCAGACACAAGCAATATGTTGACTTGTTTTGGTTGACAATATTTTGTTATACAAGAGAGCTCTTCCATTTTATTTAGGGGGACAAAGGAAATGGTATGTAGTAGTAATGGTAATAAATAAAAGAAAAAAAGAAAAGAAATCATTTAACAATAAAAGAGGAGAGAAGTTCAGAAGGGAACATACAAGTAGGGGGATATTGGAACTATGTTAAATTTGAAATATATTTTTAAGGTTTGTTTTTTTTTTGCTTTTTGGAGGGGGCAATGCAGAGCAATTGGGGTTAGATGACTTGCCAAAGGTCACACAGCTAGTAAGTGTTAAGTGTCTGAGGTCAGATTTGAACTCAGGTCCTCCTGACTCCAGGGCTCGTGCTTTACTCACTGCACTACCTAGCCACCCCTGAAATATATTTTTAAAAAACCCAAACCGTACATAATAGAGTTTAATGACTTCATATGCTGTCCTTTTTGTTCTTTGTATAGGAAAATGTAAATATTTGTCGATTTTATACTAATAAAAAGGGAAATTTTACAAATTGAAAAAGCTAACTCATAGAACCATTTTATATTAGTGTAATAGACTGTGCCTTTCAATCCACTTGTAGACACAGCCTTAAGACAAATGTTTATTCTCCAGCTCTTGCTCAGAGATAACTCATATGAGAGATAAGGCAAGGCCTTCAAAGTCAGCCTATTTATTATAAAAGACATACAAATAGGATCTGGATGAAAAGCAAAATAAGGTCAGGCTGAACTTTGTTTGCTGCATTCAGTGACACATTGAAAAACCCTCTTTTCTAGGCATCAGCTGGTCACATTTGTTATGCCAGAAGCTTTTGAACTTGGCTGTCAGTCCTCATCTAGTAACAAAGTTGAAACTGTTCCCAGTATCTAGTGAGAAAGAAAAACCTGATTCTGAAGAAGAAAGATGCTTGTGGATGCATCAGTGAATTTAATAAGCTGTCATAAAATCATTGTCAAAACCATGTTTTTTCAGTGTGTTGAGTGACTTCAAAATATTATAGATAATCCTCATTCCTTTGATTTAATTACCATAGCCTTGAATATGGCAGAAATGAGGAAACTCTGGGTATTACTCATCTCATGTATCACCAAGCCATTACAACATCTATCTGTACTATCAGGTCATAAAGCTTCTCTCTTTTGCCTAAATCTTCCCTTCCCTAGGTGTTTATCAAGTCTTAGAAGTTTTCCTAATTATGCCTTCAAACACTGGTGAAATTTTCACATTCTCAAATGTTCAATTGAAAGGCATAATGCTAGAGAGATGAACGTCATCCGTAAATTTACTGTTATCCTAGAGAGCACAGGTAATTGAGAGAGAGACAGACAGACAGACAGATAGAGAGACAGAGAGAGACAGAGAGAGAGAGAGAGAGAGAGAGATCACCAATTATAGGATTTCACTCAGATGTAGAGCCAACCAGTATATTCTGGATCAGATTATAATCTGGGATTCTTTTTTTTTTTCCTGTTATTTATAAACATGTATCTGGTCGCTCAAAGAAATATGTGAAGTTGAAATTAGAAACATATGTGTGTTTATTCTCTATGTATGTATATAATATGTGTTTATATATGGCATGCACATATATGTATATACACACATACATGTATACATATGTGTGTATATATATGTATATGCGAGTGGCTTCTCCTAATTTAATACTTTAATTTTAAAAATAAAGACCTGGAAAAAGCTACTTTTACCAAAAGAAGAACTGGAATTTCTTTAAGGGATTTAGTGAGAAAGAGGTTGTTATTGTTCATCTTTAAAACAGTGGATGAAATAGCAAGGTTTCAAACAGAAGGGAACTCATATCACAATTTCAGTTCTTTCTAATGCAAATAAGATGGGTTCCTGGGTTATTTTTTGAAAAGAGAGAAATAAATTGCAGCTTCAGTATTTTTTCCCTGAAAGTTCACAGATTGCTAAAACTTGTAACCAAGCAGCCTGCTGGTATACCAGGGGCTATTTGCTTAGACATCATGTTTGTAGGCACGAGGATGGGGAGCAACATCATTAAGAACCCCCTCCCCCTTCTCCCTCCCAAACTACCTTGCATTCATTTTGTATATGTTATGTGCATATAGTTGTGCATATATTCACGTTGCCTCCTCTATTAGAACGTAAGTTCCTTGAGGATCTAAACTTTCATTTCTGTCATTTTATTTCCCAAACTTAGTACAACATAAGTACTTTAATAAATGCTTGCTAATTGATTGATCATCAAACCACTACCCAGAGAGTGTAGGGATCTATTATGAAGTCACCTCACTTTAGTCATTCTTGATAATATCAGAGTGAATAACTAATACCAAGGTCTTTGGAATTCAGATGCCCAAGAGAGACATCTCCTTTCTCCCTTGACTCCAGCCAGCTTATCAAAGGCCCCAGTAGATTGTCCTAAGGAGGCAACTTTGTGCTAATGAAAGGGACAGGATTCCACTGATTTAAATCTCCAATAGCTGCTGCACTCTGTGGATTTGATTGCAATAGAGACAGTTTTCTATCACAAACAGAGTCAGATGCCCTCAGTTAAAAACTGCCTCTTCTTTAAGGGAGGACCTGGTAATAGGCTTCAGTCCTAGCAAAAAGCCACATAACTGGGAGAATGCAACCTGAATAGCCTGGAAGTAGATGAGGTTTCAAACTCTCTTTACTTTCACCTTACATGAGAGCTCTAGGAATGCCTTAGTTCTGTTCTCTCTCCCAGCTCACCAGGGGATTTGGGTGCTTTCTATAGGATGTCTCTTTCTTTCACTGCACTGGTTCTCTTCTGGAGAAAAAGAGAGCATCAGTTCTCTCCCTCTCTATCTCTCTGTCTCTCCTCCCTTTTCTCTCTCTCCTCTTTCTTTTTCTTCTTTCTTTCGTCTCTCTTTTCTTTTTGTCCTCTCTCTTCTCTTTCTCTCCTCTCTATCCCCCTTCAAAGAATTGAGGAGTCCTCATAGCCCAAACCAAGCAATCAACAAGCATTTGGTAAGTACCTACTATGTGTCAGGAGCATACTTTTTTTCTAGAGGGATAAAACACATTCACAGATAACTAAGTACAGGACATAGACAAAATCAATGCACAACGATTGGGAATGGGGGGGACTAACAATTGGGGAATCAGGAAAGGCATTTTGAAGGAGATGGAACCTGAAGGAAGGTGAGATAGAATAGAAGAGGGATAACATTCTGGGTATGGGAAACAGACCATTCAAAGTCATAGAAGAAGGAAGATCTCAAAAATGAAACTGATTACATAAATAGAAATTATTCTGATGAGAAAGAAAGGGACTAAAACACAACTAAAAGACTTAAAATTGATTAAAGTAACCAATGTGAGTGAAGAAGGAACTCACCAACTCACATTATTAAAAGATATGTATAGACAATGGAAAGAAAGCTATGTAGTGGAAGGGAGGTGGTAGGTAATGGAAGATGAATAGAAAAGCTGGAGTGTGGGGTAGGTAGCATGTATCTTGGGAATAGCAAGGAGGCTAATTTGGCTGGACGGTCAGCATCCCCTGACTGTGCATAGTCTCCATTGTCTCCATGAAAAGTTTCTCTTCTGAGAACAATCCTATATATTTTGTAAATTTGGGCTTTTAAGCATTCTAATATTAAATAATTAGGAAGTCCTTAAAACACAGATGTGGAAGGCAAACAGGCTCACAAAGACTGGTAGGGAGGAGGGGAATTTCTCTGTAAAATTTTTATTCTAGCTGACTTGATAACAAGGTAGAAGGGACCTTGGAAATGATCTAGGACAGTATCTTTATTTTACTTACAAGGAGACTGAGACTAAGAGGGATAAAATGCTCCAGGCCAAAAGCTGGTCATTCACAGAACTTGGATTTAAATACAGAGTTCCTGATTCCCAGTTCACTGCATTCTCTGCTGCACCAAAACCCTGTGTCATCAGAGTAAAGCCTTTGTAAAATTATGAAGCAAATTAATCTTCAGAAGCTCTCCTAGAATTCATTCCTCTCAGTGTTTTTCTCCTCCATACGTGGTATCCCCTGGCTGCCCCGAGCACTCTCACTAAGGGCCCCGCAAATATGAACCTTTTGACACTGGTTTTCACTCATGGAATCTCACATTTTGAAAGAACCTCAAAAGCCATCTAGTCCAATCTTTACTAGAATAAGAATCTGCTCTGCAAAATCCATAATACAGAATTATGTGGTTGTTGCTTGAAGACTTGTAGTCAGGGAGAACTGAACTTTCAAGGCAATTTTACTTTGAGGGAGTCCAAATATTTAGAAAGTTTTACTTTACATTAAAATGAAATCTACCTGTACTCAAATCTCACTTATTATTCCTAGTTTTGCTTTCTGGGGTTGAGCAGAAAAAAGATTCTTGTCTACCTGTGCCTGCTTTTCAAATAGTTGTAGAAAGCTTTCATGAATACCCTAAGCCTTCTATTCTGCAAGATAAGTCACTTCAGTCCCCTCAACTGGTCTTCATTATCATCCTCATCAACCTCAAATTTACCAATGTGCTTCCTAAAATGTGGCAGCTAGAAACACACACAACATTAATATTTAGTCTGACCAAGGCTGAGTATGTCTGACAGTGACTCAGCAGTCATATCTGCCAATTCTTCTGTTATGTTGGGATGAGGCCTAGCTGGGCCAATGAAGTAAACTCACCAAGGGCAGCTACTTACTCTCTCCCTATGATTTTGCATCCTAAGAAGTCTGAACTCATGTCAGTTAATTTTGGTCTCCTCTTTCTGTTCATTTTTCTTGGCAGAGAAAATAGAAACTAAGCTATTAATGCTCTGCATTCTTTCTTTCATTTGTTAATGTTCTGAATTAATTAATTAACTCTTTGCATTCTTTCTTTCATTGTACCTTGTCACATTCACCCACAGCGCTGGTTCTATCCATTCTTTGATCTTCCTCTTTTCTTCATCATAGTAACTCCCTTCAGTTCTTCCTCTACTTTTTAAAGATTAATTTAAAGAATTAGTTTAGGGATGGCTAGGTGGTGCAGTGAATAGAGCACCAGCCCTGGAGTCAGGAGAACCTGAGTTCAAATCCAGCCTCAGACACTTAACACAAAAACTAGCCGTGTAACCTTGGGCAAGTCACTTAACCCCAATTGCCCTCCAAAAAGCAAAATAAAAATAAATAAATAAAAAGAATTAATTTATTCTCAAGACAAAGCAAGAAATTATTAACTACTCTGTGGAAGGATCTTTAAGTGAATAATCTATTCCAGGCTTGTGATACTTCCTGAATTCCTCTTTTTGACCAAGTGGCTTGTAATACCTCTGATAAAAATATTCCTCATATCCTCAGTGTTCACCATACTTTCCCTTTTTGCTTCCTGGATTTCTTCACACGGGCATACCATGCTATTTTCTTTTCTATGTTTTTTTTCTTCTTCCCCCCCTTATCCCCTTTGTACCAAACCCTTCCTATTCTTCTAGATCAACGGTTCTCAACTTATGGGTCGTGACCCCTTTGGGAGTCGAACAACCCTTTCACAGGGGTCGCCTAAGACCATGGGAAAACACATATTTCTCCAGGCAGGTCTACCCACATGCAGATATGCCCACATATGAGTATTAAAGGGTCACGACATTAGGAAGGTTGAGAACCACTGCTCTAGATCATATTTTGTTCATTCCTGTATAAATAACTTAAGACATCATTAGCTCCTTTGTTATATTTTTTTCTACAAATTTCTGGCCATCTCTAGTTAAATTCTTCTAACAATGTAACAATTCTATTTGATATCTAGATTATTAGATACAGAAAGATAGTTTTTTCCCCACTCCTTTATTTTCATTTGCAATTTAAATCTCTTTTGATTAGACTTGCAAGACTCTAAGAAGTGGTATACATGTTTTTTTTTATCAGCCACTATTTGATTCTATTCTTTCTGACTCCAGAACTTATCATATCTACATTTTTCCCTTAGATGTAGAAATCCAAAACCTATTCTTAGATACTGTCTTCTTGATTAAATATTAACTTCCCAAGTTAGACTCCTTCTTCTGAAGCATTCATGATCAAATCCCTCCCCATCCCCATTTCCCCCACCCATAGTCATATGCTCCAAAGGTCTTCAGTTTCTTGCTTTAGGCTTCTATACTTGGTGGTGCTTTCTACATTCCTTCTGGCAGTATCCTTTGTGTTCATGTGAATCATCAGAAATGGGATAATCAGACCAATAGTCACTAGATTTGACAAGTTTTGAGAGGCTCTCTGTCACATCCTGGATACCTGTCCTGGAAAGACAGATCACCAATTGTAAATGTCAGACTGAAAAATAGTTGTCTTAGCATCCTTAAGCAGGGAGTTATCTACCACCCTGACTCATCTCTCTTTTTTTTTTGATGCTTAATGGATGATCTTTTACCCAATAGCATGGGTATACATTGTATTACAGACTTAAAGCTGGAAGGGGTCTTAAAGACCATTTAGATAAATTCCATCATTTTAAGATGAGGGAACTGTGACCCACTAAATTTCTTAGGGGCAAAAAACTGTTATCTTTTAAGAAATCCCAGCTCCCAGATCTTCTAGAATAGCTTCATATATATCACCTAGGGTCAAATGTTTATTGGTCCTTCCTTTTCCTTTTCTTCTCTATGTTATATTTGTCTGTCCTCCAACCTCCTCAACTACATCAACATCCCTTGACCTGCACTCAGATGAATGTGTTGACTATGCCCCAAGTTCAGAACTAGTTTGTCACCTTACTACCCTATGTCTTGAGGGACCTGATCACTGCTTCTGAAGTGACAAATGGATAACCTCCTGATAAGATAGTGCAGACTAATACTAACCATATGTTCTTGGTTTTCCAGTGTGGACATGATTTCATATATTTCCTTCCCTGATAAAACTATCAAAATCTATGTGAAATTCCAATATTTGAGCCAATGGTAACTGAGAGTATCAAATACATTCAATAATGACCTTTTCCTTTGGGTCTTACATAACATCTCTGCATCTAACTCAAATTCATTTATCATTTATGGAGTGTTATGAATTTGAATTTTCTGTTTTGATATCCTATTCCCCTGCTAGCCACCAAGGAGGGAAGGAAATGTTTCTCCTTCCCCTACTCACAATATCCTGAATAAAATTCTCTGCACATGCTAAGTGATTAGTAAATCTGTTAGATGAAATCAGTATTCTCCACTTTCTCAGAAAATTAACCTGGAATATAGCAGAGCCACATTGTAGTAAAGAGAAGGTATAGACCTGATTACAGAAATAAAAAGGAAGAATTTGGGTCAGAGAAGGCAAACAGACTTTAGAAGAGAGGATAAAATTCCACATTGAAAAAGAAATAAATTCAGTATAATCAGAAGCCTCAGTGATGCTGTGAGCAATATTGCACCAGGCATTGTAAACAATGCTCACCACATATCTAAAGAAAATATTTGCACCAGAATGTCTTTTTGGTCTGGAAATAAAGTGGTTACTCATTGATGGGTAATGGTTGAATCAACTGTGCCAGCCAGGTGATGCAGTGAGTAGAGTGTTAGACTTGGAGTCCTGAAGACCTAAGCTTAAACCTTGCCATAGACAGTAGTTGTAACACCTGAAGCAAGTCACCTAACCTTTCTGAGCCTCAGTTTCCCTATCTATGAAATGAATGGATTGGACTATCTGACCTCCAAAAGTCCCTTCCAGGTCTAAATCTATGATCCTAGATGCACAAAATGGAATATTACTGGGCCATGGGGAAAAGTTGAATATGAAGAATGCATAGACACTTGAAAAGACTTGTACAAACTAATGCCAAATGAAGAAAACATAGCCGAGGAACAACTTTCACAATAACAGTAATGATGAAAAAAAATAACTCTGAAAGACATAAGAACTTGATTTAATTCAGTAACTAATCCAACTTTCAGAGACTGACAGTGAAACACGCCTTACTCTTTTTGGCAAAGATGTGATGGATAGGCTATAGGTGTGGAGTGAGACGTGTGCTGTCAGACATAGCCCATGTGTTGGTTTGTCTGGCTTAACTTTGCTACTTTGTTAAAGAGCAGGTATTCTGTTGGCAGGGTGTGGTTACTGGGAAATGACAGTGATATTTTTAAAAAGCAGATATCAAATAGTTAGGAGAAAAACAAAAGAAATTGAGGAGAAGTATGAATAAATGAGGAATTACAAATTCTAGTAATTAAATCCAGAGAGGGAAAAAGGAGAGAATGTCTCATCATAGTCAGCAAATATTTACCCAGTGTCTACTATGTACAAGTAACTGTTATGACTATCAAAACAAAAGTGATTTCACTGAAACTAAGAAATGTCTTTGGCTACTTCAAATTAATTGTTAAAAAATGTCTGAACAAAATTAAATTGAGAAAACAATTATTGAGAAAGCCTGTTCTTTAAACAAGCAATGATGGGGGAAATGTTGTTTGTTGTCATTTCGTATCCAATTCTTAAAGACCGCATTTGAAATTTTCTTGCCAAAGATACTAGAGTGGTTTTTAACATTTCCTTCTCTAGGTCATTTTATAGATGAGGGAACTGAAGCAAATAGGGTTAAATGACTTGCCCAGGGTCACAAAGTTAGTAAGTGTCTGAGGCTGAATTTGAACTTAGGTCTTCCTAACTCCAGACCCAGGGCTCTACCCATTGTTCTACCCAGCTGCCCTTGAGGAAAAAAAAATAGCCTTAACCTAAATAGTAAGTAATAATTAAAATAGCAAGATGTTATTGAAACTATGTTAAAATTACATCACATATGTACATATGGCTGTATCCTACAATCATTTTTGTGTGATTTTTTTTCTTCTCCATAAAATTGATTTATATGATGTAAATTAAAAAAATCCTTGTGTAAGGCTTTTCATACAATTAAGTAGGCTAAAGTACAAACACAATAGAATGTAAACTCCTTCAGGGTAAAGACTATTTTGTTTACATCTTTGTATCCCAAATGCCTGGAACATAGGAGGAGCTTAGAAAAGTTGTGTGGAATTCAATTGAACTGAATCCAAGTCAACAAATGACAAAAAAGAACCCTTTGTCAATGATGTGTTCTAATTCAGAGAAATATGCCCACCATAGCTAAAGTGAACGTTGTACAAATGACTTACTCTGTCACTCCTTGTCAGGTAAAATAGGTGTTTTTTTTTTCTTTTTTTAGCAGAGTCTGTATATAAAACAATGTCTCTGGTGACGACAATTTCAAATAGTAGCACATATGTTTTGGTACAACACAAATATTGGGAGTCCTTTCAAATCATTAATTATAATAATAACTCACATTAACATAATATTTTGTAATTTACACATCATTTTCTCACAACAACCTTATTAGGCATATTGTGTAAGAATTATGATTCACTTTTTAAAATAGATGAGGCAAGTAAGTAAAAGAGTCAAGATTCACATTCGGGAATTTTGATGGCATATTCACTTAAATCTCATTGTCTAGATAAGTGGTATAAAAATTAAACAGAAATGGGTCATTATACCTGACATAATAAAGATCCCTACAAGCTCATGTAGACTTGGATAACAACAAATTAACATTATCCATGTTCTATTGTATTTTTGTTTATTGTGATAAAAATTTCCCAATTACACTTTTATATAGTTGGGGCACCCCAGCTAGCCATGTGTGTTTGATACCTCTGGTGCCAAATAAAGAAAGGGGAACATAAAAATATGTTAATTACTTGATTCTAAAGTTTAATTTGGTTCTATTCCTTAAAAGGTAATGAAAACTTGTATTTTATCAAGAACATTATATACATATATATGTATATATGTATATATATAATATGTGACATTTTAAATAAACATATACATACATTTAAAATAAACATATCAGTCCAGGTGAAGTCCTCATCTGTAGTCTCCATTGCTTAGTATTTCTCTGATTAATACTTTATGGGTTCCTTTTATTTAATGGTAAGTTGATTTCTAGTAATATAGATACTTCAACCTTTTTTTCCTTTTATATCACAGAATCAAAAAGTTTAGATCTTGAAGAGGTCCAGTCCTTAGCTGTCATTTCTTAATATTCTGCAACACTTCTATACAACAATGTATTCAGTCATTTTCTAATTAATGGACACCCACCTCATTTCTAGTTTTTCTTTTTTTTTTTTGTCATTTCCCCATAATGTTGCTATGACAACTTTGGTATACATGGAGCTTTTCTGCTTGTTT